>BRZM01000031.1:4027433-4627433 GCA_033238685.1 Lates japonicus | reverse complement strand
TTTGTCTTGAGGTGCAAAGTAAGTACTATATATAAAGCAATAGTTCAACATTTTGAGTTTTTTTTTTTTCTTGGTAAGAGTTAGACGTAAACATCAATACTATTCTCATGAATGGTTAGTTATGGTGCTAGAACCGGGGGGGTGGGAGTGAGTACAACACACAACATGCTGCCAACAACATTGTTTCACGAGTGTTGTTTGAGTAATACAGTGTCTTGGTGTTCACCTCCAACCTGTATCTTATCAGTCTGCTTTCTGTCTGCCTCTATTGCCTCCATTGTCTCGTTTTATCAGAAGCTGTGTGTGCACAAATGTGTGTGAGCATGGAGTATCCTCTTCTTCTTCTGTTTTTTCTCTGGTATGCCACTGCACTTAGTACAGTGAAAGCTACCTCCACCCAACCAAGTGTAATAAACACAAAAAAGTATGAGCTGGAACCTGTATCAGTGCATCAGGAATTTCTTCATTTTATGCAACTTTTTACTTTAACTCCTGTGCAGAGGGAAATATTATACTTTATCTCTGTTAGAGCTGTAGGAATTTGAAGATTCAGAGTTTACATAGAAAACATACAGTGTAATGAACCTTGTTAGTGTGATGCATTGCTACAAAAGAGTATATAGTATATAAAGTAGCCTAGTGTAAAATATCAGTATCTATCATGGAGTACCTATATATATATATATATATATATAAAGGCATATATATATATATATATATATATATATATATACACTGAATGATGTACATCGATATGCTCATATTATGTACTGTAAAAATTGTTCACAGCAGAACACTTGGCTGACAGCACCTTCCCAACTTATGTTAATGAGCATCTCCCATGTTGAATTGTGGCCAACAGCCTGGCAGTGCGAGGGAGTGAGAATCTGTGCTGTCAATTATCCAATGTGAAAGTAGCCTGGTAGGGACAGCTTGTAGCCTCACCGCTCATCCACCAAATATAGTCAGCCTAATGCACGCTGCCATTCCATCAGCCATTTTATAATGCTTATACAATGCACATCAGATCTTTTAAATGAAGTCTGAGCTGTGCGTTAGGAGAAACAGTCGGTTCAAAGGAAAATTTGGTTTGATTTGAGGAGCTGACATGTGAGGGTTTTCTGCCCTGTTACACAAAAATGATCATAATGTGTCCACAAGAGGTTTTTGATCAATACAAAATGACTCAGTAATTGTTTGGCATGGAGCTGAGGTTTCTGGTTTCCTTCCTAACCCAAACCCCCTGCTGCTCACACACACACACAAAACCCCCACCCCCCCACTGGCATTTTCAACCATTCTGAGAAGCAGGGCAGCGCTAAAAGCAGCCAAATGGCATCACAGAACATTTCAGCTCTGAAGGTTAAAAAGTGAAGCTGACACACTGACAAAGCAGCATTGTTATTCCAACATTTATCATGGCAACATGTTTCCTCTTCACCAGCCGTTTCTGTTGGTTCCCTGTTCTAATTACGCAGCATGCTGCTCTACATTGTGAAAATGGGACTTGTAAATGGGTGGGGAGGTCTGTGCCAAACACCTGGTGATGATATTGGAATTCCTCCTGCTGACAGACCTTAAAATAGATGACTTAATGACCCTTTAGTGTGTGTTTTGAAAAATTTTCTAACCTCTCTGTTCATTTTCTTGGTTTGACAGAGGGGGGTATTAAATGTGATCTGCTCTATAAGCTTTTTTTTCCCCGACATTATGTGCATGTGAAGTAGACAAAGCCTTCATTAAGGCATGAGAGTATGGTCATGGTAGTCCTATCAAATTCCACCAGACCAGCTGAAGCTATTCAGCCTGGATGCAAACCTCTCTGGAGGGGTTCAGCCCTTGCCAATCATTCCAGTGCTTTGTTCATTTGCAATTTTGCTCTTTTTGTCATATTTAATTACATTTGAGAGAAGTCGATTGTTTCTCTGGCATTGAAATAATTGCATTTTCAGAAAATCCGAGTTTTGTATTTGGAGCTCGTCACAAGACGCATTAGATCCTCCTCAGCTGGGCAAAACATGGAAGAAAAGATTGATGAATGCAAACTGCACACCACAAGCTAACACAGGATCTTAGTTTTAGTGGTGAAGGTCATGTTTTAACATTTTCACTGATAGAAACAATAGCCTTCTCATTTAATATACATTGGATGTGATCAAAGCACAGTTAGCTACTAGTGATGTGTTCCAATAAATGGCAGACTTCATGGGTTTTAAAATGTACTTTAAAATGTTGAAACTTTAAAGGTATATTATTCAGAATTTAAAAAAACAAATGTGTCACACAGAGTCACACAAGAATAATCCTTCTCCATCATCACTTATGACCCACTAGAATTATGTGTATCATGGATGTATAAAGAGCTGCATGTCTGTGTCTGTTGGGCTGAGCTAGGGCTGCATTCATTCAAAATCCTGCACCTTCCCGCAGCGTTGTGCAGAGGTGAGCAGTGGTGTGGGCGTCTTTATTAGCTGCAGTGAAGCAATCAGAAAATAAAGTTTTATTTCTCTGATTCACTCCTTTGTCCTCGCTAATGCCACTCCATCTTTTCATTTACTCTCTAGCTCGCTCGACCACCACTGCTCTCTCTCTCGCTCTAGGGAGGAGGGGCAAACTTTGAAACAGAAACCACAAATCCTGCATATTATACCTTTAATTAAAAACCAAGGTGAGTGTGAGGGAGACCTGCACCCTCTTCTCACAGATAAATCCATGGATAAACTTTCTCATCAAGCCCATCATTTATTAAATGCAGAACTCTGCTGCTCATTAAACATAAAATGACAAGAGTTTGAAAGAATAGTTAGACATCTGGGAAATACTCTACACTTCTTCGCTTTCTTGCTGGGAGTTGATGAAAGTTAATACTACTCTCATATCTAAACATTAAATATGAAGTTGCTGCTAATTTACAGGAAGTGACTGTGCCAGCTCAGAAATAGTACAACACATTACCCCCTGTCAAATCACAAATTGTTGTTTTTCTTATTTGTACATATTTGTACTTTTAATATATAATGCTACAAAGTGTTGTCTGTCATTATGCTATGCTAACCGCCTCTTGTGTAAAAGTAACATTCAGATATGAGAGCAGTATTTCTCTCCTCATCTATCTTTAATCTGAAAGCCAGTGAGTGGCTTAGGGACAGGGTTGATGTGGTGTAAGCAGTGACAGAATTACTGATATTGAAAAAGTAACTCATTCTGTTGATAGAGTATTTTTTGCAGTACCACCAGAGTGACGGCGTTAGCTGAACTAAAAGTTGCTGTTGCTGTAGCACGGGCATCGTCCCTCCTCCTCTACGGCCCTCACTACCAGTGTTGTGGAGCTGTGTTAGCTTGCAGGTGCCTCTTCAAATTTGATGTAGAGTTCTTTGTAGCTGGCAGACATTTATAACCCGAATATTTCCATGACGTAAAGACCATCCTCTTACTTATGCCCTAACACACTAGGATGGGATACCTTCTACTAGTACACAGTTGCTAAGTGGTAGGAAAGAAATAGACATGTGTTTTTGTATTGGTTTTCTTGTAACACTAAGGTATTGCTTACTTGAAAAAGTAACTGACTGATGGTTACTTGGATTGTAAAACTACTCATTTCAACAAAAGACTAATCACAATACTCAAACGCGTTACTTTACAGCGTGTTACCCCCCCCAACACTGGGAGTAAGACAGCAACCATGAACAGCAACATCCCCAATTAAAGTGTGGCCAAGGACCAAACTCCAACTTAAACAGCCTTTTAGACAGTCTTTCCCGGCTACAACCTTTGTCATCATGGTTATGATAATAAACACATGGTTAATGCTGTGGAACAGTCTTGTAGAGCAGCACTCTCATTAAGGTGAGAATTTCTCTCTGTCTGTATTAAATATTTATCTGACCTGTGTCACATTGAAGCTGTTACACCGAATGCTCTCATGACTTTTACACAAAAGTAAGTTATTCACACATGAGACCATTGTGTAAATTACCATCACATTTACCTTATGGCACAATTGAAAAAAAAAAAAAAGTTTTATTTATTTATCGAAGTGATGATGAGTAACTGCACTAAAATAAGTACACTAGGTTTTGTATGAAATGATTATTTTGGAGCG
The DNA here is from genome assembly GCA_033238685.1 of Lates japonicus. Classification (NCBI taxonomy): domain Eukaryota; kingdom Metazoa; phylum Chordata; class Actinopteri; family Centropomidae; genus Lates; species Lates japonicus. The sequence continues at coordinate 4,623,328 of BRZM01000031.1, read as the reverse complement.
GAAACTGCAGAAATCAGAGAGGCAGGAAGGAAAAGTAAGATGACCCCACCCCCCACCCCCCCCCCACCCCCAGCTCATTTCCTGTGGTGTTCTTGAATCACAACATGAGCTTCCTTGAAAGTGTAAAATTTTTAGAGCCTCATACTCACATTGTGATGCCAGTTTTCAAAATCAAAATGTGGTTGTCGGTTTCTCATTCACAGTGATGGATCACCTTTACTTATTGCATTTGCAGTTGTTGTGTTGTATCCTGTTAGAGTCAATGGGAGTGAAAAAGCCTCAGACATTTGGAAAAGTTAAAGATGGCTTGCTTGTAAAAGGCTGTGTCGCAGTATCCAACAAATGGGGGGGGGGGGGGGGGGGGGGGGGGCAAATTTGAAATTAGGATAGAGCTGTCCTTTAACAAAGACAGTAAAAGCACAGAGTACCCTTGAGTATCGTTTGTGGAAGTCATTTGAAGAAGCCCAGTTTTGTTCCCTGTGAAGAATTGCTTGGATAAAGACAAAAAAATGCTAATTTCACCAGCTCTTGTACGAACGTGACCCTGTTGGAACTCCAGGGGAGGATTTCTTGTCTAAGGTACCCCAGAGATGTGATATTTTTCCCCAAGTGATTTATTAAATGGGGCTGGCTGTAGAGCAGTGGAGGGCTGTGATTGGGAGGGAGGCCCGCTATCATTTTCCCTTGGGATGTGTGTGCACACGGGTATGTGACAAATTAACATCAAAAAGTGCCTCTTGTTTCTAGAAGCGAGGGGGGAAAGTTCCTTATTGCTGATTTATGTCATCTCACCACCTCCTACAGACGGCAGCCACCCTGACCATTCTGGCAGCTCTCAGCCACATTAAACGGAGCCATTTAATTAAATCTAAAACTAAATTACCTCATTGTATTTGCCCTAAATATGACCCACCATAACATGCAATGATCTCTCAGGATGAGCAGCCACATGAGATTTCTCTGTCTCTAGGGATTTTATGAGTGTGAAGGTAAAGGAAACATAAAGCAGCGGTGGTGTGGTTATTTTAGATCCAAAAGCTCTCCTCTTTGAACTGACAGTCAATAAAGACATCATTCTTTGCTGTTTTGAAGCTTCGTGTTTAATTAAAATCTGGGCTAAGTATATACCATGAAATATATTCCTCATGAAGTAAAGATTATATATATTCGTCTTCTAAGTCTGCAATAAAAAATAGCATGGTTACCACAGAGTATTCTTAAAATCAGTGTAAATTTTGGCTCTGGTGCAGACATCATACAGGACGCATTTTCACTGCTTAGGTCTGTTCAGGAAAGAGAACAATTTTTGCTTTTTTACAAAGACAGCGAAAAAAGTAAGATGCACCTGAGATCACTTTTACATTTGAAGGATAGCACAGGGGCAAAACACCCACCTACCAGCACACAAGCCTCAGTTCAATCCCGTTGTGTATTCCAACCAAAACAGTTGGCTATGTATGTGGGTGGGAAGCCAGTGGGGGATCATAAATCAAATTATTACTGTATTCCTGATGTTTTAACGCAGTGGTTCCAAACCTGGGGGTCACAAGATAAATCTGTGTGGTTGCAAAGTGATCAAGAGGCTAAGAAATGAGAATAAACTGTAATTTTTTTTAAAATGACCTACCTGAGTGATGTGACCACAACATTAAAACCACTGACAGATGAAGTGAATAACATTGGTATTAATATCTATAATACAATGTTCTGCTGGGAAACCTTGGGTCCTGACATTCATCTGAATGTTACTTTGACATGTACCACCCACCTAAACATCGTTGTAGACCAAGACCCCCCCTCCCCCCCACGAAAGCACTCCCCAATGGCAGGAGCCTCCCCCAGCAGGACAGTGCTCCCACCACACCACAAAAACTATCTATTACGTGCTGTTGAGTAGTTTAATTCATAACAATGAAACATATTTTATAGACTGTTTATTTGTTTTGTGATGAGTAACTATAGCAGTTAAATAAAGGAAGTACAGTAAAAGCTACAACAATATCTTGATAGTACTCAAGTATGTTACTGTACTGTAGAAAGATATTTGTTTAATATCTGGACATTGCTATAGAATGTGTATCTATAGGAGAATTTTTTTATTCTTAATTTAACCCTGGAAAAATTTACTGAGAGCATACACACTGGCAGGCAGTAAGAGGTCAATACCAGGGGTTACTTTTCCACTGCTATGAAACTAATCAACATTATCAGGCTGACCTCAGGTAACAAAGGGAATAAAAATGGATGGGAAAAAAAAAAGAGGTTGGTCTGAAGCGGAGGATGAAAGTACACGAAATCCTCCACTACCCTGTCAGACAGAAGAGGCACACAGATGGACAATCCCACAGGTCAGGAGGTCCATCTCTGTACCTTTATTCTGAGGGCACGGAGAGAAGGGAGCGCTGACAGTTTCATCATCTCATCCGACACTGATGTAACGCTAAAGCTGAGACGTGTTGCCCAGGGGATTGCCCCAAACCCTGAGACAAAATCGGTGCCTGCTGCACTGAACCAGCAGAAATGATCGGCCACAGACTCTGGCATTTTAAAAGAAAGGATCGTGTTTGGAGTTCTTCAGGTAACATTGTCCAACAGCGCAACCTTTATAATAGGTTTATAAGTTGTAACTGATGATTTTAATATTGACTAATAAATAATTGACCAATGTTTTAAATTTATGTATAAGAAGAACTTTTAATTAAGTCATTAATTAAGGATTTTTATTAAAATCCATTCAGTCTGCAGTTGGAAATGAGTAGGAGCTGGTAGGATCTCATTATACATGTGTCTAAAGGAGCATCAACTCTGCAGATGGCCACTCAGGGGCATGCCCGGGCCAAGGATCCAAAAATTAGCTCCAAAGTTTCTTTCCTGGACTGTGGCAGGGGCAGACTGCTCTGCCAGTTTAATTCTTCCTGCTGCCCCCTTGGTGGGTCCCTGCTTACTTAGTAAAGGTCATAAACTGTCAAGTGGGAGAGCTCACAAATTGTGAGGCGGTAACCAATATCCATGTCTCATTCATTCAGTATTATCTCTTCATTTTAAACCAGCTTGAGTAAAGATTCAAGAATCATTTCTCAACACAGTGGTTCTTTCATTGTGGCAACAAACCAGACAGGAAGCTGAATCCACTGAATACAGGTAACTAGAGAATTTAACTAGCAGACTGTTTGTAGTTCAGTGTCACAGCTCCTATTTGGTTGCGCTCACTAGCTAACATCTAGCTAACATCTATCCATCCATCCAATGTCAGACTGATAAACTTTAAACCAAAGTTGAAATACTTTTCTTTCAGTTTAGTTTTGTGTAAAGGGTTGAAATCCACATTAAAATGAAGTGGGGGAGGCCTTTACTATTAAAATATAAATATCAATTGAAAGCTCAGCTTTGGGAATAAAGAGATATGAGACAAATAGAGGAGACTGAGAGAAAAACAAGAGAGGGAGAGCAGGTACTGCCCACTGTGTCCAGGACAAGATTAGCATTATTGTCCCTGTGCTGTTCGACACAAACAAAACTAACCTGATCACATTCAGACAGTGTAGGCCTAATTACCACAGAGATATATGTTCTTTGGTAATTACAGTGGAACCTATAGAGTCAATTTAATAACAACACAAACCATGTCATGATAAAGTGTGGCATAAATACTGTATAAAACACATTTGCTTTACACTTATTTCCTGTTAAAGACACATTTCTGTAATTCAAACACCCTTCCCCAACACACATGGGTACATCCCACCTGTTATAAAATAACAAATCACCTACAGGCCACAGCATCAAACTCTTCTGTAACTGACTAAGGCGAGTGACAGTGGGCATTATAATTATGTATGCATACTGGAGCTAGTGTATGTTGTAAACAGTCATTTAGGGCCTTATATTTGTACTCTGTTATTGCACTCATGCTGTTGCACCTGTGTAATTGCACTGTATATTAGCAGGAATACACAGACTATAATTTCTACATACAATATTTTACCTGGGCTAATATACAATACAAGTTACTACACTACTATTAAAGCACCATGAAGTGTAATCAAACTTTTCCTCTAGATGAGGAGGGCAGCACATTGATCCTTTCCTCCACGGTTTATCATGTTCCTGGACAGAGTTAAAGTGTAGTGGCTGAACAAGGACATTTTAAATGCCAAACACGCTCAGCTTACCAGGAGGCAAATGTCATTTAGAAGGTCAATGTTCCATGAGTGGAAATAGGTGTTAAGGTAAACACTATAGGTGATGGGCCTTTAACTTTTCCTCATGGTGGTGTCTTTGCAATATCCTCTTATCCTGCAAGTCTATTCATATTGAGTTGGCAATATGGGAATATTTCTGTGTTATTTCATTTTGAGCACTCTGTCTGCTAATATTGCTTATATCTCCCCGTATGTGCTGAAAAGCATAAACAATTGTTTTAATCTCCCAGCTCTGCCAGAGCTGTTGGCTTACAGTGAATATTTACACTGAGACTATTTATGCTCCTTCACTGTTGCTGCTGCAGCTGGAATGAAAAGCGAACAATACAGTAGAGGTGGGACTGGATAATCATCAGAATGCATCAGTTTATTAACTGGGGCTGACCAGTGGAGAAGCCAACAAACCTGCTGCAGCCTCAGCATCACGCTGGGTGAATTGGGGAAATATAGGATGTTGCTATTCTCTCCTGAAAGAAAGATATGAAAAGAAGAATATTTGTTTGCGATGCACACAAGCCCAGGCTTACATATATAGGCCCCGAGGACTGAACAATCCCTTATAAGATTCTGGCCTCAACACATTTTTTTTTCTGATGAATAAATAAAAATTAGATAAGAAATTCATTGTCTGCAATGGCGTGTGTCAGATGTAATTGATCCAGTGAGGCTGAAAGCGCACGCTCATCTGGGCCGTTATGATTTCTGGGCTCGATCATATTACTGCTGCCTTTGACCTATTAAAAACAACAAGCATCTTTTTTTTTTCTTTCTTCTTTTTTTTTTGTTTTTGTTTATATCTGTAGATGTATTGATGGGGAGGGGGCGCGAACAGATGGACTTTAATCTCAAATTTCACACAGCTGAGAAACAACTTCAAAGTGGAACAGCCTGAAGGATGGAAGCACAGAGAGAGAGGGAGAGAGAAAAAAGCTGAAAGAATAAAGAACAGCAGCATTTACATGAGGAGAGAGATGTATCCAAGGCAGCAGTGGAGGGGAACATACAATATTTAAAAGGTTGGAGACTGAGACAGCCTTTGGAACACAAACTTGTTTGAGCTGTAACTATTATTTCAAGGGCGTATAAAGGTAAATAATATCCCTGCAGTGGTGAGGGGTTTGAAGTTCGAAAAACATGCCAACTGCCAAAGCTCATCATGAGCCTCCCCATCGGAGAGTTAATAAAACTATATTTAGTTCAGACTTCATTACACAGTGTCAATCCTCCACAGTCGGGACAGTGGAATTGCCTTTATGAATTGTTTCATGACACCGTGCGGTGAACATATACTGACTTTGAAGCGTGGTATCAAAGGGAAAAGAGCTATGCATTGTAGTTGGTGCTGCAAAATCACAACACATTATCACTCATTCTTTTTTATCAGCAAGAGGAGAGTTTTATTACGGTCAGGGATATCCACGACCTAAACGTGTATTTACTCACAGACTCAGACTCACATGGAAATTATACAGAAACATCATGTACAATATGCACAATTTGTTCACAGCATATGGTAGACAAGTACATACATTGACTTTGCATACATATTTATTTTAAAAAGTTTTGTTTTTCAGTCTTGTCTGATATCTGCTTTCCCCTACAAAGACTTTGTGTGCACCTGCTCTCACCTTGTGTTCCCCTTTTGTTTTCCCTTCCCTTTTTTTTCTCAGCCTTTTGTCTACCCGTGGCTGATTTTTCTTGTTTTTGTTTCTTTTAAAGCCTCTCTGATATCTTTTAAAATATGTGCTGTTCTGCCCTGGTGTCTGCTCTGGTACCCTTGCTTTTATTTCCCTTGCTTGTTTTTTCATCTCTTGTTCTATGCTTTGACTAAAATGCTAATTACAAAAGTAATTATATTTCCTATATAAATAAGGAATGGTTTAATGAGTATATTGTCATCATCATCATCTCCATTGGCCGGCATTACATTGGTGGGAGCATTCTCTCTCACTATTATTGCTTTTATTCACCCCTGTTCACTCAAATCCCTGTACTAATCGATCCTTCACAATCTGAGTTTCCACTTAGCAAGCGACGCACACTGACCTGTGGTCGCATTAGCGCTCGCTGCTAAAGGAGACAGAGGGACACTTCAACATCGATCAGGGTGTTTTAATCTCAGTAAGATTAAGAGCCCTCCAGTTAATTACAGAACAAAAGGCAGGAGGCGGCCGCTTTAGATCCTGAACATGATTCAGAGGAACACAAGTGGATAAGCACACTTCACATATCAAAAAGCTATTGCTTAAAGAAATTATTAGCAAAAAGCAAAAAAAGGTATAATATGTAAAACTGACAGAAGATAGTAGCGTTAAAGGTGCTGGTAGATGGATTTTGTTATCTTTGGACAGAGCCAGGCTAGCTGTTTTTGCCCTGTTCCCAGTCTTTATGCTAAGCTAAGCTAACCAGCTGCTGGGTCCAGTTACATGTTCAGGAGTGTGTGGGGGTTTGTTCAGATTTGATTGACAGTGGAGGCAACACAAGGAAGCAATCCCAAAACTCATTACATCTTGATTCAAATGTTGGTCCATGGAAATACATGAAGACACTTTTTTTTCCTTCTAAGCCCCACCTACTTTAAAGCTGCAAGAAAAGAATGGATAAATAGACAAACACAGAAATTTCCTATTGGAAACATTCAAAATGTGAGGCCTCATTGCTCATAGTAAGAAACTGATTGAGGTTTCAGGGCCTTTAAGCTTTTTCTAATTTTGTTCCAGATCCTCTGAAGCCTTTTAGAAACACATCCAGTGGTCCCAGTACCCAATGTTCACGACCCATCGATCTGTATTCTAGTGTTGAAATGGACTTGTCTTCCAGTGACATATCACTACAGTCTCCTTTGTATGCATTCTTAATCAAATAAGCTGCTCTTCCTTTATTAACTTGGACAAGCTTACTTCAGATAAGCCTGTCGTTTTAAGCCACTTCAGAGGAGGAATCAGCCCCTCGGGGTGATGAGAGTTGACTCTGGGAGCCTGAGATGCAAGCTTTAGGTTGCCGTGTTATTGTCTGAGGCTTGGCCTGAGGCTCCAGAGAGAATCACTTCCTCTAATGGAAAACTATTGTCTGCCACTAAGGACATACAACTGTGCGGAATACGGATCAGCCTATCTGGACTTATGCACAAGACAGAATGAAGCTCTCTATCCGATAGAAAGCTATTTTAGAATTGTAATATCCACTGAAGTCGATTCTGATTAAGCAATACATCTGAAATAGACCTACTCTTGTGTGTGGCTGTGAGTGGTGTTTTCCAGCACCATTGGTAATGCATAAAGAAAACCAAAAAGCAGCATAAAAGAAGAAAAAATAGCTACCTTTACTAGTGTACTGCCCCATATTTTAACTCTGGCAATGGGACTAAACATCCAAAACTGTCATAACAATGCAACAGTAAGGCACTTGGTGAATTATTTATTCATTGGAGTGGACTGGATATAGGTTAATGAGCACAACAATATGAGTTTAGAAGTGTCTTTGCTAGAAATATGATGGCATTCCCTTAGCATATTGCATTATATATATACTCATCCTCCCTAGTAGGCGACAGTTAATGCCTAATGTAAGAGGTAGACACATCCCCTCTAACAAGTCTGAATCAAGAAAGACATGGGGCAGGTTCACAGTCAGTTCAGAGAATATAAAATAAAATGTATACAGAGCTGGTGAAGCTCTGAAATAAATATTATCCGACAGATCGTCCCAGAGGATGAGGAACTCCATTTGCCTCACGGGTTTCCTCTCCCCCTCCCTTTCTACGGAAAATGACGATGTGTGATACATGCATTACCTTTCCCCCCCTTTTTTCTGTATCTCAACAGGTCACTCCATCTCGTCCCCTGCAGAATTCACCGCAGCCTAGACTGCGAAAATTTCCAGTGTTTGGCCAGGGGGAGATCCTTTGTGAAATTGGATGATGGCCTTTCTGGGATTTGATTTGACATTGTGGCTTGAATGTTTGGAGGAACGCTCGTGTGTAGTTCATCAAGTCTATTAAGAAAGGAAAGAGGAGAAAGAGGAACAATATGAACTTCAACAAAAATGAGAAATCAAGGTACAGAGGGAAATCTTTTATAACTGTCCTTTGTCACATTCTGTTAGCTGCATTTCAAGGGTTTTTTTTTTTTGACTAACGCAATCAGGCATTACATGTCTCCACTTAATACAAGCTTGGGGTGTCATTTTCAAACTCTAGCAACAAGGGCCCCGTTGTGGTTCAGATGACTCAGAGTGCTCTCGTACACTAATTGCAGAGGTACAAAGTGAGGCAGAGAGTCCAGCGGGAGAAGAATCCCCTTGAGAGGATTGTGGGAGGGTATAACAGGAGAGCTGAGGGTCGAGCTTCCAAACTAGGGGTGATTCTGAAGGATTTCGCAGGCTCCAGAAAAAAAATATTTTCAACATTAAATATCCGTCAAGAGACATCAAGTTGCCTCAAAGTCACATTAATATTTGATATGTCATGATAACACTGTGTCCTCTGTAGAATATTTCTTTTTTTTTTTTTTTAAATTGACACACAAACAGGTTAGACCATCATTTGTGAATTTTCTCCAAAGATCACCCCTTCATCTGGGAGGATTTCTGTTGTTAGATTGTGGCTAAACCTAACCCTTTACCCCAGTACTCATATAACTGCTTATACTGCATGGTTTAGCTTGATACATGATCACATATCCTTAAATAATTGAACACATTTCACATTTTTGGTATATTATGATGTTTACATGCAGAAAATCATAATTTAACACTGAATGAACACTGAAATTAAGCCAAAGCCAAATGTCATTGAACCTTCCAAGAATACCAAAGGGTTGCCAGCTCCAACCTTGAGGTTAAAAATATTTTTGTATATTATCATGTTTACGTGTGTAAAATCTTCATAGATATCAGAGAGATAACATACACCTTTTAGTCATCTAAATAACTAAAAATTTAACTATTGCCCATTTCTGCAGATATCGTGGAAACCTGTTAAGAATCTTACAGATCCAGTGCCAGATCCAGCCTTCCAGCTTTGAATATTTTTGACCCTCATTTGACCCTGTAGATCCTGTACATTATCAGGTTTACATGCTCAAACTGTCACAGACATAACTCACATCTTTTAATAATTTAATCATAATTTTTCTGCAGACTTCTTGAAAGCTTTTCAGGAACCCCAGGGTTTGCAAGATCCAACCTTTAAGTGTTAGATATTTTTGACCCTTATTTGACCTAAAAGAACACTGAAATTAAAGCTATTGCCGTTTTTCTGCGTACTTTTTGGATACGTTTCAAGAATCCACCTTGATGCTTTTTGACCCTTATTGACCCCACAGATTCAATATATTATTGGGCCTACAAGTCATCACAAAGAGGTGAGACTTAACAAGTTTCAATAATTGAAAGGTAAATATTATTCTCAGTTTTTGAGTGGATTTCTTAGACCCTTTCCAAGAATTCCTGAAGTTTGCCAAAATATTTTTGCCCCTTATTTGGTCCAATACTTTAAGTATATTTTAATATTTTCATGCAAAACAGCATCATCAACAACATACATTGCAGAAAACAACATACCTTTAGCACCAGTCAGATAATTGGAGAGATGGCCTGGTATAGCTGGGACATCAGCCTAGAAAGGAATATAAACAACAGTATGAGCATGCAAGTTCACAACATAAACATATTTTACAACTTATGAAAATAATGTCAAGACATAATATTTTATGGTTCAATTATTGTAACAGAGGATATATGGATATATTTTATCAAAGTCTTAGGATATAGTTATTTTACTACACAGTTCGTTGAAATATTACTGCTATTTATATACTTTTTTACAGTTTTTTTGTTACAGGTATTTAATTATTCCCAGCTTTGTGTCTAGATTACGGACTTAACAGAGACAGGAAAACATATTACATTTAAGTTTAGAGAGGGTTTATGAGCAACTGCGTTAGGGGAGAGGTTAAACTGGGTCAGGTTGTTTACCTTGTGGGACGGAGGTCTTTTTAAACAGCTACTGCCATCCTCTCTCTGCGGAGGTCAGCTGGGGGTCATTTAGAGTCTCTTTAATGGACGGGGCAAAGGCAGGCTCTTTAAACGACTGAGAGAGGGTCACATGACCGGAGGAGAACAGAAAGAGCAAAACAAGAAGAGAGAGCAAACCCTCCCCACCCCACCCTCGTACTGGACTGAGCAAGGCCTAGAGGAGGTCAAGGAGGCTTTCATGCTGCGCTACGAGCCGTTTCTGTCAGGGTAAACACTCAGGAAGTTAATGTGTGTTTACTGATGATGCTTGACGTGATCAGCGTTCGCTTCACATCGAATTATATGAACAAACAGAGTGGATAGAGTTTCAAGAGTGGCGATGTCGCTATCGCTAAATCCTCTAAATCTCAGTCGGAGAGATTTCCTACAAAATGCATCACATGGTGTTCAAATACAAATAGGAAACCATTCTTATCAGATTACCAAGGTCATCTACAAGGTCAAAAACAGCCATTTGCTGTTTGCACTGTTTGTAAGTATTTTTGGAAGTGCCATCTTGCAGCCACATTGGATTTTATGCTGGAACATATGATGTTTTTGTTTAGTTTTTCACTTAGTTAAAAGGACATCCATTGTAGTTTAATTCACGAAAGGCTTCTGTCTATTCACTAAATATTCCAAACATATCTATTTGGGTTTGTTAGTTTAAATTATAAATCGTTTTTATGAGTCCATAATTATTCTCTCAAACACAAGTGTTTTCTTTCAAAATGTTTATTCAGCATCAACAAAGAGGAAAATATTAAAGGGCTTACATAAGCTCAAAATCAATATAATCTCTAGATGGAAATGATTACCAATTCACCACCATGTGATTTAGTATCTTAAAATTGATTGTTATGCCTACAAAGTCAGAAAAGTATCTCGTTTTAAATCATAAAATGACATCAAAATTACTTATTTAGAGCATCTAAAAAAAAAAAAAAAAAAAAAAAAATCACAAAAATTATAAAGCTCCTGGACTATTTTGCAGCTCTGGTTGATCGGTGTACATAATGTATGAGCAGCTATTTATAGATGTATTAAAGTGGATGTTTGGGGGCATAATCATGAACACAACTACATAGGCTTTTCAGAATAAAACAGCTGACAATATCCACAGTTGCACACCATGCTTTTATAAGCCCTTTAACACTAAAGAACTATTATTTTACAAAAAGGAGGAAACAGCAATACAATATGTATACAGTATGACTTTTCTCTTTTTCAGTTGGTAAATGCTCAATTTACAAGGGACACAATTTCACCAATTACCCCTCAGAAAAAAATATCTACAGTACTGTACTTTCCTAGAACTAAGCTACTACATTTTAAAGTGATCAACCACGCAGTTCAAGGTTTAAAGAATAGAGGGTGATAAATTAAGTTGCGCTGGTAGCTGTGTAGAAACATTGTATCAAACAGCTTATAGCGATTTACTAATCATTACCAAGTAAATAGCTTGATACAATGTCATTCTTCACAATCACATAGTTGAGAGAGAAACTTAATGTACTATGGAGTCTTTCTTAGTCTCAGCGTCCAGTTGATTTTTCCTAGAGGACAGGATAGATTACCTTAATTGCTCTACACATTTTACCCAGTGGGAGTATGTTTTTATGGTCAGAGTGATTTTTGAGAAACAGTTTTTTTTTTTTTTTTTTACCAATTCATTGTCTGGCTATCAATAATTCATTTGTTTTATTTTTGTGGTTTAGCTTTCAATTCTAAAAAGGTGGGAGCGTCCATAAAAAATCCATTACTTGGGTTGAAACAGCCATGAGGACTCAGGTGCGGGTTGTATAAACAGTTCAATATCTGGAGTATGGCTGATCTCTGTACACTCCCTTGGTTGTTCGTGCTGACGGTGCCTTGCCGCGATTGTTTGCCCACTCTTCCTGACCTGATTAGAAGAAAAGAAAAGAAACAGATGGAGAGTGATTACAGAAGCGTTATACTTAAATCATTCATTCATAACAACTTGTGTTAAGTCTTTCAAGCTCTATGCAAATGTTGTAAATATGCTCCCTTCGTGAACATAATGCAACAGAAAAGTTGTGAGCGCTTTGGATGTCTGGTATCGACGCAGCTCATAAAAACAAAAGCACCGTGGCAAGCCGCGAATACAAACAGTGACTCACACTGAGAAGCTTGACTTTCACCTGGAAAGATGCATCTCAGATAATTGAATGAGAGGATCAAATAGCTACTTGAAAAGGACCCGTTTAGTGGCTCCCAGCAAAAAGGTCACATTTACCATTAGCCCAAATCAGCCCCTGTTCACCCCTGGTACTGTCAATGTGAAAGTGCCAGTATCGATGGCACCCTTTGTCTGATCTTCAGCCAGCACTGAGACTTCCCTAGAGCTGAGGCTCACAAAGGGTTGTTTTTTTTCCCTGTGTACAGGCTCTCTGATGGCAGCACACAGCCAATACCCCTTAATTAAACCTGTCACCCTTTCACTGACAGTCACTTTGAAGAAATAGACCAAGGTAACCTTGTGTTTCAAGAACAAGGATGCACATCAGCGCTGTTTATCTGTTTTGTTTGAACTGTCGCCTTCTTTCTATGTGACCCACACTGCAGCAGTTTTTATTTTATGTGCAGGTGCGCACCACTCTAATTAGTTGAAGGCGCTTAGTTCCCCTACTTGTGTGGTCAGAAAAGTTGGTAAAGTTTTTTTTTATTAGTGGTGACTTACTTCCAAAAACACATTCAGATCTCTAAAGCATGAAAGGAACACACATGGGTCTTCAATAAGTTTAATGATGCAGAGGATGGATGCATTTTAAAAGGAACAAACTTCTCAAAATAAAATCCCAGCAGTCATGTTCATTCCATTCTACGACATGAAAAATTAGCAACAAATATCTCTGTAACACATAGAATTATGCATTGCAGAAATTAAACTAAAAATGATATGTGTTTGCAGTCAGTTGCTAACTATAAATATAAAAACAACATTACATATTATGCATAATACATTTAAGAACTCTCTTCTGAGAGCTGAATTAAAACTTCAAGGCTTAGCTAAGCCCAGCAGACACAAGGGCACAAGTCAGACTGTCTTAGTTCAACACTATATTCTTACATTTGTAACAGCACTGCCAGATAGCACTGCCAGAGGAGAGTTTGTCTTTGAGAGTTAAATGGTATACAGGAACCAGAATCTGTAAAGACTTTACCACGTATCATATCATTCCAATTTTAGGTTCTGGTTTCTTGACAATACTCCACTATATTTCCAAATAAGATGCATCAGATTTCGTCAGGGATAGAACAATCAGTTGTAAGAACTGACACCTGCCAACATGAGTCCTTGGCTCAAGCCTGAGGATGACTCTCATAAGTTTATTTTGGGCTACTTCAAGTTTCTGTTTCAGCTTTTCTGTAAGGGCCCAATATCAAGAACTGATATAGTCAAAATAACACTGGAGCTGGTAGGATGCTAATATCTTGAGGTTGTTTCTTTCCAGTCAAGTATGCCTTTCTGGATAGATATCTATATATAATACTTTTAAAGCCACTGAAGCACCTAGGTTGTTATCAAGGATGCAGCCCAATTAGTTAACCGAGTACTATCCAGTTCATACAAAAGCTACACATACATTATTAGCAACAGATCGACCTTCAGCTGTACAGCAGCATGGTCTACTGTGCTGTACTGTACTGTATATTAGCTCTACTGTCACTTGAGTGCTGCAGCAGAAATGACCTTGGCCCACTTTTTACTGTATTTGACAGCACGCTGACACAGTATTGTTGAACATTATCTCTGAACTTTGTAGCAACTACAGCTGTTCACACCTCTTGTCATTATAATATCTCCATACTGGAAACCAGTTAATTAAAGTGGCCTTAAACATAAAGCTGTTTTGTTTTGCTGACTGCAAAGACAGACATTACAATCAAACAAAGTAAAGTAGTAAAGTTGCATGCACTAAATAATTATTTGTTGATATTGTTTTTGGTAATCTGTCAGTAAATGTGGCTGAGTGAAAGAGTACTTGGATTCTTGGCCTATAAATTTGACTAACCATTATAAAGCTGATAATCAGAACACATAAAGAGATTTAGGATTTTATTTTTATTTTAACAGTGTTTTTCTATCAAAAGACCTCAAATCTAATGTGTGTGCTGTGTGAACAGCAGTATAGGTTTAGAACCACTAGGACTACTTCTCTTGCACTAATTGAAATTGTTGAAGAAATACTGGATATCAAAAAAGTATCTGATAAAACTAACCATGGCTTACTACTAAGCAAATCAGAAAGACATGGAATTAGAGAGACAGCACACTTCTGGTTAAGAAGCTACCTGGAGAACAGGTATCAGTTTGTTCAAATTCATAATTCTAATTCACTTTAATTCCACACAAGTTACTTGAGGGATTCCCCAAGGCTCAGTGTTTGGCCCATCATTGTTTATTTTGTACATAAATGATGTATGTAAGGTTTCCAAAACATGAAGATGCATTTTATTTGCAGATGATAATTTTTATTTTTGTTGTGGTAATAATTTGAAACAACTTTTGAAGACAGTGGAAAAGGAACTGGAATCTTTTAAGAGTTGGTTTGATTTTAACAAACTATCACTGAATTTAAGCAGGACTAAATTCATAATTCTAGTGAGGAAACAAGTACTTACTGTGTTGGGGTAAAATATGATTTTGAAAGGACTTGAAAAGAGAACCACAAGAGCTGTAAACATAACTAACTACCACAGACCAGCAAACTCACTGTTTTTTAAATTGATGACTAAATTTTATTGATTTTCTTGACTGTAAAACAGCTCAAGCCATATGTAGAGTTAAAAAACAATTATTAACTGGAAATATCCAAAGATAGTTTAAAATAAAAGGAAATCAATATAATTTAGAGGATTGTGCATGTTTAAAAACCAAATTGTGACCAAAATACAAAATCATTGTATTTAAATTAAAGGGGTGAATTTATAGAACAATTTGTAGTGAGGAATGCAGAACATGTAGGACACTGTTTTAATATTTAGGGTAATTTCCTGTTATATGAAACACCACCAAAGAGACTTGAATTGCTCTTGTGCATTTCTCCCACCTTATCAGCCAGATAAACTGAAGGAGTGAACACTCATATCTTAATAAATCACTGGTGCTTATTATGGACATGCTTATTTTGAATGTGTCTAACACATTACACAATTACCCAAGTGCTATGGCAACTGAGATGAAGCCAACAGTGCAGAGCCAGGAACTAGAAATTGATATTGTTCTGACAATTGACACAAAATATATTGGAGGAGGAGAGGTCTGCAACTCACCATACGAATCATATGATTCCCCACTGTGTCCGTATTCATAGTAGTCATCTGAGCTGTAAACAGACAGAATAGTGTGGTGAATATAAGAGAAAAATACATTCTGCATCAAACAAATTACAGTTATCAGCAAATAAATAGAATGTAACTTATTTTCTGTATTACTGTAGAACATCAAAGTCATATTTATTACAATGCAATCACATATCACATATACTGTAATTTATGCAGTGGTAATAAGAAAAAAACACACAGAAAGTGTTTTTAAGATATACTCTGTCAGACATAAAGTGAGACACAAACAAGAGGCAGCTTTCAATCAATCAAAAGTTTGGCCACATTTGTGGTTTTACAAGGCAATTTCCTCCACCGTATTTCTGCACAAACTTCCAGTTCCATATCACTGCATATGGAGATCTATGAGGGGTGGCAACTTTAATGAAAAATAAAAAGATGGGGAGGCAAGTTGCATAGCGGTTCATTTCTCGCTTATTTATTTATTTCTTTATTTGCGGTCGCCGTTGAGATGCTGACAGAACAATCCTGCGTCAGTATCATTCAGTAACAGCGCTATCATTCAAGAGAGGCAATTCATCATAAGGCTGCCACTGAGCCGACACCAGCCATCACAGCTGGGTCCTCTCCGCCTGCCTGTCAGTCAGTCTGTCAGCGACAGCAGCACCTCTCTGCTCTCCAGATTAGAGAGCCGAAGGCACCATCCAAAGCCCCAACACACCACATCAACACCGCCCGACTGCTGAGGGCAAAGAGGTGACAGTAGTGACGCACCAGTGTGGAAGTAACGCATTACATTTTACTCTTGTTACTGTAATAGAGTAGCATTTTGCGGTGTGAACTTCAAAAGCCAAACTGAAGTCCAAGAGTCAGGGTTGAGACACTCTGCTCCTTCATCAGATTACACCAGTTTGCAGCACTCCAGGAAATCAATTTCTACAAATTCAGTCTGCTATTAAGTCTGCTTTTCTTTAGGCAATATCTACTTCATGAAAAGAAACTGGACCACTGTGAAAAAGTTTAAATAATTATTCACTTTCACAGACTCAGAATTTTTCATTAATCTCTCTATATTTTCCAATAAATTAAATTTGTGTTTTTTCCATTAGTTTTCATAAATTGTCACAGGCTACCTGACTATGATTTTGTGATTATACAACACATATTCCATTAAAGGTTTTGTATTCATTTTGTAGACAATCACCTTTAATGGACAAACTGTTAATGTTATGCTAGATGCTAAAATTTAGCAAAATGATAAAGTCTTGCTAGATTGCTGTCATAGCTAGCATACTAGATAACTTGCTTTATTTAGCTTTAATTTTATTCATGCTACCAGAGTTAGGACAGAACTGCTCAGCTGTTTAAATTAAAGAGTTCACTCATATTACAAAAAATAAAATGTTTTTTTGTGAATAGAATTTCATTTGTGGTGCACACAGCATTAAAAATACACTGTAGCATATCCTTCCAGGAACAGTGTTCCTGTTACTCTGGATAATGCTAAGAATACACCCAACAGTTTTCAGAGTTACTGTTTTTCGGTTAACAGGAGTTCCAGTGCAAACTGTTCACAGTGTGTTCTGTGGATTATCTACAGTAAAGGAAACACTGTGTCTTGCACAAAACTTGAATATCTGGAAACATAGCTGTAAAATCTTGTGTGGCTAGACATCACAAATGGTAAATGGAAAAAATATGCTTTCTTGTAATTTGGGTGAAATGATGCTTGGGCTTTGGCAGCCTCCCCACCACTGATAACGCCTCTCAACAGCAAGAACATGACAAACTGATTGGCTGTCTCATTGTTTTCTGCAACAATTTCTTGGAAAGGATGAACAAGACAACATGACCAATCGAGGACAGTGGGAGGAATCATTTTAAGTGCACTATAGCGGCTCAATGAGACATGAGACAGCTCCCT
Organism: Lates japonicus; assembly: GCA_033238685.1. Classification (NCBI taxonomy): domain Eukaryota; kingdom Metazoa; phylum Chordata; class Actinopteri; family Centropomidae; genus Lates; species Lates japonicus. The sequence continues at coordinate 4,605,877 of BRZM01000031.1, read as the reverse complement.
AAAGAGGCTTGCGCCTTAAGTCAGGCTTAGCATAAATTTTACACAGTCCATAATTCAACTACAAACAATGCCAAGCCAGCAGGAGCAAACAAGGCTTTTCCCCTGTGTTAATGTAGTCTCCCTCCAAGAAGCTAGGCCAGCTGCTGCTGCTCTGAGCGCATGGCTTCCAGTCAGCCCTTGTGGCTGGGGTACCACCACGCATCTGCCATGGATATCAAGTGACTGGAATATCCTTGACACCACTCAGCAGAGACAGAGAGAGGGAGAAGAGAGGGGGACAGAGAGACATGTGACAACTGAATGCATGTTTTGGCTCGTCATATTGTGTACCCCACGACAAGACCTGACAGGATACTAAATAATTAGATTTCACACTATGCTAAAATTCAGGGGTGTATTCCATAGAGGTCGCCTTTGAAATAAACATCAATTTTTATGAATGTCAGTAAATCAATTTGCCACAATTCACAGGTGCCCACTGACATATTTCGAAGTATGTGAAACTCTGGATAATTTTGGGCTCTCCTGTACAGCTCTGTGTCATATTCAGCAACAAAAAATATCCAGATACCACAAACCAGGATGGTACACAGCTCTGCTAACACTATCTCAGAGGCTTGCTTACATGCTGTAGGCTGTCAGCATTTTTCCCATAATTTATTTTCACTATGTTTATTTCACAAAAAAACTGGGAGCCAAGATACCTGTTAAAAAAAATCTTTTCTCACTTAACCCTTGAAGTTTCTCTGTTGCTAAAGGCAGAAAGGACCGATAATAGTAGTCTGCTGTGTTGAAAGCTGCCAGTGCAGAGCTGCTCTTTGCACAAGGGAGAAGAGTGCAACAAAAGCTGTTAGGCGCCTCTAATTTCTGAGGTGACATTTTATCAATATTGCTACACAACTTCTCTCCGTTGCTACTTTCTCTTCTCAATTACAGAGACCGGCGAGTCTTGAGATGCATCCTGAAGGTCAGAGATTCCGGTAAAATTCTACTTTGTGTGGCCAAGAGTTCGACAGCATCTACAATCCTACAGCACATCTAACATCAGTCAGGTCTGTGTAGGGTATACATCAGCATTCTAACTGAAACTCTAACTTTTTTTTAAATGCTCCACAGAGGAGTACAGCACTAATGGGAAGGGATACTTATCTGTGTTTATGTTATTTGGCAATTTAAGTAGAAGAGTGGCTGCTTAGCTCTGATTTTTTTAGAATGATTAAACTGATCACCGAGTGCTACATGTTAAATGTTATTTTCTCACATAAAGTGAAACAATTGATAATAAACAATGATAATAAAGATAATAAAGTGAGACAATTGAATAAATAGTTTAATATAGGTTAAGTTTATGAAATTGAAGGCCATCAAACCAGCCTGGCAACTGACCGATCTACCTGTATCATTTAGCTTAATTTAAAGCAACATTACGTAATTTTGCCTTAAAATAACCTGTTCTTGTACCATTTAACTTTGGTGAGCGGGTATGATGCTGACAGTGATGGTCAGCAGCTTAAATTGCTGAAATCAGGCCCACCAAGTTCGAGAGTAATACTGAATTGTAGAACACTTACAAAGACTGCAAAGTAATTGAGAACCAGTGTTCATCTCCGATATCCAGTGAGGAAACTTTGAAAAGAATTCTAGAGGGAATTCTTCAGTCGGAGCTCTTGTAAAGAGATTGATAGCCTTTCTGTACACGAAAACTACTTAACCACTTGGACTCAGAAGCCAACTGATTTAATTACCATTCATGACTGCAGAGGCCGCTGTTGCTCAGCAAAGTTTTTTTTTTTTTTTTTTTTTTTTTTTGGTTGCATTCTCTGGTCACTGGCTGTTTGTTAATTTCAGGTTCCCTCAAGTAAAAAAAAAAGAAATGTTCTGAGTGGAAGTAATATAAGGAAGCTTGAGATAAAAAGAAAAGAAGGAGAAACTCTGGGAAACTTTGACCTGAAAACCACACACACAAGAAAAACACACATCTGTTTAAAGCACCAGTGAGGACCATGAGAGACGAACACAGCGGCTATTAGATAAGTGTGTCTCTTTCATCAGGCATCTGATTCCAGGCCTACTTTTCCTCAGGTAAAGACCCTGCCTCTCTAACACATCTGTCATCTCTGTAAATGCTTTGTCTTAAGCACTGATGTTGCTGTTCCTGGGCACCACGAAACAGATGGCAGTGTTAAATCTGAATGATGTAGTACATGTCCCTAGTGGACTTTGTTTTCTTACATCGCCATTACTCTTCCAGTCCTCTGTGATAAATTTGAAAAAATCTAGTAGGGCATTAGGAAGGGCTGCAGAGGTAATACAGCACTGGTCTGTCATGGAGAGAGGCTGCTTTTCTTCTGTTAGCCTATTTCTTGTATATGGCATTCTTTCAACTGATCATGACTCCAGATCTTTAAGCAAAAATACTTCCATGATGCCTCTTGTGTAACTGTGTTTTTCATTCACTCTTGGTACAAGGTTGAAAAAGTAAAATGCTGATGGCAAAAAAAGACCCACACTGAAAGCTCTGATTATACTGGCTCAGTGGTGATTTCCACAGACAACAATACAATGAAAATGGATGGAAAAAAAAAAATCAGCACTACCTCTTTTTCTCACCATTTAGTATGAAATGAAGCTCACATAATTTCAAATGGAAACCATCCTTATGGATACACTGGTGATTGCTCAATGTGGTGGCTGATTGCAAAGCTATATCCACTGCTCACCCCCTGCTGCAGACTTACAAAGAGGGACAAAATGGCCTACGGCAAAGATTTGACTTTATAAATGAGCCTTTTTTCTGGTTTTTGAGCGAACAATTTACGCTACTTTCCTGCCTTTTTGGAAAGTACATGAAATCATCCTTCAAGGAAAACACTGCCTCTTCAAGTCAGTCCACAGTATTCTTTAAAATCCCTCTTCTGGAGACATGTTTGAATTGTTAAATGGCAACTATCTGGAGTCTGTGGAAGACAATGTTATGTCTTATTGAAAAGGCATTAAATTTACAATATGCCACACTTAGTCTTGAGACAGTGAGGGTGGTGTATGTCCCGCCCTCCGTTCCCTCGGATGGTCTAATTCCCGCCACAGCACCTGTCAGTCATCTTGACGAGCTGTCTACCTTGAAAACAGCATCTAGGCACCGAGCATCTGTGAAGCAACCGCTGGTCTCTCAGAGGTAGACAGCAAACACAACCAATCTGTACCTTGAATTAAAAAAAATACAATGAATTGTACTAAATGGATATTGTCTGCCTTAGGGCTCTGACACAAAAAGCGGCCCTCAAAGTAGTAGCTTTGACAAAGGCGGACCGATCAAACACTTTGCATCACCTACAGTGAAACACACAGCAGAGATTACAACCGTGGCCAACCAACTGCAAACGTGCATGTACGCTCTGGGCCTGTGTGACAGGTCTCTACTCTGTAAGTTAAAAACAAAACAAAACAAACAAAGCATTAGCTACCATTTTACACCCCACTGTGAATATATTGGAAATTGTTTCATTATATGCTTGGAATATACAGATTTTGCTTTAATTTCGTCCAGTGTTCAGGACTTCAGACTAACCAAAGTGAATGTAACCCGCCCCAAAATCAAAATGTTTTCTTTACTTCATTATTATCATCTACTGTTGTTGTGTTTTTTGTTTTTTTTTAACTCTAGTAAAGTTAAATTGGTGTCAAGAGTTCTGGAAACACTGCAAAACTATTTGTACTGCCATGAAATATTACACAGACCTTCATGGTTCCCAGTGGATGGATTATACTGACTTGGGCAAATTCAGTGATCAAGGCTCCCAGTGTCACTATGTGCTTCCTGGTTTCACTGTAGGCAGCTACTGCCTGCTACTGTGGGCGGGGAAATAAAAATCAATGTATCAATAAATAAAAACAATCAGAAGATTTCTGTTATCAATCAGCTTATTAGACAGTTTGACTGGCTGATGCTACCTCATGGGTGGTTCTGATAATACAGACGGCTGAATGGAGCTTGGTGTCCGTGTGGACTAATAGATGTAACACTCCAGTTGTGTCTTCAGAAAAATATACAGCAATTGCAGCTGTAGGTCTAGTTCACCTGTTGTTTGCCTGGAACTGTCACCAACTTTCATCTTACTGGCAATAGCTTTCTTCCATTTCTGTCTACTTAGCTGCTGGGCTGCCTTGATGACCACATCACAGTTTATCACAGGCAGCACTGTAGATATAAAAAGTATAGATAGATCATAAACATCCTATCCTACCTCTGTATTCACAGGCCCTTACAGTGCAAGGGGACAGTGATTCACTGCTATAATGACCATGTCTTATAGCAGCAAGCTGGGTGATGATATCTCTTTTGTTGTATTCCTTTATGTTACAACAATAAGCAGACAGCTACAAGCATACTTGTGAATGTATCTTGGCATTAGCTATTGTTAACTACCTCAGGCCCTCCCTATATGTTGTATAATGAGTGTTCATGTCTGAAAGAGCAAAGAAAGATTTGACGCTGACAAAACTGTCAAGGAAGTTGAAATGGTTTGATATCTTGCTTTTTAGAGTTTCTAAGGACCATCCCAATGAAATATTCACACATCAGCCCCTGCAGTTATATTATAGTCTTTTTGTAATATTTGGCAGTGTAAAAAATGACTGACTCGCCCTAAGTGATTCATTGAATAACAGTGGTTTGTGTGTGTGCTGCTGTTGAGGCTTGTTTAAGTAGTTTTGGGGCTCTCTCAAGCAATTGATTCTAACGTGCTACACCATGAAACTTAGAAATCCAGCCACTCTCCTCCTCTCTTCTCCTCCGTGCCCATCTCGTGTACTAAGATTTACAGTTGTTCCTCTGGGATGCGTCTGCCCTTTAAAACACTGTCACACAGCTATCCTTGTACCTGCGGGCCTCTGGGATCCAGCCTACGATGTAGCGTACCAAAGCAAGGTGCAAGGGAAGGTGTGAGGTGTCAGCAGCCGGCAGTCTCCGAGGTGTCAAGTATGAAATAATGCTTTGATCACGCCCGAGCTGTGGGGGACGACCTCACCGCGACCTCACCAAGTGTCCGGCCAGGGCTGTGCCACAGCTGTCATCCCTCTCATTTCCCTACAGAGACGTCACTTTCTCTCTGCTAATAAAATTAAAGACGCTCTCCAAACAAGCAGCCCTCCTCCAGCCTCCTTGACCTTAGCACTTGATTGGTACCTAACCGCTGCAGCTTCCGATAACTCTCCAGAGATGAAGCACTCTGCTGCCTCTCCAAAAAAGATGATAGCTCAGTGCTCTGTGTTGTATAAACACGGTAAGAGGAGGCTGTGATCTGGGAGCTGGCGGACCAACTGCCATGGCTGTCATGCTGAGGCAGCGTTCCACGAGGTTCCCCCTGGCATCAGCTCTCTTCTGAAAGATTTAAATGTCGTGAAATGTCTTCAGGGCATCTAAAAACTGCTTTTTAGCTTAAGTCTCATGTCTTAAGGTTGTGAGTGCCTTATTTGCCTTTCAAATTTAATTATGTCTAAATTACTCAATTCTAGCTGTTGTGTGTGACAGAATGTGTACAGTGTAGTTACACAGGCTGTCTTGTCTCATTTGTCAGTGGATACAGTTTTTTGTCATTGTGGACAGTGCTGTGCAGCCTAACATTTTGTATCAGTTTAAACCAGCAGAGAACATTAGGATTTTATCATCTTCACTGCAGTGACACAGACATGTAAAGTAACTGAGTATATTTACTTGAGCTCTGCAGGTACAATGTTAAAGTCGCTATGTGTACAATTTTATATTCATCCGTATTACAGTATTATTACAGTAGCAAAAGGTTTGACAATTGGCACAGTCTATGTGTCATAAATTTTCAAATTCTACACAGACACACCTCGTGATGCGTCTCATTCAAGCTGGCATTGACTTGAATGAACTTCAAATTTTCTCAAGAGGGATTGTTTTACAAGTAAATATAACCCAAATCCCAGCATAGCCACTGTCTAACTTATGTGTTTGGTGATTTTTGTCAGATGACGTTACAGTTATAAAGTCAGGATTTTCAGGCGCTTCAATAAGTATTTCATACTTATTCTGTTGTTGACAACAGAGACAGAAAAACATGTAAGTGAGAACAGCTTTGCTGGGAATCTGGCTGTATTAAAATACTGTGTATGTGAGCACAAAGAGTAGGGTGTAAAGGGCTGGAACAGGCTGACACTAGAATATGCTAATTAGAGTATTATGTCCTCTAGTGTCATGTAGAGATTTTTTGAGCAGACCTTAGCAACCTACCAGTGAAAGCAGTTGTTTACAATGGTTCCAAAACAGTTTTCACCTACACGATTCAGCCATATACAAGGTTTTCAACTAGTCTTGTTTTCTTTTATTCATTTATGCTTTATCTATAGTTACTTTGCAAAATGGTACAAAGTGCAAATCAAACCAATACCATCAGTACATTAAATGTGATGCACTTTTAAGAGTTTTAAGTCACCAGCTGTATACTGTATAGCACAGTTCCATGAATACTGGAACAATACAGATAAAGGCTGCAATCCCAAAGACATTACTCAAGGTTAGGACAAAGCATGACAGGATGAGGTGAAAGATTTGTATGCAAGTACTTTAACTTTTAAATACTAAATATTAATATACTTTAAATACATAAATATATATATTTTTTGGCAAAGGACACTGAAACTGAGGACTTAAATGCAAAACTCTGACTTTGTGTGTATTGTAGTAGTGCTTATACTTCTTCCATGCAAGTCATTATTTAAAGAAAGCCTGTACTCCACAGTCTTAACTACTGCAAGTAGCACTTAAAAAAAAAAGAAGAAAATAACTTGGTATACCAAAAACTGCACATGGTACCTTTAATCACGAGTGACACAGGTTGAAACACACACAAGTGTTAGTGGGGCTGTTTAGTGGGGCTGTAACTAACAATTATTTTCATTATTGGTTAATCTGTCAAATTCGTTAAACTCTCTGCAATCTACTTTAGATAATGCTGGATTACTTGTTTGTCTGATCAGCAATCCAACCAGCGAGCACATTCAACTTTACACATTCAATTCTAAACACAAGCAAATCAACACATTAGAGATGTTGTAATTAGGTAATGTTTACAATTTTGAAATTTCCAAATCACCAAAGCTATTATCGTAATATTCTGATGGCAACTAATTAGTTTACTACTAATACACTATATTGTATTATTATATGTACTGTTTTGTGGAGTGTAAAATACATTTATACACTGGTAAAACAGTGGATGTAAGATATTCTCAATAACAATAACAATATGATAATGTTTACTTATTTACTTAATTATATGACTGACAAGCCAAGGTAAATGAATAGCATGTAATATGGAAATATATTTCAAGTTAATTAAGGTATCGCTAAATCCACTAATGCAGCATTACAATCTTTTAAAGAGCAGCAGCCTCTAAAAACCATCCTCTTCCTTTCCCTATGTGTTCACAAATGGCAGGCCTGTTTCTAGCATAAGCCATCGGGGTAATACCATGACAGAGAGACTGTAAATTGTTCTGCTTGTTATCCTCCGGCAACTGAAATCCTGCCACGCAGTCAGAGCTCAGATAGGTGAGTGGGAGCTCCTTAGGCTGCGAGAAACATTGTTAGGAGACTTGGTGTCCACACAAACACACACTCACACACACACACCAGCACATACACTCTTTCCTCGAGGCCTTGCAGCAGCTGGGACCTGTTATGACTTTCCTTGGGCTTGGGTTGAAAATAATGCACCTTTGTCCATCACAAAGCTAAATAGGATTGTGACTGTGAGGAGGAAGCTAATAGAGGCACCATATTATGTTGCAGTATTAATTCCTGTTAATGAATGGATTAGTGTGGACACGTCATGTAATATGTAATATCGTCTTGTGGCCTGGAATTTAAACATTTTAGTTAAATGTCTTAACTTTATGAGAGCAATAACAACATGTCCGACAGTATGAAATATGGAAAAGTGGTCAAAGTTCAATCAGTCCCAGGCCGTTCATATCACTGAAGTGCTGTGTAAAGCTTGTTAGTCTCCACTAACAGTAACTTTCCAGCCAAATCCAGGACACAGGACATACAAATAAGAGAAGAAGTAAGTGAATCAGCTGTCTCTGGAGGCGCAGACTTAGCTGTCTGGTCCCTATTAGTTGCTTCGTCTCCCGCCAGATAACAGACATGAAAATCTCTTTGAGTCGACCCAGCCTCCAGCCTTTACATGATGGACTCCATTTTTATTCCACCAACCCCCCCTCTCAAAGTTCCTCCCACCCCCATTTATTCACAAGGCGGATTTTAAAACAAATAGCTGCAGATTCCTGAGGCAGACCTGCATCCGCCCAGCGAGCATCTCTACATTACTTCATGATACATCCCTCAGTGTGTTAAAGGAAGAGGGATGTGTGTACATGTGTGATCTGGCCTAAAAAAAAAAAGAGAGATAGCACAAAAGATGGATGAAGCCTGGGTGACATACATCCTGACACCTCCACAAAAGAAAACATCGACCACCCTGCTCACAAAAGCCAAGGGAGAGAATAATGTTTTTTTTCTTCTCTGTCTCTGTTTTCTTTTTTCCTTGCTGCTGCCAATACAGTCCAATTTTTGACATACTAAATGTGGCAACAATCATTCTTCCTTTGAAGTGGCACGCACAGGCATACATAAATTTAGTACATTGTGTGCTGATAAAATACAGTGGGACACCAACAAACCAAAGCCAAAGCCTTTGACCTTGTGTGGCTTGGAGTGTGTGATAGCTCCCTGGATATAAGAAAATCAATATTCTGCATTTAGCTGTGCAGGACCCTCTGTTAAATGGAGCAACATACCACTAAGACTGGGTGTTTTGCATTGACACGAGAAACACATGGAGGAAAATGCACCTTTGGCCAGATATTTTTAAGGGTGATTAAAACAAAGATAATACGTTTAATGTACTGAGCTGCAATTAATTCCTTGGCGGAAAATTTGATTACGTCACTGAGTCTGCCGAGAGTGGTTTATTTTGAGGCCTTAGATACAGTGATTGGCTTCTTAATATCTATTAAGCTAATAATTAGAGATCCTGCTGTGCATCCAGGCTTTTCAAATCTTCTACACCTGCATGACTGTTTTTTTTTCTTCTTTGGACGCTGAAGACATCAGCATTTAAGTCTGCTCCTTTGAGTTAATCTTAAAGGACAACTCAAAGGTCAGTCAAAACATTTCACACTTCAGAAAATACTTCACTAACAGCAAGTGTTCTTGAGAGTTTCAAACAGGGCAGAAAATGAGCATAAATGACTCCTAACATCTCATGCACCATAATCCAGCTGTTCTCAACCCTCGAGAATCTCTATTTTACCTCATAGTCCCTTTGCTGTTCATGAACTTGAGGCATAAATACAACTCAATGCATATATATATATATATGTGCTTTTAAATTCAGTGCACTCACTCAAACTGACACTGCCATGTTTGTGGCCTGAACTCTAAACAGCACGATACTATGATGAGCCAGTTTGAATTGAGTTATTAGTTATTTCTTTCTCATAAGTACACTCAGTTAACAGTTTATTAGCTACACCTGGCTAATACAACAGTCCTGCAGTAAATCCTAACGTAAACAAGGGTATAATGTGTTGTTGTGTTTTGAGTGTGTTGATTCTACTGCATGGAGGCTGCAGTTTGTGATTAACAAAATAATAGAAATGCACGTTAACTGAGTGCAGATTCAAATTCAATCAAACAGAATATTGGTTTAAAGTTTCCAAGATTTGATTCAAGGACTACATTATTTCTACTCTACATAGCAGCAGCTACAGTATGGTTAGGGTATTGTTTATGTAGGGACAATATTGCGGTTATTACAGTTTTAAAAAGCAAAGATTACAGCAGCAATATTGGTGAATGTGTTAACAAACATTTGCCTATTTACACATTCAGCAGACACTGGCTAACTGCCTATTAAATGTAAGTCCAATACTCACTCTCTTTTAGCTCTATTTTGGTCTCTACTAAGTCCTTACAGAAATATCTGAGTCTTTAGCTACTACATGTTCCACCATGTTCAACAGCTAACTACCAACATTGTGTATTGTCTGGTGCTGCTTATGTTATGTACAATGATGGGTTTTAGAGCTCTTTTGCTGAAAACATCTGTCTGCGGCTGGAAATGAGGTTGACACCAGCAATGAGAGTGAACCAAAACTGTAAAGTTCTATCTGTAAAACCAAAACAATAAGCTGAAACACCCTAAAATACACCCTAGAGCGGAGGGGAGCTGCAGAGTCAGGTTGTAATTCTCAGTTTGTTACTATGATTGTGACATTTTACATTACACATAGTCATTTGATCCATTGTTAAATATTGATTAGTGCACTTTTAACATAATTCCTTGGATTAAATGCCTAACAGTGAAATGCAGAACTTACTTTTGTCCTTGATTACTGTAGTTGTTGTCATACGATTCATATCCCTGGTCATCGTAAGCTGTTCCGTAGCCATCGTCATATTCCTGAAGTAGGAGAGACAAAATACAATCAGTTAAGTGAGGCACACTGCCAGTAAACATTTTGACACTGAAGATGTGTTGCACAACTTTCAGGTTAAAATGTAGAGTGACGACGTTATTGAGGGCATTAACACATATGCAGAATAAGAGATGCTTTGTGCTGTGTTGTTTGGTTAAAGCAGCACTATGTAAGTTTTGCTGAGCTGTGGCAACAGCGGCCCTATGCAGCCACAAGTGGTAAGTACAGGATGCTGGTGCACAATTCTGTTGGACTGAGTCTGAGTGGTTACAGGCACTGGATGCAGCAGACCCCTAGAAGCTAACAGCTAAGTTACAGAAAACAAAGCCCTTCAATTGCTCTGGCAAAAAACACAAAACTCATCAAAGAGGTTGATCAACGAAAGAGAGAATTACTAAGCTAGCTTCTTCTGTGTGTGATGTAACGGCATAAAGTATTACCTGCTTTCAATAATACACGCTCGACTTAAATTACATAGTTGCAAAAACAGGTGTTCGCAGCAGGAAGCGGGAATGAAAGAGACACCATTTTCCCCATTAAAAGTCAGTACAACATATTTGAAGGTAAAATATTTGCAGAATATTGACCTAAATACCTTTCTGATGTTGGTTTATAACAATTTCTGAGGCTGATTAAATACCCTGATGGCTTCAGTTTAGCACATATATAGGTCAAACTGCTTCATCTGCTGCTGCTGGTATCACAGCCCATATGCAGCAACATTAGAGTGGCAACTGCAGCCCTGCCCTTGTCTCTGTGTCAACTGACTGACAGTGGGATGTAAAGACTCTTGCTGTGGCTACGTTTCATCAGCACCTCAAAGGATGAGCCATGAACATCTGTTTGTGCTCCAGCAATCTGCCCTGTCCCCTGCTCCTCCGCCCCCACCCTCCGCACTCCACCCAGGCCCCCGCCAAGAAGAACATCAAAGGAAGCCAGTGCCGCACCCGTCCTAATTTGGGATAAATGGGACTTATGTTCCACAAAAGGCGTCGACCCCTTGCGACACATCTCTCATCCCCCACACACGTCCTGGCTAATTCCATCTGCCCCTGATTTGCATGCTTGAAATGAGCGTCTGTAAGATTTAGCAGCAGAAGAAAATGCTCATCACATCCATATTATTATTAAGGCCCTAAATCCTGATTAGAAACATGCATTTGCCAAATGACAGTATTTGAATTGACTCTTTTATCTTTAATCCTCCAGTAACGGAGCATGTGTGAAGGAACTACATATGACTCTCAACAATGAGGCCCGGATGTATTAGACTTCCTTGTTTCTCAGTGAAACATTAGGTTTGTTGCAACAGTTTGCAAGATTTGTTTTCTTACACCTTGGGGGAAACTGACAGGTGCATTTTAGGAATCATTTCTATATGCTCGCACCTCTACTTGAACATCCCATCGGGTGGTATTCAGGATTCGTTTGTATTTCCTTTGTTGTTTGTGTGTGAGTGGGAGGTCCGTTGGTTTTTGTGGAGGTCTTTGTCAGTTCTCATCTATTTGTCTAGAGATAGCTTAAAGGGAATTCAGGTCCCTCCTGGTATTTGTAGTTCTGCAGCTACAAGAGCTTTTGCAAAGTCAACAATTCCCCACGCTAATGCAAAGACTAAGTTTAGTCAACAGCTGTACTTTTGACAATATTAAACCCCTTGAACCCCCTTTAGAAACGACAAGAGCACCAATTCTCAAAAAGAAGTGCAATTCTGTCAAAAGGGATGTAATTAAAAGCACTTTCCATCAGGCATATAAAATAGGAGACTTTGATTTGCAATTTCCCACCATGACCCCCTTCTGCCAGCTACAACACAAAAGACAAAATAATTACCCTCCCGATTTTTGAATAGTTCTCGTCAAAGATAATCAAAATCACAACACTGACAATAGCGAAAACATTTCAATATTGGTTGTTAATACTTATAAGTGAGAAATAGGGTGGACTGTGGACATGATTTCTGAAGGGAACACGCTTGACAAGGCAATCACAGAAACAATATATGGGAAAAGGTTGACATGAATCTTGATCTTGAATTAACAGGTGTGTTATTTTTTAGGCATGTTTAAAGCATTAAAGCAACTGTCATTTAACGGCATAAATGGCGACAGATTTTTCTAAGCTCAGGCTCTGCTCCCTCAAAGAACAAAGCTCTGAGCTGTGAAGTTTATAGTTCTCATTCTCCCTCTCGTCTCACAACACACCTGATACCATGTCCGCTCTGATCCATTCGGAGCCACTCGGATATTGGACACACTGACACACAGACCTGAGACCCATGGCGGTAAAAAACATCACCCTACCCGACACATTTAGACTGAGTAGAATTTGGATACATGCCTCAGGTCGATCTTGAGTGGACCTGTGCAGGCCTTTACAGACAAGCAACACTGAAAAAATCCTAACGATGTGCATTCTTAAATACAGACATCAAATAATTTGAAAGATCTGCATGATGGATATTTATAATCATCAGTTTTATTTTGACCCTACACAGGAACCAGGCCCAATCATGAGTATGTATGAGATTATCATGAGACCAAAGAGACTGATGATACTGTGCTTTGCAGACTAAGTCAACCAGCTGTCCAGACATCTTGTTCTTTGGAAATAAATGATGGCTGTACTCTGGCAGTGGCTTTCAGACAGTCTTAGTAGTAGTCTATTGCACTGCAAAGGTCAAGGTGAGGAAAAAGCAATAGCAACTAGGATTACTGCACAGGAAATTACAGAAGCTTTTCTCTGAAGCAACTGACATTTTCCCCCACACACCGTATATGATAATTAGGTTACAATCAGCTGCATTTTATCTATGAATTGTTGAGACCTTGTAAGTGGTGAAAAACAAACAATAAAAAATACAAAGCAACATACACTATTTGCTCAAAGTCACAACTGAAGTCTTTGAAGATGAAAACTGTAAAAAAGCTTCAACTAAAAGGCACCCACTGAAGTTACTTTGTGAGTTGCCAGAAATGTCAACGCAGTTGACATTGAAATAATATCTCTGTGTTTTGTCAAAAACATGTCAGTTTTTGTCTCAAAAATTATTTGAATCTATTTAAAAGTTCTCTATTAGTGTGCCCCTTAGAGGTTGGAATAAACAAGCATGGCTTAATGCAATATTTATTTTAACTTTCTACCAGTGTATGGCACATACACAAAACTGGTGTCAAAAAGCAAAAAAGCATGTAAATGCACACAGTGTATAATCATGTACTGCAATAAAACAATAAAAACTCTTATCTTAACCCCTTAACGCCGATTGTCGTGAATTCGCATCATACCATTTGCATTCAGACTGCAGCCGAGATAGCGTATGCATTCCCCCAATGCCGGTTTGTGCATTCTAAATATGTGCCTAGGAACCTTTTGCAAGCACTGGTTTACCGTAGGACCGTTTGGAGTGTGACCTACATCCAGTAGTTATAGTTACGTAGTAATAGTGTAAATCATAATGTAAATAATAGTCTAAATAATTGTAAACAATTTTGTGGCTTCAATAAAAAATTTACAGTTGGTTACCATTAATGCCTATTGTCGCTAATTATTTTATGTGCTATAGACAAATTAACAATCTCTACTTAACTTAGCATCAGCTTGAAAGCAAAAACACAAATAATTAATTTTTTTTATACAATTGTAAATAATTCAGGCATCAAGGGGTTAAACTAAACCAACTTAGTCAATTAGCACCCAGACATGAAACTTATGGTCCAGCAGGAATATATATGGAAAGTAAACTTGTGAATGTCAGAATTTAACATCAAGTCTGGGAGCTACACTTCTTGGCTGCAGATTTAAATGATCTGATGTGAAAAACATTCATCACAGGCAATCAGAAAAAACAGACATCTGATTGCCTTAAGTTTTCAATGGTTAATGACACAGAGCAGCAGTTATCATGAAATGCTGGCAGCAGCGTACTGAAAAGGTGTGGTTAATTAAAAATAATGAGCTGCGTGGGATGTACCAGCCATATAAGCGACTGATATTGTGAACTTTTATTACAGTTTAATACAATGTTATTTCAGATCAGTGGCATAAGTTCACTGCTGAAACTCAGCAGAGATTTTAAAACCAAGGAAATGTCTCTCCTGCACCTCCAAATGTTCACTTTGATTTGTTTCTAAATTGGCTTGATGAATTCCATTTCCCTATGCATGAGAGTTGATACATGCATTATTATATTACTGTGCTATGAATGTAGCAGGGGATATAACACAGCAGGTTGCAATTAAAATGTATTTTCCTCATCATCAGTAACTTATAGCCTTAGTTCTCAATTATCCATTATTCATGCTGTTATCATCATTCAGCAATGTAAAGATAAGTTCTTGCAACATAATTAATAGAGTGCACCTGATAAATAAATAAATTGCTAGTTCAGACTGAGATAACAGTGACAGGGGAAATGTTATTTATGTTAAAAAGGAAAGAATGCACACACACACACACACACACACACATATATATATAAACACATTATATTGTAATATATTTTTATAATATTCCTGTAGATATGTAAAAGTTTCCAGGCTCAGTTACTTTGCCTTGACATGCTTCTAATTACTTAATGTAATGAACAATTATTATTATTATGATATCAAAAAACATCTCTTGTAACGTTCTCAGTCATTCAGTATTGAATTTACAGCCTGTGATTAGTGTTAATCTTTTTTTTGTTATTCACAAATGGAATAAGCCATATATTTAAGAGAGAGAGTGTTTGATTCTAAAAATGGACAGCATTTACACAAGGCTTTTATCTATAGAAGTGCTTTACAATTTGCCTCTCATTCACACACACAATCACACACTGACAGCTGAAGGCTACTATACAAGGCACTGGGCTAAGCATCAGGAGCAGTTGGGGTTCAGTGTATTGCTCATGGACAGTTGACACAGACATGTGTCCACAGTATGTTAGGACCAATTTTGCCAATTTGTTCTTTGAGGAAAATTTAATGTTCAGCATTACATGATTTTAAGTAAAGACAACATGACATCACTGGCTGATTTTCATCATTACCAGTCTTATATCAAAAGGCCTACTGGAAGGCCCTAGGGGCTGAAATTATGCCTCATTACACACCATGGTACAGTTGGATGACATGGACAACATGATGATGCTGCCAAAAAGAAAAGAAAGACCACAGGGTCATAAAATTAAAAGTCTTAACCCCATCTGGAGCATGAATTCCATAGCAATCTGCCAACACTTGAAGAATAGCCAAAATGCTATGGGTTCATCCTCTGGCAAGCATGAATGTGCTCAGTAATTTTAAGATAATCAGCTATTTCTTGTGAGCAATTGAAAATTCTTCCATGGATGTGAGGCTTGAGGAAAGTTAGGGTGGTTGGTAAAACATTAGTATTCATCCTCTGCAGACCATGAATATCTAATTTCTTTTATTAGATTTCGAGATAGCCTGTTATAGGTCTAAATGAGAAAATATGAAAAGGTTTGCTCTCTTGAATCCAGGCCTCTCAAGAAGATGTGGCGGGTGACGAAACAATAGCAGTTTTGTCCACAGGACAAGTGAGAGACAGATGGTGTTCTGTGCCAGCTAGTTACAGTGGGTGTGGTATATAGACAGTGCATGTTTTTGCTTACTCCATGCAGCAATGTATGAGTATTTATCTGGATCTCCTTTGACTGACCATTAATGTTTGTCTAATTGATGTTCTAGAAATACATCTGTACACAGTGACACAGACTGACTGATATCTCCACTGTTGTGAGCCACTAACAAGGCAAAAACAGAACATGCATATATCATCCAAGATTTAACTAATATCCAAACAGATGTGATTAATGTCTCTTATACACATTGGAAGATATTTCTGAACCAAGTCATTCTGCCTTATCCCTTCACTTCACTGCAAACCAACCTATTGTTTCTTCTCATCAGTGCTTTGTGTGTCATAACACAGCAGATGCTGTCCTTGCTGAGAAGGTACTACACACCCTGATTAGCTTTCAGCACAAGCCATGTGCCATTAACGTTAACCAAGTCCTCCTCTCGTCTCGATGGCTACTCTATCTAGGTGCTGTCCACTCACATTGGACGACACTGCCTGGTATTAAGGACCACATTAAACTTTAACAATGGCATGTTATTGCCATTTATTAGAGCAGCTACTCTATAATTGAGTTACAAGCAAGCTGAGAGGAGAAACATGCTTGGTTTATAAATCATGTTGTCTGACATGTGAGTGAGGCTATTATAATATCTCCTGTGTTCGTATGGATATATGATTTACCAGGAATATCTTGGAGAGCACCATAGCGCAACAGCACTGCAACAGTGCTGTGTTTCCAACGCTAAACAGGATTAGTGTGACAGTGAGAGGTTGGTGGTGGTGGTGGTGGTTGGGGGGGGGCAGAGACAGAGGGGAGAGAGAGCAGCCCCTAAGTGAGTCTTTCATTTGTATGCCAGTGGATGGCTGAGAGGCGTGTTGTTAAAAGATAAGGACTGGCCTCAGAGGCCACTGAAGACTAACAGAGGGCCTGGCACTGCATGTTACAACAGCGGTATCACAGCTGCACTGTGCTCTACAATACCACTGTAACAGATAGGATGCCACTGACACCCAGAGCAGGCTGTTCAGGCACTGGATTTGTTCCCTGCGCACTGTACTAAATCCAAATGAGTTCAACAATACACTGTCCTCACATTATGAACTTTGAGGAGAACTGCACATGCTGCATGGGCTGTGCTAAAACCCGAAAGGTGTCACATATGCAAACAACAAAGCAAGGAAATTAAGCAAATCAAAAGAAGAAGAAAAGCCTTGTTCTTCCCAGACGACTAAATTACGATACCATCTGTTCAAAGAGGAATGTCTCGCCTCCGTACAGCTGTGCCACACACTGCTCTTAACTTCTCAACCATAAAAGCTAAATAACACCCCATGATATTGCTCTAAAGAAAGCAAATAATACAGCACTTGAAACCCTTGGTCATCTGTCTTGGTCTAAAATTTCTCAAAGTAGCCATGTGTCATTTATTCAGCTTTTCCTGCCAGCATATTTCAGAAAGCTGAACAGGCTGGAATTTGCTGAAGCTTTTCCACTGCAGGGGTAGAAATACTACTCACACTATCAGATTGAGGATGCCAAAAAGTTGGCCCCATGCATCAAGCTGAAGTATCACTACTGTGTTACGCTTGACAAATCTCTTTGCTTTCCTCTTCGATATTTTACCACCTTTGGTTTTGATCTTAGCCAAGTTTTAAATAAAGTCTGTTTTCATCTGCCAGGTATTATTTTAGGAATTTGTGTCATTTATGAATTAGCCCTCAAGAAACACATCTGCACTGGAGAATGAAATTCGATATCACTACGTCTGATGCACCTAACTGTACTTGACTGTATCTGCTTCTACTGTGCAAAGTCATGGAGGGTGGAGCCTATCCATGCTGTACTTGAGCAAAAGGCAGGGTACACCGTGGACAGGTTATCAGTCTATTACAGGGCTACAGACACAACCACTGACACTCAGAATTAACACCAGCACTTAATTTAGATTTACCCATCCTGTAGACTGTGGCAGGAAACTGGTCCACCAGGAGAAAACCCATTCAGTACTGAGCGACAATGACCAGTGGGTTTGAACTGAGAACATTTGCTTATTAGCACTAAACACAAAGAACAGCTGAGGTTGATGGCAGTGCTGGACAAAAAGTTCACCCTGCTGTTAAATGAAGAGTCAGGGGATCTCTGAATTTAGTGGGGTTCATCCTCTGGGCACCTTGAGTGCCTGTACCAAATTTCATGCTGATCCATTCCATAATCTTTGACCAGGAGTGGAGTGACCTAGACTCACACACACTGCCATCTGTACAGTCATGCTGCTATCATGGCTAATAAAACAATTTGTGCTACAAAAACAAATTACAGCTGTGTTTACGAGAAATTAATAGGAAATTACTGAAATGTCTAATGTATAGAGGAAATTATAGATGATTCACATTGCCAAGAGATAAAAGCTAATTTAATTTTCCCAGCAATTATTACAAATCACAGGTTTTTTGTCCCGTGTGCACAGGTTTCAATCTTATCTTCATGACTGGTCTTGTCTGCCACACCAGTTGGATGCAGCCTCTTTATTACTGTATCTGAATTATTTTCCTAACCATTACACCCAATTTAGATTAAAACGCTTACAAGGACGGTTCCATAGAGAACACGATTCAATTAACAATGCTTGGCTCTCGACAGAGCTGGACATGCGGAGAAGTGCCTGAGGGGGATGATTTTTTTTATTGCTGCAACAGTCAGAGAGGACCCACAGTGTTCAAAACGGATTATTGTATCTGGAGGATATAACATAAATAATGCCAACCCACGTGCATTGCACATTTCTTGGTCTTCAACACCCAAAGGAATTAAGCTTTTGTGTATAAAGAAACAAACACAGTTACATGAACGTATAGCTCTAGATGTAGCATGAAAGTGAAGTTCTGCGACTGGCTTCCTCAGTTTCCATATTGGCAATGTTCAAAGTGAACAAAAAGATGACATGCTTCCTCATTTCTGAATTACATCATGTTTAATTCTTCTCCAATGGGATTAGCAGCAGGTAAGACACAGATCTCAAAGCGCCTAATGAATTACATGAAATGAGATTTGGCTGCAATCATAGTAACCATTCAAGACTGATGGGGCTGCCAAGAAAGGATCATGGGATAATAACATTTCTGTGATTTTGTTTAGTAACAATTGGATTCAGAGTAATTTGATACTGATACTTCTAGAACAAACAGAAGCTTTAGCAGAGGTGGATTATGAAAGCCAAAAACCATCCAGACAGAGATACTGTACATCCATACGTCATCATGACAAAATCACCAGGATGTAACCCAGGTCTGATGCCTTTTGTCTGAACAAGAGAAGAAGAAGAAAATGCCTCCAGCAGAACAAATGTTTTGGCCCGTGGCGACGCTGCGCAGCAAAAAGAGAATGGTGGGAACATGCATATGAGTGAATGCTAAGCAGTGATAAATGAAGGCAACAAATGTGAACAAGAAACATCTCTTTGTCATTTCATTGATGAATACAAGCGCCTATTTGTCAGCACCCGATGGAGACACTTGTCCTGTGATGGTGATATATTCAGATAATACAGAGCAACTCATTCAGCCTCTAATTTGCAGCGATGTTGTTAGATTTATCATCTGGCAGATGCTGGGGATCTTTTTTTTTCTCACTCAGATACACAGGTGCAGGTCTCGGGGGATGCAGTTTACAACTGTGACAATGATGGGAAACAGCTGGTCCAGGAGTCATTCTCTACGACCTCCACACATTTGAATTGCAACCTCTGAATAAACCTGTCAGATGTGGTTAGGTATGGGCTGCTGGGGCAATTTTCCAACGCGGGCCACCTCCTCTCTCCTTCTATCTGCTAAATATGCGATGTTGATGCTGGAGTCCCTGGGGAACTTGCCTTGACAGTGCGGCAGGAGACTCTCTTGGCTAATGCACAAAGACTCTGACTCTAAGCCTAATATATTCATCTCTGGCAGCTGTTGATATTACAGCCAGGTTCCCATAAGACTGTGTAGGTAAGCTACAAGACCAGATCACAATAATGGCTACAATAACAAATTCACCCCAGATTCACCCTCTTAATGCTAACTCTTCAGGTATGCAGACAAACAGCTAAATATGACGGGCTGTTCACTGTCACATGCATATTTGTACGCAACACATACATGCTGGTATTTGAGTATCCATGCATGTATTGTGCTGAAATGGGCATTTCATAGTGCTATGTAGTCAAATAGGAGGTTTTGTCTGTAATATTTCAGCATCCACAGAATCCACTTTATCAATGGAGATAAATGGAATTTGATTTGTGATTCTATCAAGAAACATTGCCCCTGTTACTGTGGATAACCCAAAAACCTTGCTGTAATTGTTTTTTATTGAAACTATTTTCTTTCAAATAAATAGTCTTTATTATCCAGAGCAGCTGAGTGAACACACAAAAAATAATATTGACTGATCTTATTTGTATTTGGGGGATAATCACAGCATAACTTTTGGGGGATGTAAATCATGGAGGCAGTGATTTAGCTGTGGGCCATAACTTGTTTTTATTTAGTTTTTTAGCCTATATTTGTTTACATTTTGTCAAACTGGCACCATTAAAATTAAAAACATGTTGATACTCAGGAAAGTTTGCAGATATAAGGAACACTTCTTTCCTTTCTTTTTCAGATATAATAATATCCTCGGAACGCACACTGAAACTAAAAACGTGCATCGTGCATGTGTTCACTTTTGACTGAGTTTGGTAGAGATTGCAGACAAATCAGCAACTGAACTATAATAAGTGACTCCCAGTTGTTTCTAGAATGCCAGAACGCGTCCGACCCTTTCAGCTCACGCCTTGTCTTCCCGCCCCTCTCTGAGGAGGCACACATCAAGGTTTGAAATCCTCTAATCCACAGCAACTGGGACATTGTCAGTGGAAAAAAAGAAAAAGAATTTGATGTTGATTTTTTTTTTCAGTGTCATTTACAACAAAACAATCATTTGGGATGGAAACAGAAAACTCCCAGACAACTCAAAACCTGGACAAACAAAACTTAAACTGTCTGTTGCCAGATGCAACAAGAGGTAAATGTTTAAGCCAAACAAAATCTGCAAGAATTCATTGGCTCCATCACAAAAACCCTGTTGCCAGACAAGAACACTGAGTCGCAATATTTATTAAATTTTGCAAAACCTGGTTTGCATCCAGCACCTTTTTTTAAATTCTTGCTTTCTACAGTATCTGCACATGGCAGCTGTAAAAGGTTAGGGAAATGCTGTGATTAAGGCAAAAAAATATGGTTAAGTTATGGTTAGGTTTAGGCAACTAAAACACTTGGTCTTGCTGTTAGTCATTAGTGGATGGCTACATTCTTTCCTGTGTCACCTTAATTGGATGTAATCAACCTCAGACTTACATGCATTGTTTACTCTTAATTGTACATTTAAATGCTCCGGACTTTAAAGGGGCATTGCACCAATTTGACAGTTCACTCATCAAATGGAGCTACAGAGATGTACAATACTCACATATTCGCCATATGTGTCCTGGACTATAGGTGGAGCCGGTCGGTACCCAGCGGCTGGCGGGGCGCCTCTGGCTCTCTGCACCCCCCTCCCTCTGGAGGATGGAGCCCGACTGGGCGGGGCTCCTCTGGGCGCTGCTCCTCGGGGCACTGCTGCATGCAGGGGAGGAACTCCTCCTCGACTCCTAACACAAGACACAAACATCCAGCCCAGGTTTAGATGAAAGAGCAGAAAGTCTTACACATTCTTTTTTATTTCTATCTTATTCTGTTAATTATTGGAGAGAGAAACAGGCATGTATGCATAGTTTGGATGGATCAGATAACATACAGTATATTCTCTTTCTACATGCTCATATGATAAAAGCATTGAGAGATGCTGTTACAAGGATACTATTATATATCTTCAATATGAGGTGTCCACTTCCACGTCTCTATGATGAGGTGCTGTAATTTATTATGTTTGGAGTCGAGCTGCCTTGTCTGCTTCTATTCCAGTAAGTGATTTCCTACATCAGAATGACTTGACGATGAATTTGATACATTCAGCATCGGGTTATATGTGTAGGTGGAGAGAGAGGAACAGCGAGGATGGAGGGCAAGTTCCTCCAGTTGAGTGAGTCACATCCATAACTCAAAACACAGCACATCTTGTGGCTGAATTGCTTTTCCTGTCTATTAAAGAAAATGTAGATGAAAAAAACTGTGTTTCTGCCTGTTCACTGATGGATGTTACCTTGTGTGTTGGTTGATTTTTGAAATAAACCCTTGCATTTGGACTCAGAGGAAGAGGAAGAGGCATAAAAAACAGACTTTTGAAACAATTCAAAACTGTTTTATTGTAGTAATTAGCATTTCTGGCTTTACCTTTAATATTTAGGTAAACAGAAACATCTCTCTCTCTGTAGAGAAATAGCTACTGTGAGATACTGATCTCTACAGTCATCTAGATGAATTAACACAGAACCCAGAGTCAAACCTGCTCTGTAATCAAGATGGAAGCAAAGTCAAGCTGCTCTGTTGGAAATCAAAGGCAGTCTGACCTTGTGGTTTGGCAAAATGTTGTTGGGGCTTTTTACACCAACTGAGCTTTCTTTTAAAAGCAGTTAACTGATCTGAAGCACCAGCAGAAAACCACCAAGGTTGCTCTCCAGGTCATTTTCTTTCTTTCTGTGCTTTCCATTTCAGCTGTGCTGCATACTGCAACATCACAGATTTGGGGGAGAAGGACAAAAAAAAAAGAAAGAAAGAAATCTCTAATTTTCTGACTATAACGAGGACAGCGGTGGATGTTTACTTGATAGGAATTGAACCACCCTCAAGCGGAGAACAAAAAAAACAAAAAAACTAGCTGAGTACTGAGAGTCAATTCTCCTTTATGAGCTGGACTTCTCTTACAGCAACAGCTCCAGTCAAAGTCAAAGCAAAGAGGAATATGTGTCGGCTACAAAGTCTCCATCCCGAGCAGTGGTTCTGATCAAAATCAATCACATGTGAGCGTGAATATGTGGAAAAACTGCATGCGACTTCCTGTGTAAGAGCCTGTGGGACCATCTTATCACACTCAAATTAGGCATGGTAAATGCTAATTACAGTGTAATTTTAAACACAGCCAATTATATTCTGACTTAGAGCAATACAAACACCCCATCTCAATGACCTTGTTTATCTCAAAATCTGATGAAAGAAGTGTGTTTTCCTTTATAAATACAAAGAATAAACAAACAGCGCTTTGTGTTTTTGCTCTTTTAAAGCACATCGTCGACGCACAGAGTGTTAAAGTCTCCTAATGGCCACAAGTAGTTTTATTTGTAGTCTTGTGAGGTCTCAGAGGAGCTGGAATTAGCGCGGTTTCACAGGGATAGTAGAAAGGCAAGCATCTACCAGAGATCATTTGCATATAAAGAATTTTATGCAAATTTGGCTTAGTTTTGCTAATGTTTATAGACACCAGTCACTACTAGACGCTATTGACTGTTGGTGGTGTTTTTCTATTAAGGGTTCTTGATCCCTTATTAGGACCAGTCTGAACCTCTTTCGGCACACATGAATACCATTTTTGTGCATTGTTATAGCTCACAGGTCAACAACATGACCACTGAACAGCACCACTCTGATTCTAGACTGAGTCCTAATGCTGCCGATGGAGGGGAAGATGTCATTTCTCATGAGCCTTGTGGCTTTAAATATGAGTAGGAAGTATGGGGCATTTGTGACAGGTGCAGTATCTCCTGCTTGGCAAAAAGAAACACAGAGGCATTAAAATTATGCCCAATAAGCTGTAA
This sequence comes from Lates japonicus, assembly GCA_033238685.1. Classification (NCBI taxonomy): domain Eukaryota; kingdom Metazoa; phylum Chordata; class Actinopteri; family Centropomidae; genus Lates; species Lates japonicus. The sequence goes on along the minus strand of BRZM01000031.1, from coordinate 4,582,013 downwards.
ACAACCAGTCTAGTAATAAATGTAGATAAAACATTGACAATAATCCCACACTTTTGAAACAGGTTATGGTCAGCATTATTTCAGCTACAGCCAGTCAATTGAGTAAACGAATGATCCCTCCTGATATAGTGGTTTTCACTGTTAGTGTCAGAGTCCACTAGTTTCAAAGGATTCACAGGAAACTATGCAGCATGTAATCCAGCATTACTATATTGCTATTATTGTATTAATAAGAACCTCACTGTTTACCGTGCACTTCCCTGCAGCCATGTCAGAGCTGTATTAAGATACTGCTGATGCAAACCCAGATTCCTGCCCCTGCTGCTTCACATTAAAAGCACTCAGCTGGAAAAACCCTTTTATTGTGAGGCAGTCACGGAAAATGCAATGGATTTGTCACTGAGGTTAGCATTGAAAGCGAAAACAAAACACGGCCATTTGTCGACAGTAGATATGTTTCAAATATTCCTGGGAGTAAGGGCAAAGTAAAGGAGGAACAGCCGCAGGGAGCTGTTAGATGAGGGGTCGCACACCTCCAACTCCTCAGCAACATAACCAACTCCTTTACTGTGCCCTGCTCTTGTGGTGAAAACTACTGGCGCTGTGTGCAGAGAGAAATCATTCCAGTGGTTGCTCATGGAATGATGGAAAAGGCCAAGTATTGACAGGTATATCTATTAAAACAGCATGAGTCTGCTTAGCTACACCTGCTGTATTAAACTGCAACTTCAAAAACTGTCACCATATCAACCAGGACTGAAATCTTAAGGATTAAAACTATAAAGAAGAGATAAATGGTCTCAGATTACTAGCCTAGTGTGGCCTGCAAGGCAACTTCATGAGGCCCCCCCACATGTTTAGAATTTACTGTTAAGTCCAGCCCATAAATTCAGTTTTCCTTGCTTGTTTTATTTACAATGATGGTTTCATTCTCACTGCTGCTGTGCTATGACCTACAGCACATTTCCCGTGGCACACCTGACGACAGATATCCTATTTCTAAATCTAAAGACAGGGTGACCAATAGGACACACAGTTTCAAGAGAGGACAATTGATTACTTCACAGAGTTGAAGTTAATGTTGCTGGTCTAATCTATAAGGAGAGCTACTGTTTTTTATACAACCCTTGACATGACTTAACATGCACATCAGTATAACAGGTATGATGAATAGAAGGGGAAGATGAGTTGCTCAGTGTCAGGATGTTTATAGCTGAAATTTATTGCTCAATAAATCTGGATTTTTTTTTTTTCTTTTTTCACCAAGTGTTCAAGCGGCGTCTCGAGGAGACAGCACTCCGCCCAGCAGCCTCCAGGTCAACCTTAGTCTGGTCTGTTTATATGTAAGTTAACTTGCTAACAAAACCACTACAAAGACATAACACATGGATGAAAACAGACTAAACATAACAGAAAGGTCAAGTTAACTATAGGTTGTTCAATGAAGTAAAAGGAAAGAATTCAGGACAATCAGGAAGGAGTAAAATATATGAATTGAGAGAGGCCAAGAGGTGTGGCTGCGAAGGAGTGATCAATGAAAGAAAGAAAAGGAGAAAATGAGTGAAATAGTCTTCCTAATTGAACTGTCACTAACCTATCTGACAGCTCAGTCCAGGGAAAGCTGGACTCACTGACATTACAAGTTTTACTTTTGGTGCATAGAAAACAGCTGCCTAAGTTCATTAAATAACCAGCCATTTGCAAAGTTGCACAGTGCAACTTTAAAAAGAGATAACAGCAGCGCTTTGGTTTGTAGTTTTATGCCAATCATCTATGGTTTCTCCTCGTCTTTGTAATTCCTGCTGAAGTCTGCACACAGTCAGCATAGTTAGAAATATCAGGGCTCATTTTTCTGCCTTCAGAAAAAGCTGTTTTGCTGCCATTCATTCTTGTAGAATATGAGAAACAACTTCTACACACAGAGAGAGAGAGAGAGAGAGAGATAACTCATCACATTAAACAGGAAGTCTTTGTCTGGTTTGTTTGAAGTTGTATTTCAGTGCTGTGTCCTGTATCAGTTTGTACTGGTACATTATGATACACTGTGCTTGCTGTCAGTCAGCTAACACCAAGAAGTCTTGAATAAGAGAAGAGGTCGTTTGTCTGCGACTTCCAAAAAGGCCTGTTCGACTGTTACAAAACCAAGAGTGTCTAATCTGCCAGCTCTAATCATGGCACAGATGGGATTCAGAGCGACTTTACTATGATGCTACTTTTAAGAGCTTCAGATCTAAAGAAGTCGGATTCACAAAAATATCCAGGATCATATCATAAATATACTGGATCAGTAAATTAATAAAATATATCTATCACTAAATCTGATTCTTAGGGTGTTTTCAAACTTCAAGGTGCAGACCAAGGTTCAAGGTTTTGTTATGTAGTATACATTTGATTCAGTTAGTTCTGGTTTCACATTGCAATGACATATCTACGTCCTTTTGTCATCACTTGCGTGTGCTGCATCTCCCCATACTTGACACTGACTGGTTTATAGACAGGCGTGCATCTCACATCCTCTCCCTCATCCTTTCATCTCCTCCTCTCCCCATGTTCTGCCACGGCTCATTTTTACTTACTACCCCTCCAGTTATTTTACTCCCTCTATTGTGTCATGGGCAGTGAACCTTCCTCAACTTCCTGTAATTGGTCTGAAAGTCTGAACCATCCAAAAAAAAAAAAAAAAAAACTGTTTTCACACTGCAAACAAACCAAACAATGGTTCAGTTTGATCTGGACCGAGACCACCTCTTTCGGTTGGGCAAAATTTTGGTCCTTGTTTCCAGACTGTGGTCCGATCCAAGGCACCATTAACACCTGCTATTTTGGTTCGGACCAAACTGAAAAGTCAGAAGGCCCGAGCCAAACAAGGTAGGTGTGGAAAGGAAAGTAGAGCAATAATTATTAATGACCACAAGTCGTTATTTTGTACTAAACGAACAGAGCAGAATGTGTTATAAAATCCTACATGATGCAACAGCACTGCTCTGTCTTTTAATATCTACATTAGTTTGATGCATTCGACTGCATTTACCTCAGCATTGAAACATCTGCTGTTTCAACACCATCTCCCCCTCCACCTGCTGCACTCTGGGCTGACAGACCTGCCGCCCTGAACATCCCTCCACCTCTCTCCCAGTGATGGTTTATGTATGCTTTGTGCATCTTTTTTAATCTCTTTTTCATTAATCTCAACTTGTCATATGGAGTTTAACTTGTAGAGTCAAGATCAAACGGTTATCATGTTTTTTTTTTCTAAACTTGGCCAACTCACAGCCGTCCCATTCCATAGGCTGACCTGTGCCTATGAGCTCTCATTCACTCGCAGCTCACTCCTGCAGGGCAGTCCTGGGATCAGTTCAGGAGCTGACTGTGTAATGAGCTGTTGCCTTAGTAAATCAAGAGCTAATACACACACATTGCAACCACTGCCAACATTTGCAGCTAACACATTTAGTAAATCTGGCCCAAATTGTTTAGTCATTTGAACAAATAAACCAGTCTCATTGACACATAGGGAGAAAAAATGGAAGCCTCTATCAAGAAATAAGGGCTAAAAAACATAGTAATCTTTAATGTGACATGCATGTCTTGTGTTATAAAAACAACACAAGGAAGAATATATGACTTGTATTATTGTTGCAGACACAGGCAATCGTAAATGTGCTCTAACTCTAAATGACGCCATTAACTCTGGAAATGCAACAGGACACCATACACATCCATTTAGAGAAAAAAAAAGCACTGCCTTCCCAGTAGCTCCTTAACTGTAAATAATACCCAGTCCCCAGCTGAACCGAAGTGTACATGAACACAACAACTTGCATACACACAAATACATTCACACACACACACACACACACTTGGAGGCAGATTACCTGGGAGGCCCTGGAACAGGTGTCCCTCTTCCACGGGCGGCTGACTTGCCCCTCACCGATGGCACCTTGGCATCCTCCGAGCCGCCGTTCAGGTATGTGAGCTCCTGCAGCTGGGCCTGTCTCATCTCATCATTGTAGTCCTGCACACAGAGAAGCAGTGTGTTCACACACACACACACACACACACACACACACACACAGCAATAGACTTGCTTTCAGTTACTCTGTATTAAATTACGTCCTTTATCTCCAGGGCTACAGCCCCGGGAATATCTAGTTAGTGTACTTTACAGTACTGCCGTGACCGCTGTTCCTGAGGCAACTAAACATTTCAGATCTCCCGTTGATAAATCCTCGGGACCCCATTTGCCTTTATCTTCTCACACAGTTGTTTTCTGCCACTAAATTAAAACACACAATTAACATGGAAATAGGTCTTTAATCATAAAACCATTGATATGATTGTCATGTGTCGGCTTTATCAATAAATATGTTTTATGGCGACAGTGAGAGGAGGTAACATGGAGGAGGGTGGGGGTGGGGTATAATTAATGATGAGATGTAAATCATCATAGCTCTGAGCGTTGGAGAGATCATCCATAATGAATGGAGGAAGAGTAAATAAGCTCCACGCTGCTGCCAGGGAGGGTTTGGCTGATGCGGAGAAACCCCCACCCCTCTCCCCACGCTCTTTTATTCCTGTTATAGCCACGACTACCCACCCAGCATCACACACACAGATGCTTTCGACACACACACACACAGGCACTCACTCCAACGGCCCTGACAGAATTACAGTGCAAGTTACAGACAGAGAGCAGGAGTGAAAGAGCAGGGTTGTCTCCGCTGTTACTCACTGGCTTCACTGTGGACAGGCTGCGAATGAGTTGGCCGGGGCCAAAGAGCAGCTGCGAGGAGAGTCGGGGGGAGGAAAGACACGTCGGAGAAAGTCTATGTGTCTATGTGGCTGTGTGTATGTGTGTGTGTGAGGGTGAGAGGGGCCTTACTGAACAGAGAACTTCTTGATCTCAGGCGTGAAACCCATCAGGCGTAGAGGCCTCGGCTGAGGCGAACTTACCTCTATGAGGCGTGCAGGTCGCCGTTCAGGTGGTGATATTTGGCCTCGCCCTCTGCATTAACTCTTCTTCCTGATGGAATAAAAAAAAAAAAGTTTGTTATCGTGTCACTCTGTCTAATGATTGAGTGTGAGTTAAGCTGTCACAGGCAGAATATTTATCTTATTTTTATTTTTATTTTGTATTTCGTAAGGATTTACTGCGGAGACTTTTTTCTCCATGCTTGATTTACATAATAGGGTTTGGTACTTGATTTCTTGGAGTTACAAACAGACAAGCGAAAAATGTATATGCGTTGTTGTAAACATATTTCTGCAAACAGGCAATCCTACGCAATCCTTTCAACTGCTAGCTGTCACATTTAACATCTTTTGTCCTCACAGCTGCCTGTCCTCCTGGCACAAATGTACAGATGAAGTACGAGTCATGCTCATTACACTTCATCATTATATCAACTCTCCATGTCATTTTCATTTTATGATGACTGGGTTCATCAAAACAAGTTCAGCAAGGAAGAATATATATTTTATAGGCTGCAAATATTGCCTTATGTGAAATGACATTATTAATTCAGAAAAATATTAATGTGGACAAAAAGTATTAAGTAGTTTTATATTTCAATTTCACTCAGTTTGGACAAAATTGCTTATCCAAGGCCATTACTGGAGTGTTAGAGCAGTAAAACATTGAGGACCACCTAAATAATATGTGGTCAATTTATCTGTTTCTGAGTTTGGCACAAAATCAATAAGTCAGACTGACTGTTTTACATAGGTACAATTTGTCATCTATAACAGTGCAAGATCATTAAGTTAATAGCCTGCCATCAGTCAATTTCTCAACAGACGTCTAAAAACAGATCAGAATACCAAACACACTGTTTGACTGACCGATGCTCTGTGGGATATGGCGGTGAAACACCAGCAATAGATACTACGCTTTAGGACTATGACATGAGTGATTTGCCTTGCCACCTATGTAAAAACCAGATCGAATTTTTAGTAAGGTTACTATGTTCACCATCTTAGTTCAGCGTGTTAACTATAAAACGTGCTTACAGAAGAGGTACAACTGAGGCTAATAGGAAGATCATTGGTTTTCAGGTGGCCATAAAATAAAAAATTTGTACATTAAATTTTGACTTTCGGGAAAATTAGTAATAATTTCTTCTTTGGCAAAAGAATGTCTGTACTGCCAAATGTCATGGCAATCCATTAAATAGTTTTAGGGCTGGGCTATAAAATGATCACCGATAATTATTACAGCGTGAAATTGTTTATAAAATTTATATGTGCATAACTGCAGTTATTAGGACACAAGATCTCATAATGATGTCCATGTTCAAATACTGTTATTATTAATACATCAATCCAACCACCATCTGTGGTGGAGTATCTAAAAACACTTTTGCTTCTGCAAGATGTCAATCAGCTTGTCAGGTCAGACTGTGTTGTGGCTGGCGCTGCCCGTATAGTCTGTTCAGAAAACAGCTATAAGCAGACTTTGATTTCCCGCTGGCGTCCTTATTTTCGCCATTAAGCAACAACATGAACCCAATCATAACTCACTTGACAAGCTGGAGCACCAGCATATACTTTGCTGGGTCAACACCATTCAGCCATATTGCCACCACAGAGCATCAGCATGGCAGGAGGTTACACATTTAGCTATGAGCAGGTGTAATAGGACCTGCCTGCCCAGGGCTGTTATTGAGTTCTCAAGCCACTGAGATAGACAGCGAGCAATAACTGGCTCCTCTCTACCTTGCCAAGGAAGCACAGTTCATTTGATTGCAAGTATACCATGTAAACAGTGAGGCCTGCACCGGAATGTTCAGGCCCGACAGAAGCAGGCCAGTATAATGTTATTGATGGCGAGAAATAGGACAACCAAAACCCCAAATGTCTCAACCACGTACACAAAACAACAGGTTTTAGCGTCAGTTTCTCCTTTTCAACAAAAAAAAAAAAGTCTTCTCGGGGCCTTTCCAATGGCAGCCTTCCTCCCCCTTCTCCCTTCTCCCTCTCAGCACCAAAACAATAGTGTCTCTGGTACTAATTATAAATAACCTTCTTTTTAAAGTGCCTGTGGTATATTATTGATATATTAATTCCCCATAAATCTGCACTTCCCAAAGGCAGAGGCTCCTTTGCACATAGCACCAAGCGCTGGCCCGGTGTCGGCCAGGGAGTGTAAGCAGGGTGTTGGAAGAGGCGACTGCAGATCATCTCTCCTTTTCACTTTCATGTGCTTTTAGGGTGTATTTATGAAAAAAAAAACAAAAACAAAATGAAAAAACAATCATTATCTTGTGTGCTTTAACTCATCAGCAAAAAAAAAAAAAGAAATTATTATTAAAATCTAAGTCTAATGTTAGCATATGTCATCTGGACTTTCCATTTAGAGATTTCTGTTTTTTACTCCATCTGCTCTTATGTATTTTATCTTTTTATATGATACAATAGTATTAGACAATTTTTTCTTACATGGGGGCCCCTCTCCCTAGCTGATAAAGCATCCGTGATCCAGCTCAGTGCTATAGCTAAGCAGCCCGGCGAGATTACAGCTGTCTGTTTCTCATATCTATTGTAGCATCTTCCATCTGTTTACATTTTTTCTCCAGTGATCTGTATGAAAGCCGTTCACCTGGAAACAGAGGCCACAGCGGTCTGGACAGGGCTCCTGCAGATGAGCTTGAGGTAAGAATAATGTCAAGCTCTGAGCATTCACATTCAAATGAAATGTTGTTGTTAGGACAGGCGGCTGGAAAGTAGGCAAATTCTGTTATCCTGTCTACGAAAGATTCCCAGCGCATCATATTCTATTATATACAGCCACCTACTGTGGTGATGGTACTCAATATGGCCATTCATCTACACTTCTGACACTCAAAGTGGCTTATAAACACAAAGGCCAGATTTCCTCTTTAACGTGGTAATAAAAACATATACCTCTATATACTCTACCAGCTGTAGCTGCTCTGCCTTCCCTTATGTTCAAAGCACTGCATGGACCAGAAACTGTTTATATCTCCACCTCCAGGTCCCTCACATGTACTGGCCAATCAGTGCTCTTGACTTTACACAGGATGATCCAGTATTTCCTGTCTTTGCCCCACTGATAATAACACGACATGATAATGGGAAAAGACTGGATTAGATTTTAGCTTTTGTTATGACTGCTTAATTGCTCATATCAGGCATTTTTTATTCAATAATCCCCTATGCAAAATGCCTTTCATATTTTTCCACATCTAAATTTACTTATGTTTTATTGATTGATTGAATATATTATGATTATTCGTTGTTTTTTTTTATTTATATATAAGTTCATTTCTCACCTTTAAGTAAAGCACTTACTCAATCTTACTCAAAGTCCTAGAAGTACATGAGCCTAAGCCTGTGCTGCAGATTCTTAACATTTCAAACACTACAGCATTAACAACGTGGTTCTACTCAAGTCTCTTAATCTCGCTGCCAATGTGTTCTGTACACCCACACAAACATACATTAAAACTGCTATTGTTACTCGTATTATTCTGTTTTTAATTGTGCACATTTGGTGCTAAATGATCATTGTTTGAGATGATCATTTGCATCTGATCCATCACTTTGGCCAAGACTGAAATGTCTTAACAGTGAATGGATTGCCATGACATTTGGTACACACATTCATGGATGGGTTCTAAGAATTTTGTTGATCTTCTGACTTTTAATCTAGCTCCATCATTAGGTCAAAAATTAAATTTATCCATTGGTTTATCACCATACACCATTCTATCAATGGATGGACCAATTATACTTGGGGCGACCCGAGAGCCGAATGGTTAGGGTGCGTACCACAGGAGCTTCAGTGCCCTGAGCAGCTGGTCCCCGGTTAAACGTCCAATCCGGCCAGACCTTTACTGCGTGTCACTCCCCTAATCTCTCTCCCTGTTTCCTATCTATCTTCACTGTCCTATCAATAAAGGCATAAAGCCCCCCCCCCCCAAAAAAAAAATATATATAAAAAAGAGAAACATTATACTTGCTACACATCGGTATATTAGCATTGTCATTGTGAATATGTTAGCATACTGATGTTAGCATTTAGCTTAAAGCACGGCTGTGCTGAAGTACAGTGTCACAGAGCTGCTACCATGGTAAACTCTTAAGCTAGTGTTATGTTTTCCACATCTGTGAGTACAAGGGGTCCACGTGACATAAATTTCATCATCAGAGGGTATGCGCAAGGCTCTGTGCGGACATCCGTGCACCCTCCGTGTGGCCACTTTGGTACAAGGACACCGACTGTCCTCCAAGCGGACTAGAGGGAAGTGTAAAAAAAAAAAACCACAGTCATGGTGTGCGCAGCTGTCCGTGTGCACTTCCGCAAGGGAGTATAACTGAGGCATTAGAGTTGTTGTAATGTAACTTTCTGTGAGAGAGAAACGGCTTTAGGGAAGAGCAAATTCCCTGGAAGAAAAAGAAAGGAAAAAAAACTAAAACAGGAGGCCCCCCCCCCCCCCCCCCACCCACCCACCCCCCATCATAATGGCTGAGTTTGCAAAAGATGAGGGGACAGAGGAATGAAAGAGGATGAAGAAGTAGGCATTGACTGTGATAACACAATAATATAGAAAACAGTCACTGCTTCAGATTAAACTGCTACTGTACAATCAGTGCGAGCAGCAAAACAGTGCACTGATTAATATGACAATGTCAATAGATGAGACTGTAAGCTTGCAAGTACAATAAAATGTGTAATTTGTTGCCCAAACTTTCATCTCCAATAATTCATATTCTTGTTAATATGATTTCAATTCTACCATCCCCTTACAATTTATTTGGAAGCTCCACACACAACTGGGTTTACGATTGGTTAGAGGACAGTTCTTACACATACAGAGCAGTCCTCCAAGACAATAAAGTCATTCCTCCGCAGCAACTCTCCAAAAGTTAAATAAAGAAAATGTGATTGTTTTGTCTATCAGGAAAATTAAAGAGGGAGTTCAAGTCCCATGGAGCAAAATGGATGAGTTAATCACTGCGCTAACGAGGAGGGGGTGCGGAACACGGATGCCTTTACATCATCCTGCTTGACAGCAGCAGGACAACTGAGGTGCCATAACCGCGGACGCGGAGACTCTGACTCCGACAGCTTGGTGCCTTTCAACCTCTCTGCACTCACATTCTTGTCAACACAAGATCAAGGTCCCGCAGCAGCAAATATTTGAGCAATTATCTCCGCTCTTTGTGGCGTCTCCGCCACATGTAAGAGCTTAAAAGGGAATGTACTGAACATTGTACAGTCTCATCCTCTGACACATCTATTATACTGTATATTCTGAGGAGCAAGACTACAATTACATTTCCATCTGCTGTCCTCTGCAGGATGAAAACTGTACATTATCTCCGTTCCTGTCAGTCAGGTGCAGCCCAGAAGTACAATCCAGTATGTATTTTATCAGTATAAATAGAAACCTTGTTTTAAGTGACAGAGCCTTGCTTGGTGTTTCTTTAAAATAAGACAGCTTTGTTTGTACTTGTCTTGAAAAAGCCTTTGGGTAAAAGCAGACCTGTCTTTTTGCTCTGCAGTGGCTCAGCTGCCTGACCTACATGAGGAATGTTAAGTGCTGAACACTACAATGACACATGCGGTCCAGCTGCAAACAGAAAGTCAGCAACCATCAGAAGATAAAGTAGTAGTTTTGTAGTAAGGGTGTATCCTTCCTCCCCCTTTAAAAGAGGAAGCGCTGCTGCGCGGAGAAAGCTGTCAGTCATAAATCCCGCAGTGGGTTTTGCGCAGACAGGTGAGGGTTGCCGAGGTCAGCACATCTCCATGACAGATCTTTTCTCCGGGTGCTCGAGAGGAGTCAACCATCAAAGACTATTGATCACGGTAATCAAAAAGAATGCGCTGTATGATAGCGAAAATCATCGCTGCCAACAAATCACCTCTGACAAACAGAGAGAGAGGAGAGACACAGACAGGCTGAGTGAAGTCGATTTATTCCCAGTTAAAAAGTCGAGTCTACAATCAATTCTGCTGCTAAAGAGCCGCTATTAGCGGCATTTATATCCCCTCTTTATGTACCAACATGATCATTGTCATTGAACTGGTTTATGTTTGAACTTTCCAGTTATAGCCTTTTCATAAAGTCCATTCCTTCTTATCATAAAACTGCACTTATGTACACATCATAATGTCTGACAAAACCTTTCATACAAGTCAATATCATAATTATAATGATAAATGACAGATTATTTCTTTCCAGTTTAAAGGCTGATTTCTACTCCAGAGTGAAAGTTGAAGAATCCAGATAGTTAACTGTGGTTTTATGGTCGCACTTACCAAACAGCAGAACATTTCATAAATCTGAATAAGACGAACAGATAATGATAAATATAAACCTAACTCCTCTAAAACCTAAGTTGCATATTTCTATTCCTGTGGTGTGACTTGCAGTTCGTGGTTCATTTCTGCGCATGTTATCTAAGCATGGAAATTAATCATATAATTATATATTTATTGACAATTTTTTATTTGGCAATTTGTCATATTTTTATCAAGGAAAAATATATCATTTTATTCTGCTACAAAATTATTGTTATAGTTTTATCACCCGGCCTTAATCAATAGATAATTGATAATGACAATAACTTTAAATGCAGCCCTAATTCTAACCTTTGTCATGACTAAACTTGAATAGAGAGGCTCATATCTGATTCTATTCAAGTGTATTTCATCTGTCATGTCTTGAAAAACACCTAATTTGGCACATTGAGGAAAACTGGAACAAGAGGACAAAGTCACCCCATGTCAGTGCATTAGTTTGTGAGAAAATCCTAATTTCAGTTGGATTTTCATTGGACCTCCTACATTAAAATTTCTCTTTCTTAACTTTCAAGATAGGTCCAGGCCACCTTGACTGTGACATGTGAAAGACTTACTGCAGCAGACCGAGATAAAATGATGTGGAGGTAAAAGAGTGAAAGGAGCTAGGAGAGCAGGGGTAAAAAAAAAAAGAAAAAAGAAAAAAGAAAGAAATAACAGAATGAAGCGTTACCTTTTCTTTGTCTCTCATGGATCCTTTTCCGAGAATTGACATCTTTGTGAGAGTGTCCTCCTGTAGTCTCTTTAACGAGTTCCCACGTGGCCCGAGGAGTTTGCCGACAAAGTTAAACTGTAAGAGAGAGCAGGAACGTGGATCAGTCAGAATCTGTGTGTTTGAGATAAAGAGCAAAGACATTTCTTATGTCAGTCACACGTGACTCAGCCAGTGACTGAAGCTAATGAAAACTTATCAGCAGTTTTTCTTGTCCATGTCTTGGTAGAGTCAGTGTGGAAACATTTCCAATAATTGGTTCACTGTGTCACCTTTTATGGGTTATGGTTATATTCTGCATGATAATCTTTCTGTCCAAAAATCTTAGCATACAGGTAGCATTAAATTCACAATTGCAAGGTTTCAGTGAATTCAGGTTTTTCAACCAAGGAAGAGTGAAAAGTGAATTCTATGACCATTTCTATGATAAATAGTAGTGTGTTTCCATCTTTCCAACAAGGGATAGCATCATATACTGAAAACATTTATTAAATATATTATCTATACAGTGTGATATATTTGGCAGGTGTTTTTATAGCCTGTAGCAGTGCCGGTGGTCGTCAGCTCAGGCTGCACTTACAACCTCCACCTACACTGCAACCTACAGTGTTGCCTGGGAGCCGTAAACTGGGGCAAAAAACGTGTGTTAAGCTCTGCTTTGCTGTTCCTAAAGCTTAAAGTTTAATTGCTGAGAATGCACAGTACCAAAAACAAGGTGACTCAGATGAATATATCAACATTTTGATCAACTTGGATTTTGGCTGCTGGACAGTAAGGGGACTATATTTTGAGAGATTTTAGATGATAAATCAAACTGAAAAAAGTGAGTCAGTTGAAAAGTGAGTCAGATGTGTCTACTCCATCCACAGTGGAAATTATGCACTTGTACAGTATAGACCAGGGTATAGGGTAAGGTAATCGTTATTATCCCTGAGGATATGCACAGCCAGCAGTAAAACCGATCATCTACAGCAATCAACATACACCAGTTCACATGTAAACAGTTTACACAGAAAACACAGAATTACATAATACCATTCAAAAGGCTGACAGCAGCAGTATACAAGTGAGTTTTTAAGTCTATTGGACCTTGGTAGAATACGTCTGAACACCAGATGGAAGCAACCTGTACTCAATAAACATGGGGTGACTGGGGTCAGCGAGGACTGACTGGGCCCTCTTTTATGGCTCTGACTCTGAGTTCATTAAGGTTTGTATCTGAAATTTCACTGCACATTCTAACAGTTCCTTCCAACCTGCTCCTATTTTTCAAGAATCATGAACCAAACCATGCATCAAATAAAAGAGAACATTCAAACAGACTCAGTATGGGCAATAAGCCAATATTTTTTGTTTAATAGCGTAGATTAGAAATCTCTTGCCAACCTTAATTTACTCATATCACTATTTTAAATCAATTGTAAAAAGACAGAGCATCTTTAAGGACTACAGTGGCTCTGTGGAATCCCAGACAGAGAACTGTCAAAACTGCAGAGGCAGAGATTTCTGACATTCAGTCCTCAGATTAAGCTTGTACATGTCCCACAATGCAACAACTACTCAACTGGTGTCACTTTAGTAGTTTTCTGAGACTTGATAAATCTCCTTCCTGCTTCCACAGGCTGAGCAGTACTCCCTGTGACTACTAAATCAACTCTGGCATGTAAAATTGGTGGAGTGCACCTTTAAAGTAAGGCAAGCTACAGGAACCAGTGACATCTAATCAGGAGTTTAACCAACCAGTTACTCCAGAAGAGCCTCGAACTGGTCAGACTGGTCAGATTTAACAGACACGAGGAAGTAAAAAAAAAAAAAAAAAAAAAAAAAAAAAAAAAATATATATATATATATATATATATATATTTTCGAGAAATCAGAACTTAGCATTCTGATATTAATTCAAAACATTTTGCACATCTGTTACTATATATATCCATACACTTTTTGTATTATCATAATGCATTTGTTTGAGCTAACACTGACTGACCACATGTGATGCTTTGCCGTCGATCAAAGGACTCCTGGCTTAGATTGCTTCACAAGGTCAACGCTTTTAGCCATAAAAAAACATGTTATGCATTCCTGTGTCGAGGTATGTTGTGCGCAGACACCCATCAAAGTCATACAACCTTAACACGGGCTTAAACACAATTCCACCGGCAGCTGGAGATGGTCAGGGAGACAAAAGGAGAATGATGCTTTTCTCCCCCTCTCCATGTTTTCCTTTAACAGTGAGTTATACAGCTGTCTCCCTCAACTATCTAGGTCATCAATTAGCTAGCAGGAGGTAAAAAAAAAACAAAAAAAACAGCCAGTTTTGTTCTACACCTCACCTATATCTCTCCTGCCTTTTGTTCAGAAAGCAAGTGCTTATTAGGAGGCTCCTGCCAATTCCTGGGTGAGGGATTTGAGAGGTGAGCTTTAGTGATTCGGTCTAATGCAGTAACTGACTGGTGGGTTTTTATTCTGGCTGGGCTGAACTCCAGCAGTTCTCAGCTACTGTATGTTCCTTCAACTTTTATAATTACACAAGGTCCTGTGACTGGATGTGATCACACAGCCCCAGCCTCAAAGTAAATACCATGCCCCACTGTGCTAATTCCAACCCCGCACTTGCAAATGGGAATAAGTGGCCTCCTGTAAAGTTCTGACCTTGGGCTGATGAATATGTGGAAGTACAACTTCACATTAGCATGTGCAGACTTTTATGCTAACTTCTCTCAATTCATAAGCTTCTTACATCAGTTGAAACATTGCAATACCTCTACTGAAATTTGCACACTTATTAACTCCAAATATATTGAGTAGGACATGAATTGTAGGGTGAGGGAAATTCAATTTAAAGTTATCTAAGCAAACAAAATGTGTCCTGCCTCTAATGTATTCAAGTTTACAAAAGGATCATCAAGGGAGACAGCACCGCTGGGGCGAATAGAGGGTGTCAGGAAATGTTTTAAATGTGCTGAGTTTAACCGATGTCCCGCACATCCATCATTTCCACCTGGATGGAGCCTTGATCGCTGAGCTGTGCCGTCTCTTGAACAATGATTTGCGGAGCCAGATCACACAGCCGACATCTCTCTGCGTTGCTACAGCTTTTGTGCACCCACTCCTTCTGACAGGTGGAGTGTTGGTGCACGGTGTCCGGGATGTTTGCACGGATATCTCAGTCCTCCCAGCGTCGATGGATAAAAAATGCTTGGACAAGGAGAAAAGCTTGTTTTTCTGATGGAGAACAAAGTGCTGCTGTATTGCTTTCAATATTACGGTGTAGGAGCCGTATCAGCTGTGCATGCACGGGCATCAGGCAAAGGAGCAAATTTACAGGAACAAAAAAATCTGACAGACTGTGAAACAGAACTTAATGAAGGCATAAATTTACTGTGTTGAAATTAGGGACACAATTAGAGCCTGGCTTGGTGGTGAACTGAGGACAGAACAAATGCCCTTTTATTTTAGAAGATACAATGCTGTCTGTGGTGAGAGAATTTAAAAAATAAAAACTGGCTCTGCTGAGTGAGAAAGGGGTGACAGCGTTCTGGGTCTGAATCCAAATCCAGTCCACTGATCTGAAACCGATCCACACCTGAAGAACTTAAACCACTGAAAATAAACTTTTAATTAACGATGACTTCATTAACATCAAATTTTGTAAACAGCGTGATTTAATCCAATTATTGACCTGTGGGTAAGTTTTTAATTTAATCATTCTGTCAGAAAAATAAATTAAAGGCACACAAAATGTGAAAAAATGCAATGTTCATCAGCAGAGTATTTCTTCTATTAATTCATGTTCTTCATCCATCCATTATCTATACCACTTATCCTTTAGTGTCGAAGGGGGCACTGGAGCCAATCCCACCCTGGACAGATCACTGGTGGGATGTATATTGTTTAAACATGTCTTACTGATAATCTTTCAGCTACATGTGATTTACTTCTCTTATCTGTTCCTTTTCTGTTGGTATGTTATGTTGGTAAGTGCAATATAATAAAAAAAAAGTCAATCTTGGCGCTCTGTAGTTTAGGGATTAAGACTGCAATTTCCCCAGTTTGATTCTGGCCAGGGAACTTTGTTCCATCTCCATCTCCCTCATTTCCTGTTGTCTCTCTATTATTGTCTGTAATAATAACTAAAAAATGCTGCTGAAAACAAAAGGTCATGGACTCCATACAAAACAATGGGCGACTGCCCTAGAGCTTCAGATGCCCAATAGACCCTCACAGGCCAAAGTTGATTTGTGGTAATTTCATTAATAGTAATGTTGTTTGAGAGAACTGTCAAAGTCATTTGTAAAGCACAACATCTAACATGATAAAAACTTCAATCTGGATACTACTGATCTTGCAACACTGTCTCCAAATAATTCCATTTATATATACCCCTATGTTGTTTTGCTAATTATGTTTTAGTGAGAAACATAATCACTTCCTGGATTATGTTGACTACAACTTGAGAAATATTTCTGCATGCAAGTTGTAGGGAGTGAGTCAGGGTTGTGGTAAGGCGTAGGCTATAAGAATACTTTGGGTAAAGTTAGAGAAAGGTGGTGGTAAACATGTCAATTTCTCTTCAAGTCAGTGTGTGCTTTTTCAGTAACAAACCCAGGCTGCCATTCTCTAACTTTGATCAAGTGCTGTGAGTGTCTAAACATAACCATAAAAACATTAAGTGTGCTTTAGTTGCTGAGAATAGATATTGTATTGCAAGAGTGGATATTGTACAGAAAACAAATCATGGGTTAAGTAAAAACATATTTCAGGTGGCACTGCGCTTCTCTCCAAATGGATTTACTGTTGAAAGTTAGAAAAACATAATTTCAAAGGTTGGATCTACTGTTAAATCTAGTCTAAACCTTGATTATGACAGCTGATTATACTTGTATATAGCTGTAAGTTCCTCAGTGGATCACAACATAGCAAGTGTAAGTCCATGTAATATCTCAACATAAAAATACAGTCTTCACAGAGGAAACAGAGGGTTAATCGTCGTCGTGCGGCTTATTTTAGCTCCCAGGCTTTGTACAGTAAGGGGCTAACCTGGCTGTACGTTTTTATAACGTGTTCTTTTATTAGATATACACTGTCTTGAGCCACTTCATACTCTATTATGCATAACATAGTGACATGATGTAATGGTATTTGTTTGACATTATTTTAAGTTCCTGACTATTTAAAAAGAGATCATGGGGATTTGCTTTATATTTATTTGACTAATGCCAGTAAATGTCAGACTGAAGTCTTAATCTGGACATTTAAACACACCAGCTCCCAGTCAATACATATGCAGAGGCATGCGCACACACACACACACACACACACAAACACATCTCCTCATATGGACAATCCAAATATACGAGTCTTACTGAACACATAACTGTAATCCCTGCTGTTTATCAGATATCAAAATCTGCCTGACTCCTACTGTGATTGATGCTTTGGGGTTTTTGCTAATGCTTTAGTTATCACGGGGGGATTATGTGACTTACAAAAACCTGCCTTGGCTCCTGTGCTGGTTCATGTCTTTAGACTGTGTGAGAGGATTGTGCTGCTGCTGTCTGTAATCACCAGAATAAAAGCTGATGTGTTTAATCACAGGTTGTTGCCTGCTGCGCTGCTGTGGTGTTAGTTGCGCAAAAAAACAGATACAAATAAAATACAGAAACGAAGCAATGACTGAAATTATATTAAAACAGGATTTGAATTGGCTGTTGTCTGTTAAAATAAAAGGGAAATGTTATGTGGATGATTAGAAAGACAGCAGACACAAGCAGAGGAAGAATGTATGATTAATCACATTTAACTTGAAGGGGGTGCAGGGTGAGTGTGTGTGTTTTGGGGGTGGGGGCACATATCTGAGATCTTTTCATCATGTGCTGAATGTATTACTGCGAGCCTGGCGAAAGGTGTGTGCTCACAGAGAGCCAGCGCAGTGATTGTGCTGAGGACAGCAGGACAGGAACGACAGCAGAAGGATAAATCACCGCTCCCAGCGCAGAGAAAAGCCACAGTCTGAACTGGAAATAAACCAGTGGGACTCCTTACGCCTCGCTAATGGCCTGCAGTGCTTTCTGCCAAAAGATGCTTTCAGAGACGGGGCCCACAGATCCGGCAATTGTACAGATGAGCACTGATAGTACATCCTTGTTCAAAAGGTTGGATATTTTTAGTCCCTGTGTAGGTGTGACATTATGTGTCATATCTGTTAAATCATGATTTAAAATATTAGACTCTCTCTCTCTGTAAACAAGGTTTCAGTTAAATCTTCTCTTTTACTGAAAGAGCTTTTAGGTGAGTATCTGTAAGATATAAATGATTTTTTAAAAAAAGGAAGAGAGCTTTCTCTACAGTATTTAAGTGTCCATTACACAACAGAACTGCAAAATGCAACACTGTAGTATCATCACTCTTACCCATATCTTAGAAAGTCTAGAGATTCATCAGTGTTGGGTATTAAAAATCATCGCTGAGGAACAGCTCTATTTTATCACAGAGAATCAGCAGCGTGGAACTTGCTGCTCGGTGTCCTTCCCCGCTTCATTTTGATAAAAAGCTATGTTTGCAGAGGATGGATTTAACCTCTCCGCACGTGCTCCTAAATGGCTATTTGGAAAATGGCTGTGCCACTTCAATGCCAGAAGCCAAAAGGTGATGCTCGCAGCTCAGAAGAAAACCCATTCGAGTCAAACCGATCACTCTTGCCATTGCTACCTGTCAGACAGAACAAATTGAATTTGTCTTCCTTCGGTGGCTTGTTGGAGCTCTAAACAGCGTATTAGTGGCTCTACTTATCAAAGCTGTCAGAGCAAATCTGTTTAGCTGTGAACCTGGGAGACTCAGATCAGCCTCCAGATGACACCACATACATACGTAGTAGATACTCAGTGCTCACCAAGATTATTTTGTAGGACTAATTTAAGCTCTACAGCAGAGTGCATGTTAGTATCTGGTGATCAATGTCTCTGCTCATAATTCACACAAAAGCTCCCAGCAAGCTTGATGATCAGCAGATACAAAGACAGATAGACTTTAAAACTATTGCTACATTTGTTTTAAAAGTTGAACTTCTTTAAACATTTGAGGTTCATATAACTGTTGTTTCAACAGCCTTTCAGGTCATAACTACAGATTGAAATATAGCCACTGAAATCCAGTTGAAAAAATGCTGCATAAATGGCAAAACTTTAGCTAGCAAGATGCTAGCGCTACTAGCAGTATGACATTCAAAAACCTCACGTACCAAGGAAATTGACATGAGGATGAACATGTACCATATGTATTGATAGGTTAGACTTTTTTGTGTGTATTTTTAATTTTTCTAAGGGATGCTAGCCACATGGCTCTGGATAGCAATGAACTATCTCAACTACTGAGTGGATGACATTTGCCACAGACATTAACGGTTGTTATAACTTTGGTGATCTGCTGACTTGTCATCTAAATTTTAATTTGACCTGTGCTTTGGTTTATCAAATGACATTTCCATCAAACTTAGCTGTGCTTTGTGGGTAGTGCTAATTACAAGGATGGAAACTCATTGGGGTGGGAAAGGCAACACAAGGGGCACTGTTAAAACTTCATTTTTCTGATTATAATTTCCAATAATTTTGCTCTTTACAGCTATTGCAACTGCTGTTTGACTAATTAAAAGATAGAGCTTGGATTTGACATTTATAAACTGACTTTACAACCACTACAACTAAAGTTGCAGGGTCATTCCAATTCAGCTTCTGTCATTTCTAGTGAGCTTGGCATTTGCCCCCTTTTCAAGCGACATAACAAGTGTCCTGTTTAACTAAGTAATGTAACGCCATTTTTTGCTTTTTCAGCTAAATGTCTACACCGTTGTCTCACGAGTAAGTATCATGTTGCAAAACAAATCCAAGAGAAACTTCTTTAATTATGTCATGAATATGACAGTATTAGCTTTGTTGATATTATCTTAAAGAAAATGGAACCATCGAGGGCTAACATTAATGTTAAGATGGCAGTTTGGCTGAGGGGCTCAACTTAAACTTTAATCATTGGCAAAATGGTAACGTCAGTAAGATAAAAAGAGTAGTCCCTGAGCCCTAATGAGCCATACAGAGTGGTGTATTCACCGACAACCTTCCTAGGATTTGCTGCTGTGTGTGCACGATCCAGCAACTGAAATACAGTACACTTTAGGAAAACCGCTCAGATCTGGACAATTCACCCAAACTAACATGAAAAAGCAATATTTGCTGAAAAGCAAGTTGTTTGCATCCCTGTAATTAGCAACTGTTAGCATGCTAACACACTAAACTAAGACAGTGAACTTTATAGGTGCTAGACATCATTGTCATTGTGAGCATGCTAGAGTTATAGCTTCCCAAAGCCACTAACATGACTGTACAGTCTTTTTTTTTTTTGACCTGCCAGTCACCAAATAAATGCTTGTGGGCATAATCAGGGATGTAAAGAAAGAGAGACAATGTTAAATTCAGATTTAGGCATCACAGCATTAGTATCAAACTGATCTAAGTTATACAAAGTTTAATTATTCTAAATTAGAGTGTTAACTGTGGGTGTCTTTGTCACAGAGCTGATATATGACACTATGGTTAGTCTTCAAAGCTAGAATGAAGTGTTAAATTAAATGCTGGGTGTGGATTAATATAAAACCTGGCATATTGCAGATTTTGACACCCAGTATGTTAAACTGACTGGCATTATTTTACCATGCACGTCATTAAAATTCTAGTGATTTTGATCAAAAAAAGCATGGGGAAACTCAAGTTAAATGCACCGCTAGAGCATTACTGGTTCACTCTGCTGTTTCCCCCCTGCCATCCTCTAACCATATACTGCAGGTTACCACTGTCCTTCCCCCTGGAGGGCTGAGGTGAAAACTTGAGTGATGTCCTCATGTAAGAGCGGCCCTCTCACTTTTACATCAGCCTCCCCATCGCGCTCCCAGCGGGAAATCCCTGTCATGCACCGAGCGCGCGGCACCAATAAACGCTGCTGCCGGTGAAGGCTGCTCGTGGCAGGTGAGGCTGAAGTGCTCTCAAATGTGGCAACTGCGTTATCGCTCAAAACGGCTTCACATGGAGGTCACCGCGAAGCTGTGCTGTCCGGGACTCGATACATGTGACTTATGTGCTGCACTGCAAACGCACTCTCACCTTACAAGCCATTCATTTTTATGAGAAAAAGACTTCTATAGCATGGAAGAGGCCTACAAGTACATTCATCTACCATGTATCATTAGAAATCCACAGCACACTCAAGAAAATGAAATCCACTGTGACAAAATTCCTTCGAATCTTATATTCATAAATATTCATTGACAAATTAATATACCGAGACATCAAAGCGTCATTGACCAAGGTCAGTGTAATGGAGAGGTGTGTGTATGAGGGAGGAGGAGTGAGAATTACAGTTGTAATGTTTCAAAAGCTTAAACAATTCTTCAGACAGGAAGTAACATCCCTAATATAGTTCTACCCCAGTTCTGTCAGCCAACACTCCGCCTGTATGTCGTCTTCCAGATACGCTACATCTAATAACATAAAGCATCAACAAAAAGTGTCAAGTGGCTGTTGTAAGGAATTTAAATCAAAACCAGTGCAACTGTAGTTGGCTTCATTATCTATAAATAACACTATCTAAAATTCTCTATCTGTGCACATCACATTCTTGGAGAAATCTCTGGTGGTGGTACTATTGCACTTACTTTAGGAAACTGCTTGACTGGTATTAAAACTTTCTGGCCCAGTTTCATGTTCTTGTTGATGACGACGTCAATGAACTTCTCCTCTTCCTTCCCCTCGTCTTTCTGAATTTTCTCAATCTCTATAAGAAGGGAAGAAGAAAAGTGATGAGTCATGGATGACAAGCAGCAGATATACAGGACTGTAGTACAGGTGTAATTAACAATTATCTGTTAAAGGAATACCTCAGTATATCGGGAAATACACTTTCAGGAATTTTGATTCCTGCTAGCCACGTTTCTCAAACCCCAAATATAGGGTTAAGTGTTTCTGTCCACCAGCATTTCTGCACAGCGTCTCAGCCATAGCACTGGATGCCAGGTCAGTGAACACAGGTTTGGGCTCTGGACAGTCACAGTGGCACCAAACATTACTGTGACAACAACACTCAGAGAGCCTACGCCCAGTCACTGAGCCCAGCTTTCACTAACAGAGGGTTTCAACATGAAACTGCCCCTCAAACCAGAAAGTGCTGTTCCTCCATGATTGTTTGTGTATGTATTAAGTATGAGCTCCACCTTAATTAGTGAGCACTGGGGGTGTTGGTAGTAGGGCTGTGCGATAAGTCATCTCATAAGTTGCAATGGCTGCCATTATCTCCTTCCATCTCTGCAAGGTTTTGTTATATGCCGTGCCGCTGTCTGTATCACCTTCAGTCTTCATGCTGGCATTCAGGTTTCCGCCTACATCCATGTGGCAGCGTGTAAACTGACATCCCAATGCTGAAAAAGTATTGCCATAACCAGTGTCACACAGCCCTAGTTGCTCAGTGTATTTCTGAACTCTGGACAGAGCCAGACTAGCTGTTTCTCCATTCTTTCAGTCGAAGCTTTGCTAACCACCTGCTATTTCCAGCTTAGAACAGTTTAGCTGAAATGAATCAGCTATCGACTATTTTGATAATCAATTAATCGATAAAGAAATGTTTTAAGCCAAAAACTCACAGGTTCCAGTGTCTCAAATGTATTCTTGGTCTTGATATTACACCACATATATTTGTGCTCTACATGCATGAATATGTCAGCTTTGGCTTTGATAAATTATGATAGACTAACTGAGAAAATCAATGACAGATTAATTGATTAGGAAAATAATCATTAGATGCAGACCAGTTTATGAGATCGTGTCAATCTTCTCATCTCACTTTCAGAAAAAAAAGGCAAATTTTCCTTTAATTTCTTGACTGACCAAGGTGGACAAAACATGTATTTTGAAGATGTCAAACAACAGTCTGAAACCCAAAGGTATTCAACTCACAAAAACACAGAAAATCCTTGTGTTTAGTAAGATGGAAACAGGAAATGTTTGTAATTTTTGCTTGATAAATAACTTACAGGGGAACTTCAGCAGTATTAAACATAAAGGTCAGTTTCACAGTCATGAGGAGTAGTAAACAGCCTGTGAGAACAGTTGAACAGTTGTCTCCTGTGGCTCTGGAGCAGCGTCAAGACTGACGAAATAACCTTTGATGATGTCATGAGGTTATCTCTGTTTGGACTTGGAGACTACAAATCTATAACAGAGCGTTATGCACTGGCAGGCACCAGGACACAGCTGATTATTTAAGCCCTACTCCTGAGTCACACTCAACAGATTTGCTCAACAGTTTTCAGGTCTAGTAAACAAACCCTTATGAATTGTGCCTTTATTGACAAAAATTGTTAGGTTCCTTTAGCGTTATTCATCTCGCCTATTGGCTAAGGCTTAGTTGTCATGATACTTTGTAATTTGAGCGGAGACACCAATTTACTTGTACAGACACGACATGTGCTAGAGTCCCTTTCATGTGCCTTATAAAAAAATGATGGGGAGGACACTGGAGCTTGCACCTCCAGGCTAGCAAAAATATTGGCTGTCACGCTTCTTCTTTTGGGAGAGGTAGACTTTGATGTATTTGGAGATGTAACCTTGAACGTTTAATCAGATGGATAACATCTGTGTTTCAGTGCCAGGAAAATGGTTTTGCAGAGAGGGCAGCTGAGAGGCGCGGGGAGGCTACGACAAAGACTCCAGGCTAAAAGCCCAGCAGGGGAAAGGGTGAGGCAGGGAGTGAACTCCATAGTAGATTTATTTCTCCTGCTCCAAATGATTAAAAAAAAATTATTAAAACAGAGCAATCATGATCCTTTGGCTTTTCAGGTTATGTTTTGATAAGAGATTTTTGAAGCCTGGTTCAGACTCAGATGAGAATCAGAGAAAATAAGCTGTTTCTATCTGAAAGTGTGATAAACTCAAACATGTTCACATGTTCAAACACCACATAACCAGATATACCACATACCCGTTTTTCAATTACACTAGGTCAGAAATGAGCAAAGCATATCAGCACTGAAAACTGGAAACTAAAAAGGCAATTGTGATTTCTCAACAAAGCTCTGCAGCATTACATTTGCAGAATGTAATTAAAACCTTTGATATGAGTTTTAACGAAGATTTTAAAAAAAAGTAGAAGAATCAGGGAAATGGAGATATCTTTAAGCTTCAGTTTATCCCAAGGGGGGCAGGGAGTGCACACGTTCTGAGAAAAGACAACATTAATATTAATGCATCGCCTAGCAACATGCCAAGACGGAGTTTCCTCCTTCCAGCAGGCGCTGTCCTCAAAACATTCAGGCTCTGATGTGTTGGGAGATTGTGACTGAGACTGTGTTTCAACTACAAACTGTCTAATTCTAAACCTTTTTTTTTTATTTCAGAGCTTAGAGCACAATTTTTCTGCCTTGCCCACAAAGACATTTTTGCATTTCAAGACCAAATAAACCCCAACAGGGCTCTGCAATCAATCAGCAGGTGTAATAAGCAGCCAAAGTGCAGCTCCAAATGAGCTTGCTGTCTGAACATGGCGAGACAGAATCAGCTAGTGTGAATTAACTAACCACAGTTCTTTTCAAAAGATCCTGTTTGTGCCGCAGTTTATGAGGGAGCAAATGTGGCAACGTGAACTGAGAACCACCCTCCACCTCCGAGTCATTACCAAAGTGTTCAAAAGAAAGAGATTTTAGCATGCATCACTGACACAAGCACAGTGTCTTTTTTTGTGCCTTCCAGCTCCATAACAGTCTTCTCCTCTGGCTGCAAATGGACAGTGAATAGCATGATTTTCCAGTTTGGCCGTTTGAGAGACACAACACACCTTTAGTGAATCAGCACCTTAGAAGCCTGGATTACGCTGGAAAAATATCACGAGAGGTTCCTTTGTCGATTGTTATGGTTACTGTTCTGTATGTGAATCAGCAACAATGTTGACTAGTGAAGCTATATGAGGAAAGAAATGAATTCAGGGGCTTGATAAAGCTTTCAAAGCCAACGTGTCTCAGCTGCTTAGAGACCCAAATGAAATGAGTGAACGAGATACTGAATTCGCAGGATTTCCTTAAGATATGTTGACGCTATGGGCTCTGGAGGAGCCACTTGGCCTATATAATGGTGAATATATATATGTTCATCCTGTTCCCCTGTTGAGGGCTTTTGCTGCCGAAATACGTTTTTCTCGCTCCTGAACAGCAGCTGAATTCTTTTCATTGCTTCGCTTCTGTTTGAGGATGGGAGGAGCAGCAAACTTGCACATTATTCCTGTATACTTTAACCTTTTGATTTGAGAGGCTCCAAAATGGCTTCATACAACTTCAGATACAAGGATAAAACACTGTAATAATGCATTCTAAAAAAGAGATACTGGACTCAAAGATGGTGCCCACTCACCTGAATGAAACTTAAGAGTTATAAAGCCTTCATGGATTGAAAGAGTAGCAGTTGACCTTTTTTGTAGTTTGGATGCCATGTCAAAGGTTATACAGATGCTCTTTTAGGAAGCTGTTTTTTTTGTTTGTTTGTTTTTGTTTTTTTGGGGGGGAAAATTTTTGAAAACTGACAATCAGACAGTCTTCCATAGAAACTGTCCAGCTGTGCAGAGAAGTTCTCTCTTTTACTTTTCATGTATACAACAAATTACAACACCATAGCTGCCTTTCAGGAGACAGATGAAAAGTGTGTGCTGCTATCCCCATTGGTATGATTCATCGCATCTCGCCGCTAAGGATGACAGCAGGTTTTCTGTTCTGCCTTCAAGTGAGGCCGTATAAACACATTTGTCTTTAGACATGATCAGATGACATGTCATACAAACTTTGTTCCAAGCACACCCGAGCCTTAAAGAATAACTCTGATATTTTTATTTTATTATTTTATTTTCACATTTTTGGGTGTAAATGATTGATAGGGATAAAAATCTTTGGAATCAGTGCAGTACTGAGGAAGAATGGTGTATCCAGCAACCTCAGATGGCTGCTGGGCATTTGTCTGCATTAAAGCGTGTCCACGAAAGTGCTTGTTTTTGCCACTGACAAGCTCAGATTGAAGTGTCTGACAACTTTATCGATTCCTACAGACAATGACCTTTTTATTAAAGAGTTTGCTACATTATTATTTTATTATTATAGATTTGTTTAAACAGAAATGTTGGTTATTGCTACCAGACTCCATTGGTAAAGCCAGGAATTTTACCTTGCAGAACTCCAGAGCTGCTGGAATACTGCTGCCTCTATCAGTTAGTTTGTCTGTGTTATTGTGTAGTAGTTCTACCCATGAAAAGGATCTGAATACTTATAACACAACCTAACGAACTGATCAAGGCAGCAGTGTCCCAGCAGCTCCTGTTTTCTGCCAGGTACAACTCCTGTTTTTGTCAAAGGAGTCTGGTAGTGATGTATTGTATGGTGATGTTTCTGGTTAAACAAAAAGTTCTAAAAAATTAAAATAATGTTTTCATTTTTTGATATAACAAACCATTTTGGAGCATTGAAAGATCAAAAGGTGAAAACTATACTGTAGATGTTGCACATTTGCATTGAAGGAATGATAAGAATTCAGCTGCTCTTCAGCAATAACAAAAATCAACATGTTCCAGCAGCAACAGTCCTCATCAGGGGAACAGGATGAACATACATATTCAGCAATATACTGTATAGGTCAAGTGACTCCTCCAGGGCCTGTAGACCATAGAGTCAAACCGAGTGAAGAATAACTTCAAATCTTCAAAATTCTGTATTTCATTAATTTATCCCATTTGGGTCTCTGAGCTGCTGTTGGTTTAGAAAGATGAACTGCCTTTATTCTTCACATAGTTTTTCCCGAATCAAGAAATTTACTTGCTGAGGACAAAACTACAAAAATAATACCCAAGTTGTAATAAACCAAAATTATTTTATTCCTTGAAGAGAGCATGAAGAATCAGTTTTCCCTGAGTTCATCTCAACTTTACAACCTTTGCACACATTAAAAATATATTTACAGTCTATAAAATGCATCCGCCTGGGTGATGACACCCCACAATGGGACACCATCCCAGCTGTCTGCTTTTCTATTAGAAATGCCTTCACTTAAAAGTAGCTCTGTGATTTAGGCCTTGCCATTTAAAATTCATAAGCTGGGCAGATTTTGTGGGATTATGCATGACTTCAGCTGCGTGCTGGAGAGTCGAGCTGGGGACGGAGGCAATTGGGTCATTAAGTCTACCAATTTCATGTTGAGGGGTGAGATCATTTATACAGTTATCTGCACACCGGGTGTACCAGCTTGTCACCGGACAAGACAGAAGGGAGATTCACAACTAACAGGATCAGGTGTCACTTTGTCATACATGCAGTGAATACATCCCACTTCTGCAGATAGAATGCATTTTTTGTACTGTTAAAGCTGCATCAGTCAAATTTTTATTTAGCTATTTTTGATTGTTTCTTTGTTTTTATATAATATGCCATGGTTCATCTGCCCAAATCTTACAGTGAGGCTGCAACAGAGAATCCACTCTCCCCTAAAATGTAAACATAAAAAGTGTCCTAAGCAGTAAGTGCAGCTTTAAAATTCTAACTTCCATCACATTAAAGGAGTTCAGTAAAAAACAATAGTACTTCTAATTCTCACTGAGCCACTAATAGAGTGAAAACACCAGCCTGTGCAAATCATTTATGCTATGCTATGTAATTTAATTAAGTGTTGTATTTAATAATGGTCGTGAACAATGCCTGAGAGGGAGGAAACTATGGCAACTCACTTGACACTAAATTAGACAGCAACTGAAACACAACACATTTTGTGTCTTGTCTGAGACACATGCTAAAGCTAGTTAACTGTGCTAGTGGAAAACAGTTAACCTGGCTCTCTTCACAGTTGAAACCCAACACCTATAAAGCCTACAAATTTAAAAAAATCTTTAATCTGTAAAAAACAAAAAGCATCATTTTAGCGGCTGCTGTAACTATTCCCTGACAAGAAGAAAAATGGGTGCACCCATTCTGTCATGGAAGGAGTAAAACCCAAAATGCATTGGGTTGAAGAATGCAGAGAACACCAAACTATTAACAGGCAACTCTATTGGGAATAATTGCTTTACATTGCTTTACAATATAAAGGAATGTTTGCTTTTTACTTTTAGAATTATCCTAGTTTCATTTCTCACAACTGATTACCAATAATATCAAAGTGGTAAGAGCCAGTGTTGCTTTAATTTAAATGTGAAGAACAGCATTGGGTCAGCAGTTCTCTAATAAGGCAGTCTGGGTGCCCTTAGTGGTGGCACTCTGGTAAACAATATGTGTGAAGCAAAAGTTCACAGCTAACAAATATAATGAGAACTACATTCTCCCTGGTGTATGCACTGATTCAAACACTAATTATCCAAGAGCTCACTGTTGCTTTGGATGTTCAAGGGTATTCTGACACCAGTTTGTGCCTTCAAGTTTGAATTAACTCAACACAGACTTTGTAGATTCAGTGACACCTTTTTATGGCGTGAGTGAAGGCTGTGGAGGGGTCTACGGTAGAAACGAATGTAAACCTAACCAGTCTTTTCTTTCGCAGAGTGGAGCCATATAACCCCATATCTTGGTTTAATTTAGCGGAACTGACTGGTGCTTCAGAATTAATTGTACAGAAAAAGTGTTTCATGCCACTGTTTTTTTATGTTAGTGGCTAAACATACGCTGCAGTAAAGACAGACTGTCAGGAGCTACATGAGCCTTTATACACTATTAAGGTTTAAAATAATAGGAGAAACATTTGACATTTCAATTAAGCAACATAATATGCTGTCTTTTATTGTCTTTGAAGTAAAATGTTATGTGTTGAGTTATATCTCTAGGGCAATGCTGCTCACATTCCTAATCATGAAATACCAGCAAAACTGACAATTTTTCTGATTTTATTTGTGTTTTATGAAGGTTATTATTATTTGTACTGCTCTTCATTTCACCTCATCACAGACAGGAAGAAGAGCTTAGCTCTCAGTGTGTTTCCTTGCGTAAATAATTGAACTGAAAATTGGAAGACAGTGAGTTTCTCTTCTGCTTCAACAAGCGTCTGAGGCAATAAACATACAGTAGCCTGTCTAAATAGCACAATGGTAGTTTATCGGCTTCTTTCCGCCAATTCCTTTATGCAACTGATGCTGTGTGCTGCTGTCTGCACCAGACAGACTCATTATTTTGTTGTTTGGCAATTACGGGTCAAATGAATGAAATGCTCCAACAGGAATGTCACATCATTATTCTCATTTTCCATTTTCCATCTACCAGAACATGCTTATATAAACCCAATCAAGGGACATTGAGGTCACTCAGAAAGTTAAAATGTTCAAAATAAAATAGAAGAAAATTCAACATGGATGCTTGTTAACAAAGAAAAACTAAAAGGCCAAGAAAACCTCTTTATCAATCAGTGTCTTACAACGAGCAATGGGATCTTACATGAAAACAAAACTTTCAATAGGAGTGATGGGTCATGTATTTTCATGCACCAATCAAAGTTTAACAACATTTGATTTGATTTTTTTTCCCTTTCATATTGCTTATTGCTTATTTAATCATCAGGGCAGTGTATTGCTGAAGTGGCAAGTCATAACTACAAAGCAATAACTAGCTAAGTTTGCTAACACTGGCTACCATTAGCCACGATAAGCTACTGGTCATACCAGACCAAGTAGCTATGACTGTAGCAGCTCAATAATAATAATAACAATAATAACTGAATTGAGTGAGATCAGATTTACTGTTTAACATTTTCAAGGGCTTTAAATGCATCTCACATATACTGCAGATTAATGTGATTATACTACAACTAATTTACAACGATGAATCTGTATTTTGGCATTGCAGCATTTTCTTTGTACAATGCTCAAATCCCAAAAAATGCAGCATTCAAATTCTTGGTCATTGTACGTATAACATAAACCAACGAGTCTTCATCCATGCATAAATACTCAAATCCACACAATCTTGGTATATGATGATGAAATTGAGAACACTGCCATTTCCATGTCTCGATAAATTAAGACAAACTACGATATTTTGACCATATTTTCCTTTATGTTGTTCCCCTATCCCACACAGACTATGCACTAGACTGAGAGACTGCCAGTGGTCTCAGGCAGTATGGTCAGTGCCAGAAACAGTTTTCCCCACACACATTTCATGTGTGCTACCAGTGTGACCACACACGTTTAGCGTGAATCATGGTGTCAAGGCTGTGACCCTTGAAAGAGAAACGCTAACACTCACAAAAAAAAAAAAAAAAAAAAAAAGAACGTCTCGACTCGCCCCTGTCCTGAAATCTCAATTTCACTCTGGCTCCTCCATTGCCTTGACAAGGTCAGGCTGGCAGCAGGAATTCGTCTCGCCCCCTAATCTAGAGATTACATTCTCGGCGGCCGGGCAAGGCCCTCCCTCCTTCCCCTTTCCTTTCTGCCTCTCTCCCTGCAACCCTGCCAGCCTGGCTCTCTACTGCGAGGTAACGAGCCAAGACCCGCTTACAGTGTAGAGATAATGTCCACGGATTAAGACAGAGAGCCCCTCGAGTGGTGCCTCTTTCATTTCAGTATCCGGCCTGTGAAGCATCATAAATACACCCAGCCAGTCAGGGACTCCATTCTGTGGATCCCTGTGGAAGTCAAACTCTGCCTGCTTATAGAAGTGTATGGTAGCATATGATTTTAATCCGCCAAACTCAGTGGTAATGGCTATGGCATTACACAAATACAAAAGAACATTTTCACTGCAAAAATCATGGGATCTTTTAGATGCTCTTGTCACCTCAGGTGAGCTGCAAATTTAAAATGTATGTGTAAGTGAAACATTGAAGCCAAGATCCCTTTGGGTGGCGGGGTTGTTCAAAGTGCATAAGATTGTTTTTTTTTAAAGGCCTTTAAGGCTTCAAGTTTCCTTAAAGATGCCAGAATCGCTACAGGCTTCTACCTTGTGTGACAGAATTTCATATACTTCAAGCCTGTGTTGTTTGCTTATCATTAGGATAGTTGCAGGGCGATTTATCTTGCACCTGTTCATTTAAAGGCTTGCCTTCGCGCGATATTTAATATCAAAGTGTTCTCACTAAGCCAGAGGATTTGTTTTACAAATTTCCTTCATCCATGACATTATGAGTAGTTGCTTTTAAATGGGAAGGTAGAGATGGCAGTTTCTAGGATAACATATCAACAGTATGTCCTATGGTATCCACAAGTTTGATTTGAAGTTGCTCATGCATTACTTGAGGTCACATGATTGGACATAAAATTGAAAGAGGCTAGAAAATGAATTTGTGTCCTTAAAGGTTTTCTGGTATTCCTTCACCACGTGATGTAACATAAAGGGAAGAGTAGGACAAGCCAGCATTTTCTTTCATAGCGGCCTTTTTAAAAGCATTAGCGCTTATTTTCACCGATAGTCCAGGGAGGCAGCAGGATGCAGGAAGGTTCAGAAGAATCCAGGAGGCATAGTAAGGATGCGAGAGCCTTTTGTGTGGGCATCACTTTTAGCCATAACCTGACTGAACTTTAAGACCCACCTCCTGCTCTTCTTCAGATGATAAAGATGTCAGCGTACAACAAAACACTGGACACAACTCAGTGGATTTAAAAAGTTTCCATACCAATGCAATCAAGACTCACTTCACTCGAAGCTTTTGGCTGGTGCTTTTGCTGAGCTGTTATGAAACAACAAATGTTGATCAATGCACATTACATCACATTACACTACTGATCAAAAACATATAACTTTGAACCTGTAATTGAGCTGCTTCAGTGACCTTTGGCATCACTACAGAAGTGCTAAGTGGTATGTAAGGAATATTAAGGGATAAGACACATTGTATAACTTGGTTGACTATGCTCGGCTATTAGTGGATAAGTTCCAGCAAATTTTATAGAACATTTTAAACTGTGCCCTCAAAATGTTAATATAAAATGAGTTTGATCCTTTTAAACATCCTATATAGGTTAATAATGTTCCCCATACATAATTCATAGTATTTCACATCAAATATTCTGTTTTCACACACAGATTAGAAAAGACTGTAAACTGCTTTGAGGTTTCTAAAAGCAGCAGCAGCATCAAGCATCATCCTTCCACTGAAAACAAACTCCATGGTTGACTATTGAGGTTTGTGAACCATTAGGAGAAGTTATCAATAAACCGCTACTACAATAATAAGAAGACATATTTCATTGAGATCTTTCCATTACAAACTCAGAGTAAATGGAAAACTCTATCACAGCAAATCCAAAAGAAATCCATGCACTTGTTTATTCTTTTCAGCTGCTCTAAAATTCACATTCGCTACTATATCAGATGTGTATAAGTAGTCATCACCAATAGTTGCCATGGTTATAGCTGGACAGAAAAAGAGACTCCAGTTCCAAAATCTTGAGAAAGATAAGCAGATAAATATAGGACGATTTAATCTTCCCCAT
This sequence comes from Lates japonicus, assembly GCA_033238685.1. Taxonomy (NCBI): domain Eukaryota; kingdom Metazoa; phylum Chordata; class Actinopteri; family Centropomidae; genus Lates; species Lates japonicus. Next base: position 4,549,500 of record BRZM01000031.1, on the reverse strand, counting down.
ATAAATTCCACTTGAAAATCATGGGTATTATCAATACTGGCTTATACTTTGTAAAATGGTAACACTAAACTGTCTAAATTCATATGGACTATAATTGGCTAGCCTTGCAAAGATTAGATGATCCAGTATCAAGAAATAACCCGTAAATAGATTTCACTCGAAAGCTTTACTTATTAAGACCAGCATTTAACAGCAGCATTTCCAAAGTGCTTTGATGTGTTGCAGGCAACTTGCTTTTAGCAGTCATATTATTATCACTATCCATACTCTGTACATGAAAAGACTGAATTCCTTTCCTCTCTCTTTCCTCTTTTCTATTCCTTGCTCCCATTTTAATATTAAAGAGCCAATGAATCAATCAATGGGTACTTGAACTTCCTGGAAATCCACAGCACGCTCATAGTGGATACTATGCATTTTCAAATTTAACACAAACTTGAAATCAAAATCAAAATCCATCCACTGCCAAAATGCTAGGAGTTGGAGGCGCTTAATTCTCCAGTCTTTAGGGCCGTATTTTTCTTTTTAATCTGAGCTGTGAATAAAGTACAAATATATTCTGATGTTGACTAGGGATGATTCAGCCTGATCTGCTGCCTGTATACTTTTTAACCTTCCATGTACACAGGCAAGTATGTTATCAATTGCGCCTGTTGAACTGCTTGTATACGATATTTACGCTGTTGTAAAGGCCCACATGTTAGCCAACTGCACCCCCGACAGTCTGGGAAACCCTTGAGATAAATAAGGGCTGGACAAAGAGGAACACTTTTACAAAAAACTAATGAACATTAAATGGATAAAGTCACATAATGAGACTACAATGTCACTTTGCAAGGTCTTTTATGTATTCAAGTGTCAAGGAAGAGCCTCCCATTATACCAGGAGGTGACCATGACTGGCTGAGATCTGATACTTAATAACAGGCCTGAATGATCCCAAAAATATTGCTCTAACACTAGAAGACAACGTACTACTGTTCTCTCACATTACAACTTAAGATGAATCACTGTCTTGTTTAGCAATCCACAGCAGCAGTGCAGCCCAGGCCGCTTTCATTAGGCTGTCTGCAGACCACTGTACAATAAAACACAGAGCCCCAGCGGATGAACGCGGGGTGACAGAGATAAAAAGATACAAAGATAAATCATTTTAAACATGCATTAATTATAATAAATCATCTGTCAGGTCACACCCTAACCTCAATAATAACCTTTTTGTTTCTTTGGCAGACTCAAATACGAAGGACCACAGCAAGACCACTTTATCCCACAATTAATATGTTGATGTTTATCGTTCGATCTCTGCCGCTTAATGAAGTTTCCCATAAACTGCTGGTTAGGCTGGGGCTTAAGGACGAAAATGAAAACTGTGCAGCGAATGTACATCATTATCTGGGGACCTGAAATCCTTGGTTGCAGCATTATCCAAATACACTGAATCATCATAACTCATAATGACCAGACCACCTTCATTTTTTCAATTACTTCATCGCTATTGGGGTTACACTGCAGACAAATGCTTGAACGTGTAAGAGCCTCTTAAAAGTATCTTCGCTGCTGGTTTGGATCTTACACACACTCAGATTGTGGTAAACAGAGAAATTCATTTCCACACTAAGTCAGTGCGTTAATAGGGAGGCATTAAAGGCAGCAGCACGAGTGGTTAGCGGATATTATCACATGCATATTATTTTCTAGAACATTTTCTAACATGGTGTCGAGCTAATACAGTGCCTCGCAGCATCACTTGTCCTTATGATCGCAATGCTCAGTCAACCTCTGTTCCCAATTGGAGCCAAATCAATTGCATTTGGTAGTTTGTCGTCCTCTTGGTGAGCATCAAACAAATCTAAGCAAAGGAGAAAGATCAGGTTACTGCAAATGAAATAAGGCACTTGATGTTCTAGTGAGAATGCCTTCACTTCTACACAGAGACAGAGACGGTGTGTTTCAGCATCATGTAGGGCTGGCAAAGACTGATCAGCTCCTCGACAAATACATCCTCTGTTGTCTTTGGCTACTCGCTTGATAGATTATCTGACAGTTTTGTATTTGATTACAGTCGATGCTGCCGTGAGTACACGCATCACACAGGAGATGAAACGTCCGGAATCTCTCCATCTATCCTATTTCTCTAACCACTCTGGACTGTAAAAGCAAAAGACAGAGGAAACTGTTCATTGTATTTTCTTTACAAAACCATATGTTAGCTCCTCAAAGAGGCACTGATCAGTCATAGCATCAAAGTCAAGATCCAGTGTTTTTCATGCTGGAAAAAATTTCCAGTAACTGAACTGTAACAGAGAGGACACACATGATATCTAGTTCAATTAGTCTGTGAAAAAGCTAAAATGTTCTCAGTGTCCCCTTGATGGGGATTTACCTTGGAGGAAAGCAGAAAAACATCATCAGGGTTATTCTAGCTAGTTTGAGGACTTCAGAAAGTTTTACAGAAAATGTCAGAGCCCAAACTTAATGTGTGAAGTCTTAGAAATGTGGGGCAGCAGGGAGGTCTAATAAGTTGCATTATGGGAAGTGTGATCAGAATTTTGAATTCCAGTGCTAAACTGGTGGAACTGAGGCTGTGACGCCCTATGAAAGCAAGTGTTGCAATTCTTTTGTATCATACAAACTAACTATTAATTATGCAATTATGCAATTCACAAATAGCAAATTTAAAAATACTATTAATTACTAATTGTATACATTATAAAGAAGTATGTACCAAGTTCATAAATCTAATACATCACAACCTTGAGTGTATACTTTGTGGGCTGTTAAGATACTATGGTCTACAAAGCTTAGCAAGAAAGGTAATTTAGGTCCACAAAGGAGAAATATTCCTGCTGCATCACCTCTGCTGCTTGAGGTGTTATACTCATGATCTGTCAGCTCCACTGCAGCAGCAGGAATAGGTGCTATTTCTGAACTGCAGTTGGTGCACATATACTGTACTCATACATAAACTCAAAGCCAGTAGACTCACCAATTGGAAAATCATAGGTGATTGCTGTTTTATTACCCAACAGCTTGGATGCAGTGATGGGTTGTTATAAAACAGAAATGTTAGCAGCTCTCTATATAGGCTCTTCTTCAAGGCTAACATGCGTGTGTTTAGCTGGTATCATTTTTACCATGTTCACCACCTTAGTTTAGCGTGTTAGCATTAGCAACAACATTAGCTTTGGTACTAAACACAAAGCATAGATGAGGTTGACAGGAATGTTATTAGTTTAAAATGTAAAACCTTTGACCTGATGATGGCACTAAAGAAAAAGTTAAATCATCTTGTGAACATGAATGTCAAACAGATACAAGCAAGATATACGGTGGTCACTCACCAGAAATGGCAGTCCATATAATAGTAGAGATATTTCAGTCTGGACGAAAGAGGAGAACCAATCCACTGACGGACAGACATTGCTATCCCTAGAGCCAGGGCACTAGAGTGGCTATAATGCTGACTAAAATGATATGGATGGCAATTACACGACACTTCCTGTACGAGGGGAACGTAATTCTTTTTTTCTTTTCTTTTTTATAATCATTTCCTCTGTAAAATCTGGGCATAAACACACTGGATAGAAGCCAAGTCAGATTGCACATCTTGTAAAGCCCTGGTTGTACTGAACCACCACTGTAATGAAAAAAAAAAGTGAATAAAGTGTGTATATTTCAACTGTAAAATTTAATGCTCACCAAATTCTATTTTAAATATTATGTGAGTGAATATGAAGAGATCTGTTTCGTCTCACTTCTTTACTTCCTGTTAAAAATGCGTTAAAATGTTGGAGATATTTAGTCAAAAGGACATTCAATTCTGTATGCTCCTGATACAGAGAATAGCTGCTGATGAGCGAAGCAAAACAAGACATAAGACACAAGAGAAAATGTCTTGACTCGGCTGGGGTCAGACATTCTGAGGCATAGTCAGATGCCTTAAAAGATTCCGGTCGTGCAGCTCAGGGAGCGGACCATGACGAGCTTTACAGTTATGAGGGAGGTCCTAATGAGTCTCAGAAGGCTCTGAAGAGGGAAGAGTGACTCTGTACTGCCTTAACAAAGTTGCCTAGTCCAGTTTCACAGATGATATGCCTCCTATGAGGGGAAAAATCCCTTCTATCCCTCCTTAGCTCCTTTTTTCATTTCTTTTCCTTCTTCCTTCACTTTGCACTTACATGATCCTTCTATGGTCACATGAATATTTTAAGGCCACTGAGGCTGCAAAGCATTTGCGCTCCTTATTTTTGATTGCTTGTGAACTTCTTCTGTGATCTGGGGAAAGTCACTCTGGATGAAGGCATCGGCAGAAAATGTAAAATGTCATAACTGATATGTGGAAGATGCCATGATCTGAGCTCCTAGATACACAGCGGGACAAATCTCAGGCTCACAGTTTATAGGCGCTGCGCTGAAAGAGACTGTTTTGACCATGAACTCAACTCCACAGGGGAAGGAAAACCAACAGCTCTATTTTGTGTTTGTTGAATACACTCCATTTCTTCTCCTGTTGCCCTGTGACAGGTTGTCCCTACTGAAGCTGCTACAAGACTCTGAGCAGAGGTGGAGGAAAAAGAGATGATTAAGCTGGTTAACGCGTATGCATCTGTCTATCATATTCTTTTTCCACCCTATTAATTCCTACATAAGTAATTATTTATTTGTACTTAGCCTAATTATTCAAGTTTGACACATAAAGGACATCAAAACAGAATATTTTTCTTTCTCTGTGTGAAATGGCCCACCATGTCATCCCCTTATGAATAATCAGATTTATAGCCAATGTATATGCAGAAATTCTCTAATGAGTTCAGGAACTAATTAAATAGTTATGTGATATTTTCCACATTTCTTTTGCCGAACCTCCATTACATGACTGTCAAAAGTTTAATTACAAAAGGAGATTAAAATGATTTCACAGTGATCAAATATTAATACAGCTAGTGTGATCATTTCTCTTGGCCCTCATATTTCTTAATAATAAGTTGACTCATATGGGATATTTTTTCACTCGCGTATCATTTGTCTGCAGGAGCCTTGACCTCAAAGAAAAGGCAGGGACAGATTACTCAAGATGAAGATTTTGTCTGATGTTTTGAATCATGTGAGTGCAAGTTAATTATGTGTGGGCTCACCTCTTAACTTACAGTCATCTGATTTTTGAGACATTTTATAAAGAATATTACATTACTCCTTATATGTGCTTCTCACAGCCTTGGACACAGTTTGGACAACAGTGAAAAGTACTTCAGCGCCTACTCAGTGTCCCATGACAGCATATAGAGTTACAGTAAGTGATATCCTTGAATGAAGAAGAAACTGATACACACTGCTCTCTTATTTCCAGGCATGCACACTGAGAGCATTGTTCACTTTTACTTTTCTGTGCACCTTTCACTTTGAAACTGAGGCTACTAAGAATGGCACACAGATGCTAAATTTAACTGAAAGAGCCGGGGTTGTAGGGCTCCTCCAGGCCAGGAAACCAAAGGGATTACACCCAAGGTGGGGGAACACGGGTTTAATCTGCAGTAACAAATTAGGAAGCTAAACATTAGCCCATGAATCATTCATTCAAGAGTGGAATTACATTCACACTAATTGCAGCATTTTAGTGACTAAATTTACTTTAGCTTGTAAATGTAAGGTAATAAATAATATTAGTTGCAAATATGGAGAATTAACTCAAGGTTCTCCTTGAGCTTTTCATCAAAAACAGGAGCCACTTCAAGTATTATTATGATATGGCCATAGCATTATAATTTTTACAGCGTGTGTGCCTGGTTGTTCCATAGCTAACATACTTTGGTAGCTAATGGCAGAAGCAGCAATTTCACATTACTGATTAGCAGTTTTTTCATTGATCAAAAAGTGAATTAATGCCCAGAAATGTAGCAGCACCATCTATATATCATGTGAAGAAAATGAAATGAAAAGTTGGCCAGTTCTTTTTTGTTTGTTTGTTTGAGATATTTTATCTACTAAGTTTCTTATTTACTAAGTAGAATTCTTACAACAGAAACATTCAACATTTGGGGAAATATGTTTGTTCACCTTCCTGCAAAATATACAAGAGCTAGAGCCAGAAGATAATTACCTTAGCTTTCAGACTGAAATAAGTGTTCAAAAATAAAAGTTAGCAATAGCAAATAAGTGTATTTCCTAAAATGTCACAATGTTCCTTTAAAGGTTAGGTTTCTGGATATTCTGAGTTAGTTAATAAATAAAAAAAACACACCAAATGTGTGTCAATCCACCACTAAAAACAGTCCCCAACAAATGCACTATTTCCGAGAAATTTTTAATAGTTGCTTGTTTTGGTCTTTCTATGAAATTTGCTGACAGATTTCTATTGGAGTAGACCATAGTATTCTGCTCACACCTTCTGGTTATGTAGGTTAACTGCAAACCAGCATTTGGTTTATAATGCATCACTTAACATTAAATATTTGAATGTTTTCTCTGTCTGCTTTTCTCAGCGGACAGGTCAGCTGCAGATAATCAGGTTTGATGAATTCTAAAATCTAAAGAAGCTTCTAGTGTACAATTTTCCTACAGCGAGCCTAGAGAGGCAGAGAATGACAAAAAGAGAGATGTTGATAGAGGGTGGAAGGAGGGAAGTCAGGGAGTGAGGTGGAGGGGTGGTTAGCAGTAGGCAGCTGGGGCCGGCTGTGCTGAACGGGCAGCAGCCAGGCTGATGGATTACACCAGCTCTCTCCTGGGTAAACGGACACCGCCACCCCTCCCCTTTTAACAATGTCTCAGCCTGTATCGTCATTGAAATGTCTCCAAAGATGGAGGTGAACATGCAGCTGAGCCACTTAATCTGAGAGGCTACATTTCTACCACAAGCAGTAGATTTGAGAGACCCCTGCAAAAGATATTTTCTAAACAAATCTGATATCATTTTCGCAGAAATGACTTGTCTACCAATACCAATATCATCTGCGAGCCAGGAGCAATGCTGAAAAACAAGACAATCCAGCTGCTCATCGATTCAGTCAAGACTAATTGCCGGGAAAGAAGCCCATATTGTTTTCATACATATTTCCTATCTCATTGTCATTTGCAGTACAGCTAAGAGTGCAGTCACTCCCTGACCATGGCTTGGCATGTGGTTTTACAGGTTATGACACCAGGGATCATCATTGCCTCCCCTGGTAAGAGTGAAGCATTTTAAGGCCTGCTGATAGCTACACAAGCCACTTCAATCAGGTCTATGCTAAAAGGTCACGCTGCTTAAGAGTGTACTCTGACTAAATAAATAATGAGAAATGGGAATGTGCAAAAGCAAGGCAGTGCAAATTAACCCCCCTTCAACTCCCCCCTTTAACACACACACACTTTCACATTTCCTCTCATAGTGTCTATGTCAAGGGGCTGTCCTCATGTTTCACAGCTATAAACTGAGTCCTCAGTAAAGCCCTTGACATTTTCTCAACTACTTCATCAAGCTTTGAAAGTAGGAAATCCCACTGCCGTTCCCCTTCTCTGAATGCTTTCCTGTGCTGGGCTTGGAGGTAACAGATTACAGTAAGAGCAATGCAATCACGATGACTGAAAGCCCCCCTTTCTTTTACAGTAAAACATTTACAGTACAGCAGTGTTTGTTCTGTAAATAACCAAATATAAAAAACATATAATAATTCTAGAAAAAAAATAAGCATTAATTGTTCATTTAGACTCCCCAAAAGTGTTGCCTTGAGGCAAAAGAGCTGTAAAATTATAGATGAAACAATTACAGCTGTAAATAACATAACAGCTGGGTAATTGGAATGGACCATTTTCATGAACAATATTCTAAATGGCTGGCAAGCGTTCATTAACAGTGTGTACTGGGACACCTCAACAACAGTCAACAGTTTAATCATCGTTGCTAATTGTAAATCACTTCCCAGCCTGGACTGTAAGTAACCACAACAAAGATACTAATGCTTTAGTCTGCATTAATAATTAAACTCACTACTGGTTAAATACATATGTATTTGCTACAAAAAGTGAATTAGGGAGTGCAGCATCACACCAAGTGGATTGGTGTGACAGTGCACTCCAACATTTGCCCAGCAGTGCAGCAGCTAATCACAATCAGTCTAGTGAGTATTTCTTTGATTAATGGAATAATTGGCACATGTACCAATCCTCGAAACTAAACGACCAATGAGTTGTTTGCCTTCCCCTCTGACCCACAAGGACACTTCCCACCAGAAGTCCCTATATATTAATACTACGTACAACACTGAAAAATATTAAGAAGACAATTTTCTGATCTGACACCACTATGGTTAAGGTTTGGTTAGGGTTAGGAAAATACTTGGTGAGGGTTAGGGAGCCTTCATTGTCAGAAAGCAAACTGTTTGCAGAAAGCCGGAAATGAACAACAGTCTCCTGTGTAAAAAAGTCTTTCATTTTTCTGATTTTGAGGTTCTACAAGAACGCCACGCTACTTCCGCTACTTCTGTAAAATGTCAGAAAACAGCAAGAAGAATGCCAATCCCAAGCTTGGGATGTCAGACTGCTATTTTTATCAAGCCAGAAGGCTCAAAGCCAAAGATATTCAATTCAGTGAAGAGTAATTCAGAGTAAAGAAGCAAATCCTCACCTTTGAGTCTAGAAACTGAAGGTGTTTTGCATTTGTACTTCATAAATAGCTTTAAAACTGCAATAACTGTTTTTTGTTTTGATTTGTTTTTGTCTTTGGCAATTTAGGGGCTTCAACTTTTAAGCCGATATAGTGAACTTGCTAGTAATTAGTTGCTTATCTTAATATCCAGTGTTACAGAGCTCGAGTAGCATTCATTTGGACATTTGCGAAGTTCACACTGCCATTTGATACATTGTTATTATAAACAATTGTTTTTTTTTTTCCTGAGTTAACTAATACATTAATCAAATAATTATTTTAGTCCATGAGTCAGTTTTCTGTCATTGTGTTCTTTGCTACTACTATTATACTCTGCACCTCATCATCCGTTTTCACTTGCATTACTCACCTTCTCTGTATTTTTGTGGCAACACATCTGAGTGACCCAGCGGATGGCATTATCGATTGATTAATCTGCAGTCCTTTTTGAAAATAACCCGTGCTACTTTGATAGCACAGTCTCCAGTAGGTCACCATATCTGATTAACCTTTTGTACGTGGCCAAGCTTTTAAAAGCAGGGGGAGACATGAACAGAGCTTCCCTATATTCCGCTCCTATTCTAAGTGATTAAATCAATTGTGAGTGCTTAGCCTCGCTTCAGGCCCATGCTGTAGGAGCGATAGTGTCGGCCCGCTGAATCTGTGTTCGCTGAGTCACCCCGGCGTGCTCTGCCAAGCACTTACCAGATCCCCGGGAAGCACATCAAACCTGGGATTTTATGAAAGACGATACTGCAGTGAACCACAATGGGGAGCCAGCTTGGTGACAAGATCAACAGGAAGAAAATGAGAAAAAAGCGATTGAAAGAATACGCGCCTTTGTGAGGATCACTGTGCTTGGTCAAAGCCTGAAGCAGAGGGAACGGCTTGTCCTGCAGGCCACTTATACCTCTATGGTCTGGTAGCCTGAGGTCACAAGTTGCTCACGGGCTTGAAGTTGCAAGGAAGTCTGCAATTAATCATCCTACATGGAGCTTAACAAGGAGATTTGTTCACCATCTTTATTAAAGATATTGAATTACAGAGCGTTTTTCATTTGTGCAGTGGATTTTCCTTCCCTTCTTTATCCTCCCCCATAGGAGGTGATATGTGTGATCAAGTGGCGAGCAAACTGATGGAAAATAATGACTCAGTGTTACCGGACTGGCCTGTGGGCAGAGATTAAGAAAATGAAAAAGAGTTCATGGAGTTATTCATGCCGCTCTCCCAGTCTCATTATCGACCACACACCAGAGGGGATGACACTTTGGCTCTGAGCACCTGCATCCTCGCAGCCGCACTAACTTTGCAGTGACTCCAAACAATATCGGGATGGAGGAAAATTAAAGCTGTAACTGAGGCAGGCAGGGGAGCAGTGGCAGGAGGGGAAAGCTATAACGGCGGCGCTCGGAAGGGCTCATTCACTCTATGGACTGACAGACTGAATGTTGAGTGGAAACCCACACTGGATGTGGGCGTATGTAGCCTTTAAACGTCCGAAAGTTGCTTTTGCAACTGCTCGAACTGTGGATGGAGGTGCATTATGGGAAAAATAATTTTAAAAAAAATTAATTTATAAATTTTCATGCGAGCTCCCTGGGAGAAGAAGCAGTAAGTTATTAGCTGAAGCACCGGCTTGTACTGTCTCTGTTAGTTTACACATTGAACAAAAGAGTCAATGTATGGCTCTTGACTGTGCACATTCTTTTCTTTTCACCTTCTCACTTAGTCATTTTGGTGAAAGAACATTTAAATGTGGCTCTAACTTGAGTAGGTGGTTAGTTCTGTATAGGCCACAGTGGCTTAAGATTGAGCTGCTGCACCAACTCCTCCACACACCACGGAAAGCTTTCTCCCCTGGCATCCACAGCTTCAAACTGCACATAAATACTCCCAGGTATAGCTGCTGTTATGGGGTAGCATTCATTCTGCAGATTGGAGTTTTTGTTCTACAAACATTTTTCAGAAACAGAGCTATTCTGGAGGCAGATGGTTCAGTTAGCTCTCAATGTACAGAGCTAAGGAAAAACAATGCTTTGTGGAGTTATATGAGCAGCAAACTTAGGTAAAACTTTTGTAGGAATATAAATGAAAATATGACACCCCTGTTTTTCATTTATACGTGAAGCTGTGTAAATATACAAAGCATGGTCACCTCTTCCTCACCATGCATTAAGTATACTTTCTTTTATGCAAATGCCTCTAATGTGTTTACCTATAACAACAATACCATTCATTCATGCTGTGCACTAAACCAGCCTCAAGTTTTTATAACCTGTGTCCTCTGAAGCATCGAGCATTCAGAGATGAAATATGGCATTTCTACACAACTGCAACAGTAGTAATTACAATATTATTAAGAATTTTGATGGTAATGTTTAGTCACTCACAGAAATTGTTTAAGGCTACGGAAAGATCAAGGTTTGGTTTTATGTAGAAAACATTAACAACAAATTCAGACAAAATGAGTTTATTTACGTGTAAAAAAAAACACAATTTTCCCCAAACCTTAACCTTTTGAGCTTTTGTCGCCTAAACTTAACTGCTCTGGATGTGAATCCCAGTCTCTGGTGTGGCAGTTGTTCGCTTTGTGTGCCCGCCCAACCATCCATCCCAACCTCCTCTCTGTGACTCTGCTCTTCTACTTTTCCTCTACATTTAGCTTAAAGCTGAGGCAGCACTGTTTTGGAAAAAAGTTTCCAACCTGTGACTTTTTACCCAGAGTCAACCACTTTCTTTAGCTTTTGAAGTTGTTGTTTTTTTTTCTAACTGGCATCATTTCTTTGGTTATAAAATATGAAAATGCACTCGCTGTGTCCCTGCTTTTTGTCCCTGTGGGATGATGGGGTGGTACTGTTACCTTTTCAAAAGGTGGAAAGGTTTGTTGTGTCTCCAGTCTTTGTCAGCACAGCTTATCAGCACATCTGAACTATTTCCAAATCTCTGATGTTGTGTGACCTCTCCTTGCCACACTTGCATTGTGTCCTCACAGTAGCTCATTTTTATGGTTCAAATGAGTGAGTGGGTACGTGTGTGTGTGTTTTCTCCTTGTTTTGGCACTGCATGTGTCAGTTACGTAACCTAATTTGCTGTAGACTAATACCGTGATTGTACAGAGACCCACAGCAGATACATTTATTAAAAATTACTCATCAGTTTATCATTGTTATTGTGGGTTATTTGTTTCCTGATATGTATCAAGATTGTTTTATCGGCCTGCCTTGGCTGCAACAAACAGATACAGAATATATGGCTAAAGCTGTCTACAGTGTGGAATAGGTTTTTTATGCCTTTAAACAAAATGAGGAGTAGGAGAGGTTGAACTTGTATTTACCATTAGCTCTAGGCCGATATTTCCCAAAACAGAACTAACAGGAGAGTGAATATATTCAACTTTTATTCACAACATGACCAGAAACATGATTCTAACTGAATGCTAACATGTTAGTCATAGCAACCTTAGGTACTAAGATTATGTTTTTAGCTTGATGAGCTGTCGTCATGTGGCCAAAAATCAGTGCTACACAGTGCTGTTTTGTGAAGATTCCGATGTGTAAGCATCAGCTCAGCCTATAACGCCCCTCACCACATAGCTTCACTGAGACTTGTGTCTTTGCAGAAGTATAATTTTTAGTTTGAGCTGAGGGTGACACAACTAAATCTTAACTCAAAGGCCCACTTACTTGCTTTTTCTAGAGCTTTCAACTGCATCTGATAGTCTTAATCAACTGATGGAGTTTGCTGCTCAAACTGAGCAACTCTATCCTCTGATGAAGATCACGGGATTCAAGTGAAAACCAGTAAGTGGATTTTATCTTGCCAAGACTATCATTATCAAAACGCTGATTGAATAATTGATTCAACTCATGAATTATTACCAATTAATTGTGTTAAGTCAGCCAAAGAGTGAGTCACATAAGTGGTGCACACATAGAGAGTTTAAGAGGAGAAGCTCAGGACCAGAAAACAGACTTGGTTGGCAGCTGTTTTGTGTTTCATCAAATGCTGGTATTTCCAGTTTTCAACAGGCATGTGTACTGCTCTGTTCTGAACTTTTACAATTACTAAGACTCTCGCTGCTTCTGCAATAGAGCACTTCAATAGACACACTGTAGATAGTTTGTGAACATGTGTGAAACTTTAAATTTGTGAAGCAACTTCCTCAGCTAAAACTACACCACCGCTTTTCTGATGTTGCCTAGATACTGTAGCTGCAGGCTGGCGCAGCTCATTTGAACTTGGAGATTAACAAGCTAACTTGGACAGCTCAACAGTTAGATGGTTATTTCTTTTCAGCTATAGTGGAAAGAGTCCTAGGTTCAAAGAAGTTAGTATACCTCTTGCCTTTGTAATGGCACTCGACAAAACAAACTGTGGTTCTTTGAAATTTTGAGTTTTAACTTAATTTAATATAATCAAATTACTCTGCCTCCAGAGCACTTCAACATTTAAGAAATAAAATTGTCAAGTGTTAAAGAATGTCACTCCTCTCCAAAGTACAAGCTATATAGTAGAAAATTCATATTCAGATCTATGGTGACCACAGCCTCCCTTTTCTCCCTGTAATGAAATCTTTTGCTGTGAAAAAGCAACAAAAGCAAAGTCCCATAAAATTTAATACAGTGATCTGTGCATCAGCATCTGGGCCAATCCTGCCAACAGAAATGCGACAGAATGCGCAGGCTGACACGGACCTCCATCTCCCATGGTTGCAGCTGCAGCCAGGCTGTCAGGAAGATGAAAATATGCCTGGCTTCATTTAGTGCTGTGGGGATCCTGTGGAGGAAAGGGGCAGGTAGAGCTAATGGACTACTCTAGGACACAGCGGGGCTGTCGACTCAGCAACGCCGCCGGCTGTCTCTCCAGGACGCACCATTTTTATGACAATCTCTCAGAGGCCACGGCAGGCGCGCAGGAGGGCCCAGGAGCCGTCACCTCCACACCCAGATTGTGCAGGATTTACTGTAAACAAAATCCATTTTTCAGGGAATTCCAGATTATGTTAGGAGCGGCCATGTTGACATAAATCACAAGGGCTGCTCTTTTGTGCGCTAGAAAAAATAACAAGTAGTTTAGCCTGGGATTAAAATACACTCACTGCTTGAATTTCAGAATCATTTTTCTGAATCAAATCAAGTTTGCTTTGCTTCAAGATATGGCTTTGCCTTAGAGAAGGTTGGTGTTGTTCAGGACTCAATCCTAAATGACTTGTTAAGATGTTGATTGTTACGATTGTTAAGAGCTTTTGCAGTAGATATGTGCGCATATGCAGTAGGAGCAGGTGTATGTTGGTCTCACTTGCATATATGCATGTACTGTATTTAGACGCTTGTGTCTGTAATCACACATTTTCTGCAGCTATAACCGAAAACTAGATCTATCATGAGCTGTCGGTCTTGCCGAGCAATAAGAGAGATACAGCAGCTGCACTGATTGACAGAGAGGAAATTGAAGTGTCACATGAAACATGTTAACCATATTTTGCTGCGTGTTGTCACCCACTGGCATGTTGCCTCAGTCAAGCAACCAGAGCAGGGAAAACAACAACGGGGGTAAAAATTCAAGGGGAGGGAAAGCCAAAATAACAGGGATTGTTTCCCAATTACCGTGCAGCTTAACCGCTAGGTAAGACATTGCTGTTTAAGGCATTATTCCCTCCAGTGTCTTTTATCTTAGAGATGTAGGCCGGTACTCCAGCTCTGGGTATATTGTCTGACAGTAATATTTGACAGCGTTGTCAATGTCAGACCCGCGACCTGAGACGTATGAGCAAATAAGGCTGTGAAAATGAGAAAAAACAAGGGACTGTGAAGGGTATGCATACTCCTCAGGCTGACAGTTCACAGTGTAACACATTGAAGACGTGGCTTTATGTCATCTGAAAGTGAGAATCCATTCTCACACCATGGCAGAGGCATGTGTAATGCCTCAGCGCATCACCACCCACTGCACATCATTAGCATGGCAGCTCTGAGTTGAAAAATATAGGAGGCAGCTGTCCACTGCTGTCATCAAGTTCAACCGGTTCGGGGTCTGAGTTGGAGCTCGGAGCCGGTCAGAATTAAATCGCACCTTAGAGGGATAATGGGTTATTTAAATCTGCGCAAAAACATCTGGACTGCTGTTGTGCTGCGACAATGGCAGATAATAGAAAGTGTTTACATGAGATTTGGCAACAAAAACTCTCCATTAAATGATCACTGTGAAAGTCTGGGTGTGAAACACCCCTCTGAAGCACATGCACGCCAACTGTAGGCAGGTGATAATGGGATGGAATCTCAGCAGCTAAAGGTCACGCACACATGTTATGTGTTGTTAACTGTGCTGCTGGTGGAGGATGTACTCCAAATTGTGCAATATAAAATGTGCCTTTAAAAGACACACTACTGACTCCTAAAATCACTGCCTAAAATATTCTTTATTAAAATCAATTCCCTACCTAACACCTGTTCTAAAACATAATGAACTCACCTTAACAGCAGGTCAGAATAAACAAGCATGAAACCAGGTAGAGGATTATCCCTGAGTCAAGTTATTTTTTGAGTATCTATATCAGATTCACTAATTTGAAGACACTATGTCAAGTGGTGTAATTGAAACAATGTTGATCACAGGCCAGAAAACTGCTTCTAAATACAGTGGTGTTGTTGTGCAGTGCCAAAGCTGTCATTACACATTGTTATGCAAAAACATGGCATATCCTGTTAATGATGATTTCAGTATTGCCACAGGCCATTATTCATTGTGCTAAAGTAGCTTTGCTGTAACTGTTGTGTTTTTACTACCCTGCATTGCAGAGCTTTCAGTGAATAAACTGCACGAGCTAAACAACTACAACACTGTGCAGGAGTGTTAGACAGCCTATACTGAATACAATATTGTTGTCAAAACATGTTTTTGACCGTTGGCATTCTCCCTCTTCACCTTTAGCACTGCAACTGGCTTTAAATACAGAAATATAATGCCAAGTTTCACAACTTCTACTCCTGGCAGAATTAAACTTTTACACATTCAGACCTGTGACTGCACATTTAACTCGTGATGAGAAAAGTTTTACCCTCTACAAAATGCAGAAGCCAAGTGCTCAATCGGTTTCACGTACAGGAAACCATAAGGTTCTCTTGAAGATGAAACAAGTGGTCACAAAGAAGAATGAGGACAAAAGATATATGACGAGCCTTAAGTTAGTTTCAACTGTGAACCACTTTTGTCTTAATCAGGGCGAAAAATAACAATTGATTTAACCTGGCACTCAAATATATCATAACAACCAAAAATCTAAATTATCCTCTGGGATGACGCTGAACATCTTGCATGCAATAACAGACTTTTGAGAGATGAGAACAGTAGAACAGTCCATCCTAGCACTGGATTTTCAAATTTGAAGCCTTTATATATAGTGCTCTAAATGAGGAAGATGGTTAAGGCTGCAACTGAGAATATTTTCAGCCTCTTTAAGATGATTTATATCTGCCACTGGTCGAACAAAACAAGACATTTGAAGCAACCACCTTGGATTCAGACAAACAGGGATAAATATGTTAACTATTTTCTGACATTTGACGTTAAACAATGAATCATCATAATAATGAAAAAAAAAGTTGGAATGTAATATTTTTATATCATCATGATAGTTTTTTTTTTATTTGTTGGTCAGGTGTAATCTAATTTTCTGCGTTATTTCCACCCGTGTGAAGCCAAACCAGTTGGTGTTTTAAACCATTATGCCAATCTAAATAATGGTTTTTATGTACAAATCATGTGCATAAGAAAATCTTATATAAAGCACAGTATATTCTCTATGAATCCTGCACATTGAATTGATGGATGTGTCTCAAAGTCCCAACCCCAACAGGCACAACTAGTGTTAGGAGTAGAAAGAGTCACAGTACATCCAATTCAAAGACATTGCAGTCAGCGTGTTGTATTTTTTTTATTTAGTCTCTTGCACAACACATGAAATTGCTTGTTATCATGATTCTAGCGTTGCTGCAACTCAGTAACAGCAGTAAGGCTCCGCTCCTCTTCCTGCTGCTCTTAGCTGCTATACTTAGTCCCAGCAGACATCTTACAGTGCTTTGCTCAGAGGAGAGAGAACCAGACATGCACATCTCATTAATTATGTCTCAGTTGAAATATCAGTCCAGGGCTTCCAGCCATTTGACTAAGGCAGAGGTAATGAAACCCGGTGCACTGAAGCTAAACAAGACAGCGTGGGGACGGAGGGTGGGACAGGGGTTGCCAGGTTGGGAGGGAACTAAATCTAAGGCTAAAGCCGGAGCTGAGGTTAAATCAATTTGAGGCTAAAGTTTGGAGGTATAGGGCTGAGTGGCTTAGGCTAGGTTTTCAAAGGAAAACATTGTGGCTTTGGTTTCCACAAGCCTTTAACACACTCCTATAAGAAAGTCATCACCCCAGCTCAAGTAGAACATGACAGCCTGGACATTATGTGCTTGAAATCAGCTGAATAATCTAAAACAGCAAACCAGTGATCTGTATCCCCCAATGCAGATAGCCATATCATATCAGCATGTACCATATTTAAAGCAACAGAGAGCAATGCTTATCAATAAATGTTTCCTAAATGCAAAGCATTGAGAAGGTCACGGTCAATTAGAAGTATAAAATAACAGCTATGACATTCACGTTGTCACAAAAGGAGAGGGTTTGACCCTCTGGGACCGAGGGACAGATACAGTTGAGACCTACTGCCGCAGCCACATCTGCAGGAAGTCAATGACTGATGCCAGCAGAGACAACAATGTTTTTGCCTTTGTGCAAATTGAAGAAACATAACCATAAATTTGCAAGCAGCAAATCAATACAGCCCAGACGTGGCCAAGTCCTGAGAAACATATCCAAGGGAAACCATTCGATAACTCTGATCAGAGATGGACCAGTAGCCTGCTATTAATCTTCCATTACCAGCCACAGGCCAGTGGCCATTGTGAATGAGCTCAAGACGTTTAGTGACAGATTCGGCCATTAAAGCTTGCACTGATGTGTATACCTGGCAATCAGACGGATTTCTCTGTGTATTATTGGGGCAATCATGACCGTTCATCAGATGTGGTCCATTAGAGTGGTCACGTTACAAAGGGCAGCACCGCAGCCCTTTCCTTCCACCAACATGACTCTATATACTATATCACTAGCCACCAGGCAAACATATTCAGTATTTCATCTCATATTGCTTACATGACAGATCATTGATCGAGTGAGTTGGATTTCCAACATTCCCTCCATAGAAAGATCTCAGGCTCCTTTTTTACAGGCTGCAGTTTGTATAATAATCTGTAATATATCTGTAATAATGCAGTCACTGTAACCTAAAACACTGCTTAGTTAGGAACAGAAAAAGTGTTTCTCTTTTCATTTTAATGACAAGGACAGGCCTGTGACTATGCTTAATAGTAATGTTCCCATTATGCACAGCAGCATCTCTGGAGACTACCCTTAAATATGGGACTACTCAATCATGACGAGAGGAACCCATGTTGGAATGAAATGGGTCATACGATACTTTAAATAAATATGATAATGAGGCAGACACTACCAATTGCCAGGGGGGTTATTTGTGTTATGCGGAGAGAACAGTAGGTAGACTGGAACTGAATAATACTGATACAGTGAAAGTGGAAAGTGGCCCGCGGCAGCACATGGGAGTTAAGATGGGCTGTGCTTTGCTGTGGTCTGTGTGAATGGGCCTGTCGTGTAATCGTGAAAATTGTTCAGTGTTCACATGCTGTGCATTGTGTTGAATTAAACATTATAAATAATCTGGTCTTTTTCCTCTTTTTTTCAACTAAGGTGTAAAATTATTGTAGAATAAATATTTGTTAGGCAGCTCACTATGCCTGATATGATGCAATAAAATTGAATAATAACTTACTGCTGAAAAAAGTGGCAGCAGACATTAGTTAGTGGTTATACCAGACAATATAAGGTTGTATCAGTAAAATAACTACATGTACCAAGTTGAGCAAGGGTGCCTTTGCTTGCTTATGAGTTAGAACTTTTATTTGTAAGAGGGAGAGCGCGTTATTTATTCTTTTGAACGTGTAAAACCATGGGTAAGATTAAACTAAATCAAATTCCAGGTATGCAAGTGGATTGTTTAAAAAAAATCCCATAGTAAATAGGGTCTAAAACATTCTAAAAACACACCACCATCATAATGCAGACAATTTACTGTTAATCATGAATACAAAGAGGAAGCAGAAGGAGAAGGAGCTGAGGTATTATCAAAGGACAAATATGTCATAGAAGTGATGGTGGATTCTTATGTGAAGCACAGACTTTAATTTCTGCATACTGTGAAGTGATAAACCTGTGGGAAAACTGAATTGGAAATCTGCCAAGGGCCCCCACTGCTAACTGTAACAACTACGCAAAATGGAAAGGTTATAAGAAAAACATCATAGGACCAAGCCCTGGATTACCACTTTAACTCTGAAGGAAGAGGCTTTAGACGAGCGCCTTGTGATGAATGGAAAGTGGCTCCTGTAAGTTGGGCTCTTCCCTCTCAGCAGGGGTCACAATTATCTCTCACTGGGCGACCTGAGGAGCTCAGTGGGGGTAATGTACTTCTGACAGTGAGATCTATGACACATATAGTGCAATTTGTCCTACAGTACTGTAGATTCTCCAGCCTCCGAGGCATTGTTTAAAGGAGTAAAAGGAGGAATAAGTCAAGTGTTTGGAGTGATGTCACTTTACACAAGGGTTAGACACATCTATTAGTGTGCCCAGATATTTGGCTTTTATTACACATCATATATTGATCGGTGATGTGATCCTGCTCTGATATATGAGGTTTTCCTCCCTGACCAGAACACAGCTGAAGTCTGGAGTGAAATTTTATTTTTCTCACATCATATATTTTTAATCAAAACTCTTCAGTAAATTAACTATTCTGTTCATAACCTCGTTTATCTTACACTTTACAGACAGTTTTCAGAGGCTTTTCCACCCTGACAAGAATAAGATGGAATATGTGTCATATATTAGCATAAACACGGACAAACACAAAGATGAGAAACAGCACAAAAGATACAATGTCAAAAAAAAATCTCTCAGCAGCAACAATACAAAATTATTGATATCAGCCTTCAACACTCATATGGGTTATGAATGCTTATTAGCAATACTACTACATAATAACAAAATAACTATACAGTTGACTCGCAAGTGATTCTATAATTACTTGCAGTGCTCACATCTTTCTATCGTTAAAACTTAATAAAAACTTAATTAACCTAAATAATTTGACAAACTAATGACAAACTAAAAAAAAACTGAGACTGACATGAGTACTCCTTTGTTTTTGAGCAGATGCTCCAGTAAATGAAGCAGCACTGAAACAGCGACCGAACATAAAGCACGCAGAAAGGTCCCCTGTGTTTGTCTTTTGTTTTGAAAATCAATTGCACTTTCCCTCATTGATTTCAAATACAATGCTCCTCGTGCATGCAGCTGTTATGTTACAAGGTTACAAGCTCTTTGCTCATGCATGACACCTGCTCTGGCATTTTGTCCGTCAGTTATGGACTTGGAGTAACAGCGTTAGCCTCTCTGAGACTCCAACCTGCCTTTGTGTCCTCAGACGCTTGATACGACTGTCAGCACAGGACCTCTAAGACTCTCTAGTCCCCGAAAACAGCTCTGGTTCCTGGCCCTGAAATGCAATCCACTCCTCTGTGTGTCTCCCTGGATCCCATGTTCTTATCAGCTCCTCCAGGATGAGAAGCTGTCAATACAACAACCACAGAAAAAGAAAACCATTCCTTCCCCCTACCTCTCGTATCAACGTGGCCCATCTTCACACAGAACCAAGCCTTGGTCAGACAGCAATTAAAACCCTGGCCCTTCGGTGGAGGGGTGGCCGCGTGCGAACCACAGATCTATAAACTTGATTTCTATCCATTCACCTCTTGCAGCCTCCCATCGACACACCAGCTCAGGAGGCGTCGACTGTGTGGACTGCATGCTCGCTGTAATTACAATCATATTTGCCAGAGATGCATTACATATGACAGAAAAGAATTGAGCTGTGACACTTGTGAACCTGTCACTAATGAATGAGCTGCCTAATAAATAGCTACAGCTGCAGCAATTAGAGTTTTAGCTCTAGTGACAGGGATGCTGTATACTGCAAAATATATACACACACACACACACACATACATATATATATATATATACACACACACATATGCTCTACTGTTTCTACTAATAAGTACAGTCTGTATCTTCCTCTGTGCCATCGAGCTCCAATCTTGTCCAAAAACCATCAAAAACACATCAGTGAGCCATACTGTTCATTACCATGAACACACACACTATGGGTGTCCTGTTGTATAAAAACCCACTAGAGAACCAAATGTGTATTTTATCTGCAGCTAAAAATAGTCACCAACAAATGCACTATTTCCTCCCGTGTGAGTAACATTTGATAAAAACTACATTGCCCACCTGTCTCAGGAAATTACTAAGCTTTTATTTAAAAAGAAATGAAACTGTACAAGTGTGACGTGTTTTTAAAGATTTCTGTCTTCAGCAGAAGACAATGGCCCAAGGTCTGACCTTCTTGGGGTGATCAGAAAGGACTGTGAAACAAACACTGTTTTAGTCCTTTTATGCTATTTACTGACAGTAAGGAAAGTATAGAATAACGCCAACCTTATCATTCAACCCCTCTGCTGTGTTTGTTTCATGGTTTCATCACTTGTCTTTGTCCAAAAACCAGTGGGTTGCTTCAAAATTAAGCTTAAGTGAGACCAAATTCTGCTAGAAATGCAATTTCCCTGAATTCACTCCCATCACAACATCACAATAAGATTTTAAAGTGCTCAAATGTGACCAAAACAACAAGAATGATAAGTGTTAAAAATGTTGCCTAGAATGAAGTGTTATTTAATGGATTCAAATGAAGCAGCTTCCTCATCTGGTCTTGTTGAATACTGACATTATTTCTAGGAAAGTCCTGGAACAAGGAAAACTGCACTGCATAATTATTTTGGAATAATTATATTTCTTCAAGTATTGTTAAGTTACTATATGCTTTTTTCAGTATTAAGCAACATGTAAATAACAAGAAACTACAGTTCACTGGTTCTGCCCAGATAATTTCCGCTCGCAGAACAGCTGTGCCTTTTAAATAAAGGTCTGTATTATTAAAACCCCAATCTGTTGCTTTTGTGAGAGCTGTACACTCCTCACAGTATGCTGTGAGGCCATTGTTTTGTCGATGATATACAAAAAAACAGACTCTATACAATCCCCAAACATTTCCCGCAGACTAGCGATGGCTGTGGGGAGAGAGACAGAGATTTAATAAGCAGACAGACAGACAGACTGACAGAGACACACTTCCAGGTCAAACTTTAACAAGCATCTTATTGGGCAAATCCTAGGTCAAACTTTAACAAGAAGTGCTGCCAAATGGCACAGTGAAGGAGCATATATGAGCCATCAGTTGGAGTGTCAAACAGACAGCAGCAACAGTATGATTTTATTACCAAGGAGAGAGTGTATAACTGGGCTTGTTATGAGCCTTGTATTTCCTGGTTTGACCCCCTGTTTATGGTTTGCCTATAAGACTTAATGAATGTTTTACAGCCAATTGCAATAGCAGTGACACGTTAACAGGCTGACAAAAAAACAATGTACATGCTGCACCTGGTCGTTGTGCTGTATTAATGTAAATGAGGAGATGAGATTTTTAGGAAGTAGGTTTAAAAGCAGTCAGTCGAGACATACAAATTACAAATTGTGTTTTGCATCGTATTCTATTTTTAAAGACTTTGCTGGCATGCCGTAGGAGAGAAAAAAGGGGCACAAGAAACAGGGAGATGTCCCTAAAAACTCTGAACACAATTAGGCTTTAATATCAGGCTCTTAAAATAGAGACGGGAGACACAGCGAAGCAAGCAGCCCAGCAGGACACGAGGAAAGGTCTCTTGGCACTGGTGGTAAATGAGCATCCATCTCTCCTCCTCTCTCAGTACATTACAGGATAACTTTTCCTGCTCCAAAAACCCAGAAAATGCACTTAACTTTCATTTACTGATATCCCACCGCCCTCGCTCATTAAAGATTCATGTCCACTGCCACCAAAGCCTGCGCCTTCTTTTTCTGTTTTCAAAAGGTGAGCAGGATATTTAATACTTAACGCTCCAAAGAAGATTAATGCTGTTCATGGTTTCTTATGAAAGAATGATGACGTCTGGAAGCGTTTTGTTTCTTTCCATTATATCAAAATCACGATTATACAGTGGCTTCAGAAAGTATTCAGACCCGCTCATTTTTTGCTCATTTTATTGTGTTGTAGATTTAATTTTAAAAAGATCGAACTACAATTTTGCCCATCAGTCTACACTCAATAATCCATTACGAAAAAATAAAAACACTTTTTTGCAAATTCATTAAAAATCAAAAACTGAAATCTTTCATTTTCTAAAGTATTCAGCACTTAATTCAGCACTTACAGTTGGACTTTTCTTGGGTCGGATTTGGGCAGTTTGTCTCATTCTTCCTGGGAGATGAGAGGCATCTGTTAACTTCCATCTGCCAGTCACTATATAGTTTTGTACTTTGTTCCTTGCTTTGCCCTTTTTAATCCTCGTTTTTTTTTTTTTTTTGTTTGTTTGTCTGTCTGTTTTTCTTATTCATTAATGTCTGAACAATGGGGGTCCAAGAGAGACAACATTCTGTATGTCCTGAATATATAGCAGGTTTGATAATAAACTTGACTTTGACTTTGAGATCAGGGGCAGGTTTTCTTCAAGGACCTCTCTGGTTGTATTCATATTTCCCTCAATTATGACCAGTCCCCCTGTCCCTGCTGCTGAGAAGCGCCTCCGTGAGATGATGCCACCACTGCGCTTTGCCATAGAGATGGTATTAGCCAGGTGATGAGCAGTGCTTGGTGTTAGCCAGACATAGTGTTCCATTTTTGTCTCATCCTCATGATCTCAGAGTCCTTTTAATGTCATTTGGCAAACTCCAAGCTGGCTGTCAAAGTGGCTTCTGTCCAGCCACTCTACCACAAAGACCTGATTGATGGAGTTCTGCTGAGATGGTTGTCCTTCTGGCAGGTTCCTCCCTCTCTGCAGAGGACTTCTGAAACTCTGCTAGAGTGACTGCTGGGTTCTTGGTCGCCTTCCTGACCAAGTCCCTTCTTGGTTCCTCAACCAACTCTAGGAAGATTCCTGATGGTTTCAAACTTCTTTCATTTCACAATTACTGAGGCCACTGTGCTCCTGGGAACACTCAAAGTTTTAGAAATGGTTTCATAACTACATTATCATTCACAATTTTATTACAGAGGTTCTCAAGAGTTCCTTGGATTTCATGGTTTGGTTTTTGTCCTGATGCAGTGTGAATTGTGGGACCTTATATACTACAGGTGTGTGCCTTTCGAAACTCCATGTTCAGTTGAATTCATTTTCCACAGGTTGACTCCAGTCAAGTTCTAGACACACCTCAAGGATAATTAAAACAAAGAGGATGCACTTGGAGTGCTAAAGCAAAGGGTCTGAATACTTTTTTGAATAAGAAATTTCAGGCTTTGGTTTTTGAATTAGAAAAAAAAAAATTTTTCTTTTCTGTTATTATAGGTAATTGAGGGTAGACTGAAGGGCAAAATGGCAGTTTTATCCATTCAAAATTATTATTATACAAAAACAGTATGTGAATTTTTTGCTCTCTTATTTTGTTTGCTGTGCTATAACAGTGTTCCTTTGGAAAGGAGTGCTGTATATCTCAGGACAGCTCCCCTATTAAAATACTCAATAAAAATAAAAAATAATACAAAGTAGACTTTTTCCTGACAACAGGTCTAAAATAATTGATTAGTCCCAGGGTATTAGACCAGAGTTTTTACAGAGGCGGTGCAGCATTCAAGACAGAAACCAGAGCAGGGTCTATTCTTTCCTTTGAACCTGTAACATCTGCTGCTCAGTGCAGTCAGCTACATCGAAGTGTATGAGACCGGATTGGAGGCATTTCTCGCCCATATAGCAATTCCAAAATCAGTACCCAGAGGGTATGAATACATTTAATCTCACAACAAAATGTAACAGTTTTGCTGCACAATTGCTACATTCAGACAAAAGAAATAGTCCGATTTTCAACATGGTCAGGCTATCTGTGAGCCTGCTGCGCTTGAAAAGCCATCTTTAGGTTTTTAGTGGGAGCTTTTGATATATAATGCCAAGGACTAGACTCACAGAAGTAATAAAGAGGACTGTATACAGAGTGGGTACATTAATTCTCCCAACATCAGAGGGGGCGAGGGATGGAAAGTCTGCTAAACTGTACAAATTCCCTTAACAACAACAAAAAAAATTGAGGTTATGATCTTCAACCTTGGATATTTTTTCCATGTCACAGTGATGTTTGAGTGGAGCTCTGAAACATAATGTTGTGCCTTACACAGTATTTACTTAGAGTGTAGGTGACTTACACCATCTGTTTATAAAGCAACAGGCTCAGGCAGACACTCTGCCAGCAAAAAGGCACAAGGTCCCCGGGCTTATCTTGGTAGAGGTGTGCTGCTGCTCCTCGGCACCAGTGAGGTGGAACGATAAACATAATTAAATTGAGTTGGATTACACAAAATGGATCGGATCAGCAGGGAAGGCGGAGAAGCTAATCCAGTGCAATCCTCTCTATAGAGGTGCCAACCACACAAAACGACATAAATAAAGAAGAGGGAAAGGGAAGCGGTGGCTGTCACAGGGAGATCAAGGCAGGGGCACAGAAAAGACCCCTTCAAGTAAAAACAAGCTCCAAAGTCAAATATTAACTGTAATAGTGCAGTTTAGCGAGGAAAATAAAAAATATACTTATCACTCTACTTAATCTCAAATAAAAATAAAACACTTTTATAATGGAAGAATGTTATTGTACAAGTGTGGAGAGCAGGATGTGTTTGGAAAGCATCCACGGCGTCAAAAATGAATAAGCAATGAATTTACACCACTCCTATCCTTTGAGGGAGTGGGAAATCACACTTGTCTTTCATCACAGCAGTAATGACAGTGATTTAGTCAGGGATGAGATGCACCACTCCTAGCTTTTCACCTGTAAGTACAGTATAGGCACACTGAAAAATGTGTTTCAGTTACAGAGGATGAGCTTGAGGTATATGGTATGAAAGCAGGGTTCAACAGGAGCTTGGAGTTTCTATATTTTCCTTTAAGACATCTGAACTTTTTATTTATCACTAACACATCTACGACAGCACTCCCATAACCTCTTTTTTTTTTTTCGATTTCAACTCCCATTCCATTCCACTCCTCCATTTTTTTGTCCCCCTCCCCCTCCCCTTAGATTGCATTTTCCCTTTTGTAACTGACTTTGGTACAATCCCCTTTACAAATAACCTTTCCCAGGGGAAAGAGACTCTTACTTTCTCCACAGCCCTGCCAACCCACTCTTACCCCTCTCTTTCTTTTCTATCCCCATCTCTCTTTGTCTCTCAGCCTCGGGCACAGTAAACAGATTGATAGTCTGGCGGCTTCCTCTGCTTTTCAAACTAAACCAGTGTAATCCTAGTCTGTCTGCGTCCTGTCTTGGAGCACATTATCATCCAATAAAATGATTATTAATGGATCCATAAGTGATGCAGGGAAAGGCTAAAGCAGAGGTTATAATGTCTAGGTGATGGTATGGGCTCCTCTCAATACCTGCTCTGCAATTAAAGATCTCTACTGCCTGGTCAAGGTGAACACTAAGGTTTTAGCATCAAGTACTGAAAAATGTCAAATACAAAAAGAACTATACCCAGCTGCACCGAAGACCCAGCAACACACACCTCTAAATGATCTCCTTACCAGAGATGTGGAATATCAGCTTTCAGCATACTCCTGCCTAAACAAGTGCAGTCTGCATTATTTAAGCTGCCCTGGCTGGGCCGCTTTAATTGAGAGTCTCCTCTTGGATAGCCGTCCTAGCAGACAGCTCAAGGCAGGCCTTCAGCAATGTATGAACGCAGGTGGAGGAGGAAAAATGCACATCTTTGTGGCATTTGAAATATGAATGCAGCATTTATACCGCAGCAGCATGTTCTACATGGAAATCTGACAGTCTCAACACTAAATCAACAAGCTGAGCCTAAGGCAAGCTTCGCGCCAGGTGGAGACTGTATCCCATGCAATATGGTGATGGGATTGCATGGACCATGATGAAGATGCAAGAAACGGCTAATGAATCAACAGCTGCAGAGGAGTAAATGCAATTAATGAGTACTGGTTCCTGGCCTGACTTTTTAAACAGGGTTTTGAGCTGAAAACAAGTTCATTCATGAAGGGAGAGTGAGATACTGAATACTGCTGTTCAAATGGACTCTATCTGAATTATGGTAACAATTTTAAAACCTTAGTTTGAAACATATAATGTTTGTTTCTGCAATGTTTTTTTTTTTGTTTCACAAAATATGTTTTACTCCTCAGTGCATCACTGTTTAATGTCTTTGTTTTGTTTGATGTTGCTGCTATACACTCATTCTTTACCAACATAATATTGTCTAAAGTAATATGTTTCCTATTCCCCTGATTAAGTCAGGAAATATCTGATAAAACATACATATACCTTGCTCAAAATGAGGTGGTACCATCCTCAGCATGTGCACACATGTGCATGTGTACCGTGTCTTCAACTGCGAGCAAACAATTTTTACAAGCAACATATTTAAGTCCTATTATTTATATTATTGAACAAAATGACAATTATGACATTAAAGCATTTGATGACAGAGATATCAGTGGTCTCAATAACCATTAACCAACTCTACCACCAACTGGTCATTCAAAATCTGGCCACTGATCTCCACCATTTCATCAGTGATGTGGCTGCTTGTATATTTGGTGTTGGCTCTGACCTTGGGGCAGAGCAGTAATTAGGTTGGCCTAATTGACAATAATTATGTGGAGGTGTTCAATTTACAATCATGTAATTAAATGGCTGCAGAATTTACATTCAAACTATCAAAATAAGCACAGCCCAGTCACTTGCATTTAAGCAAATAATTGGCACACAACTGGTGTGGTGGGTCCATGTTTGCTTGAGGCATTCATATATTATTCTGAAGCGGCCTTCAAGGGCCCTGTGGTCCACGTCCACTTGTGCAGTTATGGCACACTTCAGTGTCCCTCAGTGTCATTATTTTTTAAAACAACTATTTCATATTAGTTTTTTTTTTTCATCTAACTTATAGAGTAAAGCTTTTGTAAAAGTGCTCTAATGCCTCTTTATGGATAGCTGTCATATCATGATTTTTTTAAGGCATCCACACTGTAGTTTCTGGACGGCTGTCTCACAAAGCCAGCAGCAGGCTGTAGTATGGGGACACAATGCTTTTGGCATAGGTAACATGTCATCCCCTCCTCATTATGCCTGAACCAGGTAAATTTGTTCAGCCATTCTGGGTCAAAACTGCTGGGGTGCTCAGGTCGGGGTGATTAGATACAGGGTATGTCAGTTACTGTTGGGGCCAGTGAGCCTACGACTGCAACACACA
This sequence comes from Lates japonicus, assembly GCA_033238685.1. Lineage (NCBI taxonomy): Eukaryota > Metazoa > Chordata > Actinopteri > Centropomidae > Lates > Lates japonicus. The sequence continues at coordinate 4,521,353 of BRZM01000031.1, read as the reverse complement.
CACAGCATGCTCTCATGTGCACCCCCCGAGAAGGCTGATAAAGAGACAGACAGGTTAAAAACTTTATAGATTTTCTGAGGGTCCACAGGCCCACCGATGCAGCGGCCCACCAGGATTTGTCCCGGTATGTCCGATGGCCAGTACACCACTGCCTGTCACATTCCTGCCATAGGGAAAAAACAGATGCTCAACAGATGAAATTCCATGAGGGAAACTGCAGCTCTTTTCTTCCTCTTCGGCAGTTTTAGCAGCACCCTTCTTGGTGCTATGTACTGATTAGGATACAGCACCACCACATCAGCATTATGCTGCAACTTAAGTTACAAATGACAAATCCAAGTGCAGCCATTGTAAGAAAATTGTGTTTTCCATGAAGACACTCAGTCAGAGTTTTATTGAGAGCTGGAGGCGTCACAAAATTCGCTATGCAGGAAAAACCACGTGTACAGGACGGAAGAGGGAATAGACCAGGTTGTCAATGCCAGCTTTCATTACCTTATACTTTCTATCATAGATATATTTTATCCGGTATTCAAAAAGTATTTTTGCCACTAGCTCTTGAAGGCATAGACTGAAATGCAAATCATACTTGAAAAGTATTTAAAACTCTTGGAAGGCAGAACTCCATTTACCTTGCTGGCTGCCTTATTATTTTTGCTAGCTTGTTGCCGCTTGTTGCTTTGCCGATCTGCTGTTGGGTGCTGTGCGGGAAGTGTAAAATATATTCATCTATGTTATGCTGCTGAAAACAGATCTCTGCCGCTGGAATGAGGACCATGGGAGTGTTGAGAGTGAAATAAATCAGTAGAGTCGTGCGCCATAAAACCAAACAATGAGCTGAAAGATGCTAAAAAGCGAATTCTCCATGGGTTCATTATGGCTGTTCTTTTACACATCATTTTCATTGTTAATCTGAAACTATTGATTAGCGCATCTTCAAGTATATTCACAGTACATGTCAAGCTTTTAATTGTTTATTGTATTTCAGGCTGTTTTTTCTTTCTGGTTACTTTCCAGTCATTGGACAGGGTCAATTATGCTCATCCAAGCTAGAAATAACTGCACATGGCTTTCTCCCAGCACTGTAATGATATATTTTATTACTTCTTATTGATAACTGCTGTGTCTGTTTGTTTACATGTAGAGGAACACAGATTATTCATGTTAATATTGCAGGTTCGACATTTCAACTGTATTAATGCTAATCAGGTGGTGCATCTGAATGAGAAAAAATGACAGCATCATCGGCACATTATTGCTCCCATACTGAGTGGGAACATGTGCTCCTAATTAGCAGTGAAATCAATGCAGCCACATGACTCGTCACATCTGTAAACGGGCTTTCTATTAGGGTTTTATAGCCTCCCTGTGTTAGTTCTGGCCCACATTTCACCCCTGGATTCCAGTGGGAGCTGCAGCAAAGCAGAGACAGAGCTCTGCAAACACCTCTTAGCCACAGCACCGCTCAGCAGCCTTCCACTGCTTCTCTGAATGCAAAGCGGGTTTTCTGGAGCTCCCCATCCCGTCTGCCCTCGTACAGTTCACTTGCAAGTTCCCTACATCTGCGGGGCAAATCACCGGGCAGCTTGCGGGCTCAGACAGGTCCAGCGCTGTGGCTGCGCCTCCACCTCCACCTCACTGTGTGGCTCAGTGTGTCGGGCAGCCGCAGATATCCACAGATCATTATCGCTATCAAGCACTGTTTCCCCAACAAAACGATATCTCTGCCTTTGATCCTATGCCAGAGCTTATTTTTGTTCACTCCTGGGCATTCTAACCCAGGAACTGCTCTCACTTGGGGCAAAACTCAAGCGCGGCTAAAAATACCGCTCTGTTCTGTTTATGAGATGGAAATGTATGAATTAACAATGGGGCATCATGTCTGAAATAAGGATACTTTCCCACACCTGCTCAGTCTGCACAGATAGTGTATGTTTTTTTCGCTGTTGTTGTTTTTCTTTGTGGGTATGCTAGCTGAGGCTGTTAATATAATGCAAACATTGTGCTAGGCTCCTGCTGAGGAAAGTCCAATTAAGAAGCACATAGATACAGAGGCTTATGTGCAGCACTGAGGTTACAACATCCAAACTGGGCTAGAGGTCCTGAAACATTCAGAGTGGGCTACACGCTGCTCTGCATCCACACACCCAACAAACAGCATCAGGCACACCTTACATTTTTAACTGAGCGTTGCTTACAATCTATCTTGAAGAGTACCATAATTATTTGAACTCAATTTAAATAATAAAAGTCTTGACAGTTATGATGATCTAATTATCACAATAGTAATAGCTATGCAGTGTTTTTCACATTCTGTCTGCATAAGACTGAGAGATAGCATATTAAATACGAAGCTGTAATATCAAACAAAGCATAAAACTAAATGTAACTGATTCTCTTGCTTATTATCATACACTCTAACACTTCAGTATAGAGCCTAAACAATTCCATTCAATTACCTGACGGAGAAAATGTAATCATGTGTAGGCGCAAGGCTACTGGGATTTAGCACTGATGAAAAAAACACCAGCACACTGACTCTAAAAATCTAAAATGTACAAGACATTCACACTGTTTTATTGTTTCCTTTCATATAACTTTTACTATTTTGGATATGTTTTAATATAGTTGGGATAGTTTTGATACATCTGATGTATTTGATGTATTATTGTCTCATGCTTTGGGACTGTATTTTTGTTCACAGTTTTCACTCTATAAATTGTTTATCACTCCGGGTGGTTAGGATGCTGAACCACATCAGAGCCTATCTGCCTATTGGGATATACTGTAGATAGGTATGGTGACCATTTTGAAATATTTTGACCTGATGAAGATCTGACTGGGACTGAAAGGTCTGTTTAAATAAATGTGTAGTGTGGGGTCAGTGTGCAGGCTTTTAAGTCATTAATCAGTGATGCTTCTCTCTCTGTTCATCATTTTAAATTTAATACCCTGGATTTTACGCTGTTAATTGGACAAGAGCCTTACTTTTATCCACCATTTTTATATACATTACATTACATATACATTATTTCCCACATGAATTAGTGTCATGACTAGCCAGGCTAGCCTACACAGCTTGCTAAATTTCTCTATTTTTCATTAGCAAAGAGGACAGACAAGTTTAGTGAGGTCAACAAGGGCAGGCGAAGGGTCAGGTCAAGTAGTATATTTTTAAACACATTTTAATTATAATATGAGGTTCAAACTAAAAAGCAACTTTCTGTCAAGCTACTGTTCCCATGTTCAAAAAATATATAAATAAAAAAACCTCATGTCACCTGAGCTGTTTCAATACCTAGAAGCCATTCATTAGTATGCTGTTGAGGATTTCTTGTTCCATGTAGGCTGCTGGTCCTGCTTGTCTCTTTATTTTGGCTTAAGATATTTCTCCAGCTCCAAGTGCCTGCTGCTGACTGTATGAGGCTTGTCACAGGGGCAGAGATATGCTCCTTGAGGGAGAAGAGCTCTGCGAATGGCCCAGACTTATCAAAGCAGCCCGCCCTGTCCCCGAGCTTCGAACACAATGCTCCCCTAATTTCTCCTGAATGGAAGTCTCTCCAGACCTGGAGTAATCTCATATTCGCCGTTTGCATGCAGTAACTCTAGTTACTCCAGCTCTGTTCCCTGCATCCCCTGCCAATTGCATAATCAAGTCCAGAACTCATCAGCAAGATGGCAGAAGAAGTGCTCTATTAAGCTGCATCGTGTTCCATCTGTTGTGTAAGAGAGAGATAACAGTATTTACAGTTTTGGAGTTGTGGCAGACTGTTTCGGCCAAATTTTGTGCACCGCAGAGTTCTGCTTACTTCATAAAATGTCACGGATTAATTCTGCTGCTTGCGATGGTGTCCAACTGCAATCTTTGCCCCCAACAGAAATATCACAAACTAACTTTATTGGAAATGTTACACCAGGAACTTGTGCTAGGTAAAACGATTTGAATGTAAAACACACAGAGGGGAACATTCACTCTAAAATTCTTTGTTGGCTTGTCCTGGCTCAAACTCTAAGTATTCCATCACTTTAATTCCATTTTTGGGAAATGGCCAATATTTGCTGTAACTCTACAGAAGACCTGCAGTGTGGACAAAGGACTTTAAGAGAGACTCTGTCAAGAAACCGGTTGGTAAGTGTCTTTCAAATGGCATTAGGTATTCAGAGCTCCAGTCTTCTCTCTATCGGGGAGGAGTATGTGTTCTTTGAAGAAAAAAAAGACTAACCCAGATTTGAATAACGAAACCAGCTGATAATAAAAAAGTGCTGAGTAAAACACAGCCTTATCTGCCTCACAGACTGGAATGAATTTACCTTACTGTATACGGATCAGCTGACTGAAAGATGCATTAACCTCAGTGTGTTCTTTCAAACAAGACTCCAATCTGCAGCTGATATTGTCAGGGTCATTACACCAGCAAACACTGAATGAATAGAAGACAGTGAGTCTTTGTATATAGTTTTCATTTTACACATCACTACATTAAAAGATGATAATATACTGTATGAGGGCTAAAACTGGAATGAGGGGTCATACATATTTCATTTTCCTACACTACCAGGAAGAATGTGCCACATTTTTAAACAAGTGCATTTCAATTATTTCATTAGTAGGATATCTGAGGGCAACAGGAATGCCAAACACTTTTTTATGTCAGGAAATCCCAACAGTTCCAAAATGCAGTTAATTTGACCACAAAACCCAGTTTAACATGATTCAATCTGACTTTATCAGAGAGGAACATTTTTGCATCTCTGATAACGTACTAAACTTTTAAAATAACTGCCAAATATTTTGATAAACAATTCAATCCTTAAAGTCATGTCTTAAGCAAAAATGCCAAATATTTCCTTGTGCTACAAAGTCGTGAGGATTTGTTGCTTCTCTATTTTAACATCTTTGCTTTGGACTATTGGACAAAAACAAGTCATTTGGAGACATAACCTCGCCATTCAAGAAACTGTGGGGAACATTTTTCACTGTATGACATCTTGTACACTTAATAAGGTTAACAGATTAATTCAATAATCAGCAGATCAATCAGTGATTAAAATAAACATTAGCTGCAGCCCTAAAGTAACAGTATATATACACTATAGGTTCATAAGTTGACAGTATAATCAGAAAAGTAATTCTGTTTGTCACTTTGGTAAACTCCAGCAAGTAAACAACATTAAAATCAACTCATGCCTCACTCTGCCAGGGGCCCTTTGAAACCCTTTTAAGGACCCCTGGAGGTCCTAAGCAACTAGAAGTGACATGGCTGTCTGAACAAAAACAGCTTGGTGCAGGGGCTGCATCTGGAGGTTCCAAAAAAAAAATGGTTACAGTGCAGGAGGACTGTTCAAAATGAACTAATGCTCCTCGTCTGTTACCTATAAAGCCAACAACAGCCTGCTTGAGTCTAGACAAAGCCCATGAGTGGTACTTCAAGGATGCACTTGGATGCTATAACAGGGCACTTCCCACTTGAGGAGCTCCACGGGGCTGCTGTCTAAAGGAAGTGTTTGCAAAATTCCGACAGCTTCAAAGCAGAAGGCTGTGCAACGGATTAATTAAAGCGTCTGCAAGCGCGGCTGCTGCTGCTACTGCTGCTCCTCCATCCCTTCATAAATTCCATTTCAGTCACGTCCACTTCTTCAAAGGAGGAAACACATGTACATTTGAATAAGAGCGTGATTATTCCACTACTCGCACTGCAGCTTACACATGTCTGCATGGGATAGAGATGACAGCAGCTGGAAAACTGGGTTGTCAAGTGGTTTTAGTGTTAGTAAAGGTTTCACTGCTGCCTCCATTCATAAACTGTAAGCTATAATTTCATGTCATGCCATCTCAAAGTGGGGGGAGGCTTCTACACAAATACTCACTTTGCCATGAGTTACCTTCATTAACATTTTCTGTTTGTGCTAGTTTAAACCAGACAAACAGAGGTACCAACAGGAAGAATTGTACTGTTTATGCTCTTACGTAGCTGTATGTTTGTCTAATTCGAATGAAAAAGTTTGTTTGCTCTGGTTTGACTAATGGAGCAGGTGCAGTCTTTAGTCAAACCTGTCCTGTTTTACTGAGTTGTACATGACAGAAGGCTGAACGCGGCGCCTTCGCTGCATAACAACTTGGCAAAACTGCCATGATGCTAAAAGGACCTCGCTATTTTAGTGTGACCAAACAGGAAATTGTAAGTAGACCCACAAACCTCTTATTTTTAACTTGTAGTAGGCGGGCTGGTGGTGTCATGTAGCCTGCAGCCCAACACCAAGCGTTAAACCTGAACACTGTGGTGTAGACTCAAATCAGTTTTCGCACGCATAAACTGTTTACTTCAGTATTTAACCACGGACATTTACCTTGATCCAGTAGCCGCAGGGAGTGCTGAAAAGACGGATCCAGCGTGTCCTTCTCTGCCATAAGCTCCGGCAAGTACTTTTCGCTCCCCATGTCGTCCTGGACTTTGTGGCTCCAAGTAAACGACTCAAATGCAATTCGAGTAAATACCAAAAGAAAAAAAGAAAAGAAAAAGGAAACTTGTTCAACGTCCAAACGGCTCCAAGTTAGGGGCACCGCCAAGTATCAGTGTGAAGCAAAAACGCGGGCGATAATGTCATTCGCGCTCGCGTTACAGGAGCATTTCTCAGTCCTCGCGGAACACACACTCTCTCTCATACACACACACACACGGAGAAAGACAAAGAGCAGTTAAATGTGACCGGGAGGTTTTATCCCATCCAGGTGCTGTTCAGCTCGCAGAGTCCAGCTACGCATCACAACCGGACTGAGGTTCCCTCTCCTCTCTGGGTGGACAGGCTCTTTGAAGCTCCCTCTGTTGTATCCAGTGCTAAAGTGAGGCTGCTGCAGCTATTGGTCGCCGCGCGCGACACGCAGCCGGTGGAAGGGGCGGGGCGACACTCCGGAGCTGTCCGCGGTTCTGAGTCCCCTCCACCATATTATTATCATACACTCACCATGAGCAGGGTCGCCAGTGCACTAACACTGAGCCAGGGCAAAGTACCTGCGCCTCATATCACCCAATAATGCTAGTATGTAAGGGCTATGTAAGGGCTCCTCTAGACAGTGCAACAATAAAATGCAATAGGATTAGTAACAGTGAATCAATTTCATATACTTTGTTTTATGTGCAAAATCACAAACAAATGTACAAGCAGTCAAATTACCAAAACATAGCTGCCCTTGAGATTTGGGGGCCAGCCTTGGTGGTTAAGATTATATATATATATATATATATATATATATATATATATATATATATATATATAAAATCAGCTTTAAAGGGATCATCAATCCAGAAACTCTGCTGATGTGACATTTTAGCTTTATTTGCAGGAACAATTAGATTTTAGAATTATTTTTTTCATATCCCTTTTCAGTGGGCAGATACCACTATGATAAGAGTTATTTGATATGCATCACTGTAGGTGATGAAACATAATATACTATATATAATTGTAGAATCATAAGGTGTAGGCATAAATGACCTCTGAGATGAGAGCCATTCATCAGCTGAAAGTCCGTGATGAGTCAGACATGCAGTATGTTTTTGGGGTGAGTTTGGTGGGAGTGAGAGTTGACTGACCTCAAGAATACAGACAATTCCTTGTATTTTAAGTCAGTACAGTTACATGAACATCTCAGGAGGCTACATAATTGTCCTCTTTACTCATTTAAGCAATTGATCAGGACTGCATGACTCCTTAGGTTGCTTTTACTTGGTAGGACAACTTGTCAATAGTTCTCAGGGAACCTATTCACCTTCTCATAGGTCAAGCATGCTTTTCTCCAGGGCGTGTTTATGAATTCATTAAATAAGACAAGCTTGTTGTTTAGAAAACACAGCCACATAAAGCCCCGATCATTTCTAGAACCTGACTTGGTGAGTCTCCAGTTTTCTAACAAAGAACAGACAGCGACACTAGTGTCATCAAAAGACAGATATAGAGTTTATCCAGAGAGCAGATATCTAAAGATACAGCCACAAATCCACTTTATCAGACGTCCTGAGTTGTGCAGTTCCTGGAAACATACACTGAATGTAAAAAAAAAAAGGCGGGGGGGGGGGGGGGGGGGGGCCTTTGTGCGGAATTTGGAGCATTTAAAAGCCGGGAAAAGCAGGATTTGTATACAAGCTTCATATTTGTTAGAAAATAAGGGGAAAAAAAAGATAAGAATTCTGTCAATATTTGTGGAGGATGCTGAGGTAGCCTCAGGTGGGCGGTTATCTGTAGGCTGATCAGCACTGGTTATATAATTGAGATTTTTTTTTCTCCATTCTATTTCAATAACTTAGAAAAAATGTGACCCAGAGGCTAAAACCAAGATGGGTTTATGTATATTTATCAACATTTTGTCCTCCACGATATTAGTAAGCTTATAAAATGCTCCCATTGATAATTTTAAGCATCCGGTAACATTGTAAGATTCCTGAACCTGCAGCCATGCAGAGAGGATGTGTGTCATGCCCCTGTCTTAAGCATGTTGGAGACTTTTCCCTCTGAGTCTTTCCAGACTCTTGTTTATGAGTGATTCACCGCAAAGAGAAACGCATTATGAATCAGCTTACTTTTTAATCTCTCCCAGAGACCATTAAAAACCAGCTCAAATGCACTAATCTCCTATTCAGAAGAGCGACTTATTTATAGATATGCTTGCCATCTGTTGCTCCCTGTCTTCATAAACAAAACCCTCACATTGTCATTGATGTCTGAATCAAAGTTGCAGGTCTATACATCTTTCTCAGGACGCCTGTTTTCAAAGGGAATTCGCTAAGTGATTGCAATACATCAAATGCAATGAAAATAATCATGGTTTATGGGGCAACATTTTTATATAAGTCACAGCTGACCACAAGGGCAGCAGCACTGGTGTAAACAAAGCTATGAGAAATGTTCTGTCAGTTGGGTGTAAAGAATGAAGAACAGCGGGCTATTACATTGACAAAGTGTTATTTTGATCATTAGAGAATGGCTGCCCCCTCTCTTGCCCCACAGTCTGTCCCTGCCCATTAAATATGGTGTTGACTACACCTAGAACTAGACAGCCTGTGCAGCACCCCAGGGTGTCATATATGGTATATACACCCATACTATTATGTCTGCACACTTCTCCATTCAGAGTCAGTGTTTCTCCCTCTGTTAACAAGGAGCAGGGATCTAATCAGCGCTGCCGTCCCCTTCCCGGCGACTTGACGTAAATCCTAACTGATTTAAATGGAAGCTCTTGTCTTGTCAGCTTTCAATCTTCATAAAATCCCATTTCAGTGAGAGGATGTCATGGGGGTCTTGTCACCTGAGGAGTAATTAGACCTTGATGCATCCGCAAGCTGATTGCTGTGTCAGTTTGTGTCACGGAGAGACCATGAGCTGGGATTTCCACAGCCAGGGACACTTTGCCACATTTCCACTTGTTTTGGCCCCTGTGAAATGGACTGGATTACAGTGGCAAATCAGGGGCGCTTTTAACACCTCAAATAAGTGGATTCTTTCCATCACCGCATTTAGGTGGTGGCAGGAGGATTGCGAGGAGAGTGACAACACTGCCTCCTTGTGACCATGTCAAATTCTTTAAGCAGGCATGAGAGGTTCACATGAGAGAAGAAGACGTTTTCAGGCTTTCTCTGCCCTATCAGAATGAGAGGTGGGTTGGAAATAAAGCAGTGTAAGAGTTAGGGATTTGTGTCTGTGCTCAGAGGCTAATTGCAGTAAAGCCTTGCTGTAAATGGTGTAGTTTGTTTAATTTATCAGCAGCCCCAATACACGTTCACTGTGCAGCTCTGTTGGTAAAAGCACCATTACAGAGATCCAGAGGTCTTACGTTTAAATCCAAATTTGGAGGTATTTGGAGAAATTAGTTTTAATGGGTCACTGCGAAATGAGAACAGAATTATAAGAGGCCTACAAGCACTCTGGAAATTGTTTTTATGTCATTGTGTTGCCCTTTTTTCCTCATTTATCCTCTGTTTACTTGTGTTTAAAAGGTTCTACAAACTGTTTTCACACTATCTGAAAGAATAACACCAAAAAGCCTTAATAATGCTAAATTGCATTTGGTCTTATACTTTGCAAATAATTTCAATACTCTCCAATAACAGTGGAATAAAACACAATTTCTCCCACAGTGTCTCTTGTCTTCCAAAGTCATTTTAACAAAGCCCCTCTTTCAAGATATTGTTTTCCTCCTCATGCAGCCCCACAATGCTGCTTCAGTCACAAAAGGCACCTTATTGTGGCTACTAAATGGAGCGCTCACATCCATTAAACAGCCATTCAACAGAATTATATTGCCAGCACCAATCTATCAGGTACATTGATCACGCATCGTCGGCTGTGAAGTGCAGACTCCGGTCTCCTCTCCTGGAAGTGTTGTGCAAAAGAAACCTAATGAGAAACTGTCAGTAGCGCACAGGTAAACAAATCAATGGCACCCAGCAGTGCTCCCAAGGTCAAGGCTTGCACACACACACACGCACACACATTCACACAACATCAAGCCCCCTAACAAACCAAGCTGGAGCAGCAGCCAGAGCTTCCATGGCAAAGGGCGCTGTCAAGATTTAACTTTTAGGAGATAAACAAGGCTCAAATGGGATTAACGTCACTCTGGTTTCTATCATTGTTTTACCTTTAAAGGAATAGTTTGACATTTTGGGAAACACACATGCTTCATCTTGTCAGAAGTTGGACTGATGCTACTCTCATGTCTGTCTTAGCTTAGCTTAAAGGCTGAGATGGCAGAAACAGCTAACCTGTGTCTGCCTGTAGGTAATCCTCCTAGCAACATCTACTGTTTGAACTTCTCTTTTCTATTTTCACACGAGTCCATACTGTATGAAGTGTGGGTGTATGTTGGTGTATGAACAGTATGTAGGCTATGGCCCTGTGAGCGTAATTGGATGTAAATATGTGTTTAGATGCTGGGCATATCTGCAGAGAGATTATACAGAAAGCAACAAAAAAAAGTGAAATTGCAGTGAAAAATAATATAAAAGCCCAATCGATAACTGAGTAAATGCGAGGGAATTCTGAAATATTAGCACACTGACATGTTCCATTAGGCTTTGTGCTGTGGCAGACTATCACACCGCCAGCACCAGTGTCATGTTTTTACTCTTTTTAACTATAAGAACATAACAGAACAGAGAATGATGCCAATGTAACAAACAAATGCAACATGAAGTCAGTGACTTGGTTTGCATCTTTCTTTTTTTTTTTGTCTTAAATGAGTAACAGCTTAATAGAGCAATCTGGAGTTGTCCATGAAGTGTGTGGTGAGAATTTTCATTGTGCACTTACATACCAGAGAGAGGCACAAGGTCAACAGCAGTAATTATTCTGTGGGAAGCGTGTTGGTCTTCAGTGGGTGATTTCATTTCCTGTCATTAGCCACAGTGATTAAGCACGAGAACAATGATACTATGATAGCATCAGCAACCACCACACAGCCCCGAGCTGTTCTCAATATTCTCTAATATTCTCTAAATGTTGCTTTGCATGGGTTAACCCTCCCGCGGTGTTCAGGTAGCCAGAATCTTTAAGCCTTTCACTGTGTCCTTCAATTAGCAAATGATCATAATGGACGGATGAAATCTCATCATGAGTCCCATCCCACACTCCTGTGTGTGATTTTTCAAATACAAAAGATGCTGTTAGTGACATTTTCATGCAGCTTTGAGAACTGAGGCCCAAATCTGTTTGACCTTGGAATGTAAAAGAAACAGCTGACTGTCCCTAAATCAGCCACCATGATGCTTTTATCTCCCTGTTACTGACACAACCACAAATATTTAATTGATTTTTTGGGCACTTAAGGGAAACTGAAAAAAGCTAGAGACCAATCCTAAAAAAATCTGAGATATAACAAACATATTAGCAAACCATTGGTTATTTATGCAACCAGCAATGCATTAGCATTCATTTGGACTTACTGACCACCATACAAATATAAATCCAATTATCCTTTTAGCTCTGTTTTGGTCTCACCACCTCTTTAGCGGCTAAATGCTCCATAGTTGTTAACATGTCTGTCTGTTGTTTTATGCTGGGTAGGTAGCACAAGTGGTTTATTTGAGCTTTGTAGATGAAAACAACTTCCTACAGACTGAAGCAAACATATAAGTTACAGGCTGAACACCTTTACACTTCAGATCACATTTGGTCTTTATTAATATGAACATTTCATCAGTGCATCTTTAAATATAAAATAAATATTTATTTTTCTTTTTCATTTTTGGTTATGAGACATTTAGAGGCCATGTTTTAAAGACTGGATTTTGTTGTTCTCATTTTGCCATTTACTGTATCATCTTTTTAGTTGCATGTTTTGGTATGCTCCTAATGCTGCTGCAATTTATTATGATGAATGAATATATTACTAATAAGTCACATAACTTGAAAGTTTTAATTAATTAGGTAATCTAATCTTCTGTAATTCATTAATGTCACACTCAAAGCAGTGAATAGTGGCTATGAAGGAACCTGTAGAAACGCTGAGTTTAAAGGTTCATTATTGACCTTAGAAATATAGTAGTTTTCCACTTCTGGCACACAGGAAGTGATGTACTTTGCTGTAGCAAAGACAGTACCTGTGATGTACTGGGTGTCATTGATGGAAAAAAAGAAAAGAAAAGAACAATGTCTTCATATGTTGACAGATTCGTGAGAAGCACCAAACATGAAGATGAAATAAAGAATGAGGATCTCACACATCAATTTTAATTGAGATTTATTTATCAGAGCAACACCCACATGGCCAGAAATCCAACATGTGCGCTCTCACAATCATCCGTTTTAAATTATCAAGTCAGCTGTTAATGGAGCTTTACGGGCCTGTGACATTCTAAATTGAGGGATGAGCTGCCCAACAGCGTCAGAGAAGCATATTTAAATACTGCACTCCACTTTCCCTGCCATAATGAAGAGAAAATACATGATAAATAAAGGACCACATGACCACATGGAAAATTCATTTTCTACTGTTAAAGAATCATTATCAGCATGTGAAAAAAAGTGTCAAAGTAAGGAAGATGGGAAAAGAGGAACTAGTTGTGTTCCTGGTTGTAGGAGTGTGTTTAAGCCCTTAGACTCAGTGATGGTGGATCAAAGATGGTGCTGAGAGCAGTGTGAGGAACAGAATGGGAAGAGGATTTACCTGCCCAGTCTAGACAACTGATCTGTGGGGATGAAGAAGACTGCTGTTAGCCAAATCTTCTATTTCCCTTTGTACCGTACCTGCACTGCCTCATCCACCTTAAAAGAGCAAGAAAAAGGAATGGCTTTCATTCTGTGGTGCTTCATTTTCTCTGTTTTACAGTAAATAAAATGCAATATTCACCCCTGAGCTTTCTTTAAGTGGCAGGGCAGCCTAATGGTTCAGGAGTTCATCCTGTAACAGGGAGATGACAGGAAGGTCACAGGTTCGATCTCCACGAATGTCAATATCCATCAAACACTTTAAGTATGTCTGGAACAAGGAGCCACTTACTCAGAAATGTCCTCTAAAAGTAAAGATGATGACACTTGAAGAGCTTTATTTGTAATGCTATATATTCATTTCAAGGAAATCATTACCTGGAATTTATTATTCATTCAGCAGCACTAAAGTAAGAGGACTTAATCTGTTTAAGTGTCTCAAGTTACAATAAAGAGCATACACTGAAAATATACATCATTTAGATGGTTTGCTTTCATTCATTTTGATCACTGAGTTTCATCTTTCCCAAATGAAGATGAGTAGATTCAAAATCTACATTTAGTGAGTGAACCAAAACAGTAAAGTTGCCAAAAGCAGGAGGAAGTAAAAAAGAAAACAATTAGCTGCTCATAAAGCTAAGCATACTTCAGAGTCAGGTGAGGATTTTCTGTGCGATCATCAGTAAAAGCAAGACTTTTCATTTTAAAAAATTACCATGTAGTGCCACCACCTCATATAAAGGACAGATGATGGTGTTTGGGCACTGGAAACCTTTAAAAAGATGTTGCAAAAAAGCAGCTTGGCCAGAGAATGAGCTCAAAAAATGATATCCATTAAAAAAAAAAAAAAAGAAAAAAAAAAAAAGAAAAAGAGTGGAAAATGAAGCCCAGGAAATTCAACAAAAATAACTCTCAAAACATAAAAATGAATTAATTACCACCTACTCTCCTCCTTATTGACCTCTGAATGACTTTTAACCTTCTCCTTCTCACCTAACTGGAACATACCACCTGGTCACTTATGGGGGTGAGCTACACAGATATTAGGCTTTCCAAGCATACACAACAACTCCATTGTAAACACTGCCATTTTCTGTTACTACTGACACACAGATCATAATCTAATATAAGAACACAAATTACTCACATGTGCACAAAGATCAACCAAATGACATTTACTACAGTTTTATTGTTGTGTTGTCTTCCCAATGCTAACAGTACCCAGTCTGTCACTGCTGAGACCTAATGATCCAAACCTGTCTCTACTCTCCCTGATTGAGCAGCAGATCTACCACCAACAACCCAGACAGACCAGCAGCGATAAACCACATATTACAACCAATGTATTCACTTATTTAAAACCCAGACAAATTAATGAAACATTTAGCTGAAATACTGAATACTACAACACACCCAACACAATGATAGTGTGGGGGGAAACAGGGCCTAATGAAAGGGAATGGAGCAGCCTTTTTACATACCAATATATTCTGTATCTGCTTGTTCCAACATATGAAGTTGCATGTATGATAATGATGCTGTATATTCCATCAAATTGTGTGTTATTTTATACATATTTTGTCAAATGAAACATTGTGGATAATTGTAACTAAATAAGTTAAAACTGCAAATTCATACAATATAGGTTTACCATCTCAAAGGGGTGATACGTTTTTTATGATAGAAAGTTCATTCATTTAATATTGATGTTATTCTCACTCAAGGTTCTCACATAATGATTTATTTCTTTGGCATTCTTTGGCTCTAGTTAGAAGTCATGCCATGCAGTTTCTACATCATGAAATACACACTTAAAAACTTAAGCCTTAAGCTAATGTATATTTTGGGTCTTTCATTAGCATTGCTGACACTAGTGTCTCTAAATCCACAGTCTTATTTATCCAGGTGTTATTCTCAGCCATGGTGTAATTATTGACTTAACAACTGCAGTCAGACTATTGTTGTCTTCACTGTTTCCACATGCTGGATGAATGAGTTAAGTGAGAAAGTGAATGTAACGTGTGTGTAGAGGTTTCTTTTTTGCGTGTCAATGCAAAGTTTCATTCACCTGGCCGCAGGAATTATGATGTCAAACACAGAACGTGAGATCAAACAGTTTTACAGTCCTAGACAGTGAATAGAAGGAGGAACAATTTATAGAATCACCATTGAAAATGAAATGTCCCCGAGCACTGTTAATGGGAGGGAATACCAAACACTGCACTTTTTCATAGTTCCATTCCTTTTCTCAAGGAATGAATGTGTGAAATGTTTAATGTCCACAAGAAAATACATGGCATGCCAAAACTTTCATCTAGAAAATATGCCTGAGGTAAGAATATGGTACATGTAAAATAAAAGACACAGCCTTTCAATACCTGGAATAAAAAATGTGAAATTAATTGAAAAATATCAAATAAAATAATAGATAACCTATAAATCTATAAATGAAGGGAATGATTCTGCCCACGCAAGTTGAGAAACTGGAGAAAAAAGCTCTACTGTAATCTAGGCAAAGGTTTCTGTTACAGCAAACCTCCATTAGCCCTTGTTAACAACAGAAAAAGAAAAGCTGGAAGTGCTGGGGGAAAGAAGGGTAATTGGCTCTCTCCCAACCAGCAAGCAGCCAGTGTGTGATTGTGCAGCGGTCTGCTGCTGGTACTGGGAAACATCCTTGTCAGCACAGGGATGAGAGCTGCTTATTACACAGGGAGCAGCACTGAGTGGCAGGTACAAAAGTGGAGATTCTGAGGAATGATAATTATCTTTTAAAGTGGGAATGCTCGAAACAAGCGCTCAGGCCCCGGGGTAATGAAAGATTGCTTGACAGTTTGGATACAGCGTTCTGTCGATGAACCAAGCAGAGAATCACATTCCTAATTTTTACACCTGCGAGATGATCCAGACCTGAAAATTAGACCGGGAAGATGATCTATTTTGAAATGTACCCTCATGTGTAAAGCTGCAGTGTCAGCACATCTCATGAAGATTTTTTAAATATAAAACTGTTAATATGCGGTGACAATCATTTGTTAAGTTGAAGTTTAACCGAAATGAAAATTCATAAAAACTGTAATTATTAAAAAGTGAAGAGCATTCAAATTTCAGTTTGACTTTTAATGGCAATGAAATGCAGTGAGAGAGGACTAAATAATTATTGGTTGTTTTCAGACTCTTGGCCATAAATTATTAATCACACTTGAATGATCTCCATTACTAGCAAAATGATAACATGAATTACAAACTACTAGGAAAGCACAGTTTATTAAGGTGCTTTACACAAAAGTATCAAAAAAATGTTAAAAGATTTCTAAATGAAAATACACCAGCCACAACATTAAAACCACTTGCATAATATTGCATAGGACCCCTTGTGTCACTAAAACAGCTCTGACCCATCAGGGCATGGAAACGGGACCTCTTAGGTTGCCCTGTGGTTCCTGGCACTGGGATATTGGCAGAGGATCCTTTTGGTCCTATGGGTTGCAGGGTGGGGCCTCCAACATCTGGCTTGTTCTGGTGCATCCCACATATGTTCAATCAGATTTGGATTATTGGGGATTTGGAGGCCAGGTCAACACCTTGGGATCTTTGTCGTGTTCCTTGAGCCATTCCTGAGCAGTTTTTGTGGTGTGGTGAGGGCACTGTCCCGCTGGCGGAGGCCCCTGCCATTGGGGAGTGTGTTTGCCATGGGGAGGTGTGCTTGGTCTACAACAATGTTAAATTGGGTGGCATGTATCAAAGTAACATCCAGATGAATATCAGGCCCCAAGGTTTCCCAGCAGAACTTATTTGTATGTATTTTAACAGATATGAGTATTGTTATTCACTTTACCTGTCAGTGGTTTTAATGTTGTGGGTGATCAGTGTATAATATAAATGAAATCAGCTTGAAAGGAAATGATACAAGGAAATCAATATAGAGATACTAGCATTAAAAATTTATTCTCAGCCTTGGAAACCAACAAGTCCTCCAATCTTAATGACAATACAGGTCGCTATAGGAAACAACACAGCGTTGTTTTTCAGCAGAAGCACAGAAAAAGCACAGGTGTAACTAATATTAAAGATGCTGCTGTTACATTTAATTGTGCCAGTAACAGCTTCACATCTGTGTGGACTGCAGTCAGCTTTAATTAGTAAGTTATCTGTTCTACCTGGGTCTGATAAGTGTGGATGCTTTGTGTAGATGACAATCCAAGGTTAAGAATCTAAACTCTTTGTTTAATGGTCATAGTATATGCATGATATACTGTAGGGGAAAAAATAGATTCACCAGAAGACAAGCCATGACAAATAGCAGAGTAGCATTTATGTACAATATTGTTCATTAAATGTGGAGTTTGCATGTTCTTCCTGTGCCTGCATGGGTTCTCTCCGGGTACTCCAGCTTCCTCCCACAGTCCAAAGACATGCAGGTTAATTGGTGACTCTAAAAGTGCCTGTAGGTGTGAATGTGAGTGTGAATGGTGAATGGTTGGTTGTCTCTATATGTCAGCCCTGTGAAAGACTGGCAGCCTGTTCCTGGAGGAAGACTGCACTGCATTTCTGAGTTAAATTCAAATCCAAAATTACTCCAAAGTGTGTGTGTGTGTGTGTGTGTGTGTGTGTGGGTGTGGGTGTGTGTGTGTGTGTAGTAGATTACCCAGAATTTCTAAAGCTGGTGCCACTAAAAAGACTAAAAAGCCTTGACTTCATTGTGATTCCATTATTCTGTCTCTCTTTCCATCCTTCATACAGCATAAGCAACTAAACAAACAGCGTCTTTGTGAATAAAATCAGCGAACGTGTCCCTCTTGGCACTTTGTCCCACAGCAGAGTGTTTCTGAGCTCCTCCAGTGTGCTGTCAGGAGGCCTGTCTGGCTATTAGGGCTGGACGAGTGCTTTCTGCTCTCCATTAGAACTGTCAGCTCCACTGAATGACTCTCTTTAATCACTTCAAATATCATTTCACACAAGGAATTTCAATCCCCTCCAGAGCAACAGAGAAGACAAAGGCACATCAAGTGAGGCCTTGCAAGTGCATTTGCAAGCTGGCAGCCCGGGAATGTCGCACGCAAGGAAATTGTGACTTTTCAGACAAAAAGCGCCAGACAGTTTTGGTGTGAAACAGCTAAATGAGAAAAGATGAAAGAATCAGAATTTATTACCGTAAAATCACATTGAGTTTGACTGCTCCTATCAACACAGTGCAAGTATCCCTGCTTTGATTCATGATGTGCTCTTGCATGCATAACACTTCCTTTGAGCCATGATTTTGATATGACCAAGTGATCCCACATGATGGAACTGATCAAAGACTCAATTTTCTGCTTGTCTGATATTTCAATGTCAAAACTATTTGCTGGGAAGCTTTGTTTCAATGTTCCAGCAGGCTGACCACCCACCAGAATAACTATCAGCCCACACTGATGTTTGCTGCGATGAACACTTGCAGTAAATCCTGGTATCTTCCTCTGATTTATATCACACTCCATCCTGTACTTATACACTTCCACAAAGTGAATTCCAACCTAGGCACCACCACAAACCCTAGTGTTACATGTTCTGCTTGCGATCACTCTATTATTGACCTTTAACCCTCATTGAGGGCAGCAGTTGTGAGGTTGAGGAACTTGCTGATGCAGCAGCTTTTCTCTAGGGGCTATCAGCTCCAACATATACTCTCTTACTTATATAGCAGCAGGGTGGAAAACTTGCAGTGGTCTTTTTTGAACTGGAGTTTTTGCTTTTCCAAATATAGGCTAGCTTTTATTCCATATGCTATCACTTTGTCAGTGGAAGCTTGTTTTTCCTGTTACATAGTTAAATGTGTGAAATCTTTCAGCTTCAGAAGGCTGAAGCAATTAAGTGAATCTACAGTATGGAGCTAAACAGCAGCCACTGTTGCCACAAATTACAATTATGAGATAATGGTAAATGCTACAGTGTACCAAAATGGTAGCACACGGAGAAGAGTCATAGGTCACTGTACTTGAAAAATGTTTCACCCACTTAATTACATTATTTTACTGATTATTCAACAACTAAAGCCATTAGCTATATCACTTGTTACACAGTCCATTTGCATTACTCAGCACAACTCCATTAAAGGTACCCCCCAACAACTCCAAACCTATCACATCCCCCATAATGGTTTGACAAGCAGTCATTTATTTTGGAGATATTTTACTGACCATCAACAGCTAGATTAAAATTAGCACTGCTACCTCCAGAACTCTGTCCTCACAATGAAGCTATGGGGTTCCCACAGCCTCCCGTCCAAAACTGTGAATGTAGAATTACCAGCAGCAAATGTTAGCAAGCCAGCAAAGATATTACATGTTGTGTGAATAAGATGATTGTAGAGTTACCACAGGTCACATTTCCTCTCCAATGGCCTTTCTTCTCTTTCAACTCCTGTGCTAAGCTAACATGTCCCAGATCAACCTCTTGACTGAATGCAGAGACCAAACTGATATCAACCCACCACCAAAATTCAGGTAAAAATACTTCTCTGCCCAACAGTGGTCATAAAGACAGCGACTAAAGGTTCTGTAAAATTAGCTGACATAAGCCATCATAAGCCACATGCCAGTGGTCATACCAGACCAAGTTAAGGACCATATGAAAATTATTTGAATGTGGAGAGGGAGCTCAACCTCATGTTCCACTTTTTTACAAAAGCAATATCCTCCCCAGGGTTATTGATATTTTGGTCTGGACCCTCTCTTTGCCTTTCAATTCCAACACCCAACCATCAATATCAAAAGTCAACCCTGATTTCAAGCTTAATATGTTAATGGAACAGTAATTTTTAGATACTATATCTCTAACTTTATATGATACAGTTAACTTAGGTCTGCTACTAAAAATACTGAAATACTGAAAATATGACATAGTCTTTAGAGAGATAATAATCAGTCTCTATTATCTACAAATATCTACATCTACTATGACATACTGGTTCCACTAGCAACTAGAAAAATGAGCTGTATAATGAGACATGGTTATTGTCCCCTGCATATGGATATTCTCCATGTTGCTACGTCAATACAATACAATAAAAATAAAGCTAATAAAGCAAAATAGAAAAGCAAAAATAATTAAAAAGCATAAAAAATACATAACCCTCCCCCTTTTCTGACCCCACTTCCCACCTAATAATTTTTGTACAATACTGGCAAAATAGGTTTTGAAGAGTACTTAAGTGAACAAGGGTTTGTTTCATTGTTTATGAATACAAACTTTCATTTGTAATAGTGATATTTTTCTCTCTCAAATGTAAGGTCATGCCTTAATTGAGAGCTACTGCACTTCTCCAAATGATAAATGTTATAATGTCTGACTGACAATTAACTGTCAGTGGCAGTCTGGGTTTTGAACCGGAGCTCACACTATCCATTACCTCTGTCCTCTTCAACCTTTGAGGAACGATGGCCCATGTTTCTGTGTGAAAGGACATGGCTCTAGCATCAGGCGGCACATCCCTCTCTGTCTCTGCAAGGCCTGCTGGGACCTCTTAGGTGACAGCGTCACTCGAGCTGAGGTTGAGGGCTTCCTCCAGCCGGCTGCTTGGCTGCCTGCCTGCCCCTCTTCCTCCGTACTCAATGGACATTGATCCCCCAGCAGCGACACCGTGTCCCAGGGAGGGGAAAGCAGATACACCTCGTTGCCTCCAACAATCATTCTGCCCCTGTAGGGACAGGTCGTGGTAAATTAATAGTGTGCTTGCAGCGACTAGATATTGTTAATGTATTTGCTATTGATGGAGTGAGATAACATGAGTAGCTTCAGCCTTACTTAACACAAAACATAAATCCTCCAAGGCCATAGAGGAGGTGCAGCATGGACAGTGAGTTATTTCAAGCTTTTAGCCAAGTACAGCACAGACACATTAATTCATGTGAATAATACCACAAGCACCATTATTAACATATTGATCAGCACTTGATTTTCATCGTACCAAAGTCAAGTGTTGAATAAATACAGTGTTATTTTAGAAAATGTGTTTCATTTCGAGGGTTTGCTTTCTTGACAGTTGAACAGTAAAGTGACAAACACCATTTAGTGAAGAGGAATTTGTAGGGGAGAGGGCAAGAAGTGCAGAGAATGGTGAAAATTACCCACTAGACCTTGTAATTCTCTACTCAAAATCATGACAATCTTCTGTTCTGTTGAATGGATAAAAGCACTTGACAGCAAAATGAAAACACGCTCATGTATGGAACCTTCACTGTATGACTGAGTGCTTTATTCATTGTGTCCAAGTGATGAGGAAAAGTTGGTGATATTGCCCCTTTATGATGATGTTAGGTAAACACCTATTCCCAAACACCTTTCAAGACACATTTTCTTGTTGCTGGTTAGAAAATAACACCTAGTCATTCAGTTCATGAAAGGTGCACCATACCTAATCCACTTGATCCTTCATAACAGCTGTCACAGTGTGGCATATACAGTACACTGCCTAAGCCCACTTTGAACTTTTGGATTTGACAGGCTTTGGTGTGCTGTAACATGACTTATAAGACTGATCAACTTTAAACTGGTTGTCAGATGAAAGAATAAGAGACCAATCACTTATGAAGTTTGCTCCACAGCTGGACGTGCGTCCTAATGTACCATATATATACATACACAGTCAACACTTAACTATTTATGACCCCTTTTATGTAGAAGGGCAAAAATGATGGTGTAGAGGTCAGGGTGGAAAATGGCAGTGTACTGTAGCTCAGCTAACTTTAATGTAGGAGGATAGAATTCATGTGCTGCAATCAGCATTCACCTCTTTATTAACCATAACCACAAAAATACATTTTTACTTTAACCCAGTATTTTACTTGCCTAACCATAATGATACTCAAGCCTGCAGGACTGTCTCATTTAATTAAATTTACTTCAATTTTATTTATATAGTGCTAAATCACAACAGAAGTTATCTCAAGGCACTTTTCATATAGAGCAAGTCTAGACCACATTCTGTATATTATTATAAGAAAGAAAAGAAAGAGACAGAGGGGAAGAGAGAAAGACGTGGGGTAGAAAACAGGGACAGGAGAACATAGCATAACACAGATTGCATGTAAAGTGGTATCAGTAATAATGGTATCAATAATACAATAGTAGTAATAATAGTAATAACAACTGAGGTAGTAATTATAATAGTAGCAGTAACTGGGAGCAGTACTAATAATTTCTAAGTATAACAACAGGTGTTGAGCAGGATCATAGGAGCATCAGGAGGCTTGTCATCACAGATCAGACTCTACAGCTCCAGAGGCAGAAATACCTGCAGAAAGAGACAGAAGAGGAGAGAGAGACGAAAAGAACACAAAACTACAGGAAAGGGAAGATATCGATTTAGTAACATGTATTTATGGGATATGAATCCATACTGGTAGAGAAAGAGAGAGAGAGAGAAACTAAGTGCGTCATGGGAAATCACCCGACAGTCTTGGCCTATTGCAGCATAACTAAGGGATGGTTCAAGCCTGATCCAGTCCTAACTATAATCTTTATAAAAAAGGAAAGGTTAAGCCTACTCTTAAAAGTGCAGAGGATGTATGTCTCCTGGACCCAAACTGGAAGAAGGTTCCACAGTAGAGGAGCCTGATAGATAGTTCTCAAAGGCCCTGTTCCTCCTGTAAAACTGAAAAACACTACTTTGATAAAGCATAAATCTAACCTTTGTGTTGCTTTGTTGTCAAGTTCCAGAGGGTGTTTTTTGGCCTTCCAGCCTCAGGGGGCAGTCATGAGTCTATTTTGTCTTGGCACACCACTATGAGGCAAAGAAAGCGCCACAATTGAAAACTTACCTCCCATGCAGTGGACGAGACAGTCCTGAGCTGTGCCAGACGATACCCTAATCTTGACCAGCATGGGCAGTGAGTTATTTCATTTACCTTAAAGCGACTCTAATCAGTATTAACAGTGTAAATACTTGTATGTGAAAGGGGTTACTCATTGTGATGAACCCACTCTGAAGTTCCCCTCAGCTCTGTATCTTCCAGCAAATTATTTTGGTTTATGGCCTGTAGCTTTACTGGTCTAGGTCACTCTCACTGCTCTTATCAACCTCTTTTCCAGCAGCAAGCAACAAAAAGCTCTGATAAACCAGCTGTACACCACCTGTAGACAGACAAAGTTAGCGACTAGCTAATAAACATAGTGGATCATTTAACAGCTAAAGAACCAGATATTTCCCTAAGGAGTGGGTGGGGAGAAAAACAGAGGCAAGAGGAGAGTGAATATTGGACTTCTGAAGTGACCAGGTGATAATATATTGATGTTGTCTGTCTGAGTCAAGTCAAAAACTCAACAATACAGGTTTAAAGTGAGCTACATTTGTTAGAGCACTGAGGGCTTTTGTACCACTGCTGGAATTTAGCTTGCCAGTACAACACTTGAGCAGGCATGAGAAGGTGAAAGTTTTGTCAGTGTCTCTCAGACTCGCAGTGTATGGCTGTGTTATTTCCAGAAAGCAGCACATACTGAACTTGAAAAGGAGACAGCAGAGAAGATGGGTGTTTTTTTTTTTGTTGTTTTTTTACCAATGCTCCACCAAACACCTACATGAGGCCTCTGTGCTCTGTGTTACATCTGCTGGGTCACAAGGTCTGTGAGCGATTTTCCACAGTTCTTTTGGGAGTGAACGTCTACTGTAACTCCCTGTTCCCTGAATATGGCCCATTCCCACTCCCCACCCAGCCCCCAAGTAACCCACTTTCTTTGAAGGAGAGTGAAGAGGACACGAAGCTGGGGAAAGAACACCATGGCGGATATATGTGTTAGCCAATCAAATTTAATGAAACTACCCATTGTATAAATAGCTCCCATAGTCTTTTGGCGTGATTGTGGAACTCCATAAAGTGTCTAATAACATTGTGTTGCCTTTATGGCATACTATAAGATGCAAATGTCAGTGTTGTTTCCATGGTAACTTTAACTTTAGGATGGGCATGACGAGGTTTCCATTACATGTATATTTACCAGGTCAGTTACATTCCACTGTGTGACTGTTGAAGACTGCTGTTCAGGCTCTGTGGTAGAAAGATGGCTTTGGCTCTCTACATGTCTGTGTGGGCGCTTTGCTTTCTATCCAAAATCCAATGACAAGCACATCAGCTGAATTGGACACATTGAATTGTCTATAGGTATGAATATGCTGCCTTTGTGTCTTTATGTGTGCTAAGTGTGTAACAGACTGGCTTGTCCATGGTGTAACTTACCTTTTTCCCAGAGCACGCTGAAATAGGCTCTGGCCCCAACACACTGAACAGGATATAGGGGATGGATGGATGGTTTATTAATTTTTCAGATATTATTGAATTGCACTTTTACTATAAATACATGGAAAGCACTGGGGGAATAATTGGAGTCACTTATCCAAGACTGGCGGTGAAACTTCTTTTTTAATAACAAGAAAAAAACCTCTTAAGCAATAGTTTTTTCCCCCCACTTTTTTAGAGGACAAGACAAGACACAATCAATGAGTACAAAACACCAAAAAAGAAAAGGCTGTTGCCAAGATATAAGATATCAGCATTGTCATGGTCCCTACTGTGTTGCAACAGGCAGGAAGGAACAAAATGTATTCCTGCTTAATCGTGTAAAACAACAGGTACTTTTGACTAAATGAGTACAGATAATAAACAGTAAAAAAAAAACAAAAAAAACCAACAACCTTGAAATGGTGAATTGTGGTTGAGCTTCAGTTATTTTTGGGCCTTGTGAATTACTATAACAAATTCCTCCCAAACTTCCTGGTCTGAATACTGCTCAACAATGACTGGCAGGACCTTATTTGTGAATTGTGGTCTATAAATGCTAATGAACACAACTATGCTTCTATTATACCACTAAGGTTTCCATAGAAAACATGTTACAGAAGCCCTTCTGTCCTTACTGGAGGAACGCATTTCTGCCTTTGAAGCTGAATCCTAGTGATGATGGTTTTTGTTCTCACATGATCACACTTACACCAAAAAGTGTCAAAACAGCAATTGCAAAATGCAGAAACTACTACTGCCCGCGACACCACTCTGTGAACTGCTGTAGCTGGCGAGCTGAGCTAGTGCTAGTTAGTCACAATCCCGTAATTTCTCTCTATTTTCTCTCTGTGTTCTGTGCACTGGTGTTCTGTTTGTGCAAGTGGTGTTGACAGTTTTGGCCAGCGTTGTTCTGGTGTTCTTTATTTAGGACTAACGTTGCCTGCTGTGCTGTGTTGTGTTATGCAGAAATCTACTTTCTGACTTGCCACTAAATGAAATTTCTCTGTTTTGTGTGTGCACACAAAAATCAGGCTCAGCGTAACTGGTATAAAGCATTTGCATACAATAAAAACTTTTATCTTAATAACTTATACTTAATAGTGTAGAAGTCCTAGGCTTATTTCAGGCTTGTAGATTGAAGTTATTCTAATACTGCTCAATTATGGGCCCACCATTCAAGTCTTTGGATCTCCACTGGAAGGATGGAACATCATTCTTGGTGTTTTGATGATGGCGGTGTTCAGTTGGATGGAGATCTGGTGACTGCAAAAGTCATTGCATATGATTCACATCAATGACTAGTAACCCCAATCCAGTGAGCCCTCGTGCCCTCTGGGTGGATAATTTATAAATTCCACCTTTTATCAGAGACAACATGGTTTAATTACTCCATAGGGCTTAACATGTTTAGGATATCTGGCTGAAAGCACATGACAACATACCTCTTTAGAGGTGCTGTTGCTTATGAATCTGTTCACATCTCGCAAAGAGCTCTACAAGGAGAGAATGTTCCACTCCACTGCACAGAGAAAATCAGTCTCTCTCATAATAGCTCTGGGCAATTTCAGACCACACAGAATGACAAGGGAATCAATTTTCCTGGTTAGGTTATAGATGGATTTTCTTCACCCGGTCTTCTCATAAGAAATAAGTGAGATATGTTATATGAATTATTAAGAAATCTTCAGCAGTGTTACATACCGAGCGCTACACCACTTTTCTGAAACCTAATGAATATTGTTATTATTCTATATTCAGGAAGAATTTTAGAAATTTGCATTTGCTGATCCTGCTTTACACTGCTGACCAGAAAATGGGTACTCGGAGTAATCTACAGTAGCAACACATTCATGTGCACTGAATATTAAACAGTGAATAAATGTCCTGTAATCCATCATGAGAGTTCACAGTTAACTTGGTTCCACTGCTTAAGGAAATAATGGTGAGTAGATGGATGCAGCCTGACCTCATGTGGAGGAAACTGTTCAAAGCAGCTTACAAAGACTACAGTCCACATGAAGGCTGGATGGTTTGCTTACTGTATTTCTCTGGTAATATCATATGGTTAAATTACCCTCTTGCTCTCAGAGTACTCTCTTTGTCAGTGTGTCATTGAGCTTGGCAGCATGCACAGTGATTGTTACTATTGAAAACTATTGCAACAATGTCTCCTGTGGTGAGGTATGTGTGCTCCCAAAGACACACGCAAAGGTAAAGAGACACAAACTGTCCACACCAATCACCCTGATGCTTAAGACACACACATTTTTTTTTCTAATCAAGTAATTAATTAAGCTAATGAATGCACTATGTATCAAATATGTCAACGTGATCATCATCATTTAACACAGGGGTGGGATGAAACTCCATACCTGAAAACATCAAGGAGACAGCCATGAGCACAGGCACATCAGCTGGTGAATGCTCAAAGCTACAAGGTATTTGCCCGAAGTACTTTTCACCCAGGTAACATGTCAAAGTGATGTTAACTTTTGGTGACTGTCAGTTGGTTATTAACAGACTGCTTAACTGTGTCGGACTGGACTGAGCATTTCCCTCAAGCACTGACTGAACCAAACAGTGAACTCTGTTAGGTAGATTCTGGAAGCTAATCCAGTCTGAGCTCCATGTACTCTCTCTCTGAATGCACCTATATTTCATATGTCATGCAATGGTGACATTTGAATTAAGGTTTCATGGAATATAATATAATATAATATAATATGGGCTGCAACTAGCAATTATTTTCATTATCAATAAAGCTTCTGATTATTGTCTTGAGGGATTAATCATTTAGACAATACAATGTCACAAAGCAGAATAATGCCCATTATTCCCCTGGGCCCAAGATGGTTTCCTGAGAGCCCTTGATTTGTCTGACCTACAGCCTAAAATCCAAAGATGATCATATATATAAGAAAGAAAAAACAAATTATGATGTTTTTATATAGTTAATATAGGCAATGGTGGAATGTACATTCTCTCAAGCACTGTACACAACTACAGTTTTAAAGTTTTTGTACTTTATTACTTTAGTATTTACATTTTTTGTTACTTTAGCCTACTTCTACTCCACCTGCAAATATTTAGTCTGACAGCTGGACCTACTGGTTACTTTGTAGATGAAGGTTATATACACAAAAATATACGGTAATCTTATAAAGTACTAAGGAGAGCTTCGCTGTCACTGTCTTATCCCAAATTGGATGCCAAGTCATTTGGAGGTACAGAAAAAACAATGTAAAAGTAGTACATGGACAAAGTAATGAAAGCATCAAATCTTTGAGATTAAAGTAAATATAATATATATAATGCACTGACACATATTACACACAACACAAAGTAAAGTACAGTACATCGGGTAGTTAAATTTAGCTCCACCTCAACTGCATACAATATTAGATGTGTTGATGTGCCTATGTTAATGTCACATACAACAGAAGCCCCTTAATGGCATAATATGTTTTACTTTTTATACTTTATTTTGCTCCTAATATTTTTTTTAATTTCTACTTTAAATTTCTTTGAATTAATTTTTTTCTACACTGTTGTATTTCTGCTTTTACTTTACAGCATCTCAATATGTCTTTCACCACTGCTTACAACCGGAGTTACTGTTGTAAAAAGGGAGCTGCAGAAAGCTGCAATAGCTTTGTATTTGCTTTCCCCTGTTAAACGTTTAATTTTATATATAAGAGCAATGTACTCGGTGTTAGATGCTGTTCATCAGCATAAGGTAATGGCTAAATACCTGGCGGAAAATGTAAATGCAATTATTGCCCTCTGTCCGGGCTCTGGGTAGGCGGGACTCTGTTGCTATGACAGTGACGTCAATGTTGGTGTCGAGTAACCAAAGGTCAAAATAAAGACAAGTGAATGAAAACGGAAGGAAACTTGACGGGCTGGCCAGAATAGGACAGAACATAAAGAGATCTCCTCAAACTTCAAACTGTTTCATTGCAGCGGGTGTCGACTTAATGTTGTCTGGGAATAACCGTTTTATCCGCCGGTAAGGAAACGTCAGACAGCAGAAGGTTAGGGTCACAGACAAGCTAACAGAAGCTAGCTATGTCAGCGAGCTAGCTATAGCCTAGGTCGTTGGCTAACAGGAGCTAGTGCTAACAGTTACCACATTATATTGTTTGCTTTGGCCGGCTGCCTGACAAGTCAAAGTTACTTTAAACGTTTCGTTAGCGAAACCAATGTACCTGCAGCATTTGACGCGTGTTTCCAGTGGTTATTTGGCTATTTAAGTTAGCTTTTTCTGTGTTGCAGGCTGTCAGGATAGGACACAGTAGCTGGCCTTGCAACAGAGTATGTTTCCCAGCTGTGTAACTTCACTGACATTACAATACCGTTATATAGAGCAACACGCTGTCCAATAACTGTGCACCTAACTGTATTGTCATAGTTAATATTATTTAACCTGTGTTCAAGTTAATATGACACAGCAAGCCTAACATGTTAATCTTTGTAAAGAAATGCATTAAATATAGATAAAGAAAGTTTATTATTGACTTAATTCATTGGAACATATAGCAGTTGTTGTTCATAAATTCTTAGACTTGGATGCTTGACAGTGAGCTTGCAGGTGAATATTTTTGTGTGTCATTGAAAAATGTCCTCAGCATCAGTATAAGCCAGTTAGACTCACGGTATAGTGGGAATGAGGTCAGGCTAACTTTTCTTTTTCTTCAGTGTCTCAGTGTTTTTTTGTAGAAGAAATACAAGACTGCAGACAATAATACCTTTGCTGCCGGAATCTGGATTCACTGCAGACATCATTGGTGGCAGCAGTCAGTGTTTCACCCTGGTCAGATGACCATCTCCTATACTGTTTCCTGCCCATGTGAAAGTGACACCTGCAGGTAGACGCCTCCATAGTTTTTGACATTGTTGAGAGGAATATCACAACTTGAAAAATCTGAGAGGAGGTCCTCAACTTTCTGTTGCTGCTCTCCACGTTCTCTGCCACTTGTCAGCATTGTGTGTTTGTCTCTGGCTGTGCACATTGCTGTTGGGGGCTGAGGTTACAAATGCACCAGGTAGTTTGGGGCTGTAAACATCCCCGACTGGAAGCTGTCTATTCACAGAGCTTTCAGTCTGATGTTTGCTGCTGCCGGCTGCCTCCAGCCCATCGGAGATGAACAAATATGCTTTGTCCTTTCATTGGTCTGGCTCTTTTAAAAACCAAATCTGTTTGTCTGGGAGTGTCATATTAACCCATTACTTTTTTTGTTTTGGTGGCCTGTATCCTCAGTAACAGTGGTTCAGACTCAGTTCATGTAAACATCCTACACTCAGCTGTAATCAGTTGCAGCAGAGGCTGAGAGAAGGTTGTTTACTTGAGCTGGCTTGAAGTGACGCAAGTGGCATAAAGCAAGATGAGTGAAGAGTGTCCACATCAAGGTCATACATCAATAATAATTTTGATATGTGATCAAGTAAAACTTGATTATTTGTGTACTTTTCCTCATTTCACACGAGTAAATTGAATACTCATGGTATTGTGCAGTTTTTGAGAACTTGCCACAGGCCCTTATTTACATTTGGCAGTGATATGCTAAATGCTTAAACAAGTTTAATCATGTAATTGATGATGAATTTAATCATTAGCTGAAATGAATGTGTACGTGACAAGTATAGACTACTTTCATTACCTTTTTACTCTCCTTTGTGTTTGACAAGTGTGTTATATGTTATGCTATATGAACCCCCCCCCAGGCAAGGCAAAAGGTAAATCACTCAGTCATCCCTGCCAATCCCTGTTGTGTTGAATGTTTATGTTGATATGAAGACTATACATACCTGCCAAGATGTGATGTAATCACTGGTATGCTTTGTCTGACAGAATGTAAACACAGTGTTCCTGTCAGTGTGGTACAAGTGATTGGACAATGTCTGTGGAGATTCTCAATCATTAAGGTTGTGGTATTTCTAAGTGCTACGTAAAGGCCCATAAGTAATAACAGCACAAAGGTAAAATGTAAAAGATCACAAAAGGTTTGTTGGCAGAGTACAGAGCTGCATTTCAGCTCCATCAGAGTTGCTGTGCCTACTTTCATGTTGACCTCCTAAATGGAGTTCTGTAAATAGAGATCCCGGTGTAGGGCCTAACAGAGCAGTCTAATTTCTGGATTCATCCATTAATCAGCAAGAGTAGGTAGGTTAGTGAGAAGAAGAGATTCATTTTTTCAACCACTATTTGTTTGCACTACTCCAGTTCACCACTTAATTGTTGCCTGTGATGTAGATGTGGTCAGTATTGTGTCAGTGTGTGTCATTTTGTGCTGCTGTGGCAAAGAAACAGCACCTCATTATTTGACTTATTAAGGGGACTAGATGGGCAGATATTGACTGTTTGTATAGGAGGTGTGAACATTTCTAAATAGATTTTGTAAAAGCTAGAAATATATTGACTTGAGACTTAATGTTTTGTACTCACTGAAGTAATCTGTGTTGAAATGAATAAAACTGAATGGAATAGAAACTTTGCACATCACCTTATTTCCTCAAAGATTTTTAAAATACTTTTTAACAGACAATTTTCAGTGATTTCCTAAAATGCTCTAATGTTTTCTATGAAATTCTTTGTGTACAAATGAATGAGATTTTACTAAACAGTCAATACTTGAATGAGACAACAGAGATTTTTGTAACTGAGTACAAGCCAAGGAACTATTCAGTTCAATTCAATTTAGTTTTATTTATATAGCGCCAAATCACAACAGAAGTTATCTCAAGGCAGTTTTCATAGATCAGGTCTGGACCGTACTCTTTAGATTAGTATAATTACAGAGAGAGAACTAGGTGATCATATGCACGTGAAGAATACTAGTGAGAGAGCTTCTTAGATAAATCAGCCCACTTTTACTTACACATAAATTTAAAGCTTTATCTACACACTCTTTAATTTCAAATGATTAGTGGGCTTGATGGCAAGGTAACACAGAGACTGCAGAAAACAGTATTAGATTTTTGACATTGCAGTGTAACTGCAGCCGTTCTAAAAATTCTCCACTAGATGTCACTAGATGCTTACATTTGATCAGCAGTGTAATGCATAAAACTTACTGCCATTGACAAGTTAACTAAAACTTGGTACAACCATAATAAAGAGTGTCAGACATTTACATTTTAATATATCCTCCCTTTTTAATCATCACTGCTGAAGGAAGTTATTCTTGTCACTGTTAAAACTACAAATATCAGTAATGTGAACATGAGCATGTGTGAAATGTGCTCAAAGTGAAAACACCAAATAGCTCCACTTAAGTACAACTGAGTAGCAGCAGGCTCGTGCTAAACAAACACTGGCATTCACTTTTTAATAGCAGTAAAGTTCTGAGCCTAATTGTTTTGATGATTACAGTCTTCATTGCTACCACATCATCGTAGCAAGTACAATCAACACACACACCCAGTAAGCTGACTGAGGGTAGCAGCTATGTAACTATCCTATAGTTATTGATATGTTTGTCCTCCATGTTATTATTTGTGAAAATGCTGTGATATACAAACCCTACAAAGTATACTTACTGGGTTGGAGTGCACAGTTGTCAAATAGTTTTATGGTGTAATTATCTGACAAGACATTTTTTGAGATTTTAGGGCATTGGATGATTCATCAGGAATTGTGTTTGATATTTACTTATTTTCCAGTAAAGTAATTAAACTAAGTAATTAAAGTCAGAAGACATTTTTGGACATAAATATGTAATAATCTAATTCGCTGGACATAAACTTTATAAAGACTAGTTATTGAGTTGGATTTCATTGTTTCGATTATTTTTACAGCTGGTATTTAAGGAGAGAACCTCCAAACTGCTTACTTTGGGCAGGTTTTAAACTGTAATCCACGTCCAGATCATTTAACAGCAAGAAATACACAAGTCTTAATAAAGGTACACGGGCAATCATTTGCCATCAGAGAAAAAGTACACCTACCAGCAGCGGTGCACCTACTGGACTCACCTCCAGTGCCTCAGCCTCCACTCACACGTGACTGGACTTGGTAACCTTCACTGATGGGTATGTTCAACACAGCCTGTGGTGAGTCGATGATATACAATGAACAGTAGAGGACAGGGTCAGATTCCAAGACATAATTTGAGGAAATCTGTGGTGAAAAGTTGCAAACTATATTGTGATTATTTCTTTAAAAGATTTTAGTTTGAAAATTGAAGATATACTTGTTATTATAGAGGTGGGTTCGATGCATTGCAATTGGACTTCCTCATTATTTTGACAGAAAATGCATTAGCGAGTATGATGAGGTGGGAACTGTAACATACAAACCTGTCAGCAGATATCAGAAATGATTGTTTCTCTTATGCCGTAATCCCAGTTAATCAGATTCACCTGTGTCAACAGTAACTACTGAATTTTAATGAATTAAAATATTCTTATGACTTCATTCAAACTGTACAAAAGTTTCCATCATAGGTGTAGCTGGTGGTGGGGAAAAAAGTACCTGTTTTATTTTTAGCATGATGTGAGTCAGTCCACAGCCATACCCACAAATTCCATTTCACAAGAGCTATTGTCTTCATGACATGAACCAAATCTTTTGGAAACGTCCTTTGAGGCAATGTTGCCCAGTGCGTTGTTTTTAATGATGCCATATGTGGTACACAGTGTATCAGTTGTTATTTTGAATACGTCATTTTATGTCATCAGATTTTATCTCTCTTCTTATGCTCTGTTTAGCAGATGCTTGCTCTGAGCTGCCTTTTCTCACTTCAGGGACAATCTGGTAGGGAATTCTAAGGAGGGATAACACTCCCTTGTCAGCAGATTGATCAAAATGCATAATAACTTTCTGTGTCTGTGGGTGGAGTGAATGATCAACGCAGTGGTTCTTTTATTGTGTCAATGAACCAGACAGAGAACTGAATCACATAGTTAGAGGACTACACTGAGCAATATAGTTTGTAGTACAAATTCACTGAGGCAGTGAATACAGAGGGAGGGAGAGAACAAAGGAGAGGATGGAGAGAGAAATGGACAGAAAGACTAATGTTGAGACAGAGATGAGAGAGAGGAAGCAGGTTATGGAAAGTAGAGAGAAAACAAGAAGCTGAGAGAAGGAGCGGAGATATCGCTTCAGAGATAATTTACTGCCCACTGACATAGTTTTAAAACTAATGTTTTCTTGTTGTTGCCCTTGAAATGTGTTAAAATATACTGTAGATAGATTTGTGTTACGGGAAATCAACCTAGTTGTACTAAGCCTGATTACTTCTTTCTATTTCAGCATTACACCATCATGACGTCTGTGATGAATGTAGGGATTTAATGACCTACAACCCTTCTGTGGTATTCCAGTGACTGGTTTGACAAGTATTGCAAATGAACCTGCTCTTTGCACTGTGTAACCAGTAGAATGACTGCACACATTTTTTCTCCCACATGTAAATAGGTGGGAGAAAATAAGAAGAGGTAACATTTTGAGTTAGATAAATGTGTTTTGATGATTAGGATCATAAAAAAGGAAACTTTCCCAGTATTTACACAGATTATTTTCACATAGACAAACTAGAAGTACCTCCTTGTGCTTGTATATCTCATCCAGCAAGTCCAGTAGCAGTTAATTAGTGTGTGAATTCTAGAGGTATGGCCAACATTAAAGCTGACCCTTGACCTTTAACCAACACTCATCTTTGGGTCCAGGTGAACATTTGTGCCAAATTTGAAAAAATTCATTCAAGGTGATTGTGAGACATCACATTCAAGAAGCCAAAAAGGTGACGTGTGAAGTCACAGTGATACTTTTGACCACCAAATTCTAATCGGTTCATCCTTGAGTCCGATTGAACTTTTGTGCCAAATTTCAAGAGATTCCCTCAAGCTCTTACTGAGATCTCACATTGACAGTGGGACGGAAGGATGATTTGATGGATAGACAACTCTAAAAGATAATGCCTCCAGCCATGGGTGTTTGTCAGTGCAGAGGCATAAAAAAAGACTACAATGCCCAATAAACAATATGTACATTATGACTGACCATGTCCAGCCAGAAGTTTGTTTGCTCTTGAAATCATAATCTAAAAACTTAGAAATTACCCCCATAAACCAGACCCTTTTCTATGGCACTTTGAAATTTAGCTCACATCTCTCTAGATGGACTGAGTTCGTTCTACACCTTGACTGGAATCCACCTGTGTTAAATTCAATAGATTGGAAGTATCTCCCACCTCCACACAGGATCTCTGGAGCTCAGCTAGAGTGATCATCTGGCTTTTGGTCACCCAAGGCCAAGGCCCTTCTACCCTTCAATGCATTTTTTTTCTGGCCTTCCCAAGATCTGTGCCTTGACACAATCTTGTCTCTGAGCTCTTGTAGACACTTCCTCATGGCTTGGTTTTTGCTCTGATATGCATGATTTGTGATTATGACGTGAGTGTAGAGCCTTTACCATAAGGCTGCAACTTAACAAAACTTGAAAAAATTGAAGGGGTCTCAATACTTTCCCAAGCATTGTATATATACACACTTATGTACACATTATATAAGACAGTTATGTTATGACACAGCTGTGTGAAACCAAACAGCCAACTATAGACCTGTTGTTGTGATATCTGGTATCATTACAATCCTTCCTGTAAGGTATGTAAAAATGTCTCCAGTGCTGTCCCAGAGCCTTATCAATTTGCAAGTTTAGGTCTGTTGATGCAGTTTAATCAAACCTAAATTACCCTCTTCATTTCCTCTTGCTGGATGACAGTCAGGACAGGGAGCCTGCTGTTCATCCAGTAGTCCTCCACAAGCTGGTTGGCTTAGTTTTGCTGATACTGAGCCTCAGGTGATTGTCATTTCAATATGTAATGAAACTCCCTATCACTTCACTGGAATAATAGCCTCTAAGTGAAAGCCGTGTGTCTCTGTCTGAAAATCATACAATCATATAAAAATAACTTCAGTTTCACAAAAAATATACATCATACTATTTGTTAAATTCCCTCAAAGTCTTCACTGTATATTTTATATAGGTCTGGACACACATGGATGTAAACTGCAACTGGACTGGTTGGTGGAGGCATACAGCTGTGAGTCAGTAATTCTAGTTCAACATTTAGAGGTCCCTGGCACTTATTTAAGGTTCTGTTTGTCAATTACGGTTCAGCTTTTAACACTATTCTCCCATCCAGGCTGTACGACAAACTCTGTCAAAAAGGCCTTGACTTTTTGTTGGACAAATTCTCTAAACCCTTAACTATTAGTACTGGGAGCCTACAGGGGTGTGTACTGTCCCCACTTCTGTCTTATCGCTGGTGGACTGGTTTAACACAAACAACCAGGAATTAAATGTTATCAGTAATGTGAACATGAGCATGTGTGAAATGTGCTCAAAGTGAAAACACCAAATAGCTCCACTTAAGTACAACTGAGTAGCAGCAGGCTCGTGCTAAACAAACACTGGCATTCACTTTTTAATAGCAGTAAAGTTCTGAGCCTAATTGTTTTGATGATTACAGTCTTCATTGCTACCACATCATCGTAGCAAGTACAATCAACACACACACCCAGTAAGCTGACTGAGGGTAGCAGCTATGTAACTATCCTATAGTTAATGTTTGTCCTCCATGTTATTATTTGTGAAAATGCTGTGATATACAAACCCTACAAAGAATACTTACTGGGTTGGAGTGCACAGTTGTCAAATAGTTTTATGGTGTAATTATCTGACAAGACATTTTTTGAGATTTTAGGGCATTGGATGATTCATCAGGAATTGTGTTTGATATTTACTTATTTTCCAGTAAAGTAATTAAACTAAGTAATTAAAGTCAGAAGACGTTTTTGGACATAAATATGTAATAATCTAATTCGCTGGACATAAACTTTATAAAGACTAGTTATTGAGTTGGATTTCATTGTTTCGATTATTTTTACAGACTATGACTAGCAGAGATCTCTTGCCAAAATCAAGGAACTAGTAGCAGACTTTCACAGGAGCTGTGGAGACCCTTGGGCATCAACAACATTGAAATCCAGCAACTGTAGGTCTTGATGTTGTAACCCTATCTTATATTGGAAATTGTTTTAAAAAAATAAGTGGACGGTTACAAAGCGCCACCCACCTACCAACCTTTAGAGGTGTAGCTGAAGGTGAAGGAAAAACATGAAGACAAGCTAGCTGCTGATAAAGAAAAAAAATGTACCTCCTTTATTTTTTGAAGGTTGTGAAACAGTCCACTGCCATATCTGTAACCTCCCTGTCATAACATCTATTGTCTCTATCAAAGGGGCAGATTGTTTTGCCAGCATGTATTGTGAGGTTGCCCTAAGATGGAGCACAGAGGGGAATTCTAGATGCATGTTCATCTCATTCACATTTACAGCTCTAATTTATACTACCTTTGTTCAAGTCAGTGTGTTAAATATGCACAATTTAATGTGTATGTCTTATCTAGGTGTGTAATATCAAAACTGTTGAAGTCAGTTTTGATTACATGTTGGATATTTTGCCAATTCTGATGCCTGCTCATTTTTATAATCCATTTAATAAACTTGGAACCAATTTCACATGGAAAGGGGTAAAAGCTTGTTTTAAGCCCTAAACTTGGTTTAACCTGTCTAAACCACCTTGAGTCAGTATTAGGGCAGGTCCACAATGTTTAACATCTGTGTTAAAAACAAGTATGAACTCGCTGTAAAATTCATCCTGGGTAGAGCAAAATCCCAAGTCTTTATTCTGTACAAAGATTAATTTCAAAGTTGATATGAGGTGAATATAGGGCTTCAGTTGCCAAATCAAATGTTTGTTTTCCATAGTAAGTCTAACTGAAAAAGATGGTAACCTTGGAAGCTACCCACTCTAGGTTTAGAGTTATTGTTTAGATTTAGGTTGGTGGAGCCTCATAATAGCTTCTGCTGCACTTTAGAATTTATTTTTGCACAGATGATTGTCAGCATGAAAATTACGAATGATTACAGCAAATAAATAAATATAATAATGAATAATGAAAAAATATATACAAAGCCACTGTGACTGTGCCAAAAGGTGATTTTTTTTTCTTTTTTTGTAAATGGAGAAATAGCGTTGCTCCATGTGTGCACATCGACAAGGTCTTTTTAAAATTAAGGACACACAAGTGAAAGTAACAGCTGTCACCTCTTCATAGATGAACATTCCATCCTTCCCATTTTGTAAAATCCAAGCAATTTTCTTGATAATGTCACAAGAAACTAATTGTCATGAACCAGCTCAAATTCAGGACAAAATCACAGAGAAACACAAATAATCAAGTTTATTAAACTGATTTTAAGATCTGACTGCTTCAGTCCTCCTATGTAGTAATTAGGACACAAGTGGGTTCAGGTGTGGCTCACAGTCTCCTGACATGATAGGACAGCCTCCTAAAGGGGAAGAAGTAGGAACAGTGTGTGTGACAAAACTAGCTTAGGTCTTTCAACACTTACTGGATGTAGACAAGTTAGGAGTGATTTAATAGTTCCACTTCAATGTTTTGTCATTCTTTTCTTGTGTATTGTCAAATAATGTAAAGCAGGCGGCCAAATGTCACAATAAATGATTAATTCAATGAGAAAATTCATTATTTATTTATAACATACCTGAGCTGTCATACTGACACACCCAAATAGAAAGCAGCTACTAATATACTTATCAGTTGTTTTTGCTTGTGATTTTATTACATTTACATATACATTTACATTTACATTACATTTTCTATAATATACAATACAAATACACTCATCAAGCACTGTATATAGGAAGACCATACTAGTACTGGCTAGAGCCTCCCTATGTTGTTGTTGGAAACATTCCTTTGAGACTCTGCTCCATGTTGACATGATTGCATCACATCATTTCTATAGAACTGTTGGCTGCCAATCCCCTGTTCTGGCACATCCCAATATGCTGTTCAGATCTGGTGACTCAAGGGTTACTGACCTACGCTGAATTAACTGTCATCTTCACAAAACCTGTTTTGCCTTGCGACATGGTGCATTGCCATGTTGGAAGTAATTCAAAGTGTGCCAAGAAAATGTTTCTCATACTATTACACCACCATCAACAGCCTGGACTGTTGTCAGTAAGCAGGTTGGGTCCATGGATTCATGCTGTTGATGCTAAACTCATCTCCGTACCTCAGCAGAAATCCAGATTCATCAGACCAGGCTACATTTTTCCAGTCTTCAACCATCCAGTTTTGGTGAGCCTGTGCCCTCTGCAGCTGTAGATTTCTGCAGTTGGCTGAGTGGTCTTGCCTGTTGTTGTCGATGTGTTGTGCATTCTGAGATGTTTTTCTGATCACCACATTTGTATTGAGTGGTTAGTTGATGTAGCCTTTTTTGTCAGCTTGAACTAGTCTGACCATTCAGGGCAAAATTCCAACTCAAAGGCAGAATTGCAGCTCACTGGATGTTTCTTGTTTTTCCCCACACCATTCTAAGTAAACTCCAGAGGCTGTTGTCAGTTGCACTGCATTGCTGCCTTGTGATTGGCTGTTTGAATAATTGCATGCAAGAGCAGGTGTACAGGTTGTACTAATGAAGTGCTCAGTCAGATACATCACACAATCAAACAAGGAAAGGTGAAACCTCATGAAAGGAGAGCCAGTATTAAGCAACACCCCTACATCTCTGACAAATTATGTTTCAATACAAATAATCTGCAAGAGCAAATACATTTGTATTGGGAAAGTGACTGCAACTGAATTACATTTTCTATCAATGTAATGAGGAAATATTGTTCATTGATGTGTTTGGCAAGTCACAAATAAGTTTGATGTTCATAAGTATGATGTTCACATGCAACATATTTGTTTTTATGTTTGGGCACCAGCAACACTTCCTTTATTTACATTGAGTTCTCAATGTAAATAAAGGAGTTATGTAACAGTTTTTGTTGCCTAAACCAAGACTCGAATGTGAAAGTTTCACATTTTATATGCCAGCCATCCACTCCAGCCACCTCCTGGAGAGTCTGCTGCTGTTAATTCATTCAAAAAATATGTTGCTTCTGAACCTAATCCATTCAAAGATTAGATGTCTGACGAAATGTACTTTGCTGTAACAAATTGAAGTTCACAAAAATACAGGGAAATACTCAATAAATAACAATAAAATGACTAGCACAAGGGCAAAGCTTAAGTGGTGGTGCATGGAGCTGCTCATGTTAATGCAAGTGATGTGGAGAGAAGGGGAGAAACAAAAACTACCATCCTGTATAAAACTGGATTTTCTTCTTCTTGTGTAATTGCATAATAAGATCATATTCATGCATTCCAGCATGAGGTCCAGTTCTCAGCTTTTTGTTTGTGAGCATTTCGAAGTAGTGGTTCCAGTTTCCATCTCTGTCTGCTCCAAACCCAAAAACGCTGACCTGAGAAAACAAATATTAAACTTTGAATCTCAGCCGAATGTAATTTAAAGTATTGTTTCCAGAACTGTTTATTGTTTCCAAAACTAATTTGAATACAAAAGTAGGTAAAGAACTTTAATCCTTGTATTGTATTCACTTTTGGGACCCTCTGGTATCCCTCGGGTCAAATTGACCCGGAACATATTTGGGGTTTAAAAAGCAATTCTGAAATAAAATTTTACTTCATAAACAATTAACATATATTGCCTTTATCTCAATTTCAAACAATAGAGATAACATATATGTTTAATGATTGCAGTCAGTCTCTACTAGAACACAATTAACAATGGAAGTGTGATTCGTTTTTTGAATGCTATGAAATAACATTCTAAACAAGTGGTTTGCAGGTGGACACATGACAGAGGGTAAAGAGTGGGAAAGTAAAAGTAGACGGCTTCTCTGTGCTTAGATTATAATCATTTAACATTATCTGTGTGTGTGTGTGTGTGTGTGTCTGTGCTCTTTCTCTCCCCAACTGTCATTCAACCTGAACCTACCTCATCACAAATGAGCATACTTAAAGCCAAAGTCAGAAAGCCAGTGGATGGATATTTGCCCTTCTTTGCCAGCCAAGTTTCATGAACATATTTCATGACAGCTGGATTGAGGATCAGCACCTGTTATGAATAAGACCGAGCCCTTAATCTGACATTTATGAACCATTCCTCTCTGTTGGGAATACATGATACAATGCAGTTGTATTGCTGGATAAGTTAATCAGATATCTATAAATGTCGATCCAAGGTCATTTGAAATACTCACCAGATCCTTGTTAGCAATCCTCCTTGACTTCGCAGCACCATTCTCCCTGTTGGAGGAAACATTAATTGCTCAATGCAGTGGAAAATGGACATATTTGATAATAACAACATTTCAATTTGGGATTTTGAATTAATGTGAAGCTGTTATAGCAGTATGAACTGAAGTTGCAGGTTGTTGTAGCATCTCATGTCAGTTTAGGAAGGATAGCCATGGTGTTAGCGACAAGTTAGCATCTGTGTTTGATTGTTTATTATGTATACAAGGGGTCACTCATCCATTCGACCTTCACAGCACCAAACAGACGACTTTCAGGTCAACAGCGCAGAGCATGAAGCAATGAAAATTCCAGATACAAGATACAATCAAAGATTTCTGAGACTGTTCCTGCAGCAAATAAACTGAACGTGGCACTGTAATTCCCATGCAGCAGGAACAAGCAACAACTTCTGTGAGTCAGTATTCTTTGCTACATCATGTGGTCAACAGTACAGTGGTTTGACAGCTAATCTAAAACTGGATCGCAATGAAGGTTTAGTTTGCATAGCATTCAGTGCTTAGTGGAGGAATTGTTAAAATCAGAAATTTCATACAAACAAATCTATGCAATGCTGTTACTTTTACCCATTTAGGTTTTCCATTCTCCCACAATTAAATATATAGTAAAGTACAGATAAATCAATAAATATAGATACAGCAAGTAGCTTTGCACACATACCCTGGATTTACACTCTTGAGAAGCCACAGTAAATCACTCATCTTGAATGGAAACAGCACAAGACGAGTAGTGCTGTCCAAATAGATAGCACTCTCTGGATACATGACATGATGAGTTGTTTTGGTCCCAACATCTGCTTCATAGCCTTTGGTACGGCCATGGTTCATTCTAAATAGTACAGGGAGATACATATTTAATATCATGCATTTAAAAGTGATGGCGATTGAGGTTCACATTACATGTACACAAAAGTGTTGCCGACCACCTGTTACATTTTTCAGCATTTGATTCATCATTGGTGACACTACATTTTTTTAAGAGCTTAATGTGAGTTTTAAACCACTGTTGCATTTTCAATACAAGAGGTTAAAATATGCCCTCTGTGCAGTACTAGGTCTTCAAAGTAGTCTGGATGCCACAGTGACTTGCTATTGGAAAGTGACATGCCACGGTTAGCTGGGTTAGAAAAGAAGTGATGAGCATAGCAATGCAAAACATTGGCATTGCTTTCCACCACTGGAGACAGCAAGAAAAGAAATGAAGCTTGATGTTTAACTTGCAATATTTTCTTAAGTAAACAGCTGTTAATGCTAACATTGGGTATGTAGCGATAGCAAAATTCACAAATATCTTCTTTAAAGGTGGCAGTAGTGAGGATGAGTCTTTAAAAAAATCAGATGATTTACCTTATTACAGTATCATGATAGTCTATCAGACGTCCATAGTTTGATCCCTTCAAATTACCAGAGTTCCCCACCACAGCACATGTCCTGCAATGATTAGGGCTGGGCTCTACAACATTTGGAATGGGTGGGATGACCTTAAACAGGTTCTCTATGGTTATATTGTAGAAACTGAAGTTGCGCTGTTCACCCTGTAAGCCCTAAAACACATAACAGAAAAAACAACATCACTTCCTACTGCTGCAGCTTCATGTTAAAAGCAAATAACAGGCAAAACATGGGTTGGCTTTTATTGTGAAGCACTCAGAGAAACTGCAATTTTAGATATTGTAGGAAGTAATGAAAAAAGGAGTGAAATGTTAAATGACAGGCTGCATTAAACGGCACTTGCCAAATCAACCAGAACTGAAATCTAAAGGATTATAATTTAAATGTGACTGCAGCAGCCAAAGGTGAAAAATTAACATAAATATTTTTTCAAAACGTATACACGTTTTCACGTTTTATGTCCCTACATATTAAAAAGTAGTTTTTTGCCCCATATGCCCTGTCTTTTAGAGAAGAGACAGAAAATTATGTAAAGAATCAATAAAAGTTCCTGACTACAGATCACTCAGTGAGTCTCCTAAACAAACAACAGTGAAACAGACTCATAATATTTTTGCTGCGTCCTTAAAGATGAGTTGACCTTTACCTTCCACCACTTGAAAATGTCCTCTGAGATTGCATTTTTTCTTGACAAAAATGGCTTGGGAGATGAAGTGATAAGTTCCCTAAACCATGGATCACCGTCTATTAAACACTTTTGACAGCTACAAGGACTTGAATTCTGCAGGCTGAGGTAATATACAGACAAATCCCATGAAGAGCTCAAAAACAAAGCAAATGCAGAGATACACAGCAGGGAAAAAACTGTGGTCTTTCCCAATCTGGAAACCATCTTGGCAGCATCCAGTCTGAGGTGAGTTGATATATGAATGTGGGAAAACCTGTCAAGTTAACAGCAAAACAATTAATTAATTACTATACACCTTATGAAATATCAAACTGAGGTCACCAGTGGATATTTATATATTAATTATATAAATTATTATTATATATAATATTATTGGACAACAGAAAATGATTAAATCTGATTCAAACAGTATCCTCTGCTATCAACAGTACAGCCACACCCAGTATTTACAGGTGTAAACCTGTTGGTGCATTGTTGCATCATGGCACACCTAGAATGAACATTTAAATATGCCAGCAAAGGGACTGGAAATAACATGCAGCTGAAAATAGCCCTCAGTCATTTACATGGACATGTGAATAAGTTGTTTTGTCATAGAGCACTGGGTTACTAAAGCAGCTGGGAGAGAGAACTTTTCTCAGAAAGTAATATTATGACTCTGTGTTTGCTTATTTTCCTACAGTGCAAGCTGACAATCTAATAAACAAGGAATAAAAGAGAAGAAAAAGAAAATGCAGTGCAGTTTAACTTCTTCAGGAGGTTGTATAAGGAACAGCGTGAGACAATCAGTGAGTATTTAATTGTGTATGCTGTGAGCATTACAGTCATGGTACTTAGTGTCAGTCAATGATTAAATAAATAAATAAAAATGTTGTTTAAATATTTTTGTTCACTTGCATTTTATTCTATCAAGAAAAAATCTACACTTCAGTTGCCTCTTTGACATGTAATTACAGCAGTAACATATAGTATATTGTTGTAAAAGTGTTATGCCAGACGACAATACAGAAATAAACATATTCATAATCCATAACAGAACTTAATCACTAGCTTTTTAAAAACTAGCTTTTTAAAAATTAAAACTCAGGATAATTATAAAATTCTACCATCAATTTAAATGTGTTAAAGTTAGTTTTTCCTCTTACCTGGCTAGAAAAGAAGAAAAAACTGCAGAAAAAAAATAGACAGAAGGAAAACACACTGCTGTTGACAAACCGTGATAGTTTGTGATAAGCAGTCGGTAGGACTGACTGGAAGGTAAGGTTGGAGGGTTGTTACGCACTGCAGTGTGAGAACAGCTCATCTACATTTGAATGCCTCACTGACACACAGTGACACCGTGTGACTCCTTTTTATTTTGCATTGATTGATTTCATTTGAGATGAGCACTTCTGCGATGTGTTAATTTCAGGTACATTCTGTAGAATATCTTTAGTAATTAATATGTTAGAAAATGAAATCTCTCTCTCTCTCTCTCTCTCTCTCTATATATATATATATATATATATATATATATGAAATAAGTTAAATATTTAGTCAAGTTCACTGTGGCACCTTAAAGTAATGTTGATCCAACCAAAATATCTATATCCAAATGTCACAAATCTTCTCTGAAAATCAATTTTTTGGAGTGGTCTCGTTTATTTTGTGGGAAAAGTCAGTATTTTTATTTTTGTTTGGGCTCTTCATCTGAATTTCATCAAAATAGTACTTAAGGATGTCAATATTTCATGTTAATGGCTTTAACATCAGCCATCATCAAGCAGCAAGGATGTGGTTCATTCAAATATTAAAGTCTTGCTTTGGTATTTTATTTGTGTAGTGAAAACTAAAGTCTTTGAACATCCTTCAAACACCAACACTCACCTCTACTTAATAAGCTTATGACTGAGGTGGTAACTGAGGGTGAGTCAGATGAGTGTATCATATTTTTTATTCATTTAAGAGAACAGTGTTTATATACATTTCATGTAACCAACCTGAAACAAAGTGGGGAGAACACTCAGTTCTTACACAACATATTTGTCCACCACCTGTTGTATTGTGACACAGCTCTTT
The DNA here is from genome assembly GCA_033238685.1 of Lates japonicus. Taxonomy (NCBI): domain Eukaryota; kingdom Metazoa; phylum Chordata; class Actinopteri; family Centropomidae; genus Lates; species Lates japonicus. The sequence goes on along the minus strand of BRZM01000031.1, from coordinate 4,476,556 downwards.
GTAGACCGCAGTTTCCTCGTGCCTGTGTGTTTTGAGGGCTTTATCAGTTCTATCACATGTTAGCAAACAGGTGTGTCATGTTTTCATCCTAGTAGACTGAGACACACTTGGAAGGAAAATGTAGTATGTTGTTAGAGTAACAGTGTAATTTGGCAAGCATCAGCACGCTAATATCCGATAGCTGGATGAAATCCACACTTAAATGCTTGCATGCTGGCATGGTAGCATGATGCATGTTGTTTTACAGCACCAAAATATTACAAATATCTTTTAAAGCTTAGAGCAGCAGTTTAAAGCAGTTATGTATGGTGCTTCTCCTTTGTGTCACCTCTAGTTCCCCTCCTTGCTTGGCTCTACTACAAATGCACAAGGATAGCTCTGCCTTGGGGAGTGTTTCCCAGAGGTGGTGGAATTAACATTTACAGTATGCAGACAAGAAACCACATAAAGGTAACATTAGTTTTGGTTTCTAAGGGAGGAGGCTTCAAGGATGACGACTTGGTGGTTGGTTTGGCTTTGGTTTGGTCTCTGAAACGAGCAGCACAAGGCTTAGTCTGATTCAGAGACAGTCCCAAACAGGACTCCAGGTGCTTCTTCAAAACTCATCCAGTTCTCAACTCATGGATCATGTAACTGTGTGGGTTCTCTCCGAGTACTCCAGCTTCCTCCCACAGTCCAAAGACATGCAGGTTTTTCCTTACTGCACTGTGGCTGACTGCTGGTGCCGTTGGGCTGGGTTGGCCCGCTGGAAGCCCGTCTGGGTGTGGTTGTTCGTAAATCGGTGTTGTCTGCTCTCTCCTCTCCTCCGCTCCCCGCTGATTGTTAATATTCTGTACCGCAGTGTTCAGCAGCAGCCGTAGACGGCCCTCCGTGACGCTGCGCTGGTGAGGCCCAAGTTTAGATTCCTCTGCCTCCTCTCCCTGGATGGCGCTGCTGTTTTGGCTCTTTACACACAGTTCAGTTTGGCTCTCAGTTTATTTAATATACATTTTGTGATTTAATTGAACTTGATCCTTGATCCTGATATCTGATCTCTGTGCAAAAACACAGAGATCAGATATGTTTATATATAGCCTGAAACTGTGGAGTAAATGTGGGTGAGTAAATACTTAATATTTGTTTTATTGAGGCTTATAAATGAGATTTGTTTTCTGTGGTCACAGTGAGGGAATTCTATTGGAAAAAAGGGGATGATCTTCACCTGAAATCTTAGGAGTGATTGGACTGCTGCCAGAAATATGGTAAACCTAGAACCAGATCACAACAATCAAGAAGGTAGAGCAAACAGAGACACGGGTTGGTACCAGAATAAAACAAAGAGGAACCCAGGGTCATCATAATTATATACTAAGCACAATTTCCAAATTAAACTTCCTGCTCCCACCTTCAGCTCCCCTGTGGCGTTAACATGGACCAGTCTCACCACTGAAAACAATGTGGAGCTATTCTGTCAATTTAAGTTCCAGCATTATGAAGGAAAGAAAAGGTATCAGCAGATAACCTATTTATAAGGTAGGGCATCATGGATGTAGTTACACTGTGCTGTATTACCGTTGCTTGGTAGATGTTTGAATTTGCAGGGTTAAATGAAACAGAAAATCCTGCTTGGCAACTTCCAGCTAAAACAGTATTTTACAAAGACAAAATTAGAGATCGTATACCATATGTGGTGGTATTAAGTGTTGTTTTTAGTGGTAGCTACAGGGTCCAAAGATTAAAGATAGAAACCTATGTCAACACTGTTGACATAGTATGAGATTACTCAGTATAATATATGATAGGACATGAAGCCATGGTTAGCAAACTAAATTCAGTAAGGGCAGATCCAAGTCTCTAGTCTGGAGTTTTAATGTATGCTTCTATGCTGCCCTCTTTCATAATACTGGCTGTTACATTTTTGATGGCAGAAAATACAAGTGATAAAAAAGTATATTTCCAGACATTAATTATAGGCTCTTTTCATTTAACAATACATAATATTGTTTATATTTTTAAATTCTGTGAAAGCAAAAACATATTTTTACCACTTTTGAATAATTATGCTAATACCTTACTGAGCACATTTTAAGGTTTGATACAATCTATATTATTTTTTCACTATACAGGGCAGTTTGTTTATTCGTTAGTTTGCATCTGCCTTCTGTGATAGTGAAAGGAGGCTCTGACCCAAATAAAAGGTTCTTTCCCATAAAATACACTATTTTATGAGAACTTTACTCTCTACCATTACTACCAATATGAAATATGTCCCAACAACCCGATAGTTAGGAAGCAGAGACACAAAACTGTTGTGAGCATCATGATGTCTTTTATCAGCACAAAGTCATGCTCTTTGTCCCTGTTTTCATTTCCTCTTGTCCATCTCTAACTGCCATCAGTTTCAAGTATTTCCTATGATGTAGACAGGAATTTTCTAAATAGTGACCACAAGCCTGGAGGTTTTAGCTCAGCTGTTACAGTGGTAGTAAATTCTACATATTCATGATTGGTTTCATCTGGCGAATCTAGACTAACTCGCACCCCACCATATTGTATCTACAGATTGGTTCTGATCCTCATTCAATGACGCCACACTGCTGAGATGCTTTCCAGAAAAGCCTGGGTTTACTTTCACTGTGTATCATCGCTATCTCCAGTGTTTCTAAATCTTCATGGATTTTATCTGTGTACCATGATTCCTTCCTCAGAATGTGCAAGTCTTTGTGGATGATAAATGTTTGAAGAGCACGACCCATGGTTTAGTGAGCTTATGAATGTATCTCCTGAGCCCTTTTTGGCAATGGTAGAAAGTTAACATTCACAGGATACCTTTACATGGTGAAAGGTAAATGTCCTTTAACATTTGGCAAAGATTGTGTTATGGTATCTATGATTACCTATTATTTCTGTTTTTCCTGTTAAGAAAGAAAATCAGCATATTGTTATTGTTGGTGTTGCGAAGTGAAACATCTGGTTTTGTTATAAGTTCACTAATTTGCACACAACACCACTCACCTTTGTGCTGTTTTAATTCAAGATATGACGTATAGTGGCTCCTTTAAATCCCTCACTCAAGGGTAGGTATGTCATAAAATCTGTACATAAAAAGAAAAGAAATCTATTTGTTTCTGTATTGGGATGAATGGATTATATGGCATTTAAGATTTTGACAATCAAACAAATATATATATAAGGAAAGTGTGTAATTGCAAGTATAAAATGGAAATTACAGGCAGGTGAGGTCACTACATTAACCAATGGCATCTTTAGTGACCTATCCATTTATCTATGCAATAGTTTAAGATCCCATTAAATAGTGAATTAATCAGCTTGTGCAAAATGAGGACAAGGATTCAATGGTGACCTGAGGCCAAAAGGGCAGGGAGGAGTAAGAGGTATTATGTGGGGAGTTACTGGTCAATTTTCTTCCACAGACAGAGAAAATTTGTCTGATTTGGGGTAGGATTGGGTGATATATTGAATAGTTTTTTTTTTTTTTTTGGTTTTTATATGATGAGTAAAATGTCCTTAATATTTAAAATTAAGTAATTACATCATATATAAGGTTAAAGGTATTATCTGCCAATGTAGATGATACCTGGCTAACTTAGCTGTCTTGTCACGACAATCCCAAACCAACCTGCATTTTAATATTTCTTCTATGGGACATGCACTGCCTAGCAGACATGGTCTATTATCATAACAAGTAAATGTACTCAATGGATATGCATGTTACTGCCAATGCCAAATGTTTCGCTGAACATTTGTGTAGTGTTATCTCTGTTTCACATTTCCGCTGCTGGCAAAACATGTACTGACATTTTTGTGGTTATTTGAGGGTGGACTTCAGCACTTCCTGTTATCTCCAGTAGAAAGTATGGAAAAGCTACCAAGGATTTGTTGAGTATAATAATCCATCGCAGTTGATACATATACAGTACTGTGCAAACGTTTTAGGCACTGTTTTACTTATCCTCTCATCAGTACCATCAGGGAGGTGTCTGATCAGTCCCAGATTAAATCTGCAGCAAGACAAAAAGTCCAAACACACAGTCAGCGTCATAAAACCAGAAATACTAATCTGATCTAGGTTTTTTCCATTTATTGCACCTCACATGAGGTTAAGTGATGATAGTTGTGACGGATGGAGGAGATCCTTCCCAGTCCTGGTGCTGCCTGTTGAGGATCATCAGGCTGGATGGCTGGCACCCTGGCGCAGGTGTGGGTGTGGATATTGTTTGATCAGAAGTACCTGCCGAGGGGGCAGGCAGTCTCTGGGCATGGTTCTGCTTGGATCCTGGTACACAAGGTGGGGACGGTTTAGCCTGGTTTTTGTTTAGTGGATTGCGTTGGTTTGACTTAGGTTTCGTGATCCACATACCATACACATACCTCAGCCAATTCACTTACAGACACGCATCCATAATACACTACTGATAATAATCCCTTTTTCTGAGTTGTTTAATAAATTTCTTTGTTTAAAAGTTATGCTCAGGTGGTTCTAATTTTTGTCTGGTTCCCGATTATGGAACGACAAATGGGGCTCGTCCAAAGCCAAGGTTGTGGTAGCACTGGCTTGTGTACTAGTGGTTTTTGGTGGAGAATTACACAGTGATCTGGTAAGGGTATTTTTAGTTTGGTGCTGGTTCAACTGGTTTGGTAAACTGGTAAGTGTTAATTATGGCAAAATTTCTTCACTGGTGTTCCCTTTGAGTTAGGTGCAGCAGCAGTCACTAATAGAGGCTGCTGCAGTTTGCTGGAGCTGTTTTTATTTTTATTTTTTTGCCTTTACTGTTTGGGTGGTATCCTGGAGTGGGCCTGTATAACCCAGCAATGCCACTGGAAGACTAGGGTTGAGTTTATCCAGTTTCTGTTAGGCAGTTAGTAAAAGGGGGACCCAGTGTTTGAAAACACTTGTTGTTTGTTTATCTTTATGTCTAGGTTGCTAGGATTTGGATTTAGATGGCTACTATTATAGATGAGTTTATTGAGTTCCTTCATAAGTTTTGAACAATGTATGCCGAATAATGCTCAAATTAACAACATTATGCACTCGTCAGTGGATGCCAGGCTATTAAAGGAAACCATCATGAGTATTGTGAAGACAACTTCCAAGAGGAAGTGGAGTTCTGAAGACAGAGGATGGTAAGCAAGAGTGGTATTTACTCTGTACCTGGGTTAACCTTGAACAGCAAAAGGAATTATTAATGATGAAATTGGAAATACGAATAGAACTGGAAATGAGGCACAAGATGGAACAACGAAACCGAAGTGGAGCAGCAAAATAGCTGATTAAAGCAGGGAGCCACCTGCCCATGCTGAAGTGAGAGTGCAACTGTTGATCATTTTGATGTCACTAAAATTTAAGGTTGGAAACAAAGTTTGACGAAAGGGATGTAGAGACATTTTTTCACTGTTTGAACGTGTGGCTGATGTTAGAGGTTGCTGGCCTGATGAGGAGCGAACACTAATGTTGCAATGTGTCTTCACAGGAAAGGCAGTAGTATTCTCTATGTCAGCGAAAGATTGCAAGGTTCATATAAAGGTAAAAGATGTTACTATGTTTTTATGAACTGTGGCTGAAGCGTATCGCCAAAGTTCAGAAGCTGGAAAAAACAGAAAACAAAACATATGTGGAATTTGCAAGGGATTTGGGATTACATTTTAAGCATTGGTAAGGCAGCTGAGGTAGAGACCCTTCCAGCTCTATGTGATCTGATATTAGTAGAACACCCTTTAAACAGGCTGTACCAGACCATACGCTACTTACATCACTGAACGTAAAGTTACCACTCCCAGTGAAGCAGCAGTTTTAGCTGATGAATATGTGTTAACTCATAAACGATTTTTGGGGAGCGATTGTATGGGAAAACCCCACTTTAATGGTGACAAACCACAGGTGAGGAATGGGCTTCATGGATGGAGTCAACTCATGGTAAGGGGGACCAGATGTGTACACACGTCACCAAAAGGGTCACTGGAAAAAAGAGTGTCCTGTGCTGGGTGGAAAGGTAAATCTGTTCAGGTTAAATTAGCTGGGTTGGTAGCACCAGTACATAAACCTGTTACCTCAGCTTTAGAGTTAGTGCTGACATGAAAGTTCAAACAAGGGACATCCCTGAGGTTGATTCATGTTATCAGATATTCATCTCTGATGGTTCTGTAAAGCTAAAGGGTGGGACAAGGAAGTCTCAGTTAAAGTGTTGAGAGATTCAGGAGCCATGCACACTTTTGTGAGGGAGGTTTGTCTTGCCTTTTTTCTCCACAGTCAGACAATAGGGCTGTGTGTCCTGTAGAGGTTTGGGCGCTTCAAACCCTTTTAAACTCCTTGTGCATAAGATGTTTTTATCTTGTGGTTTCTTTTCAGAAGGAGGTAGAAGTTGCTGAGGGCCGAACTTCCAGTGAGGGGGTTGGATATCATCTTGGGTAATGATCTGGTACCTGATGGCCTAATGGCCAGATGATGTGGTATCTGCTTTGACACCTAGAGCTCAAGATTCAGCACAGGTTGAGCAGCAACAGCTGCCATGCCCTCCCTGTGTCAGCTCCTGTAGGGGGTGATGTTGATTCCAGCATCAGTGCATCTGTAAACAGATAGATCTTCATGTTGTTCCTCCTCAAACTTAGGGTCACTGCATGTCCCATCAGGCACTGATAAAAAGCGGCAGCAGAGAGGAAGGAGGAACGCCTCGTGGTGTGTGTGTGTGTGCTGTGACCGCGCCTATGGCTACAGCATTGCCTGGACGGTGGGGTAACTAGGGGCCTAGCAAAAGTTTTGTCCTTGTTGTGCCAAATGATCTTTGTGTTTTCGCGGCAGACTTGGTGCAGGAACAGAAAAAGGATCCATCCTGAAAGATCTGTATGAGTTGGTGGTGTCTCCTGTCAGGTGGGAAACATTAAATAAAGTTATGTACCCAGGATGACCTGCTGCTGAGGGTTTGACTCCTCTATGGTGATGGGGTTAGGATCCCATTGTACAAGTGGTACGCCTGAAAAAGCTCAACATCAGTGATTCAGATATACATGATAATATTGGTAGGTCATATGGGGTCAAAAAGACTTACCGGGTGCTACAGCATTTTTTCTTTCTGGCCCTGTGTGAAATATGATGTCTCTAAATATGTGTGACATGTCACTTGTCAGGTTACTAGTAAACCAAATCAGTCTTTGGAAACCAGTGCCTTGTGTCCAATTCCTGCAGTGAGTCAGCCTTTGATCATTTGATAGTGGACTGTAGGACCTCTTCCTCGGTCCAAATCTGGTTGCTCTTATTTGCTAACGATAATGTGTCAGTCCAATAGATATCCGCTGCTTATCCTTATGGGTCAATCACTACAAAGTCTGTGGTGAGGGCTATTAGTGAGTTTATATCTGTTTTGAATTCCAAAAGTTATAAACAGATCAAGGGTCAATTTTATTTCGGTTGTTCTCCAGGTGCTTAAAACAACTTAATGTGACCCATAATATGTCCTCGGCATACCATCTTACAAAGTCAAGGGGCAATTTCTGAACGCTTTCATCAGCATTTTGAAATCATTGCTGCGGGCGATTGTACTGAGTTAAAGGCAGACTGGCAAGAGGGTCTACCATATTTCTGTTGGCAGCCAGAGAGGTTGTGCAAGAGAGTACAGGCTTCAGTCCCAACGAGCTTGTCTTTGCTCATACTGTTCGGTCCTTGGTCTGTGACACGTGATCAGTGGGTCACCTCTGATCCTCCGAAAATCTGATTTCTTACGTAAATGGGTTCAGACACAGGTTTATGAGGTGGGGGAATTGGCAAAGCGAATTTGCAAATGGCTCAAAGGAAAATGAACAGTTGTTTGACCAAAAGTGGAGCACCGTGAGTCCTGCGGTGACCAGGTGTTGGTCTTTTGCAGCCGCTGATTGAACTTTTCAGGCTAAGTTCTTGGTCTCGTACGTTGTCCGTCGGGTTTCAGAGCAAAACTACCTGATCGAGATGCCAACAATAAGAGAGAAAGTCAGTCAAGGTTTGTCATGTAAATTTGCTCAAACATTTTGTATGTGACAATGATGTTGCTCAAGATAGCCCTGCTTTTGGTGGCTGGTACTGGACTGGAGGAAGAGATGGCTGTGATGATGTGGTGTTAAGTTCCGCCTCAAAAATTCTGAAACTTTGGCCAGGTTAGACTCATTGCTTGGACAATTGATGACTAAAAGACAACAACTAGCTGGGATTATCTGCGCATCCAGGTCTGTTCTCTGACAATTCCCTACATGTACCAACTTAATAGAGTATGATGTGGACGTGGGGATGTAAAGCCCATCACTCAAATCTATCTTCATCGAGTTAATCCTGAAAAGCGACAGATACCGGATTTAGAGGTAGATTGCGGCGTTTCGAAAATGGTCTTGCTGTTCCTTCCACCTCCAGCTGGTCGTCTCCTGCATCCCGGCCGTCAGAAAGCCTGATCTTCACATTTAGGGCCATGCACTGACTTTTTAGAAGGTTAACGCTGTAATGTAAAACCTGATTCCTTCCTCTGCCCCGGATGAATGATCAGATTTGGTGGGCCTGCTGCGCCAGGGGTAAGTTTGATCTTCTCAAAGGATACTGGTGTGTTCCGGGCTTCTGCCAGAGCACGGGAAATCTGTTCATTTGTCACTCCATCTGGTTTGTATTCATACACAGTTATGCCGTTTGTGCTGCGCAACGCTCCAGCCACCTTTCAAAGATTGATGAATAAGGTGGTGCGGGGGCTGGAGGGTTGTGCAGTCTATTTGGATGATGTGTAATATTTAGTGATACATGGAAGCACATTTAGTGCGGGTGAAGGCTTTGTTTGACAGGCTTTAAGACGGTTGACGGGTCAATCTGGCAAATGCGACCAGCAAAGCCACTGTGACCTATTTGGGGAGGTTGGTTGGGCAAGGAGGTGTACAATTCAGGAAAAGGTCAGAGCATACAAGAGTTCCTGTTCCAACCACAAAGCGAGAATTGTTACGTTTCCTAGGAATGGCTGGTTATTATAGGGAGTTTTGTTCTAACTTTGCTTCAGTGAGTGCTCCCCTGACTGATTTGTTGAAACAGGATGTACAATATGTCTGGTCTCCCTCTGTCAACAGGCTTTTACGCATTTGAAAGAGCTGTCGCCGGCTCCTCGCGCTTGCAGCTCCCCGCTGGACCGCCCTTCATGTTGCAGGTGGATGCTATGATGCTGGGGCTGGTGCTGTGTTATTGCAGGTGATGAGAAGGGGTTGAAACCAGCCGTTACTTCTAAGAAGTTTAAAGGGTACCAGCGCTATTACTCAGTTATAGAGAAAGAAGCACTGCTTTGGTTCTAGTCACAGCATTTTGATGTTTATATTGGGTCAAGTTCTCAGTTGGTTGTTTATATCGACCATAACCCTTTGACCTTTTATGGCCATTGCAGAATCCTAATCAAAGGTTGATGCGGTGGCATTATTTTGCAGCCACATCATTTAGATATCCGCCACATTAAGGGCAGAGACAATAAGTGGTGATACCTTGTCACAAGTGCACCTGTGTTATAACATGCCCTTAGGTGCCTATTTCTGTGTTCCTCTCTCTGTTTTCAGGCCACGGTCCCATTCTCTATGTTTTCAAAGATGCTTCGTTGGATCCAGCGTTGGGTCAGTGAAGGGGGAGGTTGTGATAATGGGAGGGATTCTCTCATGACCTGCTATGATATGTTCAGTTGACCAGTCTACATGACAGGAGTAATGTGTGTTTGTTGATGTTGTTGTTGGTTGTTTTTTGTAGCTCACCGGTCAGAGTTGGTACTCTGTCTTATCTTTCGGGGGTGTGACGATGGAGGAGATCCTTCCCAGTCCTGGTGCTGCCTGTTGAGGATCATCAGGCTGACTTTGCATGGCACCTGGCGAGGTGTGGGTGTGGGACATTAGGCCTGATCAGAAGTACCTGCTGAGGGGGCAGGCAGTCTCTCTGCAGTTTCACCCTGCTTGATCTCCAGCACATCGCGCGGGGGATTGTTTGGGCCTGGTTTTCTTTGTTTAGCGGATTATGTTGGTTTGACCTCTAGGTTTTCGTGACCACATACTCATACACATACTTCAGCCACCTCACTTACAGACACGTATCCATAATACACTACTGATTACTGATTCCTTTTTCTTGAGTTGTTTAATAAATTTCTTTGTTTAAAAGTTATGCCTGGTGTGGTCTCCACCTCTTTGTCTGGTTCCCTGATTATGGAACGTGACATAGTTGATAGTTGATGAATAAAAATTATTTTTGACAGCATCCTCACTTTATCTTTAGTGCCTAAAGCTTTTGCACAGCACTGTAGCTATCTGATAAATCATGCAATAATAAATGTACAAAGGAATGGTTCATAAATGTGAGCTTAAAGGATAACCTTACCTCCTCAACAGGTGATGATCCTCAGTCCAGCTTTCATGAAATATGTTCATTTTGTCTGGCTAAAAAACAAGGGACATTATCCATCCACTGGCTTTCATCCTCAGCATGCACATGTGTGATGAGGTAGGTTTATTGTTAATGATTAAATCCATCCATCTGTTATCTATACTAATATTGCATAATTTAACCAGTTTAATTAAACTCAATGAAATTGCTATTTATGTCCTATTCTATATGTATTTGTACACACCAGTATAACCTTGATTTGAAATGTAGAGTCATGTGAAAATCAAAGCACACCCTCTTTGAACCAAAATGCAGATGCAGTGTATGAAAAAAAGTACACTGAGTCGGTTTCACGTAGGGGCAGAGGAGGCAGTGCCCCCTAAATCAAAATTTTAGAAGTTGAGAGCACGTTTACTTATACTACTAAATTAATACATGGCGTTGACAAAATTATCTGTAGTAGCGGAAAAACGCTGAAAAGGGACACGAAGACGATATGGTATCAGCTTTCTCATCTCTCTGTCCCCTCCGCTGTGTGTGTATTCCACAGGTTGGTCAGCGCACACACCTCTTCAGTCCTCAGTAAACATCCAATCACTGTTAGCATGCAATGAGCCAAGACGTATCCGGACAGTGTGGTGTCAGGGTCTCAGCGCGGCTACGGAGGGAAGATCGAAGGCATAAATTGTGGGCGTAATAAGCCCTGCAGTTGGTGTGTCTCTCAGCAGCGTGTGAGAGTTCTCCACATTGTCACGGGTTCGAACCCCCTATCACGACTCATGTTACAAGAGAAAGAGGAATTTGGTGATTCACCCATGAGTAGTCCATAACAAATAACTTGACATGGATGAATGATGATGAGAGTTTTTGCAAAGGAAATGTTGTTGTTGTAGAGAGGAGAGAGAAAAAGAGGAGGGAAAGAAAGGAGATTTTGAACTGTTCGTTGCTAACAAAATAAAATGTTCTCTATCTGTGGGCTAAATTAGTTTGAGAAGTTTTTTAATTATTATTCATAAGACTACCTTTCAGTTTTGTAAAATATTGATTATTGTGTGTGAAGTCTTATTTTAGGTTAAAATTTATTTGAGGAATTAAGCCATCCAGCGATATATATGTTATGTTGTTGGTTGATAAAATCTGGATGAAGGATATTTTATTTTATTTTATTTTATTTTTCAGTTTCCCCCCTTGAGGGATTGCCACCTTATTGTGGTCAGGGGGTTTGCATGCCTCAGTGACCTTAAGAGCTATACCAGTAGGAGCTTAGTCTTCAGGTGGGACACCCAAGTTGGACAGGTCTGAAGGTAGAGGCCTGACTAAGTGCCTGACTAAGTCCACTTCTCTAGGCTGGGGTTGGACACATAGATAACAACCCAATTCAATGAAGAGAACATGTTACTATAAGCACAGGGGGAAAAAAGTGCTGGAGCATGATGTGTACACATAATGCCCCCTTCACATTTCTGACTGCCCCCTCATATATGCCTGCCTACAACCGGCCCTGAAGTACACCCCCACTGGTTCCATAGGAATTAAGAAAGTAAGTAGCAGCCCGGTACTACTAATTAAATGACAGATTATTTTATCATCAGCAAGTATGACCACCTCTATAGAAGCAGAAGTTTTGGCAGTTTGCTGGTTTGGAACATTTAGATGTGTGAACACAATGCCAAGGAGAAAAGACATCAGCAATGATCTTAGGGAAGCCCATCAATATGGGAAGGTTTATAAGGCCATTTCAAAAACCATTTGAAGTCCATCATTCTACAGTGAGAAAGTTTATACACAAATGGAAAACAGTCAAGACAGTTGCTAATCTTGCCAGGAGTGGACGTCCCAGCAAATTCAACCCAAGGTCAGACCATGCAATGCTCAGGGAAAAAGATATCTCAACATATCAATATCTGAATCCTACTGATCACCCAGCTTTTCCTCTAATGGATTTTAGGTTTTATTATTGGACATTGACAGTTATTTTCAATTGAAATACATATTAGATTCAAAATATAAATTTGTTTTTCCAGGTCAGTGTGTTGGGGTTTGGAACAGACAGAGCTGGAAACTGGAACCATTACTATGAGATACTCAAAGATGAACGTCTGAGAACCGGAAATCATCATGGAAATCACGAGTATGAACTCATTCGGGAACTATATCAGCGACAGAAAATTAGTTTTTTCAAAGGATGGTAATCTTTGTTTCTGTCTGTCTCTGTCTCTGTCAATTCCCTTAACACGAGCAGCAATTGACACTGTGGTAGACTGGACAAACAAGTCAGCTTAGTGTTGTAGATGTAAAATGTAGTTGTTTCTTCTTGTCATCACGCTTCTTGTGTATTTTTTGAGCGTCAGTCAGTATGTTAAGAATTTACTTGCATAGAATCAAGTTTGGTCTTTTGACCAAATATACTTATACACAGTGAAAGTGCTATCCATTGTGTTTATAACTGTTTTAATGTGAAACAATATTACATGCCCATATTACAGTTTGGTATACCCGTTGTATTGTAGATGTTTTATTTTTTTATTTCTATTTTTTATTCATATTTTTGTATTATTTCTCTCTAAATATCTTTTACATATTTTTTTTTTCTACTTTTATGTTCACCTTGCAGCACCGTGGGTCTAAGAGCAACAAAATTTCAATCCTCTGTATGTGCGTACATATGGCAGAATTGACAATAAAGCTGACTTTGACTTCTGACTTTGGAAATACAGGCTGTCCCCAGAACCACTCCCTTGTTCACTCATTAACCATGCCTTACACAGTATAACACACACTAAATAACTGACTGTAAAGTGAGCAGTAAATTGAGAGTTTGGACACTTATCTTCATCATTTTGCAGCATCATGTGTGTTCATTGTAGTGTATTCAACTGGCAAAACACATATCAGTGGAGAAACAGACTGACAACAGAAACAACAGTGGCAGTCCTCAGGTTGAGTCCTGAGCACCATCAATCATTATGTTACTGAAGTAACATAGGTCTTCAGGTGAATCACATGAACCTACTTAGATAAAACACATAATTTCCTATTGCCAATAGGTGGCACTATGATTATACACAGCAAATTTCTGGAGTGAAAAATCTGGTAGTTAACCAAAAAAGAGTGAAAGTGTTAAATTTATGGAGTTTATTCTTTACCTCTAACTCAGTTTGTGTTGAGGGATACTAATTGTCAGAGTAATATTTTGGAGTTCGTTCAGTGGGTGTTGAGGAGCGTATTTTAACTCCTCTCCTGGAGTTCATGTTTAACGGTTGCTCTATGACTTAACCCGCGCACAGCAAGCTGAAACTGGACTTTGTAGTGAGGTAAGATTGAGCCTATTTTTCGCTTCTTCCTTTAACTTGATTATAAAATGTTTGGTTGGTACAGCTTACACAGTATTTTTGTTGAAGTTGGTACTTTTGCTGCATTTGGTCTTTGACGTTTTGCTCGCTCTGCTGTAAAAGAGATAAAGTTTAGGCAGCTATTTTTTCTGTTGAACCTTTCAGAAAAATACGTTTTCCCTCTCCAAACTCGCGTATGCACACTGGTGGTGAAGACACGGAGCTTCAGTAGCTAAAGGAGTGTTAATGAGGTAACACTAACGCTAACGTTAATGCTAACGTGATGAGCTAACGCTACAGTTAAATAAAATAACTCTGGATTGTGACTTTATTTAACAGTGCAAACATATGTTGATAAAGTGTTTTTCAGTATAACAGAGGAGAGTCAGGTTCATCAGGTTGCTGGTAGTACGCCGTGGAGCTCTGGCGATGTGTAGACAGCAGTGTTTGGCGCTAGCGTAAGTAACCACTAACCTACGTTAGCCTACAACTTAGCAATTTCACAGTGATTCATGAAAACCAGTGGTTAAAATTATTGTAAACTTAACAGCTAATCATTATTATTGTCAATCCTTTTAATGTTAGATGGCCAAGACACCGATAAAGGTACAACGAGGGGCAAAGAAGAAATATGTGAAACTAGAGGAAGCTTGCTTCTCTGATTTTCTTTGTGCTGGTAAGGTGTCTGTTTTGTATAAAGCTATAGAATAGCAAGTAACAGTATTTTGTAAAGAAGTGCTGGTTGTCTTGCTACAGTCCAGCAGAAGTTTCTCATACCAGAGGACACAATACTGAAAGTCACAGATGACCATGGTGTAGAAGTGGATGAGGATGTCTTTCCAGAACTTGCAGCCAAAGAAATCTGTTTTGTCATCTACACTGACGATGGTAGGGCATTTAATCATGCAGAGAAATATTATGGGATTTGCATCTTAACTCAGAGACAGCTGTCTGCTGAATGTCTACTTATGTGCTAGTGGATAACAAGAATCTTAATAAATACAGCATTTGTTACTCATTAATTAAGTGTGGTTTGCATTTCAGAACTTTCATTGGTTGAATCCTCCAGGAACTCTGGTAACTGCTCAGACATGACAGAATATGTGACTCTAGGTAAGTAATGTAGTATGAGGTGATGTTCATGTTTTGTCTTCAGCCTGGGACTGCAATAGTAGTTTTGTGATATCTGATCTTAGCCTTTATAAGTATTACTCTGTTTTGTGATCTTCAGATCTGTCTGTTCTGCAACAAGGGATGAAGTACCATCTTCTCCAAGTCTGACAGATACTATGTCTGTCTCAACAAGTCTTAGCAGTGACACTAGTGACTCAGGATGTAAAGGGAGTCAACCTTTGGACAGTAAACATGCAAGAAATGTAATTCTAACTTGCAGTACATACATAAAATGTTTCCATGATTCCTGGAAAACAAATGCACTTTGCAAATAATAATGCTCATAGTTATTCATATAAAAATGTTCAATTTTAGTTGTAATTTTTTCCTTTCATAATTGATTTTTTTTTTAGATTGTGGAGAAAATTCTGACCTCAAAGCCAGCAGGAATGACTGTGATTGAAGAGTATGAACAAACTGGGAGATTGAAAGATTCCACCAGGCGATTAATGGTGAACATCATTGTAGCACACATGCGTGAAATAGAAGGGTAAGAACATGGAATAAGACTTGACTTTCTAATTTTTAAAAGAAAACAGTTATCCTTAGGAATTATGTTTTTCCTTTTGCAGGAGTCATGTTAGTAAAGCAACAAAGGAGTTCCATGCCCTTGGGATTGTGTCACGGTTTCCAAGTTTGAAGGACCCTTACTCAAACAAGGGATATGTAAGTTTGCACTGCAGTCTATGTGTAAAATAATGACAGCTGCTGATTCCTTATTTTTGTGTATAAGCGCTAAAAGCATCATAAATGTGCATAATATTATTTCCAACACGCAGCGATTTTTTTTCCTTTTACCTAGGAACACTTTTACGACAGTCAGAGCAACAAAGGCTTTCTTGAGTGGCGTGTAAAGACAACGTCAGTTCATAACAGCCTCTCCATCCCTGAAGAAAGCGGTGCTTAAAGGAGGTCCCACATCCTCAAGAACCACCATAGTTACCACAGGTGACCAGCAAACAGGAGATGACTGTATGGAAGCCATATCTCTTCTCCACCACACAACAGACCGTGATTTAGTATTCCAGAAGATGAGAGAAACCTTCCAGTACTGTCAGCAAATTCTGCACGATCCACAAGCTGATGTACTACAAATGTTTCCTCGCTTCTTGGACACTAAATGACTGGTAGGTATTAAAAATGAATTTGTAAAAGTTGTATTAAAATATTAGTTTTACATTAGGTGGCTGAAATAGTTCTCCTTTCCTTTTTAATTAGATTTTGCAAGACTTGATCTTCTCCAAACATCTCCCTGATGTTTGGAGAAGAGGCCGCATCAAGGTTCCTGCAAAAATGGAACACCAGTTTTAAAGACAAAGTCATCCAGGAGGCCAAGAACCTAAAGGAGACCTCACTTCTAAAGCGACATCTGAAATCTGCTCTGAATGAAGGATCTGACACCACTGATGATCCAGGTACATCATCAAAATCAAATAAAATCTCCAGGATGGAGAAGGATTTTATTGACTACTTCCCAGAAGAACAAACTGTATTATTAAATAACTGAAATCTGTTTGCATAAAAGTTTATTATTTAATGTTTAACATAAATAATGTCTCAAACAAACATTTGTTATAACTAGCACACTTGTACTTTTTTGTTTTAAAAGTTTATAATAAAGCAAACACAAGGTATGACGGAATCTAGAGATGCACAAAATAGACCATTTTAAAATAATTAGTATTATTTCCTCTATTTCCAGAGTGGGACAGTGATATGTCGTCTATTCTTGTCCTGCTGCATCTTCTCACACCACAACCGACTGGAAGAAAACGGCCCAAGAAAATCAGCATTGAAGAGGCAACAGATCATCTGGTGAGATTTCAAAAGGTTTGTGAATAACACTATTTCATTCAAAATACTGCAGTGAATTTAAATTTTTAAGCAAATTATTTATAAGGTGATGTCTTGATTGTGTTTCAGTCATGTCAAAGCCTTGAGGATCATCTGATGACCACTGAAGGGGGCTCTCAGCCGAATCTTCTTGCCACAGGAATTTCAAGAGCGCAGGTTTTCACCTTTTATGTTGTCTTGGACAAAAAGCTTGTACCATGTCAGTCATGTACGTCCTTGGGGGCTTTTGATGAGTCATTTAGTGCAAATTATTTCTGTCGATTTTGCTTAATTGACAAATGTTCGGCACAGTCAATTTTCTCAGAGGATGACCCAAGTTTGACTTTAAGGTCACCTGATTTGAATGAACAATACTATGCCAGTTTGGTAGATGATCCAACATTAACTTCTTTTGGCATCAAGAGAAAAAGCATACTTAATACTTTGCAGTACTTCAATACTGCTGAGAACTATGCTGTTGACATCATGCATGACATTTTGGAAGGAGTTGGTCAATATGAGGTCAAACTTTTTGTTGAATATTTGATTGAACATTTTATCTCTAGAGAAAACTTGTTAAACAGGATATATGCTTTTAACTATGGCTATTTGGAAAGTAAAAACAAGCCAACACATATTAACATTGACTGTGGAGGACATGGAATAGGATTAAACGCTTCACAAACACTGTGTCTACTCACAAACATACCGTTGATATTTGGCAACCTGGTATCAGAGGATGATTTGCACTGGCGCTTGTTGCTCTTGTTGCTGAATATTATAAACATTGTGTTTTCTTACTTAATCACTGAGGGAATGACCATGTATTTAAAGCACCTTATTGTTGAACATCATCAACTCTTCAGAGTTGTACCCATCAAAAAACGTGCTTCCAAAACATCATTTCATGGTGCACTACCCAAGATGCATCAGAAAGATTGGACCACTCATTCATATATGGACCATGAGGTTTGAAGCAAAATACAAATTTTTTAAAGATTGTGTGAAGAACTTCAAAAATTTGACTGTATCACTTGCAAATAAACACCAGTTTGCAGTAGCATACCATTGGGAATGCTTGGCTTCAAAATCAGTCGAATCTGGTCCAGTCAAAATGTGTTTACTTGAAACACTAGAATTTACAGAAGATGTAAAAGCATATCTTCATGTTGATGTACAAGCCACTGTCAACCTCACAAAGTGGGTAAAATATTGTGGAGTTGAGTATCATGTTGGACTCTTTGGGATTTGTTGGGTCTCTCTCTGTAAATACCTATTTTAAAGAGTATGGTCTAGACCTGCTCTATATGAAAAGTGCCTTGAGATGACTTTTGTTGTGATATGGCACTATATAAATAAAATTGAATTGAATTGAATTAAAATTGAAATTTGTTTGCACAGGCACTGAGGAAAACTCACCACTTTTCAGCAAAATAGCCTCAATCATTTTGCACAATAATCAAGTTGTTTTTGTTTTGATTGTGCATGAAACTTTTTTTCATGACCATTTCCATGCTTTTCAAGTGAGTGAACACATGCCTAGGAAGAGACTGGTTATAGAAAGGGAGCAGTTAACACATTTCAAGTGTTTTGATGCCCAAATGTCATATGGATGTGATTCCAAATTTTATGTTGTGTCAGAAAATTGTATTATCTGATTTATCAGAATGGAATCCATGTGAACTTGTTGTATGTACTTCAACAGGAGTAAATTCAATGGTTTACCTCATGTTACACAATGTTGCACTAAACACTGCTGTTCTGTATTTATTGTTCTGATGACAAAATGTAATGCATTGTGTATGTTACTGACTGTTTTATACAACTTGAGCTGCACTGTTATGACCTTGAAGCTGGTTTAAATTTAAAATAAAAACTATGTTGTAAACAGTACATTGCACAGCAGTAATTTTTCCATAATAATAATAATATATGAGTAATATAGAATTATTAACTCTAAAAAAGGGTTGAATTAAATACATTTTAAGTCTGTCAGAAACAGACTCCATGAGGGTGGTATGAGGGCCCGACATCCACAAGTGGGGCTTGTGCTTACAGCCCAACACCGTGCAGGGCATTTGGCATTTGCCAGAGAACATCAAGATTGGCAGATTCGCCATTGATGATGATGATGATCCACTTTTATTTTGAGTATGATTCCAAATCCAGACCTCCATGGAATAATAATTTTGATTTACATTGATCATTTTTATGTTATTTTGTTCTCAACACATTCCACTATGTAATGAAGAAAGATTTTCAACTGGCATATTTCATTCATTGAGATCTAAGATGTGTTATTTTAGTGTTCCCTTTATTTTTTTGAGCAGTGTAGATGTGTTCAGGCCATGACAGTTAGCAGTTAGCATGTCAAGTTTGGGGCAGATTGGACAGTACATGCGGGAGTTACATCAACTTCCTGTTTAATGGTGAAGCATCAAAATTTGCCCTGGCGACACAGCAAGGGCGTCCCATGAAGGCTCACAGTCTTCACAATTAAGCACCATTTTGATCTTAATGCTTGTCTGACCACATTTGAGGTCAGTCAGATCAATCTACTTTGATAAAACACATAATTTCCTGTTGCCAATAGCTGGCGCTATGATTATATCTGTATACTGGAATGTAGGTGTGTTTAGGACAGGTCTGTTGTCAAACCTGTGGAATCTGGGGCAGTCTAAAACATGTAATTTCCTGTTGCCAGTAGGTGGCACTATAACTTTTTATATTGACGTGGGTGTGTTCATGTCGGGACCCTTACCATCACTGTGAAATTTGGTGCTGATTGAACAAAGTATGGCTGAGTTACAGCACCTTAAACACAACTTCCTGTTTCATGGTGAGGCATCAAAAGGGGGTTTTGAGGATGTCCAAGGGGGCGCTATGGAGCCATTTTATTGAACCAATGAACGAGACCCCACGGGAATAATTACAATTCCTACGATTACAATAGGGCCTTTGCACGCTAGTGCTCTGGCCCTGCTTTGTACCATGACTCTGCACACATCCAATGTCTTGTCCAAGAACACCCTTCACATTTCAACACATACAATGACAGCGTGATAGGCTTAATGTGTGTGTGTGTGTGATATACCAGTCAAATGTTTGGACACACTTTCTCATTCAATGGTTTTTCTTTATTTTTATTATTTTCTACATTGTAGAGTAATACTGAAGACATCAAAACTATGAAGGAACGCATGTGGAATTATGTAGTAAACAAAAAATTGTTAGACAAACCAGAATATGTTTTATATTTTTCAAAGTAGCCACCTTTTGCTTTGATGACTGATGCTAAACAAACACTGGCATTCATTAGCAGTAAAGATCCAAGCTTAGTTGGCTTGATGTCTTCCTTGCCACCACATCATCTTAGCAAGTACAAACAACACTAAATCCTGTTTGGTCTAACTGGATCATAAAGCAAACGTTGGTTGATTCACTTAGACAGTGACACACCCAGTAAGCTGACTGAAGGTAGGGTTAGTGCCATCTGGGATTTGCTCCAGCCCCCCATCCAGTGCTGACCTACTTCTATGCCCTGAACCTGGATGTTCAACAGTGAAAACAAAGGAAGCTATGTCTGTGTTGCCAACCAATGCCTCCACTCACACTACCATTCTTCCCACAGATTTATTACAGGGGATGATAAACCTGGTTGGTCCTCTCTGTCTGTGAGGCAAAACAAATTATCTGTATATTTATAAGGCCATACTTTGAAAGCTGCCACCTATCATTGCAGTGATGCTGGATTTGAACTTATCAAACTCAGTCAAATGACTGGTTCATGCTCAAAGTCCCCTGGTTACTGACTGATCTAGGAAAGTCAGCCTCTTGTTTTAATGCCCCAACAATCTTCAACATAACATAACAATGAATTCTGTCATCTTATGGGCAATTTAAAACCATGATCACAAACCTTGATACCTGAACTTGTACCTGTAGCTGTGTTTTTTTTTCAGTAATAAGGTTGTCCTAACAGTTAGCATCTTAATGTTCAAGTTTTGATTAAATCTGTATTAACTGTAACTATATAACCCTACTGATACAGTATTCCAACAAATTATGTTCTTAGTAAAAGAGGAGCCATCTTGTCTCTACTTGTTAGTCTTGCTGTGTAGTTTTGCTGAGATGATGAAGGACCCCTCCTCTTCTGTTCTACAAAATATTTATACCTTTCTCCTGTGGTGCTTTTCTGCTGTTGTTCTCAAGTTTTTTATTTTCCACGTTCACACACACTGCCTGCCTTGTGCGTGAATGATGGCTGCCTCTCCGAACTGCTGCTCACCTGTGCATGTGTGTACACAGTGGCAGCAAGTCAGCTGCTATGCTGCTTTGGCCAGCCCCTTCATTCAATATTGAGTTTGTCTTTCATAACAGCCATCACTATCAAATATTTGATTTCATTTTACTATAAAATCAATATACCCATGCTGAAGCAAGAGATCGAGAGCCTGCCATAGAAAGAGAGAGCACACTGGAAAACTGCTGCCCCTCACCGTCAATGACAACAAAACAAATGTGCTCATGTTTATATAATTGGACTTGATGAGACATGTTTTCTTGCCTCATAATGATAATGCCAAATTACCCTCCATTATCAAAATAATAGCTGTATTTGCAAATGGCTACTTTATGACTCAGAGACTGTAATGTGTGTCACTCTTAATACTCCCCTGACATAGTTCTATGACACAAATTCACTTTCTAAGCATATACATTTTAAAGTAGACTGCTGAAGATTTCACAGGATCTCTTTTTATGTTTCTAAGACAAAAACAACTGGAGTTTTTAGGGCAGTTTAGTAAAATTTCTGTTTTATCCTGTTAGCAGGATTGCCAACTCCAGAGATTTGAAGAGCTGAACATTTTAATATTTGAATGATTTCCATAGCTGAAGAAGTCAGTGAAATAATAATAACAAT
The DNA here is from genome assembly GCA_033238685.1 of Lates japonicus. NCBI lineage: Eukaryota > Metazoa > Chordata > Actinopteri > Centropomidae > Lates > Lates japonicus. The sequence continues at coordinate 4,454,946 of BRZM01000031.1, read as the reverse complement.
TTGGATAACAATAGTGTTGCTGAATGCTGAATCAGCATTCACACAATTGTCAGTGAACTAGTGACAGACTGAGTGAGTCTGTACATTAGGATTAGACTGTTGTAATGTCTTTGTTCTGTCTTCAGTATTGGCTGGACTAAGCATCTGGTGTTGTAGCGGTTTGTCACAACATATGTGAACATCATTAAAAAAAAAGATGGAAGTGTTGTAGTTTATTTTCAGTGCATGGAGGCAAGACCAATAAGAGAGGATATACAGGAAAACACTAGAAAATACTTGTATCTAATTGGCTGACAGGTATCTGTCAGTCCATTAATTGATGGGGTTACAATGCCAACGCTAGTTAACACAGTCAGTTTGAAATTGCATTTGGCATCTGGTGAAGGGGTTGAAGCTGAAACACAATCATCCTCTCATGCTGCGCCAGGATAACAAGGTGTATAATTGTCTGAGCTCCAAGTTACGTGAACATGATATGAGCAGAACTTGAGTTATATACAGCAAACATACTTTGCATTGCATTGTAGCCAGCTAAACCATTAAGAATTTTAGCTTAGTTTTGCATCTGCTTGGCTAGTGACATCAGATTAGCCTTGTCTCCTGTTAGATAGGCAAGAAGTTTTAAATCTTATCAGTGTAGATTTCCAGAGACATTTGAGGTACTATTCATGTGCAGATTATAAGGTAAATCAAATCAAAATCCTTCCTTCCTTCTCTCCAGAATCAACAGTCCAGCCAACACCCTTGATCAATATTTGCTCCTTTTCTCACATGTCACCTGCTGACACTGCCCTGTCAGCATCCTCTTGCACTCTCTCTCCTCTCTCTTTACTCTTGTAGCAAAGTGAACATTAAAGAAATATTATTATTAAACAAAGGGTGTTTCTTGCCATGAATGGATCACTAATCACTAATTATAAAAATGGCAATAATTATGATATCAGGAAACACTGTTTCATCTTTTGTACTACTGTATACTTGAATTATTTGACTGGTACTCGTTTTCTAACTATTCTCAACTTACTTTTGTTGCACAAATATGCATTAATTAACCACCTGAATCTGACAGGCAAAGTTCTCTCTCTCTCTCTCTCTCTCTCTCTCAAATACAGTCTATGACACACACAGACGATGTGTCCTTCACATCATGACACTTGACGTCTACATGAGGAGACAGGCTTATCATTTCAGACAGTCACATTTCTAGACTATGAAAGCATCATATTATTTATATGAGGAGATGAATGAATATAAAATAAGTCAAATTTAATAACCAATTATTTATTTATACTCTTTAAAAAAAATGGTACAGTAAAAGGAAGCTGTTGATGGGGTGAGGGGGTTGTCATACCCGTCACACTCCACACACTTTGCGGAAAGGGTTAAAAGCTTGATATAGCCTAGGAGTTTAAACTGTCTAAACCATCCTGGGTCAGTAGTAAAGGATGGATACACAATTTTTCACATCTGTGTTAAGAGAATAGTTAGGTACTAGTATGAACATTGAAAGAGGTTTTACTTGCTGTAATAATTCATCCTGGTCACACTGGCTGTTAAGAAATTCATTCCTAATGTGCTGCCAATGAAAGTGATGGAGAGTCCTTATTCTGTGCAAAGTTTCATTTAAAAGTATTGCAAGTACAATATGAAGCTAATATGAGGCTTCAGCAGTCTGAGTTGCACAAAGTAAATGCATGTTTTCCAAAGTCTTTTTAGTGCAAAATTCCTTATTTGCGTTACTGTCCCTCCACTGCAGCTCAGTAAGGATACACTGGTCAGATATTCAAAAAGAGGAAATTTCATACAAAAATGACTTTGGAAGTTTAAACTGGACAGGTGCATGAAAATGACAATGTTTGACTATCACGTTTTTAAAGATCCTTCCCAGTTTGTAAAATCAAATGGATAAGCAAACAATTTGCCCTACAAAATCTCAAAAGGTTCAGGTTATGGGAACCTCCAGATTATGATTTATCAAGTTCGCACAGTAGAAAAGAGTTTTATGAAGCTGTATGGTTACCCTTAACTGTGTCCTAAAGACTGTGAAAAAAAGAAAGGTTACCAGGGTTTTTTTTTCTTTTTCTTTTTTTTATTATTCTTATACATATAACAGACAGGTGGTGACCAAACCCTCCCTATATTCACTAACACATCTTCAACTGATCACGTCAGCATTGTCACAAAAACCTAATAAACAAAACTAGCTTAGGTCTTACAACATATGTTGGATGCATGCATGGATGCTTGCGTGCACAGTGACAGTCAAGTCTCGGGAGTGTCCCAGGCTCGTAAAGATATGTTTACTTTTATTAAACAGCTTTCTGATGACAGAGTTATAATACACAAAACACACAAATATAGGATCAGCAAACGACTGAGTTCCTGTTGGAATATTGATGCCAGAACTGTCATACTGACATGCCCAAATGGAAAGTAGCCACACCTGTGTTTAACTAGTCAGCAATCACTATTAGGAACACCATACTAATACTGGGTAGGGCCTCCCTCAAAACAGCCTCAGTTCTTTGAGGTATGAGCGACACAAGATGTTGGAAACATTCATTTGAGATTCCATGCTGATATGATTGCATCAAATCATTTCTGCAGATCTGTCAGCTGCATGTTCATGCTGCCAATCTCCCATTCTACCACATCCCAAAGGTGTTCCATTGGATTCAGATCAGGTGACTGGGGAGGCCACTGAAGTTCACTGAACACACTGTCATGTTCATGAAATCAGTTTTACTTTGTGACATGGTGCATTATCATGCTGGAAGAAACCATTAGAGGATAAGGAAATTGTGGCCATAAATAGATACACATGGTCAGCAGCAACATTCTTATAGACTGTGTCATTCAAACGATAATTGATTTTAAGGGGGCTAAATTTGCCAAGGAAACATTCCTCACATCATTACACCACTGCATTTTTCAGACCCTCACATACTTGGATTTGGAAAGTACTTACTCCCAAGTTGTTTTAGACTGCCCAAAATGTGGGACACTGAAAAGTCTGTTGAAAGGCCTAAATCATTTTAATGAAAAGTAATAATAATAAAATAAAATAATAATAAAAACTTCTCAGGTCAGTAACACTCAAGGCTAAATGTGCAATCCGGTGTTCAATAATCACTTACAATGTTATTGTTACAAAACCTTGTCTTATGTGTGACTATTACATGGAGAATTGAACAACATCAAACAGTCAAATAGTTTTGAGGCATTTATTTGCGAGACATTAAGTAGCCAATATTATCGTATCTGTCAGGCAGAGAAAGCAGAAATAAATGCACAAGTATAAACATTCATGAACCTGTGGTGAATTACAAAGTTAAAATGTTAAACTTCACTGTACAGGGATCACATACAACCGGATCAGGCATATTTGAATTATATGAATAAATAAAACACATGAAACCTGAAACTGTATAAAACAGTTTCACACTGCACACACTGCATTATGGATAAAAAATGAGTAAACTGTAATGCATATGCGTAAAAACAACAACCTGAAGAAATAAGCTCATTACATTTCTGGAAACAAGTAGTCCTCACATGTCATGGAGCCATTGTCATCTGTAACGCAATTACCCACATAGCTTTTGAGGAATCACTGCACAGACAGCCACTTAGAAAAAGCACACAGATATTCAGCCCAAAAAAAACCTCATACCATTTTAACAGGGATGCAGCCACCCCCCATTGTTGAATAAAATGAATAATCTTTAAATAACTATTGTTATTGCAAAATCCATGCTCTTTCACACTTTGTTTGTTCTGTTCCTACACTAGGGAGATCATACTGAACTAATTTAAAATATATATATATATTTTCTAAAGCGGGACAAAGGGCAATTTGATTGAAATAAGAAATATAGAGTATATTTACATCATATTATAATATTTTGTGATGAACAAACACAAATGCATCCTGATAAAAAACTTAAAATATCCTTAACGCACTATGTCTAAACACTATGGTCCTTTTTCAAACCACCCCCCTACACCCTCTCCCTACCCACTAGGCCACATGTGTCAAACTCAAGGCCCGCGGGCCACATCCGGCCCGGCGTGCAATTATATCCGGCCCGCGAGATCATTTTATATTACTGTCATTAGTGACCCGGCGATATGAAGCACTGATAACACAATAAACTACAGATCCCATAATGCAGCGCTTCAGTTGCCTTGCCGAACGCTTCCCGCGTTAATCAAGTGCGCAATCAAAGGCGCACTTTGCTGATAAACTGAGCGCACTGCGCACTGAGTTCGCATGACGCTTTGGTGACTTTGAAGCACAAAAAAAGAATTTTGAATTGCTTCGCAACCCATTTGCCGTCGACGTGGAAACTGCACCTGTGCAGATTCAGATGGAGCTGATTGAGCTGCAGTGTAATGGGACACTAAAGGCAAAGTAGGACACTGCAGGACCCGCACAGTTTATTCACTCCATTCCCGCAGCAATGCCCCAGCTCCGTCTACATGCGGCTCGAACCTTGTGCATGTTTGGTAGCACATATCTGTGTGAGAAGCTCTTCTCAGTGATGAAGACTAACAAAAACAGCACACAGGAGTCATCTCACTGATAAGCACCTGCAGTCCATCCTGAGAATCTCCACAACACAGGACCTCACACCAAACATAAAAGAACTTGTTGCCAAAAAAAGATGCCAAGCATCCAGCTCTGATAAAATGACATAAAAGCAAAAAAATTCAAATGTTTTGATTTGTTATTTTAACGTTTACTTAAAGCACAAGCACTGTCACAATTTTTATTTATTTTTTCCGGTGTTTTTTTAGTTTAAGTTGAAGTTTATTTATTCTGGAATAATATTCCTGTCTGTTTTTATTCCTCTTTATGTTCAAAAAACATTTAGTATGTTCAATAAATGTTTATCCTGTTCGGCCCGTGACCTAAACTGTGTTTTGAATTTTGGCCCCCTGTGCAATTGAGTTTGACACCCCTGCACTAGGCCATCCCAAACCAAATAGCGAGGAGTGGAGGTAGGAGTTTGACGATTGCTCCATCCTAATCTATGATTGAACATCTGAGAAGTCATGTGATTTTGATCAGATGACATCACAGCTTGACTTTCGTTTGTTTGAGGAAGACCAACACCCACTGGAGCTTTGGTATCCAACAGCAGCCTCCCACATTATGACACTGCAGTAATGTAAGAAGTTCACAAGATGACTCCCCTACACATGAGCACACTCAAATGCTCAATACAAAAGCAATAAAATGATAGTGACAGAGACAGAAAGAGATGCAATCAAAAAGAAAGAAACAAAAATTACCATCCTTTAAAGAACTGGATTTTCTTCTTCTTGTCTAGTTGCACCATAACATCATATTCATAACTTCCAGGATGAGCTCCAGTTTTCAACTTTTTGTTTCCGAGTCTTTCAAAGTAGTGGCTCCAGTTTCCATCACTGTCTGCTCCAAACCCAAAAACACTGACCTGAGAAAACAAATATTACACCGTGAATCTTAGCTGAATTTATTGTTTCCACATTTAAAAAAGTAGTACTAATTTGTTGTAAGTTTTCGTACTGTGCAATTGTACAATTTAGTATTGTGGAGCTGCACACTGCAGTACTAATTTAATTTTAAACACTCTGTTGTCAGGTGAAGTGAACTTAACCAAACGTTAGACAAATACTTTGACATTTTGGAAAATACACTTATTCTCTTTCTTGCCAAGAGTTAGATAAGAAGATCAATACCCTTCATCATCAATACTGAACATTGAATATGAAATTGGAGCCACGAGAGCCAAGATTCAATGCTTAGCTTAGCAATGAATCTGAAAACAGGGAAAAAAAACAACAACAACAAAAAAAAAAAAACAGTGTAGCGAAATGTTGTTTTTACTCTTCAGTTTTTATAATTATATACGTACGCTGGTGCATCAGCATTTCTTGGCACATTACTGTGCAGTTCAACATAGTGTAATGTGAACCTACCTCATCACAAAGGAACAGGCTGAGAGCAAAAGTCATAAAGCCAGTTGATGGATAATAGCCCTTATTTCCCAGCCAAGCTTCATGAACATATTTCATGAACTCTGGACTGAGGATCGTCACCTGTTATGAATAAGACTGAGCCCTTAATCTGACATTTATGAACAATGATACAATGCAATTGTATTGCTGGATGACTTCACTAGATATCAATAATTGTCACTATCGTGCAAGTTCATTTAAAATACTCACCAGATTCTTGTTAGCAATCAGCTTTGACTTTACAGCACCATTCTCCCTGTTGGAGGAAACATTAATTGCTAAATGTAGTGGGAAATGGGCATATTTGGTAATAATTATTAACACTAGTTTTTCAGAATGTTATGTTAGATTCATACTGATAATTATACAATATATAATAACTGAACTAGCTAGTTAGTAACCATGTGAATGTTGAGGTTTAACTGTTTTCCTACATTTCTATAAAGCTCAAATGGCTCTTCAATTAAGCTAACAGTAAGAAGGCTGGGTTCACTCACTCACTCTACTTCCCCAGCACCAAACAGACAAATGACTTTCAAGTGAACAAAGCAGAGAATTTAGCAACGAAAGAGCCAGATATTTAACTTACCAAAAAATCTATTACAAATGAAATCAAACATGGTCTGTCTCTGCTAGATGTATAAATAAGCAAAGTATGCTAACACATTTGTTATAACATGTTCTGCTCTCAGTTTGGTAAACAAATGCAGTGCAATGCAGTTAAAGTTAATAAATATAGGTACAGAGTAGCTTTGCAGACCTACCCTGGATTTAACTTCTTCATAAGCCACAGAAAATCATTTGTCTTGAATGGAAACATTATTAAACGAGTTGTGTTTTCCAAATAGATAGCACTCTCCGGATACATGACACGATAAGTTGTTTTGGTCCCAACATCTGCTTCATAGCCTTTGGTACGGCCACGGTTGATTCTAGGCAGTACAAGGAGATAGATATTTATTAGCATTTAGTTAAAGATGATGGTGATTGAGGTTCATATTACATGAAAATCCTGAATAAAAGTGTTGTTGACCAACTGTTTGTGGCAGAGGAATTCTGACCCTTAGAAGTTACTAGTTGTTGTGAAAGTACAAAGGAACAAATGCAGTTGTCTCTGGCAACACCATCATTCAAACTAGATTTTTTTAGAGTGGAAGTATTGTTTGTAACCTTAGTAAGGATGACATGACAAACACAGGGATTTTAATAAAGTTTGTCGATTTACCTTATCACGATATTATGAAAATCTATCAGAGGTCCATAACGTGATCCCTTCAGATTAACAGAATTCCCCACCACAGCACAAATCTTGCAACGATCAGGGCTGGGCTCTGCAAAGTCTGGAAAGGGTGGGATGACCTTAAACACCGTGTCCACTGCTTCATTGTAGTAAGTGAAGTTGCGCTTTTCACCCTGTAAGCGCTGACACACAACAGAAAAAGAACATTATTTCCTACTGTTGTAGCTTCATGTTAAAAGCAATGGATGGGCAAAACATCTAACTAACATCTAAGATAAAATCTTAAAGATTACAATTTAAATGTGACTAATGCCACCAAAGAAATTTGTTGGCAAAGTTTTGATACAATGTTTAGAATATTTTCTTTTTTTCACTTTTTAATTTCATTTTCAATTTGCAATGCTAATCATTGCTGTGAGATACAAGAATCAACTTTTTTTTGTTGACATTTACCTTCCACCAATTGAAAATATCCTCTGAGATTTTATTCTTTATTGACAAAAAAGGCTTGGGAGATGAAATGATACGTTCTCTAATACATGGGTCACCATCTGTTAAACACTGACTGCAGCCACAATAACTTGACTTCTGAAGCCTGACGTAATTCCATGAAGAGGTCAAAAACACAGCAGCTACACAGATACACAGCAGGGAAGCAATAACCCTGATTTTTCTCAACTTGCAAACCATCTTGGCAGCGTTGAAGAACAGATCCAATCTGTGGATACAGTGAATGGTGAAATACACAGGTGAGTTGATATATGAATGTGGGAAAACCACAACACAGCAAAACAAATTTACTCAGTCTCCTACAGATTTAGAGAAATTAAAACATCAGGCTGGAGAAAGGGATGAAAAGGGATACGATGATATCAACAGTGCAGCCACACCCATCATTTACAGTTGTAAACCTCTTGGTATATTGTTTGCTCATGCTACAGCTTCAAATTACAGGTGTCCTCAACAAGGGTCTGATTTGTAGCCATATTATGTAACCATAACCATATACTGACAACTGTTGGCTGTCAAATGGATTAATACTTGACTTCTTTATGGTCCAGTCCTCATAAAGTAATATGACTGCTGTGTTTGTTTATGTTCCTGTTCTTTTGAACAGGAACATATTCATGTCCCAATACACAATGCTATTTCTATGGGGGAAGAACAGTGCAAGCTGACAATCTAATAAACAAGGAATTAAAAAAAAGAAAAAGAAAATGCAGTGCGGTTTAACTCGTTAACTAGCATACCACACACTCACATTTCACACATTTCATAGAAAACTTTTTTATGGAATAAAAAATTGGCTCACTTACCACTTCCCTGCAGCAAAGGAGGTAAATTAAGCCTACAAAGGGAGTGTTTGAAAAGACTGTGTTACTCCACCCTATGATGCATTACTAGGACAATAGTGTACTGCAGCAAATAGTACTATATATGAACTAAACTAGAGAATGGCTTAAAATGATGAAAGGCTGGCACAGGCATCAGACTGGTTTAGGATGCAGTGGACAGAGTGTGAAAGCAAAGCAAACAACAATTATACAACAAGTAGTTCCGACCAAGCAATCTGATTGGTCAACAAGTCATTTAGAATGTGCTCAAATAAGCATGACAGCACGCCTTACTCATCACTAAAAATATTACTCCGCCATATACATTTTACTTTGTTGGTAATAGTTGTATAAACGCAATATTAAACTTCAGTGATGCTTGCAGACCTCGGTCCTGACCGCATCACTGTCGTGCTCAAATGTTAAATGTTAAAGCACATCCTCTCGGTTAATATTGCTTAAGCGCAACACGTGCATGGGAACTTCTGCAACAGTGCTGGAATGAACTTTCTGAGCAATTTTCGTTTAAAAAACATCACAAGTGTGTTCAGATGGTGGATAAGTTAGAAATTTAAATTCATTCCATGATTTCTTGTTTTTAAAATCTCCACTTAATTTCAGAAATTAAGTGAGCTGTTCTAAAACTTTTTACTGGTAGTGTAATTTCACACTTTAGTTGCCTATTTGCCAATAGAGCAGTAACATTAACAGTATATTCTTGTAAAAAAAAAAGTGTTATGCCAGACAATGGCACAGAAATAAAGCATATTCATAATCATAATCATTCATAATTCAACCAATTAAAATGCTAAACTTTGTGTTTGTAAGTTTAATTATAAAATCCTATTCCAATTGATCCAATTGAAATGTGTTAAAATGTATTTTATTTTCCCCTTACCTGGCAAGAGAATAAAAAAAAAACCCAAGGAAAAAAAATTGCTGAGTGAGGCATAAAAAAATGATGCTATACAAAAACCTGTGAGATATGAGCAATGATACTAACTAAGGAGCAGTGGGTAGATCTAATGGGAAGGAACAGTTAGGGGGCTGGGTTTTCATCTCAAGCACTCATGTGCAGTGTTGCCAACAAAAATCTGGCAACTTTCCAAATCCTCTTGGCGACTTCTTTTTTTTTTTTTCTTTCTTTCTTTCTTTCCTTCTTTCTTTTTTTTTCTTTTTCTTTTTTTGTCAAAACCGACTAGCGACAAATCTAGCGACTTTTCTGGTGTTATTGGAGACTCACAGGTGGTCAGTCTCACAGTAGCCTCCCGCAGCAGTCCCAGCTGCAGTCAGAGCAGAGAGGAGACCCACACCAGAGCCAGCAATTCCACCCCACATAACAGTCTTTTGATTAAATTTGATTTTCTAACATTTAAAAATACAGGACAAAATTGATTTATGTAATGTGGGTCTCGACAAAGCATTATAGTCATTAAGTTATTTTTGAGAAGTGATGGCCTATTTCAATGTCAAAATAAAAAAACAAAAAAACAAACCAAGAATCAACAGAAGAAAGTTCATTTGTAGTTCTAAACATATTTAGGGTGTTTTGTACTCACTTTTCTGTCTCTCTGATGTTATTCCTCTCTCCTACAGCGTCCATTACTATTACATGCAAATGCTCAATTATGCAAATTAGGCGATGACATCATTCAGCAACTTATAGCGAGTTTTAGGACAGCCAATAGCTACTTTCTTTACTGAGGAGTTGGCAACACCGCTCATGTGTGGCAGGACATGGACAGTATGATGTCTATAGATATCTATAGAATGTGCTATAGAAACCATCAACAATATACAGAAACACAGTATAACAGAACTGTGCATCACAGACAGGCATGTCATGTAGCCAGAATAAATGCCATTACTAAAGCAATGCTATAAAAACCCAATTAACACAATTCAATAGGTCTCCAAACACTGCAGCCACAGCTGCTCCACACACATCATCTCCAGCAGAAGCGTCAATAAAATGACAAAGCTGTAAACAATAAAATATTGGGAACAATATTCTCTAAAGCAAATTAAAACTTGTGCGAGAAATACGACTGGGCACACTCGACTGAACTCTTCCTCCTTCTTCAGTCATTGTGGGTTGAAAAAACTGCTATTAAATGTACACTAACATGTTTTAGCTTGCGCTAGTAGCTATAGATGTGGTTTGCTAGCTCTGACCGGTACAATCTATGACCATCCAATCAAATGGCATTGGAAATGTCGATGTTAGTGCAGCCCTACTAGATGGCCCCTGATCTCAGCGATATGAAATCTGATTGGTTAAAGGATCCGTGAGGCAACAGTTTCAGCGCCATTTATTTTAAATTAATAGCACTGTTGATTCTGAAGGCCTCAAGGCAGATTTCAGTCAACTTGGCAACATGGGGCTGAAATCTGATTGGATAAAAGCTCTAACATAAACTGACTGTATTGGAAGAGGGAAGCTATGAGATGAAGAGAACAGATGATTGGGAACAATTTAATACATATAGTATTAATGAAAACACATATAAAATATAATACAGTGATTGTGACAGCAGAGAAGGCCCTGGTGGCCTTGAAAGGCCACCACTGCTTTATTCATCCCACTCACTGCTATGAGGGGTGGTTTGTGAGTTTGTGGTAGAAGGAGATAAGTTAAACTGGTCTTGTTACATGCATATGCAGGTCAACTCCTTGAATGACTTTGAGTTTGAATTTAATAACTTTGTGGAATTTCTTTTTCAGGTAACTGAAAAATGCAAGTCAGCTGCTTCCACCCACAACCAGCCTTAATGACTACCGCCCTGTTGCCCTCACACCTGTAATTATGAAGTGCTTCGAGAGACTGGTTCTCCAGCACGTCAAAGACTGCCTCCCATCCACACTCGACCCCCACCAGTTCGCATACCGGGCAAACAGATCCACAGAGGGCGCCATCACCATTGCTCTGCATGCTGTGCTAAGCCACCTGGAGCAACAGCAGAGCTATGCCAGGATGTTCTTTGTGGATTACAGCTCGGCATTCAACACAATCATCCCGGATATCCTGACCACCAAACTGGTCACCTTGGGCCTCCCCCCTCTCACGTACCTGGATCAAGGACTTTCTGACCAACAGACCCCAGACTGTGAGACTTGTCCCCACCTTTCCTCCACCCGCACACTGAGCACCGGTTCACCACAGGGCTGCGTGCTGAGCCCCCTCCTGTACTGTCTCTACACCTACGATTGTAGTCCGGCCCACAGGAACAACATCATCGTGAAATACGCTGATGACACCACAGTGGTAGGACTGATCTCAAAGGGAGACAAGACAGCATACAGAGAGGAGGTCCAGAAACTAACGACCTGGTGCACAGACAACAACCTGGCACTGAACACCACAAAAACAAAGGAGATCATCATAGACTTCAGGAGGAATAGAACTGACCTGCCACCCCTCTACATCAACGGCGAGTGTGTGGAGAGGGTCCACACATTCAGGTTCCTGGGAGTCCAGATCTCCTATGACCTCTCCTGGACGCACAACATCTCAGCGGTCATAAAGAAGGCAGAGCAGCGTCTACACTTCCTGAGAGTCCTCAGGAAGAACAACCTAGACAGGAAGCTGCTGCTGGCCTTCTACCGCTCATCCATCGAGAGCCTGCTGACGTACTGTGTTTCCCTCTGGTACGGAAGTTGCACTGAGGCAGACAGAGCAAGGCTTCAGAGGACAGTCAAAGCAGCACAGAGGATCGTTGGCTGCCCTCTCCCCTCCCTGACAGACATCTACACCACCCAGTGCCTCAGCAGAGCTCAGGACATCATAAAAGACAGCACACATCCAGGTTCCCAGCTGTTTGACCTGTTGCCCTCTGGCAGGCGCTACAGGTGCATCAAAGCCAGGACAAACAGACTGAAAAACAGTCCATCAGAGCCATCACCACCTTGAACTCTCACACACAACAACCCCCACCATCAACATAACATAGACTGTGCAATATGCCTCACTCTGTGCACATTAATTTTTAACTATTTAACTGTACAACCGTCCTGTGCAATACAACACACCTGTGCAATACATTCGCATTCACACTTATATGTCATTGTATATAGAGTTGCACTGTTTTTTATCTTCTTTATATATTTGTTTCTGCATATTTTGTATGTTTGCACTGGAAAGGAGAAGCTCTCCAATCTCGTTGTACTTTTAGTATAATGACAATAAAGGGCATTCTATTCTATTCTGTTCTATTCATCTTGTGGAAGAGGTAGTAGTCTGAGGGTGCCAAATCAGGTGAAGAGTAAGTTCAGCAAACCACAAATGTTTGCTGTGGTATTCATACTTTGTTCATCCTCTGTACAAAATTTAATGGCAACCCATCTACTGCAACAGTCCAATAGCAGCTCCGCTTGCATGGGTAAGAACCACACAAGCACTGAGCCCTCTACAACACAGGGTTGCATTTCTTCGACTGTTTCATAATGAATGTCATCAGCTGACGGCAATCATTCTCCAAAGCCTAAATTTAACCACTTTTGAATTGAGAAGTAACTGGGATCTAAGAGGTCAGGCACACTGATTGGTGCTTATGCTGTAGTGACACTTTGCAAGTTGTCTCCAGTTGAAACAGAAATGTAAAAATCTTAAGTTTTTATGATCCCATTAATCAATTCAATTATCTTTGATAACACAAATCATTATTGTCCTCTTTCACAGCCACTGTTTCAAACCTGATCCCATCCAACTGATCTTTAAGCTGGTATGTTTGCTTTCATGCATGTGTGCTCCTCACACCCAAAACCATTACACAGTTCCAAATGTACACAGCGTCTGGCTGTGCCCTGTTCTGGCACTATTTCAGTGTCCACAGATAATGATTCATAGGTTAGACATCTCCAGCAGCCCCATTTATAATATGGTTGAAAGGTGTTTTTTTCTCACTTTTTTGTGCTTTAGAAGTATGAATACAGCAGTTTAATTAGATTGAGTGACCGATGCGTTGTGGCTTTACTTCTGGCTCTATTTAATTGTGTTTTTGCCTGTCAAGCTGGAGAGTGACCTTCCATGTTGTCATCAGTGACATCAAAGGGTTGTGTCTCAATTCAGACATCTGATGGTTAGGGTTAGCATCCAACTGTGTTAATTTTTTCTTCCTGTTTTCTTCCTTTTCACCTATTTCTCAAAAGCAGCTCATCCAAAAATTTCACAGTTGACACTGCACTTTCTCAGGTCCTCACAAATATGGCAAATCTCACAGCACAGCTGCTCTCATTAACCTGTTTTTATGTCTATTTTGTCATGACAATGATTGTACAGTTATTTTATTTGCACCTCAGCAGCTTGGTTAGGGCTGATAATAATAATAACAATAACAATAACAATAACAATAATAATAATAATAATAATAATGAAACATAATATTTATGAGCCATAATCAAATGTCATACTTGTTCCACTATGGGACAACAGAAAAATAAAAAATATGTAATTGAGAACAACAATATTGTTAGTTCCTCTGCATTAAAACACAGTGACAGTGATCACAGAGAGCAGGACAAAACAGATTGACAGGCCTGTTTCCCTCACTTGCTCCCTCTCTCAGTGACTACAACCACAAGTCAGTTGGCCTCTGTGTACACTAGCAATGACACAACAATCAAATATTATGTTTAGCAGGATAATGTTTGCAATGTGTCAGTCATTCAAGGGAGAAAAAAAGACATCAAACATCAAGTTGTGGATGATCGTCAGGTTCTGGAAGATCCCAGAGAGCACAGACACACGTAAATATTTGATAATACAAGAGCAGTTTTGCTCAGTACAAGTCCTGAGTGGGTCCCTTCCAATTTCTCAGTTCCATACCTGGTGGTGGAATTTACAAAATTTCATAGTCATTCTCATGTCTAAATTACATTTTAATCCAGTTTGACTCTGGACCAAAGTAGTAGTCCAACTGACCATTGACTGAAGTTACCATCCATTTACCATTTAGCCATGCCTATGGAAGTATTTTGTTTGTTTGTTGTGTTTTGTATGGATTATGAGGATGCATAGAATGGAATTGGCTCTGTTCCATTGCAGTTACCTGGCCAGTGCCAGTTTACACACATCACAGTTCTTGCATGATATTTGCATGTGTTGTAGCCCTGAGGTGGAGTTATATTATTGAAGCAGTGCACCATAGCTAAGGCGGTACATGTGTAGGCTCCGTCGTTACTTCTGTACCCCTTAACACGCAATTACAGTGGCATTTTAAAGTGTCACACCCTAGCACTGTAATGGTGCAGCTTTAACATTACTGCAGCACATCTGTACCATAGCGTAATAATAATAATAAACTATATTTGTTTAGCACCTTTCAAAACCCAAGTTACAAGGTACTTCACACAGTACCATACAATACATACAATAATTTGAAAAGACAATATGTACAATAGTTTAAAAAGAGCAACATTTAAAGAGGAGAGATAAAAGAAAAAGCAACAACAACAATGAAACAACTGAATAGACAATATTAAATGTTGCACAATGCTAATTTGTATAGGTGCTTTTTAAACTGAGGCACTGACTCAGCTGTTCTGATAGTGAGGGGGAGTTTGTTCCACAGTCCACAGTTCCACCTTTGTTTTAAGCCTAGACCATGGAACTCTGAGTCTCTGATCAGACGGATCTAGGTGCAGACCAGGAGGTTAAGAGTTCAGAGATGTATAGTGGAGCCAGACCGTGTAGTGTCTTGAAAGTAATCAGAAGAATCTTGAATTTGTTTCTGTAGCAAATGGGGAGCCAGTGTGATTCAGTCAGGACCGGAGTAATGTGTTCCCTGCATCAAGTGTTTGTGAGTAGTCTGTGTTTTGCACCACCTGTGCAAAATCATTAAGGCAGGTAAATAATGAGTTGCAGTAATCTAGGCGGAGGAAATAAGTATGAATGAACTGTTCAGTTATGTTTTTGGGTAGCATTCATCTGACCTTTGCAATATTTCTAATTTGTATAAAGCAGGATTGGATAAGATTGTTGATGTGCTGGTTGAAGTTGAGGTGCTGATGAAACTCCCAAGATTTTATATGAGGTCTCATCATGCTGCTTTGACATTGTACAATGACAGCAACAACCCCAAAAATTACATACACAGCTCCAGAGCTGAGGGGATTCTGAATGTTGTCTGGAACTTTGACTGTGTATGCATATGTGGAGAGGCTGTGTTGTTGTGACACTGATGTGTCTTAGATGCCTAAAACAAAGGCTAATCCTAATCATAACTGCAAAGGCCTGGTCATCTTTAGTCTTGAGCTGCAGAGCCACACAAAAACTGCTATTTAAGCAACCAAGTTCTTCTGCACAATTGGTGTTTCCAGTGACTGATCGAAAAGTGCAAAGGATATTGCATGAAGCCAAACTCTATGGACCATTGTTAACAAAACCTGATGAATGTTGGCACCAAAATAAATTTGTCTGGATCAGATGAGGCCCATCATGTTTGGTGTGGACTTTGCCAGGAATACCACAGTGACTTTATAGTGCAGAACACCTCTGGGTTTTTTGAAGGGAAGTGGAAGGTGGAGCAACAAAACCCCTCCAGCAAATAGCACCCTCTATGTATCAGCATATATAATGACAGCAGGATAGGCTTAATTTTAAACCCTGTAATTCAGTAGACAGACAGAGATGTGGGATTCATATTTGTATTTTATCACTTCTACAACAGAAAATACATTTATCTCTCCATCTATGAAGTAAGTCTGTAAATCTGTGGTGCAAAGTTGGAATCTGTATTGTGATTATTTGATTGATTCGTTTTTATATGTTTTAAAGATTCTTTAAAATGGAAATGGAAAACCAAAATAAGAGTAATAAAAAGCAATGAGACTAATTAAAGAGCAAAGTACAGCCAACACCCCTGATTGATCCTGATCACCTGCTTTCCCTGGCCTGCCAGCATCCTCTCTCTTTACTCTTCTACCAGAGTGAACTCTTGTATTACTGTATAACTGCTATTGTTTCACTGGTACTCATTTTCTCACTCCCCTCAACTTGCTTTTCTTTCTCTCTTTGCAAAGATATGCATTAATCAACCACCTGAACCTGACCAGCAAACCTCTCTCTCTTTCTCACATACACACCCTATATACAGTCTATGACACACACAAACAATGTATCCGTCACATCATGACACTTGACATCTACATGAGGAGACAGGCTTATCATTTCACACAGTCACATTTCAGGCTATGAAAGCATCATATTATTTACATAAGGAGATATTAAAGAATTTAACCACCACCAATTATTTATTTATACTCTTTTTGATGCAGTAAAAGGAAGGTGCTGATGGGGCTGTCATACACGCCCACATTCCTACTTCCAATGTCTGTGAAAAGGGACTAGATTCTCAACTCCAAAAGAAAAAAAAAGAGTTTAACCTGTCTAAACCACCTTGAGTCAACAATAAATCATGGGTACACAATGTTCCCAGTGTTTCCCCTATTAAGTCAGGTGCGAGTATGAACATTGAAACAAGGTTTAGTTACTGTAATAATTCATCTTGGTCACACTGGCTGTTAATGCACCTCCAATGTAATCTAAATCCAAAGTCCTTATTATGTGCAAAAATAATTTAAAGTTCATAATTCATTTCAAAGTTCACATGAATGCTGTAACCAATTCCCTTGTTAAATTGCATTAAACTACTGGCTATTTTAGTGATCCTACGGTAATCTCCATAAACAGTTTGTTACTGTAACAATTTTTAAGCACTGTAGAATATGTTCTTTAACTTATAACTCTGCTAGAGGCTGATTTCAAAATGAAAACACAAAATTGCTAGCACAGAAATGGCTCAGATTAGAGATGGCCTTACAACATTAGGCTTTTATTAAAGTCAGTGCAGTATCACAAACATTCAGTAACTGACAAATTTGAAGGAATTAACGTTTTGTAATATACAATCCATACAAAACACAATTCCTCATGCTGAACAGGTTCTGAGGTCCAGCATATCCTAGTCCATGTACCTTGAGTTCAGTTTCCTTTTTTCTTGAACAATGGCAAGAGATGGCCATATAACTTTACATTTATTAAGTCAGTAGCTCACAAATTTTAATCAAAGAAATTTGTCCATATGAACAATTGCTCATGTCAGACAGGTTCTAACCAATCTGTATATAACTTGTATACCAAAGAAAATGCACCTTGCCTTCAGTATCTACTCCATCATTACCTGAATTACAACCATGTACAATAGAAAACAAATGAAAGAGCAAACCTTGAATTGCACAGCTGAGACAACTGAAGTGAATGGAACACAGTGCTGAGAAACCTTCAAATGACATGTGGACTACATGAAGCCCCACTCAAATTCCAAGAGGTTTTTAATAAGGGTGGTTCTTCATTCACTGGACTGACTGGGATTCTCAAGTTGCATAACACAACACTCATCATTACTATCACTGGTGTTGCTTGGATTTGGAATTGAGTCAACTAGACTTTCTTCAGAGCTATCCTTATGCATTCTTGGAACATGCGATGTGAATATAGACTCTAACTGTAACCCTAAACCCTAACTCTAAGTAGGGAGAAAAACAAGAGGAAATCAATGGAGGATTACATCTTACCTTGACGTTTGAATGACCAAACTAGCTAACTTAGCTACCTGAAATTAGTTTGTTGATTTGATTGTTTAGAAATTCAATCCTGTTGCAATGATCAAATAAAATAAATTGACATGTCACTGGTAATGTGCTTCAACAGAAAAATATGGTTTTGTTCATGCAACATCAAAAGGGGAGTATGCTAGCTAACATTAGCTGGAAACATTTGCAAGCATGCTAGCAACATGCTAACAGCTAGCAACATCAAGCAGTAATTCTGACTGTTAGGCTTATGCCATTTCACAAAAAACAGACAAGGTAAATTCAGCACTAGATAATATAATAGGAGAACACTGACTTTAACAATATTGCATTCACCTTTTTAGGTAAACCACAGGAACAGGATGGATTATGGCGCATGGAGGAAAGGCAAAAAGAGGAAAGCAGCAGGTGCCAGGATGCTTCGTGCTTCAGTGCTGGCAGGGCCAGAGTCAGGATGACAATAGTTTTCTTCAGTTTCTCCTTCTCTCTTGAACAAAATCACTGATCTATATTAAATTTATTTCTCTAAAGCTGACTGTCTGCTAAATGAGGTGGTGACACTTGATTCACCATGGTTTTGCTTGTGGGCAGACTCGAGCAACCGAAAGTCCTTTTCCATATCCTCCCCAAACACTTCCTATACCTGAGTTTTTGCTTCCAAGACCACTGAAGCTGCAGCCCGTCTGGCCTTCTCATATCTGTTCACTGCTTCAGAAGACCCCTGAGTCAACCATGCCTGAAAGCCCTCCTTCTTCAGCCTGACAGCTTCACTCACCGCTGGTGTCAGTGGGTTCCTAGGTTGCGGGCTTGACAGGCACAACAACCTTTTGACCACAGCTCCTACATGCCGCCTCTCCAGTGGAGGCAATGATCCTGTCCCACTCATCTCCATGTCCCCAACCTCTTTCAGGATGCACAAAAAATTCTTTCAAAGGTGGGAGTTGAAAACCTCCCAGACAGGGGCCTCGGCCAGACATTCCGAGTTCACCCTCATTACACTCAAGGAAGTTTAAATCGAAAAGCAACTGGACTTAATGTATGTCTAAGAAGACGTTTCACCTCTCATCCAAGAGGCTTCATCAGTTCGTGTTCGCATCTGACCAGGCTGGGACTGGTCCAACTGATTTTTGGTGTGGAAACCCACACCAAAAGAAACGTCTTCTTAGACAACATTAAGTCCAGTTGCTTTTCGATTTAAACTTCCTTGAGATAACTATGACCTGGATGAATGAGAATATTCACAGACCCTCATTACACGTTTGGGTTTGCCATTGTCCCTCTCTTCACCTTAGTGTCCAATACATATAGCTGCAGATCTGATGATGCAACCACAAAGTCCATCGTCAATTTTTGGCCTAAGGTGTTCTCGTACACTAATGATCCACCTTATGCTCGAACATGGTGTTTGTTATGGCCAATCCATGACTAACACACAAGTCCAACAACAAGGCACCACTCAGGTTCAGATCAGGTCGGCCATTCCTCCCTGTCACACCCCTCCAGGTTTCTCCATTATCACCCACAGTGTTGAAGTCCCTAAGCAGAACTACAGAGTCCAGTCCTAGGTGGAATCCTTTCCAGGACACAAGCTAGAGACCCCAAGAAAGCCAAATCCTCTGAGCTGCTGTCTGGTGCATACGCACACACAACAGTCAGAACCTTCCTTTCAGCAACTCATATTTGCATAGAGGCTTTCCCTATTGCAGGCAAGGTAGCACAGTTCTGATTTAGCCATTTCAGTAAGGGTTTTATGAACTGTGTTTAGTCTGGCCCCTCACCCAGTACCAATTTCCCTTAGAAGACCCTCTCTGCTGTGACAGTTTATATGCCCACTGTCCACTCCAACTTACTGGCAAGTCTGCTGCCATTAATAAATTTATTGAAAAAATCCATTGCTTCTGAACATAATCCACCAAGAGGTTAGATTTGTTTGCGTCCTCCAAAACAGCATTTGCTGTTGCAGTTTACTTCTATATTAATATGCTTTCTAGGGGTAATAACAATGAGGAGGTAGACTGAATTAGCTTCATATGGAACATTGCTCATGTGAGCCCTCTGGAAAGTCTGTTGAAAGGCCTAAATCACCTTGATTTGTGTGATAAAAACTTCTCGGGTCAGTAACACTCAAGGCTAAATGTACAATCCCATGTTCAGTAATTCTACCACTTACAATGTTATTGCTGTTGCCATGGCTTATATGTGTGGATATTACATGGAGATTCAAATAACATCAAACAGTTTTGAGGCATTTATTCAAGGGACATTAAGTAGCCAATATTATCGTATCAGTCACGCAGAGGAAGCAGAAATAAATCCACAGGTAAACATTAATGAACGTGCTGCAAATTACAAAGTTAAAATGTTAAAACTGTTAAAATCTTTCATATTTCACCATACAGGAAATATGCTGCTCAAAAAAATAAAGGGAACACTTAAACAACACAATGTAACTCCAAGTCAATCGCCCTTCTGTGAAATCAACCTGTCCAGTTAGGAAGCAACACTGATTGTGAATCAATTTCACCTGCTGTTGTGCAAATGGAACAGACAACAGGTGGAAATGAGAGGCAATTAGCAAGACAACCCCTATAAAGGATTGGTTCTGCAGGTGGTGACCACAGACCATTTCTCTGTTCTCATCCTTTCTGGCTGATGTTCTGGTCACTTTTGCATTTTGTCAGTGCTCTCAACCCTAGAGGTAGCATGAGGTGGTGTCTACAACCCACAGAAGTTGCTCAGGTAGTGCAGCTCATCCAGGATGGCACATCAATGCGAGCTGTGGCAAGAAGGTTTGCTGTGTCTGTCAGCACAGTGTCCAGAGCATGGAGGAGATACCAGGAGACAGGCCAGTACACCAGGAGACGTTGCACCATAACATCATATTCATAACTTCAGGATGAGCTCAGTTTTCAACTTTTTGTTTCGAGTCTTTCAAAGTAGTGGCTCCAGTTTCATCTGTCTGCTCCAAATCAAAAACACTGACCTGAGAAAACAAATATTACATCGTGAATCTTAGCTGAATTTATTGTTTCCACATTTTACTTTTTTTTTTTTTTTAGAGTTGAATACAAAAGTAAGCAATCCAGCATGTTATGTAAACTTACAAGTGCATACACAAAACATACAGAAGAAAAAAAATGCTGCATAAAATTTTCATTCTTTGAAATTCTGAGGATATTTCTTCTTATGCTATTCTTCTTCCTCTACTTCTTCTTTGTCTTCTTCTGCTTGTGATCATTATTATTATTATTATTTGTAGTAGTAGTAGTAGTAGTAGTAGTGGTATTATAGTTCATTGTGCAATGTAGTATTAGTAGTATTATAATATAGAAAAACCTCTTAGGCAGATCTTTTAGGTACCTGTTGGATGTTTGGAGTAATGTGAACCTACCTCATCACAAAGGAACAGGCTGAGAGCAAAAGTCATAAACCAGTTGATGGATAATAGCCCTTATTTCCAATAAACTGTAGAACATATTTCATGAACTCTGGACTGAGATGTCACCTGTTATGAATAAGACGAGCCTAATCTGACATTTATGAACAATGATACAATGCAATTGTATTGCTGGATGACTTCACTAGATAACAATAGTGTCACACTGTCGTGCAAGTTCATTTAAAATACTCACCGATTCTTGTTAGCAATCAGCTTTGACTTTACAGCACCATTCTCCCTGTTGGAGGAAACATTAATTGCTAAATGTGGTGAAATGGGCATATTTGGTAATAATTATTAACACTAGATTTTCAGAATGTTATGTTAGATTCTACTGATAATTACAATATATAATAACTGAACTAGCTAGTTAGTAACCATGTGAATGTTGAGGTTTAACTGTTTCCTACATTTCTATAAAAGCTCAAATAATAACCTTCAATTAGCTAACAGTAAAGAAGGCACAGGTTCACTCACTCACTCTTCTAGCACCAAACAGACAAATGACTTTCAAGTGAACAAAGCAGAGAATTTAGCGAAAGAGCCCGAATATTTAACACCAATCTATTACGTTAAAATCAAACACCATGCTGTCTCTGCTAGATGTATAAATAAGCAGCTGTATGCTAACACATTTGTTATAACATGTTCTGCTCCAATTTGAAGTAGCTCATGCAGTGCAATGCAGTTAAAGTTAATAAATATAGGTACAGAGTAACTTTGCAGACCTACCCTGGATTTAACTTCTTCATAAGCCACAGAAAAATCATTTGTCTTGAATGAAACATTTAATAAAGCAGTTGTGTTTTCAAATAGATAACTCTCCGGATACATGACATGATAGTTGTTTGGTCCCAACATCTGTAGCCTTGAAATACGACACGGTTGATTCTAGGCAGTACAAGGAGATGATATTTATTAGCATTTAGTTAAAGATGATGGTGATTGAGGTTTCATATTACATGAAAATCCTGAATAAAAGTGTTGTTGACCAACTGTTATTTGTAGCAAGAATTCTGACCCTTAGAAGTTACTAGTTGTTGTGAAAGTACAAAGGAACAAATGATTGTCTCTGGCAACACCATGATCAAAGCAATTTTTGATGGAAGTATTATTTGTAACCTTAGTAGATGACATGACAAACACAGGGATTTTAATAAGTTTGTCTGATTTACCTTATCCGCGATGTTATGAAAATCTATCAGAGGTCCATAACGTGATCCCTTCAGATTAACAGATTCCCCACCACAGCACAAATCTTGCAACGATCAGGGCTTTGGGCTCTGCAAAGTCTGGAAAGGGGTGGATGACCTTAAACACCGTGTCCACTGCTTCATTGTAGTAAGTGAAGTTGCGCTTTTCACCTATGGCGCTGACACAGAAGAACATGTCAATAAAATCTTAAAGATTACAATTTAAATGTGACTAATGCCACAAGAATTTGTTGGCAAAGTTTTGATAATGTTTAGAATATTTTCTTTCCTTTTAATTTCATTTTCAATTTGCATTAATCATTGCTGTGAGATACAGAATCAACTTTTTTTTTTTGTTGACATTTGCAACTACACCAATTGAAAATATCCTCTGAGATTTTTATTCTTTATTGACAAAAAAGGCTTGGGAGATGAAGTAATCGTTCTCTAATACATAGATTACCATCTGTTAAACACTGACTGCAGCCTAATAACTTGACTGACCTAATATTAATTCAGCAGAAGGGTCAAAAACACAACAACTACAGAATGCATGAGGAAGCAATAACCCTGATTTTTTCTCAACTTGCAAACCATCTTGGCGTTGAAAAAGACAGATCCAATCTTAATGGATACAGTGAATGGTGAAATACAGGTGAGTTGATATGAATGTGGGAAAACCCATCAAGTTTACAGTACAACAAATTTGACATCAACAATTGCAGCCACACCTTGCCTTACACATGAAAAACCTGTATATTTTGTCATAAACCTGCAGTCATAACAGGTCTGACTTATAGCCAGGGTTGGCTTACTGCCAACTTTTGACGCTCGTGGAATAATAAATTACAGTGAAGGCGAAGCAGACTACAAGTGCAACACATTTGTGGACATCTTCAACAGTGTTGGAATGACCTTTCTGAATATGTTGGTTTGATTATCTGATATTCGAATGTTTGAAGATGAATGAATTCAGTTAGTTTTGAGTCCCATGATTCCTTGTTTTAAATCTCCACTTAACACAAAACACAGACACTAGATTAACAAACTTAAATAACAGCGGTGTAATTTCACACTTTAGTGTCCTCTTTGCCTTTTGCAGTAACATTTACAGTATATTCTTAGTTGCTTGCTGGAGTTGAAAGCAGCTGGACTTCTTTCGTCCTTGAGGACTTTTCACCTCTCTTCTGAAGAGCTTCTTCAACTGAATTGAATTAGAAAGGTTTCTCGGTTCTGAACTGAAGAAGCCTTTGGATGAAATGGGAAACCTAAAGAAGTCAGCTGGCACCAAGTCAACATTAAAACTACAAAGCCTGGATGACTGAGGAATCTACTGAACATTAACAGTATATTCTTGTAACATTTTTTTCTATGCTGCTAGGCAACAGCATAGAAAATAAAACATTCCACAATCACATATTCATATTCTGAAATGACTGCCTTGATCAAGTAACAGGATTTGGGTAATAATTGAATGATTGACCCAATTAAAACTCTACATTGTGCGCTGTATGTCACAATCAATTCAATATATTAAAATACTTTTCCCATACCTGTAGCAAGAAGAAAAATTCCAGAAAAAAATAGAAAAAACAACTGATGGAACAGGTATTAAAAATGATGCTGTACAAAAACCAGGATACAAGCAATGATATAACTAAAGAGCAGTGGGTAGAACTAATAGGAAGGGTAGTTGAGGCTGGGTTTTCATTGGGCACTTTCATATGACAAAGCGTGTTCTCACCACACACAGTCCTGACCTGTTAACACTGGAATGCCACTGAACTGTGTGACTGTTTTTCAATTTTATTTTGCTTTTGTTTGTCTTCATTTGATATATACATCTCTTCACTAAAATGTTGAGAAAATCAGCAGAAAATAGTGGTACCAGCACCCTTTATTCATCCCTGGTTAGGGTCAACAATTATTCACCCACACCTTTATTGATGGTGCCTTTGTGTTACCTGACAGATGGGTTGAGAGCAAAAGATAAAATGAAATCACTCATTGCTATCAAGAATGATTGTTGAGTTTGTGGCCCAAGGCAGAATGAAGCAGTCTCATTCCAGTCATTAAACCAGTCTTGTGCGTGTGCAGGTCAACATTGTCACTGTCAAAATGATGAGCTAATCCCTTTTATCATCCAGATACTAGTGTGAGTGTGCCGTCAGATGAACAGTGAACTCGAGAGCCTAACCACAAACGTTTGTGTTTGTAGTCATACTTTCAGAATCTTCAGCTGGGCTTTACACAGAAGATGTCGTCAGTTCACACCGTCGTATAATGGTATTCATTACGTAAAACTGCTTGAACATCGTTAGTAAATCTCCAGTTGAGTTATAAAATTAGGCCACATCTTCCAAACTCGCAAGGATTGTCTGATGTATGTGGGCTGTGTCATGTTAACTGACAGCTACTCAGTACATGAAGTAGAGAGTGAGAGTAGTTCAGAGGTTACTTTCCAGTACTGGGCTACTGTACTTTGACTACAGATGTGCAGATGTTTGAGCCAAGATTATGGCCAGTACAGTATCCTTCACTCTCCAGGGTGGGTTTTCTGTTCATTGGTTTAGGCACAATGCAAAACACTTAGGCGCTACCCCTTAGTCTTATAATGGTAGGAAAACCATGCCATCTATACACACATCAACCCAGATCAGTGGTTACTGCTTTTTAATGAGGATGTGACAAAGTGAAAGGGGAGTTGAAGAGCTTAGAGAGTGGTTATATGGACATTCATTATTGATATATTTCCTTTTTAGTTTTAATAAGGTTCTCTGCTTGTTTGATAAAGGACCGTTCCTCAGTGATTTTGAGCATTCTATGTTACACTGGAGTCTTATTATTCATTATGACTATATCTGAGCATAGACCTGTGTGTATCAAACTCAATCATGAGTTGACTGCATCGTTATACAGCAAGCAGCAATGCTTTTCTTGAACTGGCAGCCAACCTACATGAAATATGTGTGTCCTGGATAATATTTAGGTGTGGAACATGCCATACTGATAATTATATGACAAGTAGGTCTATTATTGATACAAAGCCAATACAAGACAAAACTGTACTGTGACAAACCGAATTAAGCACCTTATTGATAAAAGAGGGAGCGCGCACAACAGAGCTAATTAAAAAATAACCTTTAGGTTTATTCATTAACAGTGGCATGTGTCAATCAGTAAGATCAGTGGCGTGGGAGAGTGCATGAGTGAAGACAAACCAACACAAACACAAACCCACGCAAACACAAACCAAATACTAACCAAAACCAAATGAGTGTCTCAGGGAGGAGAGCAAATAAGAGCTGACTTCTGAAAGTGATTTCAAGGGATCACTGACACACAGGGCCCAGGTGTGCCAGAGTCACTAATGAACCCAGATGATGATGTCCCTCTGCCACGCCCATCACCATACCAGAGAGAGAGGGTCGACACACTACAAAAATTAAATTCACTAAATAGTTCAACAGGTGGTGCTGGCAATATGCTAAATGAATCATTTACTAAAGGACAGCACTGTACTATGTTTGGGTTACATAAAGTGATACAAAATTAAAGGCCCAGTAATATCTTTATTCAAAATAACACCAAAAAAAAAAAACTTGACTTTGTTGATACAGGGCTCCCTAACTGCCTCAGAGCTGTGGCAGCTGCTCCCCCAGACCTGA
Source organism: Lates japonicus (assembly GCA_033238685.1). Classification (NCBI taxonomy): domain Eukaryota; kingdom Metazoa; phylum Chordata; class Actinopteri; family Centropomidae; genus Lates; species Lates japonicus. The sequence continues at coordinate 4,428,475 of BRZM01000031.1, read as the reverse complement.
CCTGCAAGACACACCTTTGCAGAATCCTGACCTGGAACTGTTTGTGGACAGCTCAGCCTCAAGGGACCCAGCAACTGGAAAAAATCTATGCTGTAACAACACAACATGACACTATTATGGCTGAATCACTTCCCTCAAATTACTCTGCACAGGCAGCAGAGTTAGATGCATTGGCAGAAGCATGCAAATTGGCTAAAGACAAAACAGTTAATATCTACACAGACAGTAGATATGCATAGGGAGTGGTGCATGATTTCTTAACATCCACTGGGAAACCCACTGCCCACCATACTTTGGTTGCTGATCTCCTTGATGCTGTCCTTCTTCCCACACAGGTTAATATCTGCAAATGTGAAGCACACACTAACAACCATGATTTTGTTTCACAGGGGAATGCCAGAGCAGATGCTGCAGCGAAAGCAGTCGCTAAACAAGAACCCACTTTTCAGTGTCTTGCTGTTTCTGACTCACCACTAACACTCACAGCTGATCTGCAGGAAGTTCAGGCCAGAGCCACCCAGGAAGAGAGGAAGTGTGGTTTCCAAATGGGAAACCTTGTGTACCCTGTTCCCTCATTATGCAAAGTTGACACAAGGCAAGGAACATGTGTCAAAAGGGGGTATGATGACTGAAAATCAAAGGTATTGGTTCACAAAGGGATTCTCTAACTTCTCCATCTGTGTCATTTGTGCTACTAACAATGTGTGCAGAGGCATTTGAACGCCACCTCCACAAAAACCAACGTAAGAAGGGCCTGTTAAAAGACCACTCCCCTACACCAGCCAGTGCGAGGATGAAATGTGTTATTGGGCAAACCTGTACTCTGTGCTTTTTAATATTCACAAACAGGTAAAAAGATGCTCTCCCAAAGGCCAAAGAACAAAACCTGTACAACCTGGAACCAGGTGACTGGATAATGTCAGAAGACCTAAGGAGGACGAACTGTAAAGAGCACCGGTGGAACGAGCCCTACCAGATTCTCCTCACCACGAAAACAGCAGTGACGATCACGGAAAGGGGGACCTGGATCCATGCCAGCCACTACAAACCAGTTCCTGAGCCCAGAGAGAACATCCCATCAATCAGTAAGTGAGCCAACACATTTCCCCACCTATTTGTGAGAGAGAGAAGGGTGTGGATCTTCAAAAGGGACACGTTTCTCAAACTCATGAGGAGGCAGCACATGGATTACCGGGGTAGATTTTGGTCATACTGCTGATGCGATGATGCCAACGACCATACAGTGGTGCTGGAGGGGTGGCAGATGCAGAGGAACTTGGAGCACATTCCTGTTCGCTGTCATCATTGTCCTACCACTGCTCCAGGCTGAAGTCACACCTCAGTCAGCCCAAAAACAGGGTCACAGCAATTCCAACAGCAGCCACACTGAGAAGCCATCATCCAGATTAAAGAGGTAACTGCCACCTGAGTTCATACAGAACCCAACAAAGCCTGAAGAAAACTCCTGGTATGCAGAAGTAATGGCTGCAACCAGGAAAATTACCAATGAAAGACACTATGTCTGCACACAACATCCTCATGGGGTTGGTGCTTCAATACCTGTGACACCACGCCCACTTAATGTTTCAGAAGTCCTAGGGGTAATGGTAGCCTTCACCCTGAGCGCTCCCTTTGAAGAGAGAGTTGCGGAAGTGCAACATCAGTGCTGTGAACTACAGGGGTTCAACCACCAGATTCTGGTACATGACACAGGTGATACAACAGAGATTCTGTCACATTATCGGGACTGAGTGTTGCACCTACATTCCAGAAATTACAGACAATATGACGCATTTTGTTTCATATCTCAATGATCTGCTGCACAAAGAGGGAAGCAAAGACTCTGATTTCAAACACTGGAGTCTGTGATCACGGCTGACTGAGGGAGGAGGGAAAGTGACACTGATTAAAGTTTTGACACCTATGTTTGTTTTCTGGGTAATTGCTGTTTTGATTTGTAGTGCTGTTCCTTGCATTAAAGCCCTGATTGCTTCTGTAGTTAGAAATTCTGTGGGACAGTTCCTGAACTTGTCTCAGAGTGACCTCTCCCACAGGTCCCTGGACTAGATCCCACCATTTTAGTTTGATGACACTGAAGTTGTCTGAATGAAACAATGAGGAATTCAGAGAAGAAAGAGAATCAACTCTGATTTTTAATAATTCTCACAATGATTTGAGCTAATGATCAGAATAAAAAGAGAATGTTGTGATTTGATTTTTTGCATAGTAATTTTACATAACAATTTTAAGTCGTTTGCATAGTAAACTTTCTGAATGCTATCTTTATATAATTTGATACTGTACTCTTGTTTGAATCATTTTATTTAGATTGTAAGGTTAATGGGTAATAGTGATTTTTGGTTTGAAATAATGGTGATTGGTGAGCATAAAATGCTCAAAGGAGGGAAATGTAATGGAAATTCTCATATGATTCATGATTATTGTGATTTATTGAAAATCACTTGTACTTCAACTGTGCATTATGAAATATCATATGTTCAGCTCTTTTGCAGCCTGTTCTACACGTCAGCAGGTGGACAGATAGTGGTGACCTTAGATCTGTGTACAAACAATCAGATCATGGGGGCCTCACTCTCTGTACACCAGTGAGGATAAACTGGCAGAGCTCTTTGCCCTGTCAAGGACAGGAAGCGAAAGGGTGACTGCACAGCTGTGTCGTCTCTGAGAATGCTGACGCCTTTCTCTCTGGGCTACACTGTTGTGTAGTCTCCTGAAGATGTTGTTCTTTTCTTCTATGTAACTCTGTTAGATAGTGTGTACTCTGAATTGCATTCAATCTATAATCTTTTGTACTCTGTACTCATTGAGCATCTCATGCTTGAGAAGTGCAGTGGGTCTGTTTGAATTAAACCTACAGAAAGACAACCGTTGACTCTGTACTTTATTGAACAGAACATACAGATGGGAACAAATTATCACATGTGTAGTTATAATAAAAACATGACTCGCGTTCACTCATGAGTGGTGTTATCTAAGTCCGAGGCACACTCTGGATACATGACACAATGAGTTGTTCTTTTCCCAACATCTGCTTCATAGCCTTTTGTACAGCCATAGTTAATTCTCAATAGCACAGGGGGATGTAGCTCAAACGTTACTGTCCTTGGCAGAAATAGATTAAAGGATTGTTAGAATCTTAACTTTTAGTTTCTGACACTGAGGAAAAACTGGAAAACTGAAACAGGAACACCTAATCCTTTAGTCAGCTCCCTGTACTTTTCAAGGTCAGTTAAAAACATAGGACAAAAATAGGACGCTCCCTTATTAGAAGTGAAAGCATTTATTAATGGGTTTGGCATACACTGACGTCATCAGCATTATCATAAAAGCAAACACACAGGACAATAGATTATTGTTGGTGTTATTATTATTATTATTATTATTAATTTCAATATAAGGCTGATCAGCTTAAGACAGGGAAGGTGTCGTTTGAAGGAATGTTTTTGTCAAGGGTGTGTTGAATTGTTATTTGTCATGGTCCCCATCCTCTTCCCCAGCTCCTGCCCAGTTTTTGTATCTGTCCCGTCTTCCCCTCTCCCTCTGTGTTTGTGTGTGTGTGCTTTCCTACAGGGGCGTGGCACGGCACCGGCACAGCTGCAATCTATCACTCATCATCAACCGCTTATCATCCCTGGTCTGATCTCCACTCGACGCCAGTTTGTCCGTACACCCATGTGGTAACTACTGGTCCCTCAGTCTAGCAGTCTTAGCTTTGCTGAATCTGTCTTTTGAGAAGAAGTATTTTGTAACTCTTTCTGTGTTTGTCGCAGTCTTCCGCCGGTGCCCTCGTCCGCCCCTGAGGATCCCTCACTTGTCCCTGCAGACCTCCTGGCTTCTCCCCCCGGACTCTTCCCCCCACACCTGGCTCCACTACCTGACTCCCGGTCCTGGACTTTTCCCTCTACCCCCTTAGTTCACCTGTTTTGCTTTATTGCTGTCGCAATAAAACCACTTCCTTCACTACTCCCTTGGTGTCCTGTGATCTGACTCAGCGTCGGGGTCCAATATATAGATAATCCGTAACAGTTATTGTTGAATGCCAATCCTATTCCTAAATAAAGTCTAACATGAGGAACACAACCCATCAAAACTGTACATCAAATGAAGAGCGTTTGAACCATTTCATAGTGGTATTATTGGTACAAGAAAATATCTTTTATGACTGAACAGTTGAATTAAATTCTACCATCAAAACACATGATAATAGCAGCAGGTCTGTTTCTCTTCTGGTTTTCATGTTGCTTTAAGTGCCTGTTAGTTATACTTTAGCTCATCCTCCATATTTGACCGGTCCTCCTGTAATTATGCAGGTGCTGTTCCCAGCTACAAAGTAATGCTCAGGGAACAGGTGCAGTCCCAATTTTTGTGGCTTAAATTTGTCTTAAATTTGGTGAGCAGTTTAATCATAATTTATTATTTGCTAGATGATATAGATTTATACAAATGAAGACAATAATATTACTTGTGTATACTATTGCAGTTTGCTTTGGACAAAAGCATCTGTGAAATGAATGCCATGTAATGATGATAGCTTATTTCATTACAGATTAATTCAGTGTGCTTTACATTCATTTACAATACTTTGTCATTACCCAAACCTTTTGTCTTCCATGTAAACTATTTAGTTTACCTGTTAGAAGATTTTCATGTAAAGCAGAAGTTATGCGTGCATTACCCACAACTCCTTAATTTTTTTCACCCCTGAGTAATATTACAACAGTGTCCATCAACAACACAAAATGGCAATAAGTGAACAATAAAAAATGAAAACCAAGAAAAATGAGTACAGAGCAGCCTAGAAAAGCTGTTGTCCAACATTTCCTTGTACGTGATACATTTTCATTCCATATCCCATTGAATCAGTTGAGTAGTTTAAAAAACAACCCCAGCAGGATCAGTCAGATTCTTTAAATGTGTGGTTTCAGATCAGATGGATGATTTCCCACGTTTTAGTTTAATAAGAGTTAGTACAGGGTTTGGCTGCGACCAGACCAGAGTTCTTGCATAAGGTCTACTTTTACTAGTCTTGTTTTGTTTTGTAAATGATGTTCTACCAAGGCTTAAATAATAAAATAAAAATTAATGTTGACAGAATGATCACCATCCAGTATAAAACTTGAGTTTTTCTTGCTCAGCTAATTGCTGGATAACTGCATATTCATGAATTCCAGGATGAGGTCCAGTTTTGAAATTTTTGTCTCTGAGTTTTTCCCAGTAATGACTCCAGTTTCCATCTTTGTCTGCTCCATAACCAAACACATGGACCTAGGGAAAACAAAAATGAACATATAATAAAACCAAAACTACACAAGCAGTGATGGCAACTGGACTACTGAGTGGGCCAGGGCATTCAGATAAAACAACCTATCAAGCCAGTTAGGCCAGCCAATGTGGGCAAGTGTAACCCACCTGGGTTCCTGAGCTTGGGGTTGTCTATAGTGCAGTTCCCTGGCCAACCAGAAGGTGGCGCGTCCGCTATGAGTCAAGCTCTTAGCCTGTGTTCCCTCTCTTTTCGGCAGACGATATTGCCTGAGAGCACACAACTTCCCAACTGAGAACTCCCGGTAGGGAATATACACTCTTCAAACCAGAAATTTACCATAACTCATCTGGTACAGACTGTTAACATGTTGTTCGTTCGTCAGGGTGATGCATTGTGTGAAAATTCAGCTGGAATGGAACGCCTCTGTTAGCAGGCTTTAGCTCCGGTAAGAAGCGCTAATACGCCATGTTGGCTATCATGACTCCTTGAAGTGATCGTATTGCTCTTTATCTATGAATAAAACCCAGTCGGAGCTGTGATACTGTCACCGAGAGTACAAGAGACAACACAGATACAGATTGTTTACATTAGTACCGAGCTAATCTCGCTAGCCGCGAGCTAATTTTGCATTGTCATGCTAATGTTACACTACGCAGCTACTTGGTTAAGCTAGCTGCAGTTCTAGCACTGTAAGCAGAGCAGTAACAGCTATTCATTTTATAATGATTAGACTGTTGTATATCTTTCATAACTGATATACTTAAATAGAATGTTTGAATGATAGTAATGGTTTAAGGAGATCGATAGAGAGAAAACAGATTGTAACTTATGCATCCTTCGCTGTGTGCATAGATTGGGTTTTTTTTTTCAGACCGAGTCGATCGGGACCTGAACTTGGTGTTTAGTGGCGAGCCAGTTTAAAGTGAAGGTTTGACTGTGGAGGAACCAGCAACGCGGTGTGGCCAGCCGCAGGATCCCCCTGCAGAACACAGCATCGTCGATCCCCTCTTTATTCACAGACAGATAAGATTGACACTCAAAAATCTACCCGGGTAGTTCGAACACAGACATTACAAGAACACACACGCTACAAGAACACACACTCATACACAAGGAACCTTTGCTTCTTTCCATAAAGGAGCAGTGCGCATTGGGCATTGAACTCTTTAATTCTTTCGAGGAGACCTCCAAAGAGGGCATTCTTATTTAAAGTTTTTTATTTTATTTATTTTGGGCCCATTTACTGTGCATATGTGCATGCTAGGAAGCCGGCTTAGGTAGGCAGGGTCTGTAATTTCATGTTTGTTGTTTGGTGGACAATACACCTCAATTCAAATCATCCAGTTGTGTGTGTGTGTGGTATCTCTGCTGACACAGGCTTTAAGGCTCTGCAGTCGTTCCTGGATCTTACTGACACTGGCTTAGTATTGAACCATCATCGATATACTTACCTGTGGTAACCGTTACACAAGCCTAAGCAGATACAATGTATATATAAGGCTTCATTGCTGAGTATCTGTTCTTTGCTTGGGTGGGGATTCAAAGGCAGTTAAAAAGGTATATTAGAGAATGGTGTGATCTGTCACAGGGCTCAGTAGATTTATGACAGCACAGCCTGATACTCACTGCACGGCCTGGACCGGAACAGAACCAGTTCCATGTTGGTGAAAAAGGGGTAACGGTGTGGTCACTTTAAGAAGTATTTGCTCCAGTATACACATGAGGAATAATTAGAGAGACCACTAAACTCTTTCAATGTACATACGGTATGTGAATACATATAGCTTTGGAACACTCCAAACTTTTAACCTCAATCCTTTAACCAAGTACTTTTTATATGTGATCTTAACCTGATCTGGAATCAACCAAACAAAACAAAAAGGGCACCTGATCAGAAAACACTCATTTAGGCTGTTTTGGAAGATTACAAACATATTTTGTCCTTTACTTTGGAGGACTTATTCAGAAACTGAGAATGCAGTAAAAGTGTGCTAACTTTCTTTTCTATCAGTCATCAATTATCTGCAATAACTTGTCAGTGATTCATGTGTAACAGCAACGCTGGTGACATGCACAAATAAAAATCCAATTAAAAAATGTACCTACCTCATCACAAATGTGCAGGGCAAGAACCAAAGTCATGAAGCCAGTGGATGGATATGTCCCCTTTTTCTCCAGCCATGTGTCATGAACATATCTCATGAAAGCAGGATTGACCACCATCACCTGTTATAAATCAGAATGAACCTTTAAACTTATTTTTACCTTTGCAGCCAATAAAGTTTATTGTTGATTTCATTCAAAGTAATACTTACCAGGTCCTTGTTAGCTTTGATATTTGATTTTACTGGCACGTATGACCTGTAGGAAATAACATGAAATGTTCAAATCAGACTAGAGCAGAGAATTATTCTCAATTTGCAACTTTATCTCAAGATGCTGTTATATAACACAAGATAAACCAAAGTGTGGACTTTAAAAAAAAAAATTGAAAAAAAAAGAGGTCAGATTTAACACAGGAAAAAAGTTAACAGTGACTTAAGACATAATAAGTTTATTTATATTTAATGAAAACCACAATTTTTTCCAGGCCTTAACCAAAGGGCTTTTGTTGCCTAAACCTAACCACAGACAGGACTCTGGATGCAACCCCAGTCTCTGGTGTGACAGTTGTGCGTTTTGTATGCCCACCATTGCCATAGGTGTAGCACCTCATTTATGATGTAATCTATCCTGTGAACTGAAAAGTGGTGCTAAAAAGGGTACCCACTGCATTAAAAAGTGATGCCAAAGGGTCATGACCAAGCATCCACATGTGATGAGCTGGGAGTGAGAATATGTTGCTGCAGACTGTTTGACTTGTTATTTTATCATGTCCCTTATCCGACTGACCATTTTGTCAATCTAAAAAGCAAATAGTCTTAAGTGCTGAAGTTGAAGGCAACTGGACTCCTTTTAGGTTTCTTGAAGATGTTTCACCTCTCATCCAAAAGGCGGGTCGTTGCCCCACCCCGACATCATGTGAGTTGTTAGGGTCTCATGCCTCAAGGTACCGCACTAAACTGGTTTAAGTGCTATCTATCTGATAGGCTTCAGTTCGTGCATGTTAACGACAATTCCTCCATGTACACAAAAGTTAGACATGGAGTTCTACAAGGGTCAATGTTTGGACCGATTCTTTTCACCTTGTATATGCTTCCCTTGGGCAATATTATCAGGAATCACTCCATGAATTTTCATTGTTATGCAGACGATACGCAGCTTTATCTGTCAATGAAGCCTAATGAAACCAATCAGTTAGCCAAACTTCAGGCATGCCTTAGGGACATTAAAACTAGGATGACAAGCAACTTTTTACTTTTGAACTCAGACAAAACCGAAGTTATTGTACTTGGTCCCGAACACCTCAGAAACACATTTTCTAATGACATAGTTACATTAGATGGCATTGCCCTGGCCTCCAGCTCCACTGTAAAGAACCTTGGAGTTATCTTCGATCAGGATATGTCCTTTAGCTCACACATAAAACAAACTTCTAGGATTGCCTTCTTTCACCTGTGTAATATCGCCAAAATTAGACATTTTCTGTCTCAATGCAGAAAAACTAGTCCATGCATTGGTTACTTCCAGGCTGGACTACTGTAATTCATTATTATCAGGCTGCCCCAACAAGTCTCTAAAGACTCTGCAGTTGATGCTGCAGCACGCTTACTGACAGGAACTAGAAAAAGAGACCATATTTCTCCTGTGTTAGTCTCTACATTGGCTCCCAGTCAAATCCAGAATAGAATTCAAAATCCTCCTTCTAAACCTACAAAGCCCTTAATGGTCAGGCACCATCATACCTCAAAGATCTCATAGTCCCCTACAATCCCACTAGGACATTGCGCTCCCGGAATGCTGGTTTACTGGTGATTCCCAGAGTTTTCAAGAGTAGAACGGGAGACTCTGAGGGCCACCTCCGATGTGACACCCCACCAAGGGTTAAATACCAAGGCCTTCCCAGCCAACTTTTTAGAATTGATAAAGCTTTTCAGATGAGGTGAAATTTCTTCAAGAAAACTCCTGGAATTTAATAATAATTACAGGCAATAACATTTCATAAAAGTGACCAACAGTGAGTAAAAAAAAAAACCTACATTAACATTTCCTAACAGTGTCCTGAGTTTTAAAAATGCATTATTTCTTAGTTGTGTGGTCATACTGTATATATTCATAAGATTCTTTCATTATTACTATGTATTATCACTATATATTTACTAGGGATAGACCGATTACACTGGGGAACAATTTGAAAAAAAAATTCTGTTGAGTTAGATTTTTATGCTGATTGAAACTAAAATTGGCATGGTTAAATTGCAGTCAGTTTTTTTCTAACCACGTCAAGTTTTTCTCTGTTTACCCTCCGGTTAGCAAAATTCCACACTGATAGCTGTAGCTAAGACTTGCCAGCTAAGTTACAGAATTTAATTTTTTGTTGAGATTAGGTCTGACTGTTTTACTAATTTTTGATGCGAATCCAGTAGATACCAGATTTGGCTCACTGTAACTATGGCTACGATACAGTAGCCATATCCTTTGTCAAAAACATAATAGTGTTAAATAAACATTGCAATCATGCTGTTTCTTTCATATTTGTTCCTTCAGCTCAATATTTGAAAATTTTATAAAGCAATATATCCATTAAGTACAATCTTTTTCCATATTTTTAAGCAGGATCCTATAGTTCAAAGCAGCGTGATAGAGAAAACTGAGATCGAGTTTTAGTTCCGCCTCAAAAATTGGTTAAAAACAGCGTAGTTCTTAATAAAATTGGCATTTCCCCGTGTTCGGCCCGGGCTGATATTCGGCTTTTGGCGCATGTCGGCATCTTTATCGATGGCAATAAGGTGTGGTTTAAGCCGGTTGTTTTTGACCAGGTGCGCTCTCTGTCTGCAGTCACTACTCGTTGTCCACCCGCTGTTGACTGGGTAACAGCCAATCAGCAGTGAAAGCTGTATGCAATGCTCACACTGAACAACTCTTTTCCTTTTCATTATTGCTGCTCGATTGGGACTACTAATTGATTTGAGACTCACATTTCCTGTACAATTTTGCTGACTTTGTTTATTCAAGGAAGCTAACATTTAAATTCGTTCTTTTGAAATTATACTGATACCAGAACTACACTTTTGTTTTGTTTGGGAACTTAAACAAAGAAAAGTGAAAGATAAAATAACATTTGAACATATTGAAATTTTGGAAAACTTTATTTATATTGAAAACTTTAGGAGATATTTATTTGTTTAAGTTTTCTGTTCTTTATAAGACATGCTGCTGAGCCTGGGAGCTCCACACTTAAGTTTTAAAACAAAAGTGTCAATATTAAAAATAAAAACCTTTAACATGCTCTGAAAGCTGTTTCGTAGCACATGCTTAAAGCCCAGTTAAGTGTTGGGTTGTATTATTCCAAATTTTTGCGCCCAATATTTTCCCACTTTTTGCAAATGAATATTGGCTCAATGTATTCAGTTTTCGTGCCTCCTTGACTACTGTGTGGTGCAAACAGAAAAACCTGTGGTCTCTATGTTATAATACGGATACATTAGATCTACATACAGATGGGAACCGACTGATGCAGATTATAATTAAAATATGACTCACGTTCCGAAATCATAGTGAGGGCTAATGGGCACTCAGGTCTTGTATCTTGAATGGAAACAACACAAGATGGTGGTGTTGTCAAAGTCCGAGGCACTCTCTGGATACATGACCACGATGAGTTGTTCTTTCCAACATCTGCTATGTAACTTTAGTACGGCCATTGTTCAGTTCAATAGCGGAGGATACAGTTTATGCATTACCTGTCTTCCTTGTAGAAATAGATTAAAGGATTATTAAATTTTTACTTTGAGTCTACTCACATTGAGGAAAAACTTTTTCAGTGTTGTCCAGTGTCTCTAATAACTGTTCAGTTTTTGTTTTGTAAATTTGCCTTATGGTGACATCATTTGAAAATCTATCAGGGTCCATAATGTGATCCCAGCAAATTAGCGAATTTCCACCATGCAGTCTCTAACTGACCAGGGCGCTCTATGAGATCTGGACTGGAACAGAACATTTTAAACAAGTGTTCTGCATACTGTAGGAATCGAGAAGTTGCGTTTTGGCCTGTAAAGCCTGACATACCAAAAATAAACTGCATGAATTAATTGTTGCATATGCCGGCAAGCAGGCAGAAAAACCAGCTATTACTGCAGTGATGATCGTTTACTTCCTGATAATTTCCTGCAACTCACCGTCCACCACGAAGGTCCTCCTGAGAGTTTGTATTTTGATGACAAAAATGGTTCAACAGATTTGTTCAAGCTGCGGCGTAAACCACTGATCACTCATCTGATAAACGCTGCCACAAGCACGACTTGGGTCCCTGATGCTGGGAAGTTTTCCCAAAACCTCTACGTGTTCACCCAAAACGCACAGACACTGATATTGCCTTAGAGTGGAAAATGAGGCACCCTTTGTTTTTGTCATCGTCTTGCCTGGTGAAGCTCGTGACTAGGGTCTTGTTTGGATGGCTTTGGATGCCAAACTAATCTGCTAAACCCAAAGTGTGTGTACAGTGAATAAAAGTCTACATTCATGAATCAGGGGAAAAAAGAGAAACATATAGTGTTGTGTAGTAAGCTATGATCAACAACAACAAACCCAAATGAGGCTTGTTGGTAGTGGATATCTCACTACACAATCCATTTATATGAACAAACCACATCATCAGCAAAATACAGCTGCTAGTGAAATGAACATCCACAGAATGCATTAAATCGCATGGGACTGCGGGATTGAGTTTTATACAAGCATAAACATTATATTGTTATATGACATTATTATTATTATTATTATTATTACTATATCATTATCAATGATGATAACTTTACTAGATTCATAAATGACATTCATTTATGAGTAACAATTGCCTTTCTCCTACCTGATCACAGAGTAAATCCAGTCTAGTCAGTTTGTAGCGTTGCCTGATAAGAGCATGGGTGAATGATGACCAACATTTGATTCACTGGATACAAATTCCAGGAAGATGTGTTGAGGAGGTTACGCGCATTATGTGGGAGGGGTATGGTTTAAACAAAGGTGTCGGGTAATGATGAGAAAAGGACTGTTTTCTTGATTTCTTCTGTTAGTAAAACTTATAGAATCAGGGTGTCTAGGCGGCTCAGTCCTCGCTACGCTCCCAGAGTTTGTGATTAAAAGTATTCATCAGCATAATGCCGCAGGTGTAGTCTCCTGTACAAATGCAGTGGTGTTACCGTGGTGAAATTCGATTCCATTCGTCATCCTTCTGTCAGTCTCGTCATTGTGATCCTAATCCAATCGCCATACTTCAGCTATACCGTGGAAGCGGTTGCTGATGCTGTGAGCAGCAACGCAGGGCAGCCATCACACGATTAAAATGTGGCTGCGTCAACAATGCGAGTCGCATATTAAATGGCCGGAAGGATACACATCCCGCTGTTGCTCTGTTCTAACATCATCACGCAGTGCCGCTGGTGGTAGCTGATTATGGCCAAAACGCAGCCGTTCCAGTTTGAAAGACCTGTTGTCTTCAGATATGAGGATGGCCATCTCTGTCCTGTGAAAAGCAACATCTTGTAGACTTTCTGATAATGATTTTGGGGCTCTTGAACAATTCATTTGCTCAGGAAGAGATAAAGGAACACATAATCCTTAAGGCCAGTTATTAACATAAAGACAATGGTGAAAGCCGCAGTAATCGATCTGGCACAAACTGACATCATCAGCATTATCATCAAAGCACACACAGGACAACCCGACCTGGACGCCTTAAAATATTAAGTGCTGGAACAAATATTTACATCATGGTGTAAATCAATCAATAACATCAGTGGTGTGTGGTGAGCATGATTCGAGATGAGGGTACAGATTATAAGGTGCATAACAAACCTCTTTCTAACAAGCCCCCACCTTGCACAGTGGCAAGCTAACATGGGTGGTACCACTGAAAGCAATGTGGAGCTGTTCTGCTGTCAGTCTAAATTAAATATTGCATTTACAATTTCTTTGCAGGTGCTTTGAATTTGCTTGGTTAAAGGAAACATAAAATCCTACCTGGCAACCTTCAGCTAAACGGTATTTTAGCACACAAGACCAGTTCCATTTTGTTTAGTAGTAGCCAAAGGTATGATGAGATATAAAGAGAATCCTAAATCAACGGTTTTCTGGATAAATTCTATAATGCTACAAAAGACAAAAGATATGGTTGTGGACTGGAGACAGTAAACAACACTGGTGCACACACAGACAGAGGAAAAACTTGAGAGGCTCCTTAATAACTATACTGTTGAGAAAACACAAGTGATACACAGAATGACTGGTATCACCCTCCATTATGCAATTACAGCAGCTGATATCAGACACAAGGACTGAAAGTGTGTGGTCATGTCTTTTTTTTTTTTGCTGGGAAAAAAAGCTCTTAATCAGGCTAGTCACACGATCTTTGAATTAGACTGAATATTCTCGTATGACTGTGGAATTTCTTTGCTTGTGGACACATCTGCATCTATGACTCAACAACCAACTCACGATCCTACAATTGCTGCTGAGTCAGCTGGTAGTACCTCAGGAGTAAGTTCAATATACTAAGCCTGTCAGATGGGGAATCAGAAGGACAAGGTCTTTGGCACTAATATTAAATCTTAAAATATAGGCAGCCACTGAAACGTAAAAGCAGAGTCGATTGCACTAGTGAAATTAAGTAGTGCTAATCGAATGTGCCATTATGGTCGTTCAATATGAACTGTACTGTCTTATGTGGGCTGAAAAAATTGTTCACACTTACAATATTTTAGATTTATTAGTGGACAGAAGCCATGTATCCACTAGTGGCTCATTCGGGTTTATGTTTTGAGCCAGGTTTGGAGAAGATGCTTGCGATCTTTTTCTCAATTGCACAACTTCTCTCACACAGTGCTTTGTACCAGCGAAACTGCCACCACATCCTCAGGTGCATTTATCAGTGTACAACAAAGCCCGGTATAACCCTGTGCATTATCCGAAATATAATGGATTTAGGTGTACTATCTCACCTTCTTATATTTTTAAGTTGATAGTGGGTGAGTGCCCACCGTGTATTTGACCCCCAAGTCCAGTTTAAAAAAAAAAAAAATTAAAGATGACGTGAGTCAGTTTATCTGTTATCGCTAACAAATCTGATCACACATGTGAATTCAACTTAAACACTGTTGAATGAGGTTATCAAACCTATGTTTTATAGCTTTACATAGCTTTTCTCCAATACCTTTGGCCTCGATTATTATTTTAATAATATGGCTCCACTTGGTAAAGATCTGTAATAGAAGCCAAATAGTAGACTTCATAGGGTGCAAGTCAGTCGTAGACAGCTGACCATGCATAAAAACATGCAGCAGTGGAAAGAAGGAGGTATGGGAGGAATGCCATGGCAGACAGGTGAGATCACTAATAGGGCTGTGTTCTCTTATGCCATGACTCCACTGAACATCTAATGTCTTGTCCAAGAGCGCCCTCTACGTTTCCAGCATATATAATGACAGCAGGTGAACTTGTCTAAACCCACATAATTCCAATGAACAGACAGTCAGAGATGTGGGACTTATAACTACATTTATCATTCCTGCAACATACCCTGAAAAATACATTGTTTCCCTGTCTATGGTTGCATGAGACATACACAGATGATAATACAAACTCTCAAAGTCTGTGACAATTTAGTCTATTTTGATTTATATACTGAGAACTAAATGGGTTGTATTTTATTATTTTGAACTCATAGCATTCAAAGATTTCAGATTTCTATCAAGAACTTATAATATTGGTTGAGTGCATTATGATACTTAGCGGTTATATGGCTTATTTTTAGTGAAACAAATTATCATTGGTATTAAATAATTGTCGCATAAATTTCTTCTTTGCTAGATATGAAAAAAAAAGATTACTTGTGTATAGTATTGTAGTTTGCTTTGGACAAAAAATGCTGGAAATGAATACCATGTAAAATTATTATGATTACTCACTTCATTCATCTGAAGCTGTCTACACTAAATATCTGTGACTGAATTCATAGTTAACGTGTTGAAACTTTATGTAGCAAGATTAATACAGATTTAGTGATATACCATATTCATTACAGATAAATTCAGTGTGCTTTTGCATTAAAAATGTAATTTACAAAAATACATGAAAAGAAAGACAAAACACGAGTTTAAATTGGATTTGTTGTTTTGCTCTTGTTAAGAGGACTATACAGATGCCGCTACACATTAGTTAAATACGATAGGTAATTTACAATTACCATTTATAACTTTTATCTTCCGTAAAAAATCTGTTTTAATACGTTTTCAAGGAAAATAACATCATCATGATATTGGCTATTTATAAATAAATATACACTTTGATATTTCATAGCATGACTGTCAGTAACTTACCTCATCTTACTCCTTCAAAGAACATATGCCTGTCAGAGGATTTAGTTATGTGCGGCGTCACCTTCAGTGCCCTCGGCCCTAAGGTAACTCGTTCATTTTATGTTCTGTATTGCATTATACGCGTGTAAATCAACAACACAAAAGTGGTGGCAAAATGAAAACTGAGGAAAAACAAAGTACAGGCCTAGAAAACTGTTGTCCAACGTTTTCTTGTACGTGGTACATTCTCATTGAATCAGTTGGTATTAAAAAACAACCCCAGCAGAATCAGTCACAACTTCCTTGCCAATGTGTGGTTTCAGATCAGATGGATGATTTTCCACTCAATTTTAGTTTAATAAGGAAAATTAGTACAGGTGAAATGCGACCAGACCAGAGTTGTTGCATAACGTCCGACCTAGATCTTGTTTTGTTTTGTAAAGGATGTTCTATAAGGCTTAAATACTTTTAATGTTGACAGAATGATCATTCGGTACAAAACTTGATTTTTCTCCTCAAGCTAGCTCCTGGTATTGAATACTCAAGCCTCCAGGGATATTCCACTGTTTAACTTTCTGTCTTGTAGTTTTTCCCAGTAATGGCTCCGTTTCCATCTTTGTCTGCTCCATAATAACTTTATGGACCTAGGGAAAGCAAAAATAGACATATATTAAAAGCAATAACTAAAACTTCATTGCGCAAGGTATCTGTTCTTTGGGCAGCAGTTCCGATGATTAAAAGGTGTAATGAAATGGTATGATCTGTCATAGAGTTAAGTTTGTGACAGCACAACTGTGCCTTTGAATTCATAAAACTGGCATGAAGGTGGAATAAACCCAGTAGGCACTTCATTGGAGATAGTCCTTGATCCTTTGACACGTGTTTGACAAAACCCTTGTTGAACAGTAACTCTTGAAGAAAGCTCTATCAAATTAAGCTGCTTACTAAAGTAAAGCATAAGTCAGGGTGGATGAACTTAGTGTCTTCCACTGAACAAAGAAAGAATATATCCCTTTTTTTTTAAAACTAGGCTGCACTCTGGTTCTTGGACCAGTTCAAGTTCAAGTTTCAGTCGTCAACCAGTCTGTTTCCGCAGTTTAAAGAGGAACCACTGTAATCAAGTTAATTAATGGGTACAATGCACAATGGGATCACACTGTTTGCCAGCAAATGTCTGTAATATTAAATGCAAACACTCATAGGAAGATCATTGCGTGTTGTTTTTTCCTGCAATTTCTTTCCTTCACCTTCTTCAATGTTACCTTCTTATCCTCTTTCCAACCTGTTTTATGGTTCCAGTTGGGGTTCACACACCAATTATTTTTGGTCAAATGCTCTGAATGGACAAAGTGGGTGTGCAAACTAGAGGATCAGTTCATATTGAAAAAGGGGTGAGTGTGGTCACATTGAAGTCATCAGCCAATATACACAGGAGGAGGAATAAGTAGAGGACCAATGACCTTTTTCAGTGTACATTTAGCGGAATACAGAAAGCCTTGGAACAATCCAAACTTTTAATCTCAGTCCTTTACAACATGACATGCACGCTAAATTTAATAATTAAATCACGTTTTAAAAATAACACATAATACAACTAGCAGGGGCAAGAACCAAAGTCATAAAGCCAGTGGATGATTTGCCTTTGTATATGTCATGAACATATTTCATAGAGCAGCTGGATTGACCTGCTCACCTGTTATAAAATTAGAATTAGCCCAAAACTTTATTTTATACCTTTCTTTGCAGCCAAAAAGTTTGTTGCTACAGTTTCATTCAAAAATAATACTTACCAGGTCCTTATTGCTTTGATCTTTGGTTTTTAACTGCGGTAACGACCTGTGAAATGCTGTGAAAAGTTCTTATCTCAAGACGAGCAAACTATAGACTCTTCGAAAAGTATATACAACAAAATTGCAAAAATTACAAGTAAAAAGAGCAAATTCCCTGTATGCTCTTGCCTGCATAAATACTGGTCACTGAGCTCAAACTGGAAGGAAGGAATAGCAGTCTCATATAACACTGGCAGGTGTCACCACCAGTTAGAGTTACTGTAATTGTGGATACAGCCATAGGTCAGTAATCAGTTTCTGCCCATATGCCAATACAGGCCTCTATTTATTTTACTGTAGTTGTGATAGGGGATACTGTCCTAGGTCCCAAGGTCTATTGGCTGGAGAAGACAGAGCAGACAGAGCCTCAACTGAATTCTGGGTTAACAATGATCAATTCTGCATAGGGACAGATTTATTTACACTTGTAGAGGCTACTTTGTGTTGGTATGAGTTTCAGAATTAGGGTTGTGGATGAATTACTAAATACAAAGATATGTAAGCCCTGTACAATGAGCTCTCATTTCATCCAGCCGGCTCTGCTGTTAGGTTTCTGTTTGCTTTTCATACTTTGTGCACATCGTGCCTACAGCAGATGATTAAACCTGGTTACCTGTTTACACCAAGACAAATTAGTGCTCACCATGGAACCGAGACCAAGGGAATGGGCAACAATTCCCTACCACATTACAGACTTTGAGTTACCTGTTTACATGAAATTCTAAGAATAATCTTTTAAAAAAGTAACTCTTCTAATTAATTGTGGTGTGGGCTCAGAAGACTGAGCAAAACCGAAACCATACTAAGAGACAAATTCCCCTCTTGGAATGATTTGGCCCCATGTGTTGGCTGGAGATATTTTCCTGCTTTAGAGAGGTAGTCAAATCCTCATGCTTCTCAATAGTAATAAATTGGAAGTGCCTCAGCAACCTACCAACCAACAATAGGATATAGCAAGTAAGTTAAGTGGTTATAGCGACAGCACCTGTAGTAGTGTTAGAGTTTTATTTTAATAGTATCCAAAGGTACTCAAAGACACCTCTCAGGGTGAAAAAAAGTGAAGGCAGCTGAGGAAAAATCTTAATCCACAGCAATCAAAAGGCTTCAAACCACCGCTGACTTTAAACTTAACCGGTGCTTTTGTTGCACTAAACCAGACCACAGGCCAGGACTCGTTACGAAATCCTGGTCTCTGGAGTGACAGTTCGTGCTTTGTATGTCAAGGGGTCCTGATAGCCTCATTATGTGATGGAGTTGGTAGTAAGGAATGTGTTGCTGTGGGCAAGCAGCTTATTTCGTATATCGCTTTATCCCACTGGCCATTTGTTAATGTAAACAAACCATGGAGCAGATGTGAATTAGCTGTTTCAGACTGGGCAGAACCAGTCACATACAATGTCTATCCTACTTGCGCTGATTGAGACAAAAGATATACTATGGAAAATGCTATTTAGGAAGAAACTTTTGAAATAAAAACTACTGGAATAAAATAAAATAATACCCAAACTAACATTTCATGTATACAGTTTCCCGAAAGGTATTATTTCTCCTTCCATGGTCCTTACCTGTTAAACCTCTTACCGCTGCTAATTGTGCTTCTTCATTATTGCTATTATTACTGTACTATTAGTATCTTTTATATGGGTCAATTAATGGCAATTCCATGGACCTCCACCTCTCTATGGGTCAGGGGTAAGTTCTGCCCAGGGGTATCTGCCTCCTTGAAGGAGATTTCCTACCCTATGTAGTCCTTAGTCATGGTGGAATTGTTGCAGTTGTGTTGTAATATTATAAGAATGTAATTGTTTCTTAATATGAAAATTCCCTGTAACTTTTGTTGACTTGATGTTATATAGAAAAAAATTGACAACTAAATTTGTCTACATGTATATATATGTATATGTATTTCATTACTACATATTTATATACAGATACATTACATACTACTACATACAAATGGGAATAAATGATCACATGTGTAGTTATAATTTAAAATGTGACTCACGTTCAGAAAATCCTGTAGTAGAGGCTAATGAGCCACTCAGGTCTTGTATTTGGATGGACTCCTTACAAGATGAGTGGTATTTATCTAGGTCAGGGGCACTCTCTGGATATACAATACGATGAGTTGTTCTTTCCCAGCTTGTCTGCTTCTATGAAAAACCTTTAGTGACGGTATTTCATTCTAAATAGCAAAGAGATTAGCTCATACGACACTGTCCTTGGCAGAAATGGATTAAAGGATTTGATTTCTTCAATCTCTCCGACAGGGAAAAACTTTCAGTGTTGTCCAGTGTCTCTGTCGTATTCGGTTTGTTTTGTAAATTTGCATGATAAGCATCACTAAGTCTATCAGAGTTATGGTCCTTGAGTGTGATTTTACCTGGCACAGTCACAGGCAGGCAGCTCTATGAGATCTGGACTGGGTGGGAACATTTTAAACAGGATGTTCACCTTGTTGTAGGGAATTAGAGTTGGTTTGGCCTATAAACCTGACATGCAAAGCCAGCTTTGGACCAGTTGCTGTGATGGCAGCAGCCAGGCAGAAAAATAAAGCTGTTGACCACTAAGTGATGATTAAATTTCACTTCTAGTGGTTTTCTGTAACTCACCGTCCACCTGAAAGAATCCTCCAGATTTCGTGTTTGACAAAATAGTTCAACTAGATTTGTTCGCTCATCATACTGATCCTCTGTCTGGTAAACATTTCCTCACAAGCACAGCGGCAGGTCCTGATGCTGAAGTTTGCACTGCAAACCTCGTGTTCACCCAAGCACAGACACTGAAACAGATGGGAAAATAGGCACCCTTTGTTTTGTCATCGTCTTGCCTGCGTTTGACACCGTGACTAGAATCTTAATTTGGATGGCTTTGGATGCCGACCAGTCTGACGATATTGTACAGTGAAATACAAAGTCATTCTGTGAATCAGGGGAAAAGAAACATATAGTGTTTATTGTATTGTGATCTTAACAAACCAAATAGGAAACATTGGTGGGCGGATATCTCACTGATCATTTCATGTAGACTCAAACTACATCAGCAAAAATACAGCTGTGAAATGAACATCACAGGAATGCATTCCGTCTTCTTAAGGACTGCAGGATTGAGTTTATACAAACATAAACATTATTATTATTATACAGCATTATTATTATTATTATTATTATTATTATCATTATCAGCCTCATTATCATTATCAATAATGTAACACCTAAATTCTTGTAAATGTTTCCATTCATTACACTGGGAACAATTTGAAAAATTCCTAGTATTTGAGTTAGGTCTGACAGCTGAAACAACTAATTTTGGGTGCGGAATCAAGCTGATCTCAGTTAGCTACTGGCTGCTAAAGCTACATTACAGTAGCCTTATCGCTCAAAAACATAATAGTGTTAAATAAACGTGCAGAGTGCCTGTTTCTTTCATATTTCATTCACGTACAATGGCTGAAATTTTGCAAAACAAGCACATCTGACAAGTACAGTATTTTCATCTTTTTAGAAAACGGGATCTATAGTTCAAAAACACCCGGCAGTAGAAAAACTGGGGTCAGTTTTGGATTCCACTCAAAATTAGTTACAAAACAGCTATCAGACCTAACTTAACAAAATTGTGTTTAGTGTTATAGGTAACGATTTCTTTTTCCTACCTGATCACAAATCAAATTGATCTAGTCAGTTTGTGAAACGTTTATACCAGTAAAGAGCAGCTGGTGAATGATGACAACAATTCACTGGATGCAATTCCAGGAAGATGTGTTGAGGAGGGTTCCTTTTTGTGTGTGGGGTGTGGTTTAAGCCAAAAGGTGTCCATTACAGACTAATGATGAGAAAGGACATTTTCCGTTTCTTCTGTTAGTGAAACTTATAGGAATCCGGTGCCTGGGCGGCTCAAGTCCCTCCACTTCTGCTCCGGTTATGATGCTGTGAGCAGCAACACTGCAGGAAAAACTGACTCCCAGGTTGGGATCATTGTAAACTCTGAATTCTAAGAATAATAGTCAGACGAAAGTCGACGTAACTGTCATGTAGTATGAAATACCAGTGGCTGTAATCAACAAACTAAAGTCGCATGTTAGATGCAGGAAGAAGGATACACATCCCTTTGCTGCCATTCTAACATGCGATTTTTTCAAACATGAAATAAAGCAGCTCACACTCAGTATGTGACATTTTACAGGATTCCATAATGGTACAAAAAAGGACTTATCTCGTCTTCAGATTTAGAAGACAACATGTGCTAATGAAAACAACGTATCTCAAAATATCAGCTTCCATGAACAAAGAAAACTGCCTTGTTGTGAACTTTCTGACAGTAATTTGGGGCTATTGACAGTTCATTTGCTCAAGGGGCCGATGAAGCAACTCGGGACAAGAACATTAAGACGATGAATGCTCCTTAATAGAAGTGAAAATGCATTAATCGATCTGGCACACAACATCCCTCAGCATTATCATCAAAGCACCTGGACAACAGAGAAACACCAAATTAACAACACAGCGTAAGTATGCAAATGACTCCTCTACATGCTGGGTGAACCACAGCAAACAAAACAAGGATAATAATAAACGCTGGTGTTTATCCATAGTTATCAACAATATCACTAAAATATTATCCTCACTGTTATTATACGGTAATATAATAATAGTTGTTCCGTGCATTATTATGTAATGTTGCTAATAAATAGATACAATAATCGTTAACAGTAGGGAGTTTATTCACTTTTAGCAATTCTAATACAGCGACATAAAAATTAATTTAGTAAGGCAAACAGCTTTTCCAGGTCTTAGATTTTCTCTAACACTAACATTCACTTCCTTACATTTACTGCTCCCTGTAATTTTACATTCCACCTTCTTCTGTGATTGTAGTTTGTGTTTTAATGTCTTGCCCCCAGCACATTTTGTGATACTGCTGCATGTTATAAGGACTGTTATTGTAAATGTCTTTCTGTGTGGGTGTTACGATCCTGAGTCGTAATCTCTATTAATATTAGTGTTGATTTGCTGTTCCCCTCTACACTGGGGTGGGCTGTTTTCACCTGTTCCTGTGTTTTGTCTCAGAGATTGAGGTTGTCAGGGGAGCAATGTGATTGGACCAAGTGGATGCCGATTTTAAAATGCTCCCTGGAGATGATGGATTTGCTTTTTGACTTTTTCCTGACCACCCAACTGGACTGTGCCTGTTTAGATCCATCTGCGTGTGTGTGAATTGTACATATGGGGGGGAGGGGGCATAAGAAATTTTGAGTATTGGGTAATTTTGGTACCAGTAATCCACTATCCAGGTCTTAGAGTGGCCAGCTCAATCCCCGGACATGAGCCCAATTGAAAATCTGTGGTGGATTATCAAAAGGTCTGTTTCAAAGTGTAAACCAAAGAATTTAGAAGAATTAAAAGCAGTAATTCAAGAAGAACGGGACACTATTACCACCTAGTTGTCACGTAGTTATACAAAAATATGTACACCTGTGCTAACATTTATACTATGAGTGTGGGTTTGACGTCATGGTAGAGACACTTGTCAAACGGCCAAGAAAAATATGTACACTTGCTCTTTGTCTCTTTTGTCATTCATGTGCACACGTGTGCACACACATATGCACATAAATTATAATAATAATACATTTTATTTAAAAGCGCCTTTCTGACCACTCAAGGACACTATAAAATAAGCAATAAAACAACAATGGATAAAATTAACATAAAATAAAAGAAATGTAGGGTGGTGAGGTTGCAGTGAGAATGGTTAAAGTGAGTAGGCAATCTTAAACAAATGAGTTTTGAGTCTGGATTTGAAAACAGGAAGTTGTTTCAATGTTTCGGAGGGCTGGTGGCAGAGAGTTCCAGAGCTGGGGAGCAGAGCTTTCAGCCGCTCTGGTATTCCATGACATTGCACGACTCTGCAGAAAGTTCACTTGAACTGAATGTTTTTGCTAAAATGATTTGCCTGAAACTTTCTGATACACATATTATACACACATATTTCTTTTTTTGAATCAGTTGTAATCTCGACTCAATAGATTTTCATGAAAATGTTATGATGAATTCACCACCTGAAATGTAGGGGAGATCAGAGAGTGTGTTTGGCACTTCTGTCTGTATCTTGGAGCTCTTTTAGGCAAGTGCACTCAAAATGTAATACAAACCAGTTACATGTGTCTGCTATTAAATGGTGTAGCTGTTATCTCTGCAACACAAAAAGAAAATGCATGGTTCAGTCTCAAACACAAGGAGTGAAATGTTACAATTCTCCCCATAGTCTGGATTAGTCATAACATACCCTAGGGTGAGATGTAACATTATGAAATATGGCAAAAACATGATATTGAAAGCTTTTTATTCAACACCTAAATGACCTATTAACACAATTGGTGTGTGTGTGTTTGAGAGAGAGACAGAAAAAGCCAAGTTTGTTAGTTTCTCTCAGCTGTTGTGACAGACATCTGAACATAATAATAAACTAGAGCAAAATGTGCAAATGTACACCAACTAAATAATAGTGTGTATGTATGTGTGTCCCAGGGTCAACATTTGAACATAATAATTCTTCTTTTGGATTTGAGTTATTTAAGTGTTCCATGCACACAATGCATGTTCTGATTTGTCTTGTTTCTTATCCAGATCTTTCTTTGGCAAGCTTATTTTCCATGTTGGCTTGACAGACCATCATTTTTGTTCTTCTTCCAGGGTCATCCCAGTAGGTGTATCACTGACTATAGATGCTTGTTACCTCTCCCTTCCTGTTACAGGAATTTCCCGTGATAAGGGTTGTAGGCCAACTAGGCTTTAGGTGAAGTGACTCTGTTCCTTCAGTACAGCTTCCTGGTGCATTGGCCGTGTGGGCAACTGGAGGAGTGGTGTAGCTGCAGCTAAAGTGCTATCCTTACAAGATCTGACATGTCATATGTTGCCATGGTCTTTCCTGGATTCATTCTTATCCAGGAATCACTTGTGCTCTTCACCATCATCTTCAGTGGGCCATAAACACTCTATATGGAGTGGCTGGAGCTTGTGACTGCAATGAGGGAGAAATGTTAGCAATACGATTCAACTGTTTTTGCAAATCAATGGCAATGCAGTAGACAGATGTGAGCTGAGGTTATCCATGAGGAGTAGCACCTTTTTCTCAAGGGCTGACCCTGGTGTGGTTTGCAAAGTACTCAAGAAAGATGACAAAATCAGCCTCCTCCATCCATCCTGATTTATTTCCACTTCCAATACTTCCTATTGCTGCATTCCATACAAAGTGGTCTTATCCTTTGGGTAATTTTGTCTGTAGCAACTGTCAGACAAAAATAAAAACCGGTGGTGAATAGGGAGCTCAGCTCAGCTCTCAGTTTACCAGCTTACCCATCCTAGTGACTGAAATAACAAGATTGCAGATACAAGTGGCCAAAATGACTCCTCCAGGGCATCTGGGTTCAGCCTTAGAGATAGTTTGAGGAATGTGGACATCTGGAAGGATCTTGGAGTAGAGCTACTGCTCTTTCACATTGAAAGGAACCATTTGAGGTGGTTCAGGCATCTGTTACGATGCCTCCTGGGTGCCTTCCTTTGGAGGTTTTCCAGGCACATCCAATTGGGAGGAGACCTTGGCAGCTGTTACTTCAACAATTTGCAGGTCAGCTTATTTGCTGAGTAAGAGGGGATTAGAAGGAGCGTTGTTACCAGTTTTTCTCAGTGAATTCAGTGGATAGGCTGGTCCAGTACTTGCCAGGCACAGAGGTGTAGTTAGCTGACACCAAAACAGAAGAAATGTGACTCCTGCTAACACCAAAGTTATCTTGAGATGTAACATGTGTGTGTGGAGGCTTTTAAGTAAAAGGTGCTGATGGACCTAGGCCTAGTAACAAGAGTAACACATGATTTAATGTATTAAAGTGGCAGATGCTTGCGTATTTGATTGAGTGACAGTTACTGCAAAAGGCTTATATGCTGAACCCACTGAAATGTACCATGAGATTGAACAATTCAAAAATGTGCTCTCAGTTAAGGTCCACAAAATGACTAAATTACCTCAGCTCCTTGAGGAATATGAGTTACTGTTTTAAAAATGTAATATAGTCACCAATCTTCCAGCTCTCATACAAGGAAGGAAAAAGAAACACAGGATGGACCTTGTTCAACATTCAGCACTACAAGGAAACAGCCCTGAGGTTTTATATTAGGGAAAATGTAAGCTTATTGTTACTAGCGTAACAATGGACCTATATTTGCCGTTATTACACAATGGGTCGTGACTCATTCCAGTAGTCATTCATTGACGAAACAGATTGTTTTCAGAGTTAACAACAGAAGGCCAAGCCTTCTTCTCACATGTTGTGACAGACTTCTTGTCAGCAAGTTTTACGCAATTCAGTTGAAGATCAAACTTTACTGTATTTCACAATAACAAAGAACAGACGGAAAAAAAAATGTAAAAAAAATAATTTTGTTTTGTAGTTGTTCCTACTACAATCTCACAACCCCTTTTTAATCTTTGATCTTGCAACCCCTTGTAGGAGTCCCAACTGCCAGGTTGGGAGCTATAGCAGTACACCACATTTAGGTGGTAAATTTCCATTTATACTTCCTTAAAAATAGAGTACCTCTCTCAATACACAGGTGAGTTGACCTGTGTATGGGTGAGATGGATATGTTCACCAGTTTTGTATTAAAAGAACACACAGGGCGGCCGTGGCTCAGGAGGTAGAGCAGGTCACCCACTTCTCCAGTCCATGCCGAAGTATCCTTGGGCAAGATACTGAACCCCACGTTGCCCCCGATGTTTGCAACATCGGTGTGTGAATGTGTTAGAGCGCTTTGTAATAGTGCAAGCTGTGTGAATGGGTGAATGTGACGCGTAGTGTAAAGCGCTTTCAGTGGTCGATACGACTAGAAAAGCGCTATATAAGTACAGTCCATTTACATGGTACCAAGCAGTTAACCTAAAGGTATAGTGTATATATATAGTATATATAGTAAACCTAAAGCAGAATTAAACAAACCCAGATCAGTCAAGGGTGGTAACTCAGCTGTTTAAAGTGCAGATGGTGGTAAAACATGAACCACCAACCAAATGCTTATGTCAGTTGATATAGCATGTTGACATAACAAGTCATTTGAACATAAGTCACTATATTCATTCAGGCCCAGACTAAAAAGCTTTGGCAGCCATATGTTAGGCAATTGTTGTTAAGTGTGTTGTTAAATGCAATGCAAAAAAAATGTTGTTTGTTGTTTGGGGGGGGGGGTCACTTTTTCTGAATCTATCTTGCTGCTGGACCTTTTTTTTAAGTAGCACTGGAGGCAGGGCAGCAGTTCTTGGCAGCTCAGTACTGTATTGGAAATTCTCGTATGATTCATGATAATTGTGATTTATTAATAATCTTGACCATTTGTGTTGTACTTAGTAATATAGTAATTTTCATACTAATTTTGAGTAATTTGCATACAAAAATTTCCTCAATGCTATTTTTAACCAACTTGGTAAGGTACTCTTGTTTGAATCATCCCAACTCAATCTTAAGGTTAATGAAAAATAGTGATTTGAGTAATGGTAATTAGTAACCAGAGACCAAGAGACCAGATCACCCCAAACAACAGATAAATGGAAATGCACACACACACACACACGAGACAGAATTAGAAACATATAACACACAACAGCTCCTTTTGCAAGCCATGCAACATCTTGAGTCTACACAAAAAACAACTGAAGGGAACATTTCTGGGCTTTACACAAAATACATACACGATGCATTCAGAAAAATGCCAAAACAATCCCAGTCGAAGGCCAAAACATCACTTTTTTTGGTAGATTCTGGAGGAACAGAGTCAGTAATTAGACAAATGATATTGACCCCATCCCAAAAATGAGTACAGATATGCTAATTAGTAGCAGCATCAGGTACTGCTGTACTAGAGAGGTACACAGTCACAGTCTCATGCTATAATGACGTTGAGGGAAAGCTTAAAAACATTCATTTTTGCTGTCCAAACACAGTCCTGTAAATCTGCTAGGGAAAGATCTTATGTGTTGCCTAGGTATTGTGTTGGTTTTCACTCCACAAGGCGTTGTTGAGACTAGAGTTTCTAAAAGAGGTTCTTTCATAAAGAATACCTGATACATGCTTATCAGTGAAGAATTCCAGGCACTGCACTTAACCCTGTCAACAACACACTGGTACAGGAGGCCAAGACACTCACTACAGCCACACATACAGACGTCATAACAACACAGAGCGTACGCTGCACATCTCATATCTCTCATGGGACTGGGAATAATTTTGAAACCTTCTCACCCAAACATAGTGAAGCCATCCAAAACATTCCACAACCAGAGACAAAGAAACAGGTTATGAGTTTTTTGGCATACTGCAGACAGTGGATCCCTAACTGCTGAAATCAAGGCACCATTGGCTGCAATTGCTCATGGGAAAGGCCTCACAGCCAAAGATGAGGTAATATGGACACCTGAAGCAGGAAAAAAGTTTTTGTTGATCTAAAATGTGGTTTTGCAATCTCCTCCCATTCTGAAACTTTATCCACACAGATGGTTTAGATCACACTGATGCAATGACGCCAACGACTATCCAGTGGCGCTGGAGGGGTGGCAGATGCAGAGGAATCCGGAGCACATTCCTGCTTGCTGCCATCATTGTCCTGCCACTGTCCCTGTCTAAAGTTACACCTTAGTCAGCCCAAGAACAAGGTCACAGCGATTCCAACAGCAGCCACACTGAGAAACCATCATGCAGATTAAAGCGGGAGCTGTTACCTGAGTTCACTCAGAATCCAACAAATCACCCTGAGCGCTCCCTATGCAGAGAGAGTTGTGGGTGACCTGACTGAGAAGTGCAACATCAGCATTGTGAACTACAGAAGTTCAACTGCTAGATTCAGGAACATCACACATGTAACACAACAGGGAGATCACCATCTGTTGTTCTGTTGTGAAAACGAACCCCACTGCTCAACAAGGTACTGTTTGTTTCACTAGGAAATGTTTTACTGACAGCGACCATTTCCTGGGAATTTCACCATGCAGACAGACTGACTGTTACAGGGGTACAGACTGTTGTGGGGTAAAGTGGGACCATGGGAACGAGAGCTCGTGTATGACGTGGCATACGTGGCTCCTTTAAACCTGACTGACATCGTTAGCCTTAATTGCCCAGGGGTGGACAACTCCCGACTGTTTATGCCCTCCGGTGATGGGTACAGGGTAACGTGTATCAGGGCCTCTGGTGGTGCGACACATGTTATTTGGGAAAGTTGGTACTCTCTATCACCATACTCTCCACACTCACCCATTTTCATGCTAATTATGTTCATTATGTTCTCCACACAGAGAAAAATGAGATGCTGAAAGAACTCCATGTTGTTTCACATCTTAATGATTTGCTGCATGAAAAGAGAAGCCAAGACTGATTTCAACCACTGGAGCCTGTGATCATGGCTGACCGAAGGAGGATGGGAAAGTGACACTAACGAAACTTTTGACACCTATGTTTGTTTTCTGGGTAGTTATTGCTGTTTTGATTGGTTGTGCTGTTCGGTGCATTAAAGCTTTGATTGCTTCTGTAGTTTGAAATTCCGTGGGACAGTTCCTGAACTTGTCTCAGAGTGACCTCTCTCACAGGTCTCTGGCCTGGGTCCCACTATTTTAGTTTGATGACACTGAAATTGTTTGAAAGAAACAAATCAACTCTGATTTACTTTTACTTTTCATTTTTCATAATGATTTGAACTAATGATCAGAATAAAAGAGAATGTTGTGATTTGATATCCTGCAATAGTAATTTTCATACTAATTTTGAGTAATTTGCATTCAAAAATTTCCTCAATGCTATTTTTAATCAACTTGGTAATGTACTCTTGTTTGAATCACCCCGCCATGCTTTTTCAGAGAGTGCTATCCTGTGTGAGGTACAGAAGAGGTTTTCTTATCATAGAATTACTGTGTACAGCTTTTACCTTATGTTCTAATGTTCTACGTTACAATCCAGTTCATTAAGTTAAATTATTGCCAATGATATTTGAGAGAAAGAGTACAGTGCATTAAGCTGGCTGTCCATCCATAATAATGGAATGATAAATAGAACTGGTAATCCTCTATTTGATTATGTCAGGTTTGCCTGTTTTAAGATAAATATATTTTATACTTATGCATTGCATGGTTTGCCACGTTCCTCATCATCAAATTAAATGCAAATTTTGTGTCATAAAATTAATAATTTACCATTAAATTTTTTAACAAAGCTGGTGGCAGTGCAACTGAAAACTCTGGACATTCATCTTTTTGAGACATGTAGTTAGAAAAGACCAAAGTTTTGATAAATTGTTGTCACCTGATCTGTTACATGAGTGAGGATCAAATTTTATGCAGTTTTTTTCTGCCAACAGTGATGCAGGAAAAAGCTGAGTGTTGAGAGATTTGCTTTGGGTCACTCATCTGTAAGTAGGCTTGTACAGACACAAGCTGAATACATATCTATCCAAATTTCCCACCTTTCATCATTGTTTGTTTATCTCAGCAAGTATCCCTACACTCCTCAATGGGGCACTGCAGCAAAACAGTTTACTTGGTAATCTGCTGCCATAGTTTCACTGAACTGAGTGAATGTGGGTCCTGGTCATGGATGACAAACTAAGCTTCTCCTTGAAAGAGTGGTTATATAATTTCCTCAGTGAGATGAATGATAAGGTAATTGTTCACTACTGATGGATGGTGAGGCAATCACCACGACTGATGGAGTTGTCAGTGTGGTTTAGCGAACACAGCCATCTGTCAGCCCACCGCAGCAGAGCCCATTCCTCACAGATATACAATGACAACTTTTTATTAGGTGATAAACAAGCTTTTCACTGTGTTTTACTGGATATTTCCTGCAGAGGGGCATGGGTTGTGCATTCTGGCCAGATTAGTTTCTGTGCAGGTAAAGATCCATAGATCACAAAGAACTAGTTTCAAACCAGTCTCGCCAGTTTTTGGCCATGCAGGAACTCCTAAATCATTCATAGTCAGTCAGAACACAGGCTGCAGTAATGTTAGTTGCAGTTATTAAGTTCTACAAAGCTAGCTATGTCTATTGACAAAAGTGTGTACAATAAGGTAACAGTATGATACATTGCACAAAAAGAGCATTTTGACCTCATACATACAAACAGAACAGGTTGATGCCATGGCATATTGGGCAGGAGCAGGGCTAGAGCCGAACAGTTAGATGTGCGAGGTACTGTAAGGTTGAAGCACAACTAAGCATAGTGGAAGAACTCGCTCTATTGTTCACAAGCACAATACAGGGTCTCAATTTTCAGTTTCTAATAACAGTTAAAGAAAAGGCTCACCTTTATGATCTTTGGATTCTCTGCTTTCTGCCTGCCATATTCTATTATAATGCCTGTCCCTCCCTCATTACCACCACCTTAACAAGGCCCTTACACACAACCTGCCCAGTACAATCATAGTCTGATCTGCTAGCCTCCTCCTGAAAATCCTCCTATTCTGCATTAGAAGATGCATTTTATTAACGTGGGTGTTGGAAAAAACCCCTAGCATCACACAGTGGATAAGTAATGTGTTAGAGTTCACAGCCGTTGAAGCTATCAGCTTTTATTTGAGAGAGGAACCTTCCCAGTTTTATACTGTTTGGAGTGCTTTCACAACTTATGCAATGTTAAGACAATGATTAAGTATGCTCTTCTTAAAGTCACATATTGTGAGTCATCAATCAGTGATATCATTGAATCATAGTTGCATTTTATCCATGCTAATTGCATGGATTTAGAGATGGTTGGTTAGTCAGTCCATCACACCAATCCAAACTAAATATATCTCAACACCTACAGGGTGGATTACTGTGAAAGTTTGTAGACATTTGTGGTCCCCAGAGGATGAATTCTCGTGACTTTGGTGATCCCCTGAATTCTTCTAATGCCATGATCAGGTCAAAATTTTTAAATTCCAGGATGAATTGTGGTCACTTTGGTGACCCCTGATTTTTTAAACCAATGACATTCCCATTAACCCTTGTACTTTGTGTTTAGTGCTAATTAGTATCAGTCTAATTCTCTGATGAGTAGGTTAAAACGTGTGCTACATTTATCTCAAATTACTGCATGACAGAGTCACTAGAATGGCTGTTGACTCTTAGTCTTTATAAAATTTAAATCTTTATTGCATTTTTGTTTATGACAGACTTAAATTTAGCTGCCTTCACTTGTTTAAATTCTGTTTTTAATTTTCCCCTGTCTAGATAGCACTTGAACAGCACATGCTGTCAAACAGGTTGGTTTGGTAACTCTGAGTACTCATGAAAAAAATATTTGTCATTGTGGCTGAGTTAATTAACATTAATTCAGTGGATGAAACAGCAAAGCTGTCATAGGTTTTGTTTTCAGGGCCTGACTGCTGTCTCAGCAGGTCAGCATTTATACCAGGCATCAGGGCAGAGATCTAAACATTTCTTCAGTGCTTTATTGTGCGTTTTGCCATCTTAGCAGAACTGCATTTAATTTTTTTTTTTTAAATATACACATATTCACTACTTTTCATCAAGTTGAGTGTGTGATCCAACAGATATTATCAGGCAGAGTGATAGTAGGAGAAGGGCCAGGCTCTGCCTCTGAGACACATCCATCAGTCATGCAGGGGGAATCGCCTAAGTCCAGCAGGAGGAACAGCCGTGCTCAATTAGTTCTGGCTTGAGCTCTGTCTACCTGATCTATGGGATGCATTGAGAACAGAGCCCAGTGAAGACCTAGTCATTTCTGCCTGTCTTGCTAAGTGCAATAGTAAAATACGACTGCATTATTATTGCCTTATTATAAGTTGTGTGTCTTGTCTTGACTTGTCTTGTCACATCAAAATGTTTAAAATAGATGGTTGAACCAGTTTGCAGCCCTGTAGCCAGAGAAAACTGCCTTATCCTGATCCACAGAATTTGCATACCTTTTTTTTCAATGTGATTTTCTTGGAATTCAGGTACATTCATGATGTGAAGAGGTGTGCCACCAGGGGGTGGGTCACAAGTTGCACAATGGGCAGGCACTGCAGATTTTTAATTTGTCCAATACTTTGGCTGATGACCAAATGCCTGCAAAACTAATGACATTCCCATTAACCCTCAGCTGTATTTTGTGTTAATTAGCAAGCATGCTAATGTGCAAAACTATGATGGTGACCATGGTAAATATTAGCTGCTAGACATCAGCGTGGTAGCACTGGCATTGTGAGCATGTTACAATGGTGTCATTTAGCTCATAGCACCAGTGAGACTATAAGTACAACCTCACAGAGCTGTGACACATTTCTTCAAAGGCTGTGCTGGCATACCTGGCAAAGGTTTCTCTCAGATTCTGTTGACATTCTGCTTTTGCATAATTTTTGGCTCAGTGGCACGCAGTGTTGATTATTATTCCATGAATAAGTGAAAAAATGAGCTCCAATTAAGAGGTAATTTGAGTATGAGCAGTAACAAGATGCTAATGAAAATCCCAGTCTTATGATGGGACCGGGAGATTGATTTTGAAATTAGGCTGCCTCACCAGTTTTACTCTCTGCAGATGAAGGAATTAGACAGCATGGGTCTGGTTAAGGGAGGTCCGGGCTAATTACTCTGAAATCCCAGTGAAGTCCATTTGTGGCAATAATAGCCCTGTGATTGCCTTTGTATCCTCTCATCTCACAAAGCTGCTCAATCTCTATTTGAATTTCTGTGTCACTCACGATGAAGGTTTTTGGGGATCTTGCCACAGTAGTATTGTTGTGACATATTTGCGTCATTTAAGTTTAATTTGACCGATGGAAATGCAGTTCACAGTAGGCACAGTAGCTGTATTGGAAATAGATTCTATACAGATCAGTTTAATCTCTGTTTATGTGAAATACCAAAAAATTGTTGTTTTGGTTCAGTGTATCAGTGGTCTCATTGTTTAGTACAGTAAGCAGGGTGTTATCATATAGTTGGCATCATGGTGTTATCCTGAGCCTGATCTCAGTGTCTGCTCTGCCTTCATTTTTGCTTGGTGCAAACAAAAGCAGAAACTGATCCGTTGTTGACTCAGTTTAATGTTGGTATCGCATCCACCTTTGTTGAGCCTCCTCTCCTCAACTAAGACTTGCATGCAATATCAGCCAATAAAGAAACTGGGTAACATCATAGCTTACCCTGCTTATACGCACAAGGAGGCAATTTATTGCTTTACCACTTTTGAATGAATTCCAACAGATAAAAAAAGCAGATGTCCTGTTTTCAAACCCAAGGCACATCTGCTTTGTTTGCTTGGTACCACTAGCAAGTAATTCAAGCCATGCAGCTGTAACAGAGTTAAAAATACACTTTATGAATTATTATTTCCAATTTGTAAGTTTTATTTATCATTTTATGATTTATGAATTTTATCTCAATGAGATATTTTCATTTACCATCATTTTATAAATTCTTTATGTGGAAATTGCCTTTTGCCTTTTGTGTATCTCCTGGGCTTCTGTAGCCCCTCCCCTCTGCCCTCATAGTCCCAGTTATGTTACTGAGGGTAAGTTATGTGGAAAAACGCTGCTGTAATATCGTATTATTTTCTTTGTAAATTGAGCCATTTATGTTGTAATCTTTGATGCATATTATTTACTGTTGCATGCTGTTATGTTACCAAGCGGTTTTGTTGTTTATTCGATAATATAAGTTTATAGATTTTTTAAGTTTTATTTTTAACATTTTTATTCATTTGTTGCCATGTAATCTGTGCAGCATAGCTCGTATTTCGAGTGTAGTGGTATGCATGCTTGTATGTTTACATTTTAGGAGCAGAGGCGCAGAAAACAACAGAATCAAACAATGTGTTTAATGTTTTTCTTCAGTGTGTTTCTTTCTTGGTTAGTAAACTTTGTCATTTCTGTTTGGCTCAGTCCACCCGTTCTCTTTGATTGTTTCTGTAAAATCTAATCCTTTACGGTCGGTTATGTTACTGAGGGCGAAACGAGTCAATGTAAACATTTGGTTAAATGAGCAGAGAAACCATGCTTGAATTCTTCTTCATGCCCCAGCCCACACACCGTTACACAGCAACTGTTTTATGGGTGACATAAAATGGAATAACCTTTTCCTTCACAACTCAACCTGAACGTGCATCCTTATCCAGAGTTTGGCTCCAAGCAGCCATGTCGCCATCATCCAGACTGAGTGGTGTGTTTTCCTGCTGAGTCAGTCTTTATCACTCTGAGCAGCAGTGGTTTTGGCTCCAAGATAAACTGACAAAGCGATGGGTTTAGGATCTCCTGGTCTGCTGTCGTAAACTGATAAATTATAGCAAGAGTCTCGAGGCAACCAGTAAGGTTTTTGAGGTGCAGTTACCTGATGTCATGCCACCATGATGCAAAAGAGTATAAATACTGTTTAACACATTTATTAAATCAAATACTAAAAACTCTAATTTCTATCAGTGCATATCCCTAGATGGTTACCCATACATGTTTGAATTGAAGAATGAGTTTACATTTGCATGGGTGTAGGTTGGACATTGGTGGGGACATAAAAGCAGCATTATGTTCTACGGTTGTCCATGCGGATGGATAGATGGTACAAGCATTCGCTTGGACTCAAGGATGAAGTAATTAGATTTTGGTGATCAAAGGTCAAGGATACTGTGAAAAGAAACAACATTTTTTGGCCTGTTGAATATTATATTTCAAGACTTGCTTTGGGTCATTTCTTCAAATTTTGCACAAATCTTAACTTGGACTTGGAGATGAAGTGATTCAGTTTGGTCAGAGGTCAAAGGTCATCAGTATGACTGTATGTCTGCACAGAACATGATTTTGGCCATAATGCAGGAACTCACATGCTACGTAACCGCAACTGGATTGGTTGGCAGAGGTATACAACCACCAGGTGGTAATTCTAGTTCCATATATGATAGACTTAGAACCACAATTTCATGTCATCTTTATTTATAGATAGTAGCCAACACTGATACAGGAAGTTCTCATCCTCTGTCTGAGCTACGGCATGGTCAGGTTGCTTATGTCACCTTATCCAATAACACAGTGATGCATATGTGAACAATGAGATAATTTCCTCATTTCAAACATACACTGATGAACCATTGGTATACAGTTTGTCATCAGGCTAATATTTGCCATCATTAACCCACAAGCTTAACATCTGGCCCCATCTGAAATCATCACAATGAACACACTGAATAGCCTGTCACGCTTTCTGTTACATTATTTGGTTATTTGATGGATCTGATGGTTACATTTTTGTTTGTTTTTTTGAATGTTTGTTATTTGTGTCACATTACATTAGATTCCTATGTTCAATACCCTGAGGACAATTTTCATGTTTAGAAAAAAATCATCCATCCATCCAGTGTATAACAAAGAAATTGTTGGAATGCCTCTCTGGATCCTGTATTAAAATGTGCACTCCACATCAGATGTTCAGTGAGCCAGCGCCACCATCTTCACTATAGTTTTATCAGTCAGAATACTGAATATCACTTCTGACATATCACCAAGTCATTATTCAACCTCACCCTCCTCTCCTCCTGGTCTGAGCTACTACATGGTTGGCTTGCTTCTGTCACCTGAAACCTGGTAACACCCTGATGCAGCCATAACAGTGAGATAGAACATTTATGGCTTAGTTCTGAGTTGAGAATTAATATCATGATTATTGTTGACTCTACCCATTAGCAATTAAGAAAATGTTTATCTTGACTTATTGTAAAGTAGCTCCTAATGTTCACCATTCTTTTTTGGGCTGTCTTTATTATGACACTTGAAATTTGACTGGAGCCCACCTCTGGTAAATTCAACTGATTGGACATGATCTGGATCCTGTCTATGACAAAGCATTTTAATGATTGTTGTCTGACATCACTCAATACATCTCGTGCATTGATATGATCGGTATGCCAGGAACTGAAAGGACGTTTCTCAGGTTTTAACGCGTTTTTTTCTGTAATTAATTAAAGTCCCAGCCCATATATATATAAAAATATATATGTATACATTAGGGATATATATATACATTAGGGATAGGCCGATTATCGGCTGGGCCGATCAATTTAAAACGGGGTTATTTTTTTATTTCAGCAGTGAAAGCTGTGCATGCACAGTGCTCACACACACGGCGGAGAGGAGAAAAAGTTTTTCCCGGGCGGAGAAGCTCCGGAGAGCAGATATATGTTTCTTTATTTACTGTAGAAAACCTTAGGGAGCTATTTCTTTGTTTACGTTTTCATTTAACTTTATAAGACATGCTGCTGAGCCTGGGAGCTCCCTGCACTTTTTGTTAGAATTTTAAAACAAAGATGTCTATTGTCTAAGATTAAAAAAAAAAAAAAAACCTTTAACATGTTGCAAATCTGAAAAGCTGCTTAAAGGCATTTAAACAAAGTTAAGTGTTGGAGTTTGTATTATTACGCCAATATTTTCACTTTTACTGCAAATGAATATCGGCTCCAAATAGAATGTGTGTTGACAGTATAATTATGATCATTATGTGTTATTAATCCTTTAGGTGCAGCCATTCTCACTCTTCTATGATAGAGCAGTGAACATCGTTCGTCAGAAAACCAGAAGTTTGTCGCTTGCAAGCAGTCATTCAAGCATACAGCTCTGGCATAGGTAGAAAATATCTCACTCCTCGGGTATTTTGTGTTCCAGCTGGAGCAATAAAGACTTACCACAAACCTAATGTATTAGGTAATGCTTATATCATAGGATAAAACACAAAAACATATTCACAGCACAGGTTATGGTGCTTTGGTTTTGTCCCTCTGTATGTCAATAAACAGTGACTTTAACTCCAGTCAATTAAACTTAGTACAGTACTGGTTGGATTTACCTGTCCTGGCAGCAGAAGTGTCCCTACATGGGAATCCCCTCAGGCAGCTAACCCAACACTGTGCACATTTGTTTTTTAGAGATCAAAGATAGGATTATAATGTGTACCTATTATAAACTGTACAATAATAACAATACTGTAAACAATAATTGCCATGACTACAATCCTGTTCATGTCCTTTAGTCCCCCATAGGACATGAGGTTTGTGGGAGTGTTGACAACAAAAACATTACAGTCAAAAACACAACACATCACTGAAGGGACAAAAATATTGACTGTAAATACAGTTTACAATAATATTGACTTCTATGAGCTATTGAGAATCACTGTAATTTTTAACAAAATTTAGTCAGTTAAGTGTTACAATAATTTTTAATAAAGCATGGCAGTTGTTTTTATACTGTATTATTTCTCCTTCTAAATGGTTTCTCTGTAATACAAACGGCGGAGGATATGATGGCAGGCATTGCTTGCACTGTCCTCTGGTGGTGTTTGGTACAAACAACAGCAGACTGCCATTTTAATAAGGTGATTTTCCACACCAGCACACAACAATAAAGCATTACTTCCTCTTCTGTAAACAGGTCCAGTTTATGCACTACCTAGATTTTTATGATTACACTGTGACCTCCAATGTTCCAGCCCCTTCAGCAGGGTTTTTTTTTTTTTTAAGGCATTCTGGGTAAACACAGTAAAAATAAAATGTTTCTAAGGGGTGGCATTTCCCTTTTTGGTGAATTTATTCTTGGATCTTTAATAATCTGTGGCTTTTCACTGATGAGCTCGCATGCACATGCAGGATTTAAGACATTCGACAGGGTATTTACCTTTCAAATGTCAACCAATCATGCACCTAAGTCTCTGGGGTGGGCACGAGCACTTTAGCACTTGAGACTTAAGGAGATGTTTTCAAGCAGATTTTCTCATACTGACTCTTAGACAGGAGGCAACATGGTTACATGAACATTGATTTCTGAGTCACTGGGGAAAGAGGAGGGCTTTTTGAATTTGTTGTGAATGCACAGGACATACAGAGACACAAAGTAAGCAATAAGAGAAGTTCCTGTGACAAAGAATTTGTCATTTTCTCTCATCACCTCTCCTGCCCTCGCTCTCTCATCTCGTCAGAGCAGCTTTTGTAGCCAGTGTCATCACTTTCACACAAAAATATGGCTTTGCGACATGCACATTTGTCACAACACATAATAAACTTCACTAATGACGGTGATAATATTGTCCTCTGCTGCTTTGCCGTCTCTATACTAGGCAGGTAGTGTTTCTTTAGGCAAAGGAAGATTGACGTCTACATAAACAGGTGCCCCATCTGTGGCATGTAAAGAGTTAAATTTCTAATTAAAGCAGTGTGAGGTGCCACTGATAGTGTTGTCTGAGAATTACAAAGCACTGGAACTTTTACTATTGCCATTTAAAGTGCAAGTCTCCGGTTAAACCCTGGATGTGTTTAATTAAATAGCAGTCAGGAACTCATCACACTAATGTTTAATAGTTTTTTTTTTTTTTTCTTTTGTAGTCAAGGTGATGACAAGCAGAAATGGAGGGAAAAAAAGACATGAAAATTATTACATTGGCTGCTCCTTCCTGTTTTATTAAGAAACAATCAAGCGAACAATCAAGGGACCTTGCAGTGTGCGTAGGTGTCCGTTTAATTCAAGCATCACAGCAGTGAGTGTTTGCAAGGCTGATTTCATCATTCTGATTGAATACTTGTCTAATTTAATCTCATTTAACTGAGAGTTGCTTGTAAGGCTAATCATATTCATTAAAAAGTGACTGAAGAAAATGTTTTTGGTTTTTTTTTTTTTTATCTTAACAGGAATGCATTTAGGATGGACATCCATATACTGTAGCATCTGATGCTCTGTGTACTTTCCATTCACAGGCTCATGCTGGCTCACTCCTGATGAACTGAACCTATGTGCCAGCTGAAAGG
The DNA here is from genome assembly GCA_033238685.1 of Lates japonicus. Classification (NCBI taxonomy): domain Eukaryota; kingdom Metazoa; phylum Chordata; class Actinopteri; family Centropomidae; genus Lates; species Lates japonicus. The sequence goes on along the minus strand of BRZM01000031.1, from coordinate 4,389,117 downwards.
ATTTCTGTCACTAAACATGCAGCATTTGTCAGTTTATTTTCAAATGTTTCTCAGTTGTTATTTTGCCAAGAAAAATTCATTGAGATCTGTCCAACTGCATGTCGGGATATATTTTACTCTGCAGTGGTTTATTGCTGACAAAGCTGGATTATCAATCAGGCAAAGTAGGCAACACCCAGAGGGATCCAGACCCTTGGAGGCCCTAAAGTCCCCCTGGTTCAGTAGATGGCAATTAGTATGTGGTAATTTGATTAATTGCAAATTTATGAACTCTGCACTACTAAAGCACGATATCAGCTGAAATGATAACAGCCTTCAGGTAGATGCTGCATTTTTTTTTTAGCAACATGGAACGTCTTCTAGGGATGAAAATGTTGGTCTATTAGTTGGTCAATTGGTAGATCCACCACTTTGGTCCAGACTGAAATATCTCTACAACCATTGGATGGATTGGCATACCATTTTGCACAGACATGAGAGGGAGAGAATCAGTCCTCTAACTCCACCATGAGGTTCAAGATTTTCAGTAAAGTACCTCACAGCTATTGAATGGTTTGTCATGAGGCCTGGGCAAAGACAGTGACAGTATGATTTGTGATAGCTTTGGTCGTTTCATTTGGTGCCATCATCCAACCAAAACTGTAAGTTCTCCAAAGCTTTTGTTCATGACCAAATGCCTGCAAAAGGCTTTGTGTTTAGTGCTGAACAGCAAAAGTTACTATACTAACATGCTAAACTAAGATGGTGAACATGATAACATTACCTGCTAAACCATAGCATGTTAGCAATGTAACTGTGAATATGATGCTAACACGTTAGACGAAGTACTATTGTGCCAAAGCGCCTAAGCACAGGAGCTAGCAGGGCTGCAGACTCTTAGTCTTGTTACCCAATCTTGAGACCCTGTCTACTTTTAATAACTTTCTCATTTTTGTTAATCTAACACCCATTTGTCTAGAAATTAAATGAATATATTATTAATTAATGTTGCTAGTTATGTTTTTTTTTTTTTTTTTTTTTGAGAAATATAAATATAGGACCTTTTTCTCCAGCCAGCAAAGTGTTACGTGCTCGCACTGTAATGGACTGTTATGGGAAGGTGGTTGGAGTGGATGGTGGGGGGTACAAAGTACAGGAAATATGACTCAAGATCCCACATGCGATTATATTTAGGCAACAAATAAGCACTTGCGTAAGATTAGGGCTGTCACACTGCGGTGAGGTTTGTCTTGTCTTGGGATTTTGGTCTTGTCATTTCCTGTTTTATTTTGAAGGATTTACTCTCCTCTCGTTTCAGAACACTTGCCCTTCCTCATGTGTCACCTGTGTGTCCTGATTACTCATTGTCTCCACCTGTTTCCCGTTACCTCTGCGTGTTTAAATAGTCTGTGTCTCCTTTGTCTTGTGCCAGAGTGTCTTTGTCCGTTCACCCGACTTACCTCCAGCCTTGAATCCACAGCCACAGTGTTGCCTCCAGTAAGCCATTGTTCCTCTGTAAGAGTGACTTTTTGTTTTTGTTATCTTATCTGCCCTAGGGAAGTTTTATAGCCTCTGTTTCTTTGTCACTCAAGTGAGAGAACTTTTGTTGTTAATAAAGTCTGTTTTATTTACGTCATCTCTGCGTCTGAGTCCTGCCTTTAGTCTCGGCCTGACAAGGGCAAGGTCATGGTTTCAGGTAAATGTTAAGCAAGTGAACATGGTCTCACACTTCATGTCACTGTTTTTACATATTAACCAATCTTTTCCTAACCAAGTACTGTGAATACTGAAATACTGTATAACCATAAAAACACTAATCACACTTTAGGTGCTTCATGTAAATATTGTTGTGAAAACAAATGAATGCCAGTCAACATTTTGCAGATACTGTGTGTTTAGCACCAACATTTTGCAACTTCACAGACATACTTATTCATTATGTTCAGTTACAATGTATGTGAGGCTGCATAACATTTCTCAGACAAGGTTGCAAATCAAGCATGTTTAAGAATGCTCTTTCTATGGATATATAAATTACCACAACCAAAGTGGCACACATTTCTGAGTATAGTGCAGTCTGCCATGCGCTGTCTCTGAACTGATGGGTACACAGAGGCAGCAGGAAGCATGCAAAATTAAAAAAGGAAGGTAATGTTGGGACATTCACAACATGTTCTAAATGTTATTTTGGTACACTCACATCATGTTTTTAACACGGCCAAAAGAGCAATAACAAACACTCAGCATGGTCGTACATATACAAAGAAATGAAAATGAGTCAACTTTGACTAATGCCACTGCATACTGTGTCATCTGTGCATTGATGGTCTTAGTGTTTGAAGGTTATTGAGGCTGAGGAGGTGAAAGAGAGCCAAGATTTTAATAACTGTGGGGCTGCAGCATTGGCTACTTGTGTGCAGAGAGACACTTGATGCAAGGTCAGAGCCAGGAGTGCTGTGACCGTTACATCAATGGCTTTAGAGAAACTGAATAAATTCAGAATTTCAGGATGTCAAGGACTACTTTTAACTTTTACTGTTTAGAAGTGCAGGTCCTATGATTCAGACTGAGGTCACACTGACACATTTCACATATGTTTCATTTGCTGTCAGTCCACGTATGGAAGTGGCTTGAATTAGAATTTTAAAATGTCACATTCTGTTTTTTTCTTTACCTGCAATCTGATTGCAGTGACATTAAAAGCACCCTGGAATATATTTTTTCTCCTTTAAATAATCAATCAACATTCAATGACAAATAAAAGTGGAGATTTGCTGCCAGAACATATTAATTGTGATTGAAGGGAAACCTAAGTGTTACTCTTAGGACTAAAGAACATACATACATTGTGCACAGCTGCAAAGATGAAGCAACTCTTTGATCAGCCTAAAACTAGAGAGGAGGATGAGAGGAGCAGCAGGTGATAGAGAGAAGGAGAATTACTTGTCTAGAAAACAAACTTAAATTCAAGCCATGTTTTTCTGCTGGAAATGTTAAGTGACAGGAAGACCTTTACTCTTTCATTCAGCCAAACACTTTTGACACATTGTTCCATGGTCCGTCACAAATGATCATTTCATTTGTGATGAGGCTGGCATGAGTCATAAATCAGTATTTATGAATGTGCCGTGTAGCTGCAAGGAGCCTGCAGTCAGGCCTTATGAATGTGTTAATCATCAGGTTATTAAGAGAGCAAGTTTAATTCCAGGCTCAAGGGACATTTAAAGCGCTCCTGCCTTCCCGTCACCCATTATTTATAACTGTACTCTTAGAATTAACAGTTGCATATCATCCATATTATATATCAGACAGTGTTTTAAGGGTGACTTTCTACATTAAAACTGGGTCTTCATTTTTCATTGACCTCACCCTGACATAACATGAACTTATTTGTTCCTGGAGGGTGGAATTCTCCACCTGTGGTCACCTTTTATCTTCTCTAGATCTACAGTAAAGCAATCAAAAGTGGAAAAAGGCTTCAGGCATTTGTTGCTGTTGCCTCACAGACCCCCAAACCCACGTTAGACGCTCAAAAAAACCCACAGATACCTAATTAAAATGGTAAAAGTTTTCAAATTGAGCTTGTTTTCTGAACAGGACTCTCGGCTTTCATGTTGATATTTTCAACAAAGCTCAATAATAGCTTAAGGAAACATCCAGTCATCTCTGTTGCAAATTATAGCCCTTATGGCAAACTCTCAAACAATAAATTGTGAAATCCTCCAGACTGTGAAGTGTTTAATTGAACATTTGCTCCTCCAGAGGTAAGTACCAAATCTTTTTTTCAATGAAAGCATTTGAAATGAAAGCAATGAAAGCAACATTAACAGCTTCAGGATGATGATGGTGAAAAATACAGCTACCCTCAATCCTAGCGAATCTTACGTACTCTTATCGACATACACTAATGAAGTGAAATGTTCTTTTTTTTTCACCCTTTAGCCATTCAGGACCACATTGGCTTTGGCTGCGCTTTTATAACCTGATATACCAGCCAAGTCCCCTCTGATAGATGATTAATGTTCCACTGACTTCCTTTGCCAGAATGGGGCCATCTACATAGTGACTCTATCACTTAAGACAGTGAAGGACAAAGCTCAGTAACATAGGTTGTAATATCAATGCAATGGGATTCACACCAGGAGTGTGCCTTTTACGATAAAGATATATTAAAGCTGCACTAATCAATATTTGTTTATTTATATTAACAGTGTGTCAAATGTAATGTAATGTGAAAGGAGTCACCTGTAGTGAAGAATCCACAGAAAATCATGACCCAACTCTGCCATTTCCCTCAGTTCTATAGAGTATAGAGTATTTTCCCTGCCCAACACCAAACAGCAGACAGACGAAGTTAGCAACTTGATGGTGAACATATTGGAGCATTTAGCAGCTAAAGAGCCAGATATTTCCCTCAGGAGTTGATGGAAAACACAACAGAGTTAAAAGAGGAAAGTCATTCAAAATGACGCCAAATGAATGCTAATGTATTAGCTGGGTGTGTAAATATAATTTCTCACCAACATGTTTATCATAAAAGCTTTATAATGTGATAATATGTCAGATGTTGTGTTGTGCTCTGCTGCCCCAAAGTGGCCAAAAGAATGAGTTAATGCTACTTAAAGTAATAATCTATTGTTTTCAATCTGCAAGTTTAAAAACTGAAACCGCATTGACAGGCCCCTTTGTGTCAGTTATGGTCGCCTTTCTCATACCAGAGACATGTAAAATGCCTCCAGAGATCCAACAGAAATGTATCATTATCCTAAAAACCAAAATAGCAACACAGCTGTCAGTTGTAAACTGACTACCGAGCACACGTTGGAGCTGTAGCCCACACAGACAATAAAAAAATAACATGACTGGGGTCCTGCCACCGTGTTCTGCATTCAATGATGTGAGGGTATCCATTAAAAATGCACTCATGTTATGCCAGTGCATGCTTTCTGCTCCCTCTGTCTTTGTTTCTCCCCCAGCCTCCACTGTTTGGTGAGCGCCTTCACCCACTATATTATAAGGTATATTTCCAGGAGAATCAGCGTGAAATGATATGAAATGACCTGTGTCCATTTTCTGACACAAAAATTGCTCAAGTAATTGGTTTTGTCTTCAAAAGGCACTTCCATTACTTCATCTTTATGTATGTCTTGCAGCAGGCGGCTGATGCTTCCTGCCACTCCACTGTATTCTCAGGTGAGCAAATGAGTTATTAAGTCTGGTAAACATGTCCCGCCTCCACCCAGACAGGGGGGAATTTAAAAATGACAGATAACAAAAGAGATTAAAAATAAACAAACCTTGACGGGGAAGAATATAAAATTTGGGATGGGCGGGGGGTTGCAGGCCCTAAGAATGTTTGTTTCATTTATGGAAATCCTTTAAGGCACATTTGGTTCCTCTCAAATGAAAAAGCCCTGCTATTCATTTCCTGCTGAACAAGCACTGATTATGCAATATCCCTGAATATCAGCGAATCCCATGCAGTGATTCCAGACATGGATTACAGCTACTGTGTCAGTCATAGAATCTGCCGTTACAGGTAGGACATTCGTCGGCTTGCAGTGCAGTGGGAAACAGTGTGACATTGACTGCTTTGATCACGATGGCTGGGAAATAAATTATGCACATGCTACACATCAATTATTCCTCTTGTCCCTCCAACCTGTTGTTCTGTAGGATTTTCAAGCAACAAAAAAAAAAAAAAAACCCTCACAGTAAACAATCTTGAGATGCTGGATTTCACCAGCCAGGGCCTTGCATGTCAGCTGTAACACGGTGGCAAGGACAGAAACCCATCTGCCAGAACCATCACAGCTCAACACTGCAAACTTCTTTCACTTGTCAATTGAAACTATTTTTCACTCCTGACATCTGTGTTGGCTTTCCATCTTGTCCGTAAATTGAATCTCAGATCCTCCTCCCTCCCGGTTTTCTCTCTGTAAAAATGAAAGACACACATTGAATCCACAAACAAGACTGAACCCACAGCACCCAAGGATGAATTTCTTGTCCTGTGGTGCAGCAAATTGTATTTTTTTTTTTTTTGTTTTTTTTTTGTTTTTGCTTCTCCCAGCTCAAGGATATATTGCCTATAATTAATAAACATGAAGCAAAGCGATTTCTTTCTGACATCTGGAGACATTTTGAAAAAGAGTTTCTTCATTATGATTTCTAATTGCAGATATATGCTCTAAAATTAGATACATACACTGGGAGGAGAGAAATGAGTGGACTGTGAACCTCATTTATATCAGACAGCAAAAAACAAAAAACAAAACAAACAAAAAAAAACAACAAAACAGTACAAGCATGCAGGGGGACTGCCCATCTCAATATGTAAGGTGAATTATATATTTCATTCACACCCACAAACACTATACATCAAATTGGATATGCTGACAGCTCTCGTTGTCTGGCTCACCTGTGCCTCCAGTCATACATTTATTCCAGTGGTGACACTGAATCATGGCCGAGTTAAAACTCAAAGACATTCGGTGATGCACCTTGGCGCTCCCCATCTGTGAAACCCATTTCAGGAGCAAATAGAAAAACACAGGCAAAGCTACGCATCACATCGGAAATGGATGAAGTTTCACACTGTTTATCGAGTGTTTTGATAGCTAATGAGATTTCATGAGGTGTGGTGGTGGTGGCGGTGGGTGTGGGTTAGGAGACAGACCACAGCAGCCAAATGTCAACTCTGGGTGTTGAATTAGTGCATTGACAAAGTGGAAGCGGGGGACAGGAACAGCTGTGGCGCCTGAGGACGGAGCTAGGACTGATGGTGCCGAAGCACTCCACCGCTGCAGCAGAAAGAAAGGAGGGGGAGAAAAAAAATGGATGCCCCCCCCCCATGGCTGTGTAAACCAGGGCGATGCAAATGACTTTATTACTCCTGGGAATGTAATTCATACAATCAGTTGACTGGTGAACCGATGAAGATGCTATTTATAATAAGTGAGAATGACATTACGGTGTTGGATTGAGTTCTCTCTTCGTGCTCTGAGGTGCACGGGGCTGGAGTTTATATTGTCATGTTTGCATGTTTGTAAATAGAAAAGTGCATTAAAACTGATTCCTATTTACCCTTGAATGAGCAGTGCATGTCCTGAGCTTTCATTGTGACTCACAATGCTTTACATCACTATGCAAAAAAGAGCCCAGAGAAGAAATACCACCCACTTTCACTTCTCTTGGAGACTGTCATCCTAAACCAAAGACTATTTTCTTTCTGCCAGTCATGCATGGATAGCACTTCAAGGTCTGCCAAGGTTGAAAGCAAAAGATGTAGCCGATGTAAGAATCCTCTCTCGTGCTTCTTTGTTGCTCTTGACAATGTGTATAACCTTGCAGTCTCCTTTAATTTTGCTATTACAAATGGGCAGATCAGCGGTGAGCGCACGAAAATCACGCAGCAGTGAATGTGTCACACACTGCACTCTTTGAGAAAAGGTCACTGGAGCAGTCAGTGATGCGCACAGATATGGATCTTTATTATAAGTGACAATGACATCAAGCTAAGTAATGAAATGGATAGAAGAGGTGGAGGGGGTGGGGTGAAGTGGGGGGTGTAGAGAGTGACTACTGTTTATTTCACAGTTGTGCAAAAGGACTGTTTTTTATAACAAGCCCTGAAGCACAGTTTCCCCTCCCAGTGATTGCTGCACATCACACCCCGGATCAATTTCAACATACAGTAAGAGCAGACTTTAGAGCATAATTATTCTGGCAAGCTTCAAATAGAAAGAAACAATCACAGGGAAAAAAAATGTAGGTCGCACATGACAATCTTGCAAATGCAGATCATTAATTCATTATTGTGATGTAGAGGCTTTCTTTTGCAGTTGTGTCTAAATGCATAATTAATCAGCGGCATTGAAGCACTGGAGGAAATTTTGACTAATGAGAGACAAAGACTGTATAAACAGTGCTGAAATCAAATGGTGGGAAAGTGAAGGAGAAGTAGAGTGGTGAACAATCACGCCTGCAGAGCGAGTACATATATTTTTGAGGGATTCTGGTAGCCACGATTCATTTGCAAGCCAAGGTCTTGCTTCACAGTCTTCTCTTCTGTAAAAAACAAAAAAACAAAACAGGAAGTCAAGTAGCATGACAAGATTACACAGTGGAGGGGATTGCTTTTCACACTTGTGGAACCTGAAGTTGAAATATGCAGGTTTACACAAATCCAACACACAGCAAGAGGACAAAGAGTCAACAGTGGAACTAAAATAATATCTAAGAGAGAGAGAGAGAACGTTAATAGATTTTTGCTGCGATATGCTAAAGCTAAAACTATTTTTAGCCTGACAGATCAATGTAATACTGGGAAAAATCAATGGCTTTGGATTGCATTCTCTCTCAATACACACTTTATTGATCTGCTGCCTCACATCTGAGGTAGAAAAATTAGAATCTCTGGTTAGATCAGAGGGTAACAATGTCTGGTAGCATTTGTGTTATGACAGGGGGATCAAATAGTCACATTAAGGCATGAAGTTGTCCCTGCTTGTGGTGTATAATAGCGGATGGATGAGCCCTTTTCTTCCCTCGTCGGTTCTACTTTCACATATTCAGAAAGTCCCCAGAGACCGACAGACTGGGATGAAATCTCACTGCGGGAATGCTCCCATAAACCCTTTGGTGAGATCCCGTGCTTCTCCTTCATCCAATCTACTTCCCTCCAACTACAGATGTGGGGAATTAAGAGATAAACAGAGTAGAAATAATCCAATTACCTCTAATGGGCATGCCCACGATGGAAGTATCTGAGGAGGAAGTGTCTTGAATCCTCCCAAAGCCTGCTCTAATTACTGTAGCAGTGTTTACAAAAAGACACTTCCAAGGTGAGTTACAAAGTAAAGCATGCAAATTTTTATGGAGAGAGAAAGCTGCACTTCAGTAGCAAGCTCAGCTGTGGTTGGAAAATTAGCCCTTAAGGTGTCTTTTTTTTATATGACTATTATTGTTATCTTGTATCTTCACAGCATCTTTGTGGGATGCCTTGTCAATCACAAAGCCATAACAATTACCCACCCAGTGCATCACCCATACACTCTGAACTGGAATATAAAAAAGAAATATTTTTGCATTGAAACATAGACTGTAGATGCTAGATGAAAAGTTATTATAATAATAAATAACTTTATAAGTATGTAAAATTTCATGGCAACCCCCATTGGTCCAAGTGGTGGATTTACCAACCAGCACTGCCAAACCCATGGCAAAAGAAGATACAAAATATAGCATCAGGGGGTTTGGAGCTGGCCCCAGTTTCAGTCAAGCTAAAGTTACACTTTTTTGTGTGAAAAAAAAAAAAAAAAAATCCAGGGATGAGGTTAGCATCAGTCTTTATCTCACAAAAAATGTAGTATTTCACCACCCAATATATACATATATAAATATATATATATATATATAGTGTCATTTTTAAGGCCAGTGATAAGTAGTAGTAGTAATGTAGTCAAGTCGTATAAAAAAAGGGGGGAAAAGCTAGGCACTGCAGTTTTGAGGAAACATTACTCAAACAGCAGGAAATAGTGTAAATATATTTCTTAGTGACAATTTGCAGCTGTGATTAATACACATTAGGTGCACTAATGAGTATTTCTGGCAGCAGGAGTCAAAATGGAGTCAAAATAAAGTGTGTGTGTTTATAGTAATGAATGAACATGTCACCCAGTGCAACAGTGTGGCTCACTGATGTTTTTTTAATAGTTTCTGGACAACAATGGAGCTCTATGGCACAGAGATATGAGATGTATGAGGTTTTGGAAACACACACAATACTTGTTAGTAGGATCATTTCATTGTTGACTATTTTCATGGGATCTGCTGACAGAAATGGAATATTTCCAGCTTTCGCTTTTAAATTATGTTACTAAACCCCACGCCGTCTAATGAAAATGTATCTGCTATACAGAATGTTTCTGAGTGATCTTCCCACATACTGAGGGAACTTGTGCATTTCCCTCCACTGGTTTTTCACATCTTGTTAGGTGGGAGGCGATCACGTTGACACACTGGTCCAAACACATTATGACCAGCAGCCATCAGGTAGTGCAATCCCCTCTGTAATGCTATTAGGACAGCATGAGACACTCAGGGTGATGCACACATCATTAGCTTCTATGCAAATCTCATCCAGCAGGATGGTAAGCAGAGAGCAGGCAGGCCCTGTTACTGACTGCCACCATTGTCTAACATTTTAAGACATTTCACAGGAACATCTCAGTCTGTTAAGTTCCCAAAAACCTTTTCAGATGGCAGTCATACAGTAGATATCTGAACGCCTCAACCAGAAGTCTGTATGTATACATAAAATGCACTCCAGAACTCTGTTATTTCAGCAGTGTTCACATGTTTGACTGGAGGATTTTAATCCTGCAAAAGCACAATATTGTTTGACATTGCTTCATTGCCAAACAAAATGATGGCCATTGTCTGCTGAAACCAGCAGTAATCCTACTATTAAAAGCTTTGTTCAAAGACTTTTTCTTGTCATGTTTACATTTAGGAGGATGAAAAGAGGATCAAGCAAAATAGCCTATTGACCATTGTTCCTGCAGTGCCCTCCTGAGCCTGGTGTTCAGCATGAGAAACAAGGCTGAAACCACTCAGACAAGAGCGTCCTGCTATGACACATTCATACCAGCCTTGCACTTCATTGTGTGCTGAAAGGCTGTGTTTCAGTTCAGTCATTTAATTTTCATATTTTCATCTAACATTTACAAAAGGCTGACACATCCATCACATCTAAGAGTGAAGGATGTTGCTTTTATATTGACCAGTTCACCAAGATCACATTATAAGTCTTAGTTAAAGTAAAAGTCAGAGTGGATGGTGAAAGCATTCGGAGTATGGTGATATGGAAAATTCAACTCTACTGGCAGACAGAAGGCTGATATTAATACATATTATTTAAAAATATAGATTTCTACACTTTCTTTGGATGACAACTACTCAAATTGGCATTTTTTTATGTTAACAATGGATCAAACGACTACGTAATGTAATAGGAATTGCTTGGAGTGACAAACCACAGAGACTTTCTTTCATGTTTTACAGGTGTAAAGCCTCATCACTCTCACCAACCTTGTTTCCAGTCACAGGAGGCAGCACTGTACAGTAAACAAAGTTAGCAACTAGCTAGTAAAAAATAACTGAGCATTTGGCAGCTATTGTTAGCAGTATTTTTCTCAGGGTGGATTTTGTACTCACTGAATCTTCAAAGCGACCACATTGAATCACCGTCGTCACCGACTGAATCAGCAGCTTTAAGCAGTGGAGCTCCTCACTGCTGACAGAACAGGGAATCATTGTCAGCCCTGTTCTGATAGTACATTACTTCTTTGACGAAAAATAATCATAATGTGATAACTGTTGCAAGGAAGTGACAGCTGAGCCATTTGTGTAGGCTAGTTTGGTGCTGAACTGACTGTTACAGCTTGAATTAGCTACAAACTAAACCTATTACTGCACATACAACTGAGATCAGCACAGTAATTCATAATTTATACTTCTAGCGGGAGACTCATTAAAAATCAATCACAGCCATGTAAAAACTGACATGTTCAGGTGACAAAGTCCTCTAATGGCCATAGAAAGTAGGACAGGAGTAAAGAAGGAAATTCTTATAGTGAGAAGATCGAACGGGTGAGTCAACAAAACAATACATTAATACCAAAGTCCACTGTCAGTGCTGTCTCTTTTAACCATAATGTTCACTGTAACCATGACAACAACGGTGCTCCAAACTCATTTTAACCCAAACCATGATATGTTACTGAACGTAACCAACTTTGTTTTTGTGCTGGAATCAAACCAAATCTTTTCCCATAGAACTGTCACATTAGGAAGTTATTTCTTTTTCAGTGTTTCAGCAGTGATTTTTAACATGTTATCTGTGTCATATCTTATGCTGCCATAGGGGGAGTTGTGGGTCATATCAGAGGGTAGGAAAAAACCTATATCGTCATTAAGGCTGGAGGAATCTTTGCTGGACTTCGCTTGACATGACCCAAAATGAATCCTAACATTGCTTAGTGTCTGTTTGGGATAAATAGGCAACTTTTAGCTCACACATATCAACTTTTATATGTACATCTTTGAAGCCTGTCACACTGCTCCCAAGTGGCCACAAAAAAAATAAAATAAAAATTGGTTATGTGCCATATACAATAGCTAAGGTTAAGCAGCTTAAACGGGTTAGGAAAAGATTGCACCGTTGGAAGAATTTTAAAAGCAAATACCATTTGTTGGTCTGTCACGTTATGCAATCTCTGGTGTTCTGCATTAAGTTTAGAAGCATTACACCCTTGCCTCCACACCCTTACATTCAGCTTTGCAACATTAAGGACGCAATACTTCCTGCATTGGTTCTGGATGTAAATTACCCAACATGAATATTCAGTAAGTCCTAGAATTCTGTGTAGAAGCTGAAAAAATGCCATTTTGAAAACAATTCACACCAAACCTTCACTTAATTAGAGAATCACAAAACTTCACAGTTTAATTAGATACAACTGGGCTCCTCAACAAGATCTAGCCCCCCCAACACACACACGCAGACTGTCTCAGACTATAATCCCCCCACCCCCCACTACACGTTACATTAACGTACATCTATGCGTTACATTAACGCAAATCCGGACAATCACTGCCACTTGCACTCTACACTTACTTACGTATACTTTACACTTTACTTTTTAATTATGTATATTTATGTTCCTTGTAAATATAGTTCTTGCTCTTTGCTCTTGTCTTTTACTATAACTGTCCTTTAGCACCAATATACCAAGACAAATTCCTTGTATGTGCAAACTTACTTGGCAATAAAGTCTGATTCTGATTCTGATTCTGATTTCCATATTTCAGTCGAATTGAACAGGACAAACCTTTAAACTGACAAGGAAAAACCACCTTTAATTTATCATATCATCAAGCTCACCACAACCCCAGCTGCAGTAGGTTTATGATATAAAAACACTTTTTTCCTTAATATCCATCCATCCTCTTCTATCTCATTTATGACCTGAAAAATTCAAGATATGTTTCTCAAAAACATGTCATAAACAAAATTTAAATTGGAGATTAGAGATTTATTTTTACTCAAGTAATATCTCAGTGTTAAGTGAATTCATTACTCATTCAGGCTTTCTCTGGTTTTTAATCCATTTCCCTGCACTTTTCATATTTTAAAGCCCTTTCGAGTATTGTCATAAATTGAGTGTTGTGACCAGTCAGTGTGGGGGCTGTGGAGATAAAAAGACAAGCCAGAAAAACCCTGGTGTATCATGATGAAATAAAAAGATCTCAAGTACACTGAGAGGATTGAAAGCTTTTTCTATGCAGACCTGTCATGTTCTGTGGAAGAAGTGTTAAATTAAATACTGAAAAGGCAACCCCTCCACCTCCACCACCACCACCCAAAACATTCGCTGTCAGGAAAAATTAAAGCTTGCCCTCTCAGTGCCTCTCCCAAAAGAAAAGACACTTCAAATTAAAAAGGACAGACACAAACATGGCAGCGGGGACAAAAAGGTGCCTCCAGTGTGTCAAATGTCAAACCAAATGCCAGAGAAAGTTCTTTAATTCATATGTTGGCCATGCAGCCTCTGTCTTTACACCCTCTGTCAGCCAGACACTGCAGTATAACCTACAGTATATTATTGGAGCTGCTGTGACAGAGATGACACATATTTAATTCAAAGGAGCTATGTAAAAGTCAGCAAAGTGCGATCTCCTTTGAATGTTAATAGTGTAGATACACACAGTGCTTTTAAGCCCCGTCCTCAGGTCTCAGCGTGAGACACACTTGCTCCCAGTGCGGGCCTCCCAAGTGTATGTGTCAAACACACTTTGAAGTTCTTAGCAATTCGGCAAAAGAGCCTGTTAGTACCTCAGCAACACCGCTGCACCCCAGCTAAGAAGTTGAAGTGAACGGGCTGAGAAAAAAACAGAAAGGAAGACAAAGTAAAAAAGGAAAAACAAGAAAAGGAGGAATAGGAGATAGAGGAGTGGAGGGAATGGGAGACGGCGGGTGGGGGGGCTTCTGGTCCCAGAATCCCCCACAAAGTTGTTTTGATCCTCAGGTATGTTGCGAGGGGGGGCAGGGGGGTGTTTGTGTGTCACACTGGTTCTGTTTTGTTCTGTCACTGTGAGCTTCTATGCTGCTATTGTCTACTGTCAAAATAACAGTTGGATAAACCTCCATGAGGCTTGAGACAGCTGTTATAATAAGACGATGTTTGTCTGTAATCATAAATGGAAAACAGTATGACATAGTGTGTATAATGTACATACTAAATCTTTGCTTTGATCATAATCCTTTGTTTCTGAATTTCATTATTGTGTATTTAGTGTCTGAGGTAACACATTTTTATTGACACTTTTATTTTGTAGGGGTTAGGGGTTAATTGAGCTCAACTGAACCACACGCATCCCAGATTTTTTACATTTTCAATGTTACCTTCCTACAATATTGTCTAAATGTTGTTTCAGACTAAATCCCTCTAAACCAACATGTGCACTTTGGTATATATTTGTAGAAATTGAACTTCTCTACTTATCATTAAAAGAACACTCCACATATTTAGTATATATAAATAAAAATTATTATAGTTATTATTAAATCTATTCTTAGTATCGTTATTACAAAAAACATAGTGTCATAGGATCATAGTGATATCACTGAGTGGATAAGATATCTTATTTAAGATGCAACCAGTCATCTAAACAACAAAACTCTGTCTGACACAATTCCATGCAGGCTTATAATTGAGACTGAAACTTCATTCTCGACCTTGGAAACAGCCCGTTGTTTTGCCAATTTGAAGAATAGGTGAAGAATATACTTAGATCGCAAAAACATAGACGGAGAACACAGAAGCTCGGCTATTTGAGACATGAATTGTTGCAGTGACTCACATGGTCTCCACAACCTTGTTTATCACTCTCACATTCCAAGGATGGCGGTATAGCCTGCTGACATTTATTTGTTACAGTGTGATGGCTAAACAGCTAGCCAGGTAGTGATAAAATGTTTTAGCCATGCTGGTGGGATGGGGATATCAGTTGGTTCACAGCTTTGGTCCTGACTGAAATTTCTCAAAAACAATTAGATGGAGTGTCATGTGATATTGTACAGACATTTATGGCTCCCTGAGGTTTAATCCTAATGACTATGGTGATCTGATGTCTTTTGTTTGAGTGCCATGAAGGTAGGTTGGTGAGGGTGCCATCAACATCTACAAAATTTGGTACAAAATCTTACAGACATTTACATCACCCTCAGGATGAATTGTGGCGACTTTGGTGATTCCTCTATCGCCATCACGTCAACATGCTACTTTCTTCTCCACTTTGAAAAATGACTACATATCTGTACTCTGTACTACTAGTACTGATTGGCAAATTGGCTAACATGCTAAACTGAGACAGTGAATACGGTGAACATCACACCTGCTTAACATGGGCATGTGCATGAGTACATTCATGCTCCCAGGTGGATATACCCTACTGATGTTAGTGCCACCCTGAAGGTCAAACATCACATTTTAGCCCCATTGCCAATAAGCCTTTACAGACCCAACATGGCTTCTTCAATTTTTCCTGCTTTTTTATCTTGTTTCATTTCAACATCACTTTCAATAAGTCTCTGCAAAGTTTCCATGAACTTAGCTCTCCGAGATAATAAATAACACCGCACGATCAATTTGGACTCCGAGAGGCTGAGACATGGCAAGTGTCACACCATGCCAGTAACCCATCTGGCGCCCACACTGCAATCCAGCACCAAGGCACTTTTACAGCCTGATAACAGAGGGCTAGTCTGAACTACTCCGAGATCAAAAGCAAGGGTACCTCCGAATCAGTTTTCACAAGACCACACAAAGATGCAACTGCTGTTTTAGATAGACTCCACAGGCTGCATTTTTGTCTTCGCACTCACTGCTCTTAGTACTTTTGATAATGATTTCTCCCTCAACAAGACAGATTTCGACACCCTCCTCCGAGACCCTGCCTCTCGTCTGTTCTCAGAGGCCATGCAGCTCTCCAACTATTTTTACTGACTGAGGACACTTAGTACTTTTGATTATATCCCCAGTACTCAGTGTCCTCCTCTCAAGCCCGCCCAGTCAACCTGCATATCTTGCATACACACACACACGCACAACATGCTGCTGCCCCTACAAGCATAATATAATTGGACAAAGATTTGAAATAACGGCATCTCCCAGTGGAGAGATAGTTTTTCTCCTGGCAGCAGTGAATTGATAATCTGCTCTGTAAAATACTCCAGGGGTCTTCATTCTCATGTGGAGCTGCTGCTGAATTTGTAGAGGCAGCATTTGGGGCCACAACACTCAATTCTCCATATCTCACATCGTCTAATCCTAATTGCCCATGGCTGCACAGCCACAAAACAGCAACATGCCAATAACGCAATTAATTACATGACACGAACTTTAATTTATTTGTTACAGTATCCACAAATCTTGAGTAGTTTGCTGCTGCAGGCCTGACTCAAAAAGTTTTGCTTGATAATCTGAGAGTTTTTCTCTCTAAATCACTAATGCAATGTTGCACTGTCATGACAACAAAGCTTACTTGCCTCCACATTTATCTTTGGAAAAGGTTGCCATGTGGATTCTTCTCCTTAGAGACTATTTTATCATCCCAGCTCCAAGACTGATCATTTTGTTTGATGGCACTGGAACTGGAATTTGAGCATAAACTACTGAGAGGAAGCAATATATATGAATTCAGTACCCGACAGTTGAACGCACACTGTTGGAGAAGTGAAGGAGAAAGAGAATGAGTGGGTGGAGGTGAAAGACCCATACTTGGAGAGGAGCCAGAAAGCATCTTGGTCCATTTTTCCACAGGTGTAATTAGGTGTGCATGCGGAAAACACGAGAATGGGAGCAACACTTTACACGCCGAATAACGAAGGGCACACAACCTCGGAGTCGACAGCTCTTCATGATGAAGGGTCTGTTGAAGAAGAGCGATGGTGAGGAAGCTACCCCACCGGAGAGTAGCCCAACAAACTGGTAATCCTTTTGCATTGTCAGATGAGATACTGTAGTTAGCCAAGTGACCTTGGCTCTATGTGAGAAGGATATTGCCAGAGGGCTGTAAGCCTCATGCTGGGAGATATTGCTATTTGGCGCACAGATACTGCAGCTAAAGCCCAGCATGAATTTCACTCTCCGTGTGAAAAAAAAAAACAACATAAAAAAAAAAGCCACATACTCTTATGTTCAACATTGTACACAGCACAGAGACTCTTTTTTTATATTTAATGTTAGCTCAGTGGAAATTATCCATCTGTTATCATTCTCTCGTAGTTAAAGCAGAACAGAGTTTCTCCACTCTCAGGATGTTTAAAACCCATGTGAGCCAAAATTACACCCCCAGATTTTGACATTAATTGACTTATGCTTCATCAACCTGCCAGAAACTGTACCAACTTCAAACTGGGAAAAATTGCTAATATAATAAAATTTATTGAATACTTCTGCAAGTATTCTTAATATGGTCTGCATAAGTGACTTGAGACAAGAGTAAAAATATTTTTCTGGCTTCTAATCTATGATGTGTAATGGCAAAATAAAATGATGAAAATGCTGACTGCAAGCTGTGCTGTTTCCCTGGCACACACATTCCCTAATTCACAACTGATAGACACAATGAAAAATAAAACTCATTTGAAGGTACAAATCCTGACAAAGTTTGAGACCACAAAATCTATCTTCCATTCATTGTTAATTGAACATCTCCAGGCTAGCATTTGGAGAGAATTGTTAATGTTCACAGTATTGATTGGCCTGTACTGGGGCCTTCAGAGTAACATTGGCAGTGCTGCAGAAAGTGCACAAATCCAATCTTGCCCCCCCCCCCACCCTTTTTTTTTTTGTAATTACCAGCTGACATTATCCCCTACATTAAAATTTCATGACCTGGGGACAAAGGCATGTCACTGAAAAATAAATCAGCCGAGGCTGTCAATCGAAGAATGAACCAGTTAAGCTAAATTCTAAAAACTTTAGATAAAGTAACCTTCAATGTGACTTTGCCACAAAGTTTTAACTGACAGTTAACTAAATCCCTCTCTTGAACAGTGATACTCATAGCTTAGCAACTGTAGCTAGGCATGACAGGTCAAGGTTTGGATTTCTCCACATGCTGAAGCAGTGTGCATGGGGGTATAATGACAGTATAACTCATTATTTAAAAAGGTTGGAGGCTGGTGTCTTCTTTTTCTCCCTAAACTTGAGAGCAAAAGTGTAAGAAATTGATTGAACGGTGTGATTACCTGTTCTAACATGAGCTGCAAATGTTAGCATGTCCATTTAACTAATGCAGTAGTAACCAGGCATACTTCCACAGCCTAGGAACACAGTAACTATCTACATTAATTTGTTGGGTTAAGGGTTACATTAAAAAAAGAAGTTACAACTGGAACATCCACTGTGTGGTATAGTTCTCTACTGTGTGGAGGCTTCTGCATGCTAACAGAGTTTAGGCTAACGTTAGCAGCTCCATCCCATTCTTTTGGATGCGGGGATGCTCCAGCAGTGCCAGCCAGATTTGAAATATGAGATACTGTTACATTTGCCAAATACATAAGCACACAGACTAACTAGTTCTGCACTGCAATACAATACCAATGCTCCTCTATATCAGTTATCTCATTTTTCTTTCTTTATCTTTTCAATGGTATATTTTGCTAACATTGGTGGCATGCTAAGTGTGTAACATATGGAGTGCATGCATTGTGGTTCATATGTCTTTTAACAAAATATTTCACACAACTGGCTACACACCTGAAATGTGACCACCTCACATTCCACAGGCCTACTGGATGGCAAAAAATTAACAAAATTGTTTCTACTCACCTGTAAATACATGTATTTCCTTGTATTGAACACTAGGGGGGTTGCTTCATATTACAGAGAATTATGGGCACAGAATTAAACAGTGTGGGGAAGAGGTTTCAGTGTATCAGTGAAATATCATACATGTAGCCATGAGAGCTAATGTTTTGTGTTTTCTGATGTCCTTACAATTCCAGATAGCAGGAGTTCTTATTTCGTCTTTATTTAGTTTTTGTCATAAATATAAGAACTGATGTTAGAGGTACAAGGCCAGTGAGAGCCATTAAGATTTTGAAGACAATATTTTGAGCCAGTGGTTGCAATTACTGCAAACACCATGGCAGCAATTGCCACCAAATCCACCACCATCATCACTGTAGATGTTGCCATAAGCGAGAAAAGATAAGATTTTACAGTGCATCACTCTAAATCCAGCTCTATTTCTATTGCCCTGCTCCCGGTTTAACTGTGTTGTCAGCACCTCCCCACACACTTTCACACACTCCATTCCCACCAGCCCCCTGCACACACACACGCACACAGACACACACTGCCAGCAGCCATCATTCCTCCCTGTATGTTCAGCTGGCCTGTCAAGTCCCCATCCAGCCAAGTGCCCACCCATCTGTTGAGCCTAAGACAGCATGCAAATCTCAACCAGAGAGAAAATGTTCTATCACATGATGAACTTATCTGCATGCAAACAGTGACTTTCAGGGGCCTCTGGGGTCCAGGGCCCCAGGGCATGCTGCACAAATGCAGGCACAGGCATCTCATTGCAATACAAAATTACACTGATGTAAGAGAGGCTACAGTCTTACCTTGCCTTGTCTTAAACAAACCATGCACTTCCTTTCAACTCATGTAAATGGAGTATGCTTTTACGGTAAATGATTCAAATTATGAACAAGGGTTAATCAGTTTAACAGTCTATATATTTAACCTCAGGTTTGTTTGTATCACATGTATCAGTGTATTTCCTGACATCCGGAACTCAGGCACTCGTATGCCTTGAAATACCATTGAGTGTACTCTTTAGACCGCTGGAGAGAATTAGTGACATTTTAAATCAATCCCTTTCCGAGGATTAACTGTGAATGTTGCCGGTTTTCATGAAGCAACCATATTATATATAAAGAACTTGCAGCTTTTTCAGTGGCCTCGGGGGGTAAAGGTAAGCTGTCACCTAGCCAAGGGCATAAATCTGACCAACAGGTCTCTGCAGGCCTGAGGCTATTATGGCTGAGTGAACTTTAGCTTGGGTGAGTTCACCTTGCTTAGACTCACTGCAGTTAAGCTACCACTCACCTCTATTACCCTATTCGTCTGCTGCACTTATGGAAAGGAGCTGTAGTGATCCTGTAAGTATATTTAGAAGGTGGATCAGAATTTTACTCTAAACTCACAGAGTCCCATTAGAGTTATTATAGGAATATTATAGGGGGCATTTAGAATGTCAGCTTGTTATAAAAGTGTAATTATTCCCAGTGTGTTTAATAATACAGTGGTGCAATTACAATAAAGGAAACGGATGTGAGACATTAAAGTTGCCCATAAATACATATACATTGTTTATGACTATAGGAACTTATTGCTTATTCCTGCAGCAATAAGCCAGAGGGTAACAGCAGGACCTGGCCACGCATGCCAAAAAATCCTGATTGTGTGTGTGTGTGTGTGAGTGAGTGAGTGAGTGAGTGAGGATGCTGAGGGGCGTAGCAGTGTTGTGCCCCTCATGGTCAGCGCTCAGGAATTAAAATGCATGCCTCTCATTGCCTGAGAGCGAGTAACGGTATACGCGAGGAAAACTGTTCCCATCCTCCTCCTCCCCCCTCCTCCTCCTTCACTGGAAAAGAAAACGCATGGATGTGTTCGTACCAGAAGGGGAGTTAAAGAAAAAAAAAAGGAAAAAAAAAATAAAAACCTCCTCCCGGTGTTTTCACATTCAAAGGGGCAGCGGTGCGAGGTTGCCAGTTTGGGAGGGTGTTCTCCCCCGCCTTTAAATTGGACTCTTCAAGCTGTGACTGGGCTGATTTGCTCGCTTTTCGTTCTCCGCGGAGCCGCTGCCGCTGCCGCCGCCGCACCGCGTGGAAATAGCGGGACTTCACTCGCAGCCCGGGCTTCACTTAAAGTGAGTATCGGAACACAACGGCATGCTTTTTAAACCCCGTCCACCGCGCTACTATCACCTTCTATACTAATTACAGCTTTTAATCTCAGTCTTAAACAGAGTACAGCGCGTCTCAAAGTGCTGCTGCTGACCAGGTGTTAACTTTCTCCTGCAAAAATACTACAAACCATTATTATTCATACCTGGATGGTGCATGCTTTTGTCGTCTTTGTTTTTGGTGTTTAAATCAAACCTGCAGGTTTAGAATAGTTATCATTGTTAGTTATTAATTTCATATTTCCCTGCTTTCGAGGTCCCAGCATGCGCATGTTTGTACCCATTTCTGTACTGTAGTGCCGTGTTGAAGGGAGGGGGGAAAAAAGCAACTTCTTCCTTTCTGAGGGCTGGTTTTGATTTCTTGGTTTTAGATTCTTTGGTAGGGGGGCTGCTGGCTAACTCGCGCCCTGCTCAGCTTTCAGACTTAAAAAAAAAGACCATATACCATC
Organism: Lates japonicus; assembly: GCA_033238685.1. NCBI lineage: Eukaryota > Metazoa > Chordata > Actinopteri > Centropomidae > Lates > Lates japonicus. The sequence continues at coordinate 4,367,638 of BRZM01000031.1, read as the reverse complement.
CACTGTGTTCAGCTGTGGACCAAGCCTGAGCAACTGTTGAATATACAGCAGATGTGCAGCAGGGAGAGATATCTGTGCTGTACACATTACAGTAGTTGTCTGGAAGCAGCCTCATTAAGTGAAACAATTTCCTCTGACAGAAATCCTTCTTAATTTGTTGTAAACATTAATCACTCTTGTGTTTCATTGTCGCCGTAATATCCCCAGTGTGAGTAAACACCGGGTTTATGGGTTATGAGTTTTTGTAATGATCCCCTCTGTTGTGTGTTTTGTATGAGATGTCACCTCATTTACTAATGAAGGTGTCTGCGGCGTGCTGGTCAATTTCCTACTGAACCTCTCCTCGCCATTATAAATAATAAGCAAGTAGAATACATTAGCTCAGTCACTTCCTCATCACATCTCCAATCAGATTGGATGGTGTGACCTTGGGGGACCGCGCTGCAGTATTTAGAGAGGAGGGTGGCAGAGATGGAGATGGGGTGCTTTGGTGGCATCTATTATAAAGGAACCCAATTACATCTGGAAATTCCAGTTGCCATAAGCAATTGCCATTTGCGCTACGTAGCATTGAAGAGCTATTTTAAGAGAAATATATCATCCTGATAATGTGCACTTCAGTGTGTCAGTGTGGGCTTTCTCATCTGTGTATGCTTTGTAATTTGAAAGATCTGTGTGATTCCTCTGAATGGAAGTCCTCTGTGGGCTCCTTTTAACAATGGTGTATGGAAGCAGCAATGAGTCACTGTGAATCATGGCAACTCTCTCCAGCTGCCAGCCAGATGAAGACATGCTGCAAGGAAAAAAAGTCTGATGAAACTGCAGTCGCAGTTGTGCTGTTGTTTGCACTTCAAAGCAAGCCACGCCGAACAGAAACCTATAGCGTTCCACAAGGGCGGCTAACATCTCATTTCAAAGTTTGTGTGAGTCTCTCTAATGATCCGCCTTCCAGTTTTTAAGATCTTTCCTGCAAGGTATTTCCTCTGGTCTTTAGCTCTCCACGGCGTGAAGGCTGAGTTAAGTCAGTGCAGGCTTTACTGTAATCAGTTATTCAGCTCTGGCATTCAGAGTCCAGACAGAGGAATCCCCGTGGCTCACCACAGACCCAATCAGACCCTTTAAATACACGGCTTTACAACAAGGTCTGGGACCAAGACTGCAGCAGCAGTGGCAGAGCTGTTTCCAGTCCCTCGGGTGGTGGTCTGCGTGGGTCTGCAGCATGTACAAGTATATTTCACTAATAGTTAGTGTCTTTTGTTCAGGCCTCACGGGTCGGTCACACACTGTCTTCTTCCTTCACAGTATTCCCCTTGGACTTTTCCCTGGCTTTTTGATTCGCCCTCTGTTTCCACTTAACAGTCCTGGCTATTTTCCAAGAAACACCTCAGCACCATTCCTCTTTTTTTTTTTTCCTCAAGCTTGAGCAGACTTCTTATACTTGGGGCACACACGGAGAATACATTGCATTTACTGTATGTGAGCTTTTACAAAACAACATCTTACTGGGTTTTGGGCTGTATTTTTTCCCCCCACTTGGGAGGGTATGGCAGATGATTACAAACTGACAACTTAAACACGACTGCCTCCGCAAAACAAAGAAATCTGTCCTGTGATTGCCGTCGTAATCTTTCCCCAGCGCAATCAGCGACGTCGAGACTACACATCACTCCTGCAATTAAGCTTGTCAAATCGCTGCGTGGCTTTTATCTGCCACCGCGTGTTTGATAATGCTTATTGGCAGGTGCCTTTGGAGGAGCAGAATCCACAGCTGGTGCATTTCGGGAGGGATGGAAGCATTATGTAAAACCCATACTGTACTGTGCAGCAGATGTGTCTCCTCAGCTACACAGCCATACATCTCCATATCACAGCGTCCTTAGGAGTTTCTCTCTCTCTCTCTCTCTCTCTCTCTCTCTCTCTTTTTTGGTCCATTTTGATGGACGCAGGTGGTGCCCTTGACTTTCATCATTTTTGCAGTCAAAACAAAAATCTGCTAATTGTCCCCTTTGCTGTCCTAATCGTTTTGTGGTACAATCAGTTTGGCTGAGAGTGTGCATCACTCTTTCAGTGCCATCATCAATGTACAGCATCCACTGTACCTTTTATCCACCTTATAGTCATGTTGACAGGCCTGCAGCATCTGCGACCTTGTCAAGAAAGCTGCCTTTATTCTTTACTCAAATAGACTCACCCATACAGTATGTATGCTATACATACACTCTCATTTTACAAGGCTTTGTGCAGGTTTTTTTTTTTCTTCTGTTTAGTCGCTGCTTGTCCTCAGCAGGGTAATATTTGGCAGCGGAAAAGGAAAAAAATTATTTTGTCAGTGAGCTCGACGTGCATCCCTTTCTGTGGGTTTATTTGAAGGAAAAGGCTAATTGTTATGCCTCGGAGGTCTATTGTTAATTAGAAGTTATCTCGGGCATCTCTCACATGGTCACCACTCTAATTGGCAGTCAAAGCTGTGTACCACCTGGCCTAGCCTTTAACTCACCAGGTGCTCCCAGCAAAACCGCCAGCCTTGGCATTATGTGGGTATGGCCTCTTAAAAGAAGACAGACAGCGAGAGAGAGAGAGAGAGAGAGAGGCAGGAAAGGAGAAGAAAAGACACTGAGGTGTGTGCAACATGCTGGCCAACTTTGCTAAAATGGCGGTGCTGCAAACACAGCAGTGAAAGGTTATTTCATGCTACGTAGCTAAACAAGCCTTTTGGAGCTGGCATGAAGAAAGGGGTTCCGAGAAATTAGTGTAATCCTTTGATACACACGTCGTCATACATCACACCTCTTTGTTTCAGGTTTCTAATACCGCAGGGGATGCGGGGTGGCAGCACAAAAACACTCAGAGGAGCCTGTGCAGGTTTGTTTACCTGCGATTTGAGGGGAAAATAAGTTTAGCCCATGAACAATAGCTGGCACTGGAAAGGCGTTAAGTGTTTGTTTCAGCAGGAGTGGATTCAGGGTAAATCAAGGATAGTGGCACAATCATGTGATTGTGTCCATTTTGCCATTCATGAGAAGGATGGATGTTAAAAATCGATTCAAGCAAAGGATTTTCACCCTATAACAGAATCCACATTAAGCCTTTTATTCAGTGCAGTTGCGACACTGAGCTGGAAACTGTGGAGAAAAGGCAGTGATTTAATCAAGAGATAGTGCAGCTGCTTTTCACAATGAATTGGATACTCACACCAGGAACTCACAGGGTAACTCGAACAGTGTGAGATTCCTCCACATGTGTGCGATTGAGAGTCATGTTGTGTCTCCACTGTGGGAGAATATTCACCCATGACCTCTCATAAATTTTGACCAACTGCTCCCAGACCATGGGAATCACAATGTTTTGTCCCAGACAAACAAGCCCCAGATAAAATGTGCCTTGCATCTTTGAGCTCATGAGGACAAAAGACCTTTGTCCTTTCGCTCCACAAAGTCAATAAGGTTTGTTTTGTCTCGCTGCTCCTGCATCTAAAGTTCACACGAATTCCCAGATGTGCTGTCCCATTGTTCTTGAATCACAGTGGGAATTTGAAATGTAAAGCGGACAATGTACTACTGTATATCTCGATGGATAGAGGAGAGAGTGCTTTAAAAATGCTGTGTAACTGCGTTGTGTTAGCAGCCCTAAGGCAGAATGTGTTAACGTTGTAGAGCAGAGCAGAGGATGATCTGGATCTGTGTGATTTGTTGTTGCCATTTATTTTCTGAGGAACTGTTGTGTTTAGGCCCAGAGCTTTGGCAGCATGTGTTTTCTGATTTCAGCCTACATATACTGTATATGCCACACACACACACACACTCACACATACACAAAGTATATTACCCAGGGGAAAATAAGCTTTTCTGCTATGCTGCATGTGTTTTATCAGCAAGTCAGTGGCAGCAATAATAATAAGTATTAACTAAGTTGCAAATGTCAGTTAAAACAATATATAGAATAATAGACAGGCCAAAAATGGTGGATTACTGGCTCACACAGACTAATCATAATAAACAGGCCTATCACTGCTATAATTACTGACAGTAGAATCATTACCTCCCCTAATGCTCCACTGCTACCATCGTTAATAACAGTTCATTCATTAAACATACTATGGAAAACAGCAGCTCTGTTCTGTGAGAAGGACTTCTCCTTGACTGGACCCACAGAGTTACTGAGTGTAGCTTAATTTTGCTCTGGAGGTCATTCCAGGAATAATGAGCGCTAGAAATGTAAATACTCCTCTTTGCTTAACTGCTTGAGCACTTAGAATACCTGAGACAAGCCAAATTTGAGATTTAGTCTGATAATGAGCTGCTTATTTTAATATAAGCAGGAGTAGTGGAGTGAAAATGAGACTTTCATGCCATGTAAATAATATATTTTTATGAGTGTGGTATTGATGAACACAGGTTTCAGCTGTGTATGTATTGTTTTTTTTGGTTTTTTGGGGTTTTTTTTTTTTGGAGGGGGGGTCTGTTCACGAAAAGGAGTACTCAACTGGTTTAGCATTGCATTCTTATAACACTGTCAGACTCCCAATGGACAGTTTAAAAAAGGATGAAAATTGATGCAGCAGAACCAGAGATATCAGCTTTTTCATGCCACACATTCTTCTTCCTTGTCAAAACCTGCAACCTACATCACCCACAATGGAGCTTGAACGGTGACAGTTGGATCAGTGATTTGTGTATGTTTTGCTAGTAGTGGCTAATGTATCCTCAAGCCTCTAGCCTCAAGCAGAGATCAGGAGGCTACATGGTCTGGTAAGATTACATCTTTTTCCATCAATTCCACACCCCCAAATTTTTTTAATTTTCAGACTTGTAGTCTGAACCAACCGAAGCTCCAACGTATTAGATTCCATGCAGCTACACCAGCTACAAAAAATTGTCTCTTTTTTGCATGTGTAGTAGTACTTCCCAGTACACTTTAAAGTAGTGATGTTAACAATTAATCAAGGAACGAGTAATTGTCACGAACTATTTTCTTTTATTTTCTATCAGGTAGAGATAATCAAGGTATAGTGTCCTATAACACTCAGCTATCAGTGTATTTTAAATCAATAATGACTTGTATTCTCAACTAGACTGTGCAATGTAGCTATTTATGCTGGGGCAGCCATTTTGGAGTCTTTTGGGTTTAGCCATTCTGTGTGACTTTCTGAGGTGTTGCAGTCAGAGTAGGTTTGCCAGGTTGGCCCCATCATGCCTGTACAGAGACCAAAACCAAAAACTTCAGCTAGTTCACAAACCATATGTAGCAAAACACATGCTACAGCTCCAGATGTTACACATAATTGCAGGGTAGTTAGATAAACTACTGTTCATTGAAAAGAGGCTCCAAAATGTTACTTCTCTTACATCACAAATTGTCATTTTTATTGTTAATGAACAGATTAAACAGACATTGTGTGAAGTAAACTTTGCACATGTTGCTAGGTAAATTTTTTAACTTCAGAAAGAGCCCTGCTAGCTGTTTTCTCTGATGATAGCAGTGAGAGTGAACTGGTGAGCTGAAAACATTTTGTAGAGCTGAAGGCAACTGCAGAGTTGGATAAAAAAAAATTCTGTGGATTTTTAACTACCAGTGACCCCTATCATATACATCTAGTCATGTGATCCACTGTTAATATGAAAATATTGACTATAGCTGCATTCCACAGAGCTGTACCTCTGCATACAGCCTGTATACACGTTCACATTGAGGCAGTTCTTTTCAGATCATTCCTAATCATGCTGAGGATTAACTATTGCTCCAAACTACTCAGAACTGTCTTATAACTGAATAACTTTTAATTTACTGAACAATATTTCTGTGCACAGTCTAGTTGGATACTCTGCCAAAACTTCTAAAGACAGTCCTTGAAAGACATCAGAATGGGCACCACACACATGCTACTTGGCTTCAATAATGGTTATGAATAATTACTGTCTTCAGTAATTCTGTAATCACTATTGGAAGTACATCTGGCTGGCTTCTGTGTGGATATACCATGGGTATCAGAAGTGTACAGGCTCTGTCTAATTTTCTAGTTTTTATTGCCTTGAAGGCTGAAATGAAAACCTATTAAATCGGGGCTGATTTTTCCATTTTCATTTGGATATGGTGACGTAACAAGCGAAAGGTAAAAATGAGAAGCAGCTAATTTCTGACAATGTATTAAAAATGGAAAACTCTTTGGTTATACAGTGATGAACACTGCAATTCTTGCTTTGATAACACCCGTGATCTTTTTGGATAAGTTTCTACCATCTGAGCACATCTGTATCTAGGAATTGTCCTTCACTCCTCTCTTCCGACTGAAAGAGATGTTTCTATGCATACCTCTCACCGGATCAATCCACAGTTTGCAAAGGCATCCAGAATAAAGATCTTCCCTTTGTCTCAGCTGGTGGTTGATTTGGCTGTGCACTTTGCTTCGCTATCAAGTTGAAAGATGGAATACTTCTTTGACTTGAGCATTGTGTTTTTGTTCCAGAGGGCAGCTGATTTCCCCCCCAAAAAATATCTTGGTATTTGGAGCCATTTATCTTCCCCTGTGCCCTGACCAAAGCCCCTGTCCAGCCTTGTAGCATGATGCAGCGGCAGTGCACTTGAAGAAGAATACCAGTGTCATCTAGGCTACAGTTATAGATTGGTTACAGCTAGTGGAGTTTACTTACGCCCAATCATTTTGCACGCATACTTCTTTGGAATATCTATGACTAGGTTTGTGTGTAATCATTGATTTGTTTGCACAACCATTTATTCAGTTGCTTTTCCATCACTGTGTCCCCGGGGTCATTAGGAGGCATTGAAATATCCACAGATGACACACTGAATCAGGGTCAGTCTCTCAGCTTCTCTTTGTAACACTGCTGAACTGTGTAGGGTTATTGGTGTCTGTGGCATTCTGTGTCCTTGTTTACTGTTTCTTCATCTTTCACTGTGTTTGAAAGATGGCGTCAAACCAACAGAAGCCTCAGGGATGAATTAATGGTTTTCATATCCAGTCTGGAATTGAAAGAGTGCAATTTTCAAATCGCAAAAAGTTTTAAACGGCGACTGTCACCTGAACATTATTCAGCTGCAGTTAATTAGAGTTAATTACATGAGTTGGCAGACAACAAAAAAGTACCTCTTGGCTGTTGTCTGAGCAAGAGACACTCTGGCACAAAGCTTTTCATAAAACCACAGTTTGTTGTTTTTACATTTCGGTTTCTGTACATGTGAACTTAAGGTGCTGATAGGTGAATTTTGCTAACTAACTCTTGGCAAGAAAGCAAATAAATGCATTTCCCAAACTGCTGAAATATTGCTTTAAGCACATCATATCTTTTCAAACTTATCTCCTCTAAATTTGAATCAAGACCCCCTAAGGATCCAGAGCTGTGAAGCAGTCTGTCTTGTCACCCTGTGAGGCTAATATTAATGTTGGTTTAAGCAGGTGCATTGCAGAGCTGTCAGCAGTATTATTAGCTGTCGTCCATCTGGTATCAAAACATTTTCAGATGTGACTTAACAGCAGGCATTAACACAGTTACTCCTCAGCTATACAACTGTTATCAATAAATATATCACCACTTTGAAGTGTAATTACACTATTTGAATATTATTGAGTAACTGTTAGTATACCACTATTGTAATGTCTTCATAAAGGTGAGTTATTCCAGCATTTCTTCAATAGAAAACTAGCAAAACATAGAAACATAAATGTGTCTTTACACATTGTACAAAATGTGTCTTGTCTGGAGACCACAAATAAATAAATAAAGTGAAATTTGAAATTGAATAGATTAATAGTAGCAGGATAATGAAGTGTTGTTTACAACATAATTTAAATTGCAGATTTATCAGAACATTGGCTCCTGGATTCTTTAGGGTGAAGGACAACATATTATTCACCATCAAATCTTTCAAAATTAACACCAAAATTTAAAACTCCTGCTTCCTCCAACCCTAAGATGCCTTTCCACATCATTTAGAGACACTGAGTGCATCTTCCTGCATAATTAAGATGAACTGGATGTTATTTTTAGGAGAAAATGGTGTCTGTCTTGCCACCTGACCACACAGCCCAGAAACCTTGCAAATATGCAAATGAGCAGTTATATCCGCAGAACAGGAGGACTCCGGCACACAGTACTCACTGTTGTTAATATTGCTTCTGGCTTCTTTGCTTCCCTGATGAGCTTCTCTCTGCACAGTCATTCATCTCAGAGGAACCTCCTGATCTTGGTGAGATCCTGCCACTGTATTACCCCCCAGCCTGTGATTGCAGTTTTCATTGTGTTTCAGGCTGTGCTAATGGACTTAAAAATCTTCTAATTTCCTTCTTTTCAATCTCAGCCTTTTAAAAAATAGCATATTTAAGATGTATAAAGTCATAGTTTTATTTAGAATATTTAGGACCACTGGTAATGCTTAATATTAGAGCCAGACAATTACAGTGCAATTCTGATGTCTTATGGAATATTAGGGAATGTAAAAAAAAAAAAAAAATCTGTATTAAATCATAAAAATGATTTTATGAAGATTCTGGGGCCCAGTAATATGGGGCTGATGCCTTGGAGGTACCGTCTATTGTGAAACATTAGCTAGGGTCTTTATTTACTTCAAGTCTAGAGAGAACCAGGTCTTAATTTTAAATGGGTAATTCCATCCCTGTTTAATGTTTATTACTCAGTCTTTATGAGCATTAGCTGGTTCATTCTGGTCACAAACAAATGAAAGCCAATCCTGAGACTCTGCCAAGAATTTAGACTGTCCACAGGAAATACACCTTAATCTAAAACAGGTGTGGAACAATGTTCTTGTACCTTTGTAGAGTATTTTAATGCCATTTCTACCTGAATTTGTAGTTGCAATTGACAAATTTTAATTTACTATTTTTAAATATTATTTATTTCTTACCCTCTTGCCATCCCTCCTTGTATTTATATATTTGCACAGTTAGCTGGCAGAATTTTGTTGGTGCTGTTATTTGCAAAGCAAAATAGCTAAACCATTACTGGATCTTGTATATAAGTAAGTTTCAAAAGATTTAAAAGTTTTCACTAATAATACAACCCTTTTTTCTGATTTAAGTAGTTTGATTATTTTAACTTTTAAATTCCGATGGTAATAAAGGTAAGATGTCAACACATGGGCAAACCAACTTTTGCTCTAAAACTTGTATCCGGCGAGGGAGCTGGTGAATTTGTAGCTGGTGGTGTTTCTGCACCTTTGATTCACTGTTGTGCTGGACTCACCCGCTGAGTTGCACAGCGTGACAGACTTCATCTCATTTCTTACAAATGGAAGCACAAACTAGTGCCTGTGCAGCTTTCAAAGTGTGTAGTTTTCATTTTCATTGATCAAACAGCTAAATTCGTCTGTGAAGCTCGTGTCACAGATGTTGCTATCAAAGCTGAGCTGTAGAGACGAACACAGAGTGACGGAAATGAAACAGACAGATCCTCACCTCCAGTTAATCAAATGACCTGAGTCCTTGGAAAAGGGGGGGGGGAAAGTTACTTTGCTGTTGGATCCAGTGAAGAATGAATCACACCTATAACTTTCTCATCATCCAAGTAAACACACACAGTCTCTTTGTCAGATTAGGCCAAGCCATCTCATAGGGGCTAGTAATCAGCTTAAAGGATAATACCACCATTATTGAGTTTTTCCTTATCTCCAGTGGCTTGTGATCTCCTGTATCCACCCCTGACAATTTCACATTGCTATCTACAAATTTGAATTAACTTATTTTATTGCTCCCATTGCCTCCTGGGTGCATCAAAAGACACTGTGGAGACTTAATATTTTGTAGTTATCCACCAGAGTGAATGTGATGAAAGTAAGCAAAATGAAAGTCACCAGTCAGTCGAGCTTTCCTTGACCACGCAGCTCTGATATTCTCACTTCCCCCTCATGATGTTTTTCCATTTAAACATGGCCTGAGGGTAAGTTGCCGTTTCATGATATATAATATTAACTGTGACAATTAATATATTAACATTGATGGAACCAGGCCTGCATTGACATTCAGAGGATGTATGGAGCTGACTGAATTAAACAAATGACACTTGTGTATTTTATGAATAGTATACATCTCAAAGAGTTACACATTTGATCTGCATATTCTGATTTCAGATAAATAAAAGCCTGTAATGCATATGCGCTTATCTGTCAATACCTTCTGCTCCCATCAGGTTTTTCCTCCTTTAAATCTCAAAATCCCCACATTTGATCAGATCCTTCTCTGGATAGTAATCTTTACAATGAAAACACAGATAACACTAAACTAACTACTCCAACAGTGAATGCAAAATGAAGCTGTCCTCACCAGAGAAACAAGAGAATTGGTCATTTGTTCAAATTCCCAAACGACCCGCAGTATAAGGATCAAAGTAAATTTCTGACCTTGATACCAGTAATGTGCACGCATTAAATCATAACAGCTACTGAGTGTAGAACAACTGACTAAATGCCTTTCAAATACCGTGTGATATGATTGAAAGCTCCAGAAAAAAATAGTAGGTGGACCTTGAGTTTTGTCATACTTGACATGGACCGTAGTGTAAACTGAAGATAGCTTAACACTGTCATAGCCTGTCATACTCTTATGAAAAAGGTTGGGGCTGGTTGAAGGGTTAAGAAAGAGTTTGAGATGGAAACCTTTGTTCCCTCTGTTGTCTTTTACCAATACAGTCTTCCCCTAAACCTTAACCTGATCAGAGTACAATACAATACAGTCATTTCTGAAGGCAACAATCTATTTTGTCATTTAGTGTAGAGTACTCTTTGAAAACCTATAAATGGTTTCATAATAATGGTGACGTTTGGAATAAGCTTGAATTTAACCTTAAATTGGCTGCCCGGACTAATTTTAAAATATGGCTTAATTTCCCCCAGATTGCATGTCGTTTGGGGTGAGGAGGATCACAACACCTGATTTGTTGCCTGAATGATCAACAAGCTTGCTGTTGGACAATCAGATGGGTTTCTGACAAATTAGAAGCTTTGGTCGACTGACTGCGACTTTAGCTGATGATCCATTAGAAACTCAGCCCATTATTCCATCAAATCATGTCCATACTGGGCAGTTCCACACCTCACCATTTACATCCAAAGGCAATGCTCAGTGCCATGCAGGAAGCAGTGTGTCCATTATGAAGCATAATTAAAAGGCAGGGTGAGGGTGTGGACCGTATCTGACTGGAGTAATGAAGTAACTGACTTCAGGCATGCTTTTCCCTAACCAACTGTTTTGGTTGCCAAACCCTAATTATACCACAACCACCTTTCTATAACCGTAACCATACTATAGTTGTCATGTGCATGTATTGTCAAAAGTAACAATTTTAAAACGTTGGCAGAGGACAGTAAACACAAGAATGTAATAGAGCTTGACCTTTTTGTTTTGCCATAGAGTTGCTATAGTGACCTTGTTTGAGTAGTATTTCAAATGTTCTAGTCTTAACTGACTCTGCTGCGATACAAATAAATCTGAACAAACCATTTTGTCTGTATCTATTCAGCATTTTTGTACCCATAGTCTTCTGGGGTTTGTTTTAACTTGTGTTCCCTTAAAAGTAGAATTGCATACAGTAAAATAACAATACCCTTCTCTTTCTTGACAGTGTTTTTGTTGAATAGTCAATGGACAAAATCAGTGGTTCCATATTTACATTCAGATTAAGCATAGAAAGTCGCACATTATTTTCATGCAGAGAGGGTGATTACAATGTGCATATTTTCGTTATTGTCAGCAATTCCCATGAAAAGGCCAAAAAGAACAATGCATTAGTCGATCTCTTAATACATGGTCTTCCCCAGCCTTTCTTTGACCCCAAACCCATTAGTTCCTACTGAAGATGTAAATCTTTTAAGACAAATGAAATGAAATGAAAGGAATTTCCTAAAACTGCTAGTCATATGTGTCAGGCTGATATATATAAACTGCAAGTTTATGAAGAGACATCTCACAGTGCAAAGGTGTAACTCCCTGATGAGCTCTATGGCACAGAGAAATAAGATATATCAGGCTGTGGATACACAGACAATACTTTAATACAGTACTTTAATATTGAATATCACCAAACCTATCTAAAGGTGAATGAAATTATATAGTGTCTCCTTAGTTTAAGATGCTGTATTTCATAAGCACACACATTTTTAACATGCATTTTAGTGCAATTACAAATATACATATGAAGTGCTGCTAATCAGTCTAATCAGCACAAGGAGGTTGGATGTTGATGCAAGAGGCAAGAGCAAGAAAAAGATAATCAAGATTCAACCTCTTCATCTTCGATTTCAGAGAAAGCTCAGTGTAGAGAAATTAAAAACCAACTGATGCAAATTGATTGATCTAAGGGCAAATAAATAAATTGCTTCTACATTTTCTCATTATTACAGACTGTACAACAATGAACAGTGTTTACATCCATCAGAATCTCTCAAATACTCTGGTTGCCACTGACCACAAGGCAGGCATTAGGAATACACACTGCTGTTTTGACCCTTAATTTTCACACACATGAGGCATGATCACAAATACTGCAACATGATCAAAGCCTGTCAGACGCTCCCTGTTGCCCATGACTACTTATTGATCAGTGGTATGGGATGTGCATGGCTGCACATTAGAGTTGGTTGAAGTGTTGTCAGTGGACGCATAAAATAAAGCTACGTTGTGCATACTGGTGGCAGGGATGTGCTGTAAACTCAGATTAACCCAGTGTTTTATCTGCAGAATCCAGTTTCTCACCTTCTCAGGCATAATATAAAATCACAGTATGCATCAGTGTTGCTAACATGACAGGATCTCTGACAAGGGCCTAAAACACAGAGGAGGTGCAAATTTTATGTGAGACTGCCATACACCAGCATGCATCACTGTGAAACTAAGGCTGCTAGGGACTGAAAACCCATACAAATAAACTGTAGACTATATATTTTAAAAGTGTTTCCGATGCCTTGTGGAGCTGTATTAAAAGTTAATGTGAGTGGAAAGGTAAGCAGAGAGGCAAACTATTCTTCAAACAACTGTGGAGCAGCCTCAGAGGGTTCCTGTTGGAACCTTGACGGCCCCCCTGAAAAACCTTTGAAGCACCCGAAAAGCACCCTACTTATTTAGAGTACACTGAGATTGCTGACAGAAAATGGAAAAATAAATTTCTAGCTAAATATTAAAACTGTCTTCTCTAGAGGATAAGACCTGCACCTCAAGCTGATATTTTGTTGCTTAAAGAAATCCCCAGAAATTCTTCTTTTCAGCTGAAAGGTAGATTATGTGAGATTTATGCAAAATAGCACCCCCTGCAGGCACAGCAAAGAGTGACGAATCAAAATCAAAACAAAGACAGCCTCCCACTCTGTGCTCTACATTTATCTACAGGACAGGAGGCAAAATAAATACACCCCAAACCCAACTCTTCAGCTAAGAATCTCTTTAACAGGTTACTCTGCTGAACATTGACACAACCAGTGTAACAGAATGACATAAAGTTTGTCGGTAGAAAGCAACATATGAACATTATTATGCTGTTGCTATAGCGGTAGCTACACAATAGCAACAGATTTTTTTTCTGTTTAATGTCAAAATCTGTGTCACTGTATCAATGAAGCTCTACAGTGTACTCTAGTTTAACATACTGTAGATCAAAAAAATTGGCTAGGCTAGTTTCTCGTTCATTGGAAATATACTGTTACAAGTGTACATCAGATGATATGTAATAAGAAATTCCTGTATACAAAAATGCCCAAAAATGTCCGTGGTCTCACCATGTCATAGTTTGAACACCAAAGAGCACTGACAAGTTTATTTTTTAGCCTTGTTAGCAGTGTGGCTCCAGGGATGGCATTAACAGTTGGTTAATTGGCCAACTACTTTTGTCCAGACTGAAATATTTCAACAATTACTGGTTGTTAATGGAATGCCATGAAGATTTGTTTGTTTTCTCTGTGCCTGTGTTGGTTTCCTCCGGGTACACTAGCTTCCTCCAGTGGTCCAAAGACATGCAGGTTAATTGGTGACTTTAAATTTCCCATGAGTGTGAATGTGAACATGAATGGTTGTTTGTGTGTGTATGTCAGTCCTGTGATAGACCTGTCTAGGATGTACCCTGTCCAGTGTCAATTGGGATTGGCTCCAGCCTCCTGAAGACCCTCTAAGGGTAAGCGGTATAGCTAATGGATGGATGAATGGATTGCCATGAAATTCAGACTTTAGTGGTTCCTCAACTTTTCCACTAGTGTCACCAGACGGTTGTTTTCACTTCTCTGGTGAACTATCTCAACATCTACTAGATTGTAGGATTTGTACTTTTTGTACAAAAAAAGTATCAACATTCATTGTTCCCAGAGGATGAATCCTTATGATTATAGTAATCCCCTAACTTTTCGTTTATGGATTTGAATTGAATTTCTTGACACCTATAGGATGGAATGCCATCAAAAGACATGGTCCCTGGAAGATGACTTGTAATGACTTATCATGTATCACCATCATCAGGTCAAAATTTGTCCAATTATTTGGACAAACAATTTTTTTGGAATCTAATCATTATATCTTGTATAGGCACCTGATGTCAAAATCTAAAAACCTTGAGTATTTCAGTTGACATGGTGTAATTCTTGAGTGAATTTGTGGTTAATCAAAATGACCAGCTCACACACAGCAAACCTGTAGCTCGGCAGTATTCCCAGGGATGTTAGTTCATTTTTGGGACTGATGGCAATATATAATAAAGCTGTCATGTGCAGTCACCTGTGGGGACTGTAATGGATGGCCACTTGATGGTGTTACATACAGAATACATAAAGTAGGAGGAATGTCAAATTGTTGCTAAGAATTACACGATGAATGTCAAAGACAAGTTCAACGTATGGCAGTTTTTATGTTCCTATGAGTCTAGTTAGAACTGTGGCCCCACGCTGGATATTCCTCAGACCATTTTTAAAGCTTCTGCTAAATTCCGGCTGATCCAAGGTGTGTGATGAGGACACATCCATAGAATTTGGTGCACAAGAAAGGTAATTATCCAGAGGGATTAGAGCAGAGTTAATACCCTGGAAATGTGCTTATTTGTCCATTTGATAAGACGTGGAAATAGTTGAAAAAGCAGCACTGAATAACAGACACAGGTGATGTATTTATGTATTTATTTGCTTGTCTATTTGTTTATGGCTTTTACATTGGTTATCGTGTTTGGAACAGTGACTTGAAATGTGACTGCTTGCTGCTTATAGATGTTATTTGGTATGGATAAATGGATTTTGACTGACAGAATTCAAAATTATTATTACTAGCGAGACAATTCCTCATTATTAATAATACACTTTTAAATACTCACGTGATTCATTATAATTATGTATATATACTGTATTAATCAGCGTATAATACAGAAGAGCATGGCAACTTTAATGCAAAAATTGAAACAATAATAAAACAATATGGGAACTTTCTTTGAGTAAGGTGTACACATCGTCATCTTAAAGCCTTGCCACTGTCTTGTGCTCAAAACTTTGAAATTTTAAAGGATGGGGAAAGAGGATCCAGGACATTTCTGAAAGGAAGACATTGAAATATTACTAAGTCAAAACCAAGTAAGATGAACACACTCACTGTTTATCATGAATAATTTTGTCAGTGAATGAAGTGCGTAAGATAGAAATGTGTAAAAAGCACACTGGTCGTCAGCACATGCAACATTTAGATGTCTGCCCATTTAGGTATCAGCCCTGTCCTGATCCCCTCATTTTATGAGAGATGTATCTGCCAAAAAAAAAAAAAAAAAAGAGCTCTGGAGAAATCAAATGGGTGAAAATGTATCCTGTAACCTCAGCTTACAGTCCCATAGTGCAGCCAGAAAAAGTGTTCTGTTTGCACATTTTCTTGTGCTACAGAATGAAAATACATTTATTTGACTTTTGGTTTGACATTTATGTAAAGTACTCCATCTGAGCTGAGTAGGGGATTCAAGAAATTTAGGTGAAAGGAGAAAAGAGTAGGCAGAAATATCCACTTCACATGGGCTGAAGTGGTTTGCTAGCAAATCACTTTGCACAGCTTACTGATCATCCTCTATCTGTGGTTAATACTAAGATGTACCTTTCCAGGATTGCTCTGACCTTTGTCATGATAGAAAGTGTTACACCACCTTTGAATATAGAGCATTTCTTCTTTCACTGAAATCAGTTAATTTGAAATATCATCACTTATGGATGGTATAATTAAACCTTCTACTAGAAGAGTTGGAGTTCAGATTCATAAAAATTCGAATTAAGTACTGAGCCTACTCATCCAGTCTGAATCCCCACTTTCCCTCATCAAATCCACTCAGTAGAAGCTCTCAACATTTGTTAGAATATGAAGTTAAAAACAACATAAAGATCAGAGACATCAGCTGAATTCTGTATTCATCAGCTGAGAAGGTAGTGCTGTTTCTTGGGATTTGGTAGACTATTTAATGTTCACGATCAGTAGCTACAACATGAAAACTGTGCACACTAAGACATGAAATGTTGATTATCTATGAATCTGACAATTTGAAATAACAGGTGTGGCTTACTTATACTTGAATACACTATTTATCACAAGCCACTGGCTCCAAATACTTGGGGTCCCACCTCAGAATCTATTAAGTTAATAATCTTAAAATTTTTTAGCCATGGGTTGGCAATGTCATCACTTTGGTCCAGACTGAAGTATCTCAATAAATGTTTGATGGAACGCCATGAAATTTGATGACATTCATGCTTCCCAGACAATTAACTGTACTTATTCTACTTGGATGGATTGTCATGAAATACGGTACACACATTCATTAACTTGTGATCCCATAACTTCTCATCTAATGTCACCATAATATCAACTATATGTGAGTGTGTTACTGACATAAGCATGTAGGTCACTGCCCAACACAGCCTCACAATGCTGTCAGCATGGCTTTACTTCTGTTTTGATGTACATGAAAGTTTTACTGGATGATTCCAACTACTGGAATTTATATCGTCAGAAAGATCATATCAAAAGAGAAGACTGACCTATCTTCTTGCTCTTGGTCTGATTTAATTGCAACATCACAAAGTCTGATCATGGATTCTTGTTAGAGAATGGTGCTTCTCTCTCTGACAAATGATCTTTGTCAGAGTACAGCCACTGGATGTGGCTGCATTGCATGGAAGTATGGCATCTACAAGCAGGATTCAGCAACCACACTTGTCGAGCCACATTTTTTGTGTTTTACAAGTGTATTGAATACAAGTATGGCGTTAATTCATAGTCAACAGTCACTTTATGACCATACTTAACTCATTACTGTATTTGGCACAACGTCTTACCTTTATTTTGTATCTGTGTTTACTGATAAGAGTGTATCATTGGAAATCAAATAATATTCCCTCTCCTTCACAGACTTTAGAGAAGTGAAGAGAAGTGACTATACAAACAAGAGCGACTAGTTTTGCTATGTATACTTAAAGATAAGATCCAAAACAGCACCGACCTTAACCCTAGGTTATTATTTAGTATATGAAATACAGGGAGTACAGGTATAAGTAGAATTCTAAAATTTGATGCCATGGTTTTACTATAGGAAAATTGAATATTTATATATTCTTGCCAAAGAAAAATATGCTGGAAACATAATGGTTGTGAACTTTGAAATGTAAACAGACTGCTCTGTAAACAGAGATATTGAACATCTCCAGTGTGCCAGCTAGCTGCATCAGGCCCTTCAACATTGGATTAGTGGGAATCAGTGTGATCAATGCAATTTCTAATCCATTGACTTGGCTTTCTAATGGGTTCATGTGATTGATCTAAAGGTTTGAGAAGACAAAAATGGCTTTCTCAAGACTTGCTGATCTTTGTTTTATATTTATATTTATATCTTTTATTTGTATTTTTCATGATAAAAAAAATATGATGACACGAAATAAGACATTTGTACAACACTTAAGGTTTATCAGTACTACACTTTTCAAAAAGTGCTGTACTGATAAACCTTAAGTTACTTATTTCCCCAGTCATTGTATGCATATTTAAAGACAGAGAAATGTAATTGTGATTATAATGAAATGCATACTCTAATGAAGCTAATCAGATAAAGAAATCAAAATGATAATGAATACTGCAGTCTTTCCTTTATTAGATTAACATTGATTATTTGAGTGTATGTAGATCCACTCAGTTATTGTAGAGCACTGGTTAATTTCACCTTGACCATCCCAGGCCTCTCCTGAGACTCTCTCTGGACCGCCTTCAGTTTGCCTTCCAGGCTTATCCCCTGGTAAATGATGCCATCGCCCATTTGCTCCACAGTTCATCCTCCCATTTAGATGACTCTGATAGCACTGTGAGGATCATTTCTTTTCTCCCTATGCGCTTAACAGCATACTGCTGCCATGTAGGGGGATAAGCCACAGGCGATGCAGGTGGATGCCCCTGTGGTGTCCTGGATTACAGACTATCTTGCCAACAGGCCGCAGTCAGTATGATTCAAGGGGCCACCTCAAGGTGCCATCCTATTATCTCTCATTTGTCTTTTATCTCCCATTTGAGCTTCACGTCATCCCAAATTAAAGAAAGACTCTGATGAAACCTCAGTTACAGGAACCAACACCGATGAGAATGGTGATGTCTGTATAGAGTTGTCCAGGTAGTAAGATGTCAAACACAGTTTAAAACGAACCAGTGGAGTAGTTATTAAATGGTTGAATGCCTTCTTAAGGACTGCTGTCAGGTGGGATTTTTCTGCATTTGTATCTTAGGCGGCGCCACTCCTCCTGATGAATGAGGATGTGTTTGAGGAAGGAGTCACTTTATAGCAATCAAGTGACCTCCTCCTCGATTGCATTTGTCCCTATCTTCTAAAGGAATGCATTAAGGATATGCAGCAGTAAAACTGAAGTATAACAGGACTTAAAACGTAAAAAGTATTTTTAGGCTGACGCAATGTGTCTTTCAAGGCATTTGTCTGCAGAGGTACAGAATATGAAAGGAGGTGTTGTATGCAGGTAACACCTGCACTTGATGCACCACCGCAGATAGACCACCATAGCAGAGGAGACTGATATCTAAGAAAAGCCTTGTATACACACACACACACACACACAGAAAGAGACATTGAAAATACTTTGGTGTAGTATAGTAAAGAACTTTGCAGCAAATTAACAAGACAAAAACCTAGTAAATGACCAGACCGTGTATAGGCATGTGAAACAGGAGTGTCTCTCCTGCCGGGCTGCTGACAGTGTTGTCAGCCAGTGTTAACTCGCCATAACACTGGTATTTTCACTGTAGCTGTGCACATTGCCACGACAGGTATGCAGTTATCAGCAGGCAAACAGAAATCTGCAAACACCTGACACCTAAGTTCAGACTATAGGAGTGGTCAAACAGAAAGGAGTCGCAGTAGTTTCTTTTGTGCATGATTATTTTTCATGAGCAGCTCAACATGAGTCTGAAACAGCAGAGCATCAGGTCTTATTTAGCTTTACTTTATGTAAATTACATGAACTATGAGCTGGGCTCATTTACATCTGTAGTTTTAGTAAAGGCCATGCTAAACTGAAAAAACTTGTGTGCACTGACAGTTACTTGCAGTAGCCTTAACAAATAACCCCCATCGTGTTTAGGGGCTTGTAGAGTGGGCTTAGTGTATGGGACTGTATTATCATTCCTTTGTTCGTTCAGATCCAAACATTTAGTACTGTACCACAGCTTTTCACTATCCCAGGAAAAGCCTTTTGAACAATTTTTTTCCTCTACAATATTAGACACTAAAAGCAAAAGCAGTCACCCCTGAACCTAAACTCAAATGAGAATTGTGAAATCTTTTATATATGACATTTTATATAACATGTTATATGAGGCAACATTGACTTGTGTAGAAGAGGGTTAAAAATAATGACTGTGAATAACGTTTTTTTAAATATATCCAGTGGTGGCATATGTGTTTCCTAGATGGAAAAATAACAGCCTTCAATAATTATGCTCATTAGTGAACATGTTCTTTTGGTTGTGTACTTCCAAACTGCATACGCCTGCATAATGATTAAAGCACTAATGACATGTATTTCAATAGATGTTCCCTTCACAATTAATGTTCTTAGAGTACTTACACTGTAGATTTTCATAGTGGCCAGTATACTTCAGGCAGAATCATTCTATATTGTGTCCATTTGAGGCCAATTTTTGATGTGTGTCAGGAGTTTGAGCAACAACTACCTGGAGTGGCTTTATAAATTTCACGTGTAAGCACAAAATGGTTTTAGGTTGCAGTGGTGAGGCGTGAGCTTGTGTAGGTTTGAGAAGAATCTTGTATTTTCTATTTTGCATCAGTGAAGGTCTTCCACTGCATCCCCACATGCATTATATTATTATTATCATATTTAGTTATTTAATTGTTTGAGTAAGTGTCATGTTTCCATCAATACAGCTCAGGGAGTTATTGATTATTATTAACTGAAATTACAAAAAAATTTACATTCACATGTTGTGCCATTAGCCCCTATCAATAACTCCTTCTGAGACTTTCTGGAGCAACAAAGTATTTTTCTTGGAAACATGTATTCCTGCATAGTACAAAATGACCGTCACATTTTTTGTCTCTGGTAGGCCTGTTCTCAGGCTTTTGCTCAAAATGCAAACATGGTTTTGAATGGAGCCTGAGAATTTAATGGAGAAAAAATGAGGGTCAGGGGCTTGTTGATTTTACTCTGTGTTTTTTTTTCCAAAGTTTAAGTTCAACCCAGAAAAGATATATAACAGCCTTTTAAAACTGGACCATATTCTGTTGAAAAGATTAATTTTTTTACATCA
Source organism: Lates japonicus (assembly GCA_033238685.1). NCBI lineage: Eukaryota > Metazoa > Chordata > Actinopteri > Centropomidae > Lates > Lates japonicus. The sequence continues at coordinate 4,346,859 of BRZM01000031.1, read as the reverse complement.
CAACCGTTAATCCAACGGCATTTGATGACTATATTTTCTACTACATTATGTAACATTATTGCTGTGATTTGTACCGGTCCATAAAGGTCAACAGTTGTCACACTGAATGTTAATGCACTGTTCATTAGCCCTTTACTAACAGATTTTATTACTGACTGACACAGATTCCACCGCTTACTGATCCCAGCACTGCCACCATGCTGGGACTGAAACAAACTAGCTGTTGGTGGATTTCTGACACAGCCAGAAGGCTCAGATGCTGTCCAACAGTCCACATGGCGGCCCAGTGCCTACTACGTGGGGGGAGGTTCACATTATTAACAACCTGCAGTGGTCCGATAACACTGTGGCAATAGATTAGACAGGGCAGAGCTGGCTGTTCTTCCTGAGGAGGTTCAGGTTATTTAATGCAGCCTGTCTTAATCCCACACACTGTAAGTGAAAAGTCTGCCAAAAAAGTCCATCTGTTCCCTGCATATAGGCTTCTCGAATGTATAAACTTCTGAAACTTTTAAAAAGTTTTAGGGTCCTTTTATGTCATTGCTTCTGAATGGGAGCATAAAAAGAACATCTGTGATTGTAGAGCCATTAATTTTTTCGGATTAATGTAATGTAATAGTAATTAAATGTTATCTGTCAGCTTTTAAGTTCAAAACATATGAACATGCCTCAAATGTCATTCCTTCAGATACATAACACCAACAGTTATTGTTGTGCAATATATAAAGTGCCATAAGTCCCAGTGCAGTCCAAGTGCAAGTGTATTTATAACTATGTTTTTGACCAACAAAACAAATTTTAAACACAGAATTTAGAATGTATTAATCTTAGATGACCAAACCAAGTAACTTGCTGGCACTAATGTGAGGGGTGATACTGAGATCTGGACTGCAGTACATAGGCCAGGTCTGGTTCAAAGGCAGTGGTTTTGACACGCAAAATGTCACACAGGTGTCACTTAGTCTTGTCCTCACACAGTTCTTATTAAAGTTCATAACAGCGAATGTCTTTTCAGACAAATATGTGGAGCCAAACAAGCTCAGCATTTTCTTCGCAAATGTGCGAATCTCTGGAAACCTGACTTTATCCAGCTGCTGGTAAAAGTTTATGAGAGAGAGCTGTTGACTGCACCACTCGCTGTCACACTGCAGCTCAGTAAGCTCCAGTTGCAGATGATGCGGAGCATCACTGGGGTCCACAGAGAAGGGAGGTAGTTTCGTGTCATCAACGGTGGAACAAACAGAAACATAAATCCGTTCCTCTTGTTTGGTCCTTAAGGCTCTGGAGGTCAAGCAGCTCTTCAGTTACATTCATGTCATCATCAACTCCTCTCAAAAAAGTCAGTAACTGAGCAGTGTCAGATGCATCCGTGCTTTCATCGCAGGCTAACAAAAAAAAATCAAAGTCCGCTCCTTTGGCCCCCAACTGTCCCTTAATATCCAATGATATTTCTTCAATTCTCCTTGCTACAGTATAACGAGCCAGGCAAATATTGGCAAACTCGCTTCTTCTCGGGACAGATGTTCTCCACTATTTTCATAACACAGTCTTTGATGAACTCACCCTCTGCAAAAGGTTTGCAGTATTTAGCAGTTAGCATTGCCACCTCATAGCTCGCCTTTGTGGCATTTTCATTTGACTCATGGGCTCTTGTGAAAAACCGCTGCTGTGAAGCTAAAATTGGGCAAACACAATTGTTTCGTATTTCAGTGAAAAAATATTGTAATTTCCACCTGTCCTGGAAGCGGCATCCCTCGTAGTCAACTTTCCTTTTTTTATTTACAGTCGCCATTTCAGAAATTGGCTGAAAAGGGTCACAGCAAGGGTCACGCAGCCAGAGGGTGGCTACACAGAGCTGCTGCCACATTTTGGTGAAATATAAAATTGCATTTTTCTTACGTGTGTATTTTACATGCTCTGGCTGACAGTAAAAAAAATAAAATTTGACCACGGGCCGCAATTGGCTCCAGGGCCAGACTTTGGACTTGCCTTTATTAAAAGCTGCTCAAGTGGTTGAATGCTGTCACTTCCCTGGAAGTATTTTGTTGTGAAACACCTGCAGGAAGTGTTGTAGCAGAATATTAGTAAAACATGGAAAAACTGAATTAATTACAGATCATAAATCAGTCAGGTAGAACAGTGTATGAATGAATTAAAAAGCAAATGAAGGTTATTTGAATTTATTATTTTTATTATCCCTCATTTTGCTTCCAACTTTTATATGGGACTGAACTGTATTTTGCCAAACTGATTAAGGTTTTATTCCAGTACCAACTTTTATTGACAATTTTTGGACAGCCTCTCTTCAATTTACTCCTACCAAGCAATACAAATACAACTCAGATACCTTAATTAACATAGTGGCTGACATCTGCATGGAGCTCAGTCATTGGAATACATCATTGGGGGGTGACGAAAGTCTTTTGTGAGAATTATTCTTGAAGATGATGATGTCAACCTCACGTTGATGCTAGTTAAGCAGTGGCCCAATTGTCAATATTTCAGTCAGAATCAAGCTGGTGAATTGACCAAACTGTTGGACAGAGTGACATTGTCAATCCTAGAGCCTTGCCTTAAACATTGCAAAAACAAAAAAGCAAAGCAAATCAAAGAGCTCAACATAGCCAAAAGCTGCACAGAGGCACAGATTATTGAAGTGTTGAGTCTCAGTGGATTCAGTAGTATTAGCAACCTGCTCATATTAAATGATTCAATATTAAAATAAAATCCAGATCTTAAAAAAACTTTAACCATTACAGTCCAGATGTTTTGCTTGCTTACGGCACCATCCTCTACTGTGGGTCATGGGGAACAGTGAGTTCAATGAGAACACAGGCTAGGAAGTGAGTTTAAAATGTCAGCACTCAGACACATAATCATCAAGTCATTGGTATTGATCAACAAAAATATCAATTCCCAGCAGAAATAGTGTTGTGGTCACTGGCCTGTCTCTATAAATGTTGGATGGAGGGTTAGAATTGGCTCTCTGACAAGTGCTTAAACCTGAACAGTAAAATCTACTGTTCAGTCTATGAGTTTTTTTCTGATCTTCCACCTCCATGGTTAGGCTTAGGGTACATTTAGGCAACCAAACTCTTTGGTTAGCGTTACAGGGAAAAATCACTGTAATGGAGAAAACTATTACTGAGTGTTGGTAGAAGATGTGGTGCAAATTGTGGTCCTGTGAGTCAAAGTCAGACACATACCATCCAACCAGACCTCCACACGTTTAAATTTCAATCCACCATAAGGACATCACAACATGTCCTGCTGTGCTGTGCTACTGAACATAAACATTGGTTCTTTTAAGTTTGAACAAACAACCAATGCTGTGGATCTCATGAGAGGACAGTCTGCTTTTCATGTTCTTCTTGACAGAAGTGAATTTTATCCAGATGCAGAAGTGGATCTGGAACAAGATCAGAGACAGACTGAGCTCCTCAGTGGATCTGACTGACACGGTGATAGAGAAATCACTCAATACAAAGAAAAAAAAAGAAAAAAAGGAGAAAGAAATCAGCCCTGTTGAAATACTATAGTGACAGAGCTGCCATCGTGCATGATGTCTGAATAAAGACTGTCAGAAATTAAACAAAGACACCGTCCTTGTGCCACGCAGTTGAATAGGACCGCTCGCACTTGGAAACATGTTGTTTGAAACCTGTTTCCTAGTTGTGTGCCAAATCTCTGAAATCCCTGGAGGATTTGTCTACACCATAAGCTATTTTGTTGCAGTGTGTAGTCGGTCCTCTGTAAACATCCAGCCTTGTCCTCTGATCTCCTATGTAGCTCATATTTTCACATCTACATAAAGAGGATAATGTATCCCTGTGGTGTAAAACTGCTCTAAAAAACCTTCAATGATCAAAAACTCACAACATAAAGAACCATCAGCATCACGGCAGACATATTTATGTTGACAAAAATGCAAATTGACTGGTTTATTTCATTCGAGACTTCCCTCACCTTCCCTGGTGCTCATGATTAATGGGACAGACATTGCCGTTTGGATGGAGAACTTCTTTGACAAAACACATTAATACTGGGGCCTGTTTTACATTCTCTTCCTGGCTGGATCTAGCTATCAGTGAGAGTGCAGGAAAAACATTTGTCTGCATATAAAATGGCCTCATCAAAACATAGAGATAAAAACATAGGAAACTGAGAGAAAAAAAATCACCTGCATCATGGGAACACGTATTTTGTGTGACAAACATGCAAATTGACTCCCCATTTCATTCCATCGGAGACATCCACATATCCCGCTTTGTTAATGATTAATGAGACAGACGTCTCATTTTGGACAGAGAACCTGCTTGACAACGCACATCAATAATCAGTGCTGCTTTACATTCTGTCCACCTTCCTATCAGTCGAAGTGCGGGAAAAAAACATTTGACTGCATGCAAAATGGTTGGAGATTTTCCATTTGAGAGTAAACATCAAAACCAATTTTCAAGGGAGGCTGGAGCTGCAGCTCCCTTTGCCTGCGCTTGGTTTTACTGCAACAGGGGCTTTTCCAATCTGAGAATCATCAGCTGGCTGATACTGAGCTGGGAAGAGCAATTGGCTTATACAAACTGTGCCCCTATACCTCATATCATGGGTTGGTGTGTCACACTGCATGCATTTGTTGGTTTCATTACCATATTCACAAAACATTTTTTGTGAATATGATATAGTGTAAATGTGCACTAGCATGCAGACTTTAAATTAGCCAGGCTTCTGCTTTTGTTTTTAACTCACAGAGTTAAAAAGTACATTTGCTGGTGACATTAGCTGGAAATATCGACTATTTCTGGTTGAAATGGTCACTTGTTAGAGCTTGTAAAAGAGCTTATACTTTGGGATATGTAAGTTACATTTAAAATGCAGCTTTTGTGTTTGGAAAATTGCGCTTTCAAATTGCAATGTGCACAGAGCTTCATTTCCTTGAGACTTTTTAAATGCATTTGAATTATTTACCATCTACAGTAGATATACACTGATTAGCCACATTAAAACCACTGACAGAAGAAGTGAATAACACTGATCATGTCATTACAACGCAGCATTCTCCCTCGAACCCTGCCATTCATCTTGATGTTGCTTGACACGCACCACCCACCTAAACATTGCTGCAGAACAAGCAACAGATATCCATATTAGCAACCTGATCCAGCATCTGTGGGTCTAGTATCGTGGAGGTCCCCCTTGTGCAGATCCTTTGGGCACTGTCGGTGGCAAGTGGGGCTTCTGTGGATCTGGCTTGTTCAGTGCATCCTACAGTTCCTAGATCACACTGGGATGTAGGGATTTTGGAGGCCAGGTCAACACCTTTGGCTCTTTGTTGTGTTCCTTGATACATTTCTGAGAAGTTTTTGTGGTGTAGTGGGGCACATTGTCCTGCTGGGGGAGGCCACTGCCATTGCAGAGTGCTGTTGCGTGTCAAGCAACATCCAGATGAATGCCAGGACCCAAGGTGTACCAGCAGAACATTGTACAACATTGTAACAAGATGATAAGTGTGATTCACCTCAGCTGACAGTGGTTTTAATGTTGTGGCTGATTGGTGTGAATTCCCAGACACATAGCTTTAACTGCATTAATTAAACACATCAATTATAGATCAGCATACACTGTATTATAGCCTGGATGTTAGTACACTTTAAACCTGAGTGATCCTCCACTGGGTCAGTCTCTATAAACGTATCCTGTGCATGTAAACATTGTTCAACACTGGCAGAATATCATTTTAAATTCTAGTTGAGGTAATAAAGTATCCAAAGATACAAAACATGTCAAACTCAGTTTTGGTGAAATGTAAATGAAATGCACTAGACATATGGGATATTTTCACTTGATGGAATAGTGCAGACAAAACTTAACTTAATGTAGCTTGAGCTGGAACAAGCTGAATATACACTATATGATACTGTCAGACAGTGGGAAATTAGATGATTTTTTTTCCTAAATTAGAGCTTCTTGAGGATGGATGGGAGAGGGGACTGTGTGTTAAGGGATTTAAATGGTAAGCCTCTGGTAAGAGAATTGCTTAGAGAGTCATAGTATGAAGGTTCATCTCAAGCTGCACCGCTCTGTGCTTGTGTTCAGTGACATCAGCCTGAAGTGAATAAGGCAGCCTCACAGGGAGCTAACACACTGGGGAAACTTTATTGCTCTTGGCAACTGCAGGTACATGGATGAGCATGAAGGACGTGACGAATAAGAGTCTGCAGTAATCAGTGGAAACGCACTGAGAGAATGTCTAAGTGAGTAATACAATTTTGCAAAAATACAATTAGAGTTATAATCATCTGCTGAGCCAGGACAAATGAGTAAAGGTCCATTAGAGTTATGTTAATAACAGTAAACCTAACAGCAACAAGGACATGAAAGAGGCGGGGGTAGGTGTAAATGGAAAGATTAGTGATGAATATTTTCTGCTCTGTAGCAATCCAGCAATCACCACAATACGTCACACAAATAACATTTACACTGGAACAAGGACACTGAAAGCATTTCATTCCCTACAGATGTCCCTGTACAGTAAGTGGATGCATCATTTAATCAAAATCCACTTACAGTACCAGCCTGTGAAGTGGTGTGGCTAACACATGGACATGGACATAGTGCAGTCAGATGGTGTCTGACAGTATATCCCCTGACGGGGAGCGTCATGTATTTTTGAAAATATCACAGAGCAGTTAGTGAAGTTGACCATGTTTCAGCAGAATCTAGAAATGCTGTACAAACAGAACCAAAATGACTGTGAGAAAAAATCTTAAAATTACTAAAAACAACCACAACACACAAATGAACAATATCACACAATTCTGCCACTTTCAGTTATTGCAGGCGACACCTGTTCCGTATTTATTTTATATTGTCTGGCTCGTTCTCACTGGTTCAATGCGTGCAGGCCTCTATTGGACACTCTATTGGAATTTTTACATATTGTTCCAATTCTCATGACCAAAACCAATAATGCATTAGTCCATTTCTCAGAACTTCCTGACTTTTCTACCTTGTCTGTGGCTCTCGGTTCAAGCCCATTGGTTCCTACTGAAGGCAGAATTGTTATAAACACTGTAGTTTATAACAAACATTACTCAGGCAGGAATAAATGATGTTTTTGTTTGAAACTATTTTCAGTACACATTTGGTGCACGAGTAGCAGGATGGTGTACCTACATGTGTTTGATTCACAATAAACTGTATTGTCCATGTTCATGAAGGAAACTGATGTGTTTGTAATAGTTTCTGTGCACCACACAGAGGAAGAAGATGTCAGGCTTTATACTTGTTAGCAGGATCAGTGTATGGTTGGTATGGGTCTGTTTATGAAATTGTAGACCGTAAGACAAGTGTAGAATAACACTATTCATCGTCATCTCATGTTGACTGAAACAAGGGCAAATCGTCGCTTTGAAGTCTCACTGTTTTTGATGTTAAAGTGTAGTTTGTTCCCTCTGATGACCTGCGTGAGGATGCTGGTCACATACACAAACCAAGATGTGTAAACATCAGTAGCTAGGAAAACACATACTCCATTGCAGTTAAAAAATGTATAAATAACACATTGCTACTGGGACAAAAAAAAAAAAAAAAACCCTCTCACCTTCAAAATGTCAGGAGCTAGATAAACAGCCGCATTTTAAATTTGACCACTTTGCATCCCCTGTTTTATCCATTGGACTTTTGAAACCAAGGGTCAGAGACTGTTTTTAGCCCTCTGAGAGTCACATGAAGCATAAAAATGAAGATGTTTTTTACAGTAAATATGTTTTTAGAGGAGCACAAAAAGTAATGACTGTTCATTCACATGTTTTCATACTGTTCCCCTTCATTTTAATTACCTACATCTGACAACTGACCCAGTGTGATAGTAATATCTGTGGATCTGTTCACAGAAACATTTTCCCTCTTATTTAAATCTTGTGAGAAGACCTTGCCCACACCTTTCAATCTCTCCATGCCCCACAAATCCTCTTTATGCACTTGAGCAGCAAACATAACCATGCCTCCCTTTTTATTAAAATAAAGCACTGACTGAAAGTCAATATCTGTGAAAATGAAATACTCTCCACCAAAGCCAGAGACTAGAGCATGAAGACTCATAGATGTGATGCCATCAAATGTGAAATCTGGAGCTTTTTCATTTTTTTATTCTGTGAGTGATATTATTAGTTATGGAGCAGAAATTTCACATAAAGTCCCTCTGGATTTTTTCTCGGCTGCCTTTAACATTTCTTCTTATTCATCCCATCTGGTGCAGTTTCAGATATTGAATGTTGATGACAGCAAAGATTCAGGTTTTCTTATTTCCAGCTTGTGCGTGATATTGTTCATATTAAGAAATTGGGTGGTTAGGCTGCTTTATTTTTACATTAAGGGTTTCTGAAGCACAGAAGTGGAATGCTTTTTTAATTGAGACATGCAGTAGACTTCCTCATGCCTTTAGGCCACGTCAAGAGCAACTTTTCTGTTAACGCAGCAGGCATGCCAACAGGGAAGGAACCTTCGCAGTGACTTTACAATTGTATCATTGCAGAAGATTATTCTCTTTTCTCCGACAAGCTGCATCAGTGATGGATTTTAATACTTATTCTACTATTAAGGCCACAGTCAATCACCTCTGTGAGCTTAACGGACGTTCACCCCCATTTCTCACCACTGACTGCTCTAATACATTTTCTCATCAGTGTCATTGTTTATTAGATGGTGAACTTTGCTGCATATTTAATTAAGCACAACAGTGCACAAGGTCTGAATGACAAGACAAGACAAGACCCACATTTGCCCATGTGCTTTATAGATAGATATATAGATAAGAACTTTATTGATCCTTTGGGGAGGTTCCCCTCAGGAAATTATGTAAAGCATTTTGCTTGATAATGAATGGCAATGTAAAATAGAAGGAGGGGGACAACTGGTATGATCGTGTCCTGCAGTGTGAGGGAAGAATTAACATGCTAACATGAGCATGCAATATCCTTTTTATCATGGTTGATTAGTGATTTTATTTTCTTGGATACATGGGACATACACTCACTGAACACTTTATTAGGAACACTGGTGACTGCGAAGGCCACTTAAGTCCACTGAACTCATTGCAATGTTCATTAAACCAGTTTGAGTTTTGCTTTGTGACCTGGTGCATTATCGTGCTGGAAGAAACCATTAGACGAAGGTAAATTGTGGCCACAAAGGGACATACATGGTCAGCAACAATAATCAGATAGGACAGCATTCTAACAATGATTGATTGGTATTAAAGGGCCCAAAGTGTGCCAAGAAAATGTTCCTAACACCATTACACCACCACACAAGGCAGGTTGGATCCATGGATTCATGCTGTTGATGTCAAATTCATCTGCGTACCTCAGCGGAATTTATTTATTTATAGATTTATTTGACCAGGCTACATTTTTCCAGTCTGATGAGCCTAGTTTTTTTTTGTTTGTTTGTTTGTTTGTTTGTTGTTGTTTTTTTGCAGAACGCTCAGTAAACTCTACACACTTTTGTGAGTGAAAATCCTAGGAGATCAGCAGTTTCAGAAATACTCAAACCAGCCCCTCTGGCACTGAGAATCACACTCTGATCACTGAGTGACTGATTTCACGTTCTCTCCCCATTCTGATGTTTGATGTGGACATTAACCGAAGCTCCTGCATGATTTTAAGCATTGCACTGCTGCTACATGATTGGTTGATGTGCCTGATGTTTGTGGACTGCTTTTTTTAACGCATTTCATTTCTATCTGTCTGTGTGTCTTGTGCTGCTGTAGCTTTTACCATTAGCATGACAATGTTCAAGTCAGATTTGAATCATTTGAAATGTTTCTGGTGAGAATTCAGTCATGACTTTTATGTCAAAATGGCACTCATTCAGACATGATGCTGACATGTTAAATTACCATCACGCTTTATGTAGCGAGGTGCATGCTTAAACAGACAGGTTTCTCCAGCCCTCATTCAGAAGCATAGTCTCTCAGCTCAGCAGAGATACCGCTCTCATGTGTATAAGACATGGGAGTCTTCAAAACTGCAGAATTTTGATTTCTTAAAATGCTAGCAGGGGTAAGCTGGGGGAGAAAAACAATTTCCACAGAACACAAACTGAAAACACTTTACTGTAACTACACCCTGCAAAGTTGATGACTTCTCAAAACGGAAGATTAGGGTGAAAATCACAGCTCACACATGCTGCTGCCTGCCACCCCCTCTCTCTCTCCCCAACCTATCCACCCCCGCCACCCCCACCCACCCTTCACACCCCCCTCTGAAGTATGAACAGACGCTTTGCTGTCTCAGCCTGACGAACTTTGATCAGCACAGGGTTGCCAGCGTTCAGTCAGACAAGGTCAGGGGAACGAGATGATGGTCGGTGTGTTGTCAAAAGCGGGGAGTCGCCACCTGTTTGAGAATATATTCAGCTTGCTCTCACATCTACCTGGACCCTTAATGCCATGGGGCTTCAAACTGAGTGGAGTCAACAGCCTGCTTTATAGAAGTAGGCGTAGTCATTGAAGTGTCCATTATCAGTGTCCCCAGGTATCCTTGTCAAACTTGCTGCCTTAGACAATAACTTGGGCTGTATGCAAATCCGCAGTCCGCTGTGAGTTACAGAGCTTCAAACAGCAGACGGGATCACTTATAAGCCTTCCTGTGCATTGGCCTGTGTCAGTGCTGCTGATAAATGGCTGTACAGTTTGTTTTTCTGCTCTGGTAGCGAGAATGAAAATCAACAGGCAAGCTGTGTCGCTGCCGAGTCTTTTCTCAGTCAGTCTTAAACCCAATCCTCTTTTGCTTCCCTCCAGGGTGGAATTTGAATGACCTGATCAATTTCTAATCAGGAAAGACCCGCAGCCTTTTTCTCGTCATAATGGAGTTTCCCCACGAATCTTTGGTATGGAGGGCTCGCTCAGAAATTGTTAAGAGCAAAGGGCAGGTATCGCGTTTCTAGGGTTCATTTTTCAGATAGGTTTCTCACCCTGTGTGCGGCGGTGATAGTGCTTTATCTCCGATGTGGATCTGCTGTTCGCTAAATATAGAAGTATTTGTGGGATCCTAAACGCAGCTGCACATCAGAATTAAACCCAGGCCCCGTTTAAAGGCAGAGGTGGTCTTTTCATGTTGAAAATGAAACCCCAGGAGGTCTGCCTGCTTTGTGGGTTGTGAAAAGCTGGGGTCTGAAAAGAACATTCCCCAGCTCTATTTTATTCTGGGAATTTTTTGTTGTTTTCTGACAAACTCTATAGGTTGTATAGTAGCTCTAACATGGTTCAGGGTCTCCAGCCCTTTTTGTCAGCCCTAACAGATGAAGTCAGGTATATACCATCCATCATGTTGTCAACTGATTACAATATATATAACACCATTAATTATATAAAGGTGGATATTGTTCAAATGTTGTTGTTTTTTTTTTTTTGTTGTTTTTTTTGGACATTTCTTTTAGCTATTTAATTCAACCATTTACTGTATCCTGGCCCAGATCCAAGTACACTTGATCCCAGAATCCAGGTCATTTGATTAGTATTAATACTTGTACTCAAGATCACTTGAAAACGTGGTCTTGAGTCCATGGGTAAAGCCTCAGCATCAGATGTGAAAACAATTGTACCAAAATACAAAATTAAACTGCTATTAAGAATGTGTAGTGTAGTGTAGTGTAGTGAAGGCTACGCTTCTTTTTCTTAGTGTTAATCGCAAACCAACTAGGTGCATACTGCCACCTGCTGTATGTGAGTGTGTACATACACATAAGTGTACTCAGGTACGGAACAAAAATGTGATAGGTGACAAGTCAGAATTTACCTGTTACTCTTGGTTATGCATTTCACTTTTGTGTTGTATTGTGTCATCTGTGGTAGATGTTCCTGCCAGCTTATGAACTAGTTTTCATGCATTCTCAGGTGCAACATATAATATTCGAGTGTTATAGCAGACACAATATAGGGTTTTTTTTCTAGCAAATTGTAATGTCTTGTTTTTTCACATTATACTCCACAAAAAATCCCAGTTTGGAGATTTGAATTGGATGCATTTAAAGTGGCAGACTGGGTAGTACTGTCAGAAAAAGAGTAAAATGATACCAAACTATTGCCCAAATGTGCACGTTCTGAATTAGAATTTGTGAATGTGACACTGGACCAATGACTAATTTTTGTTTTTATGACAGTTAGTCAATGATTTGTGCATTTGCACTTTCATTTTATCTCAGATAACAAAGGTTGCCTCCAGTTATTGACATATTATCAGTGGAGATTGGAGGGTGATTAAATTTGGCTGGTCGTTCCAGGAAGACTGTGATAATTTTCACAATCAATGGAGACTTTCCTGGAGTTAAATGGTCTTTTTAAGAGCTGAGAGACTGCGACACATCCTGTGTAATTTGGCAGCCTTGAAGAAAAAAAAAAAAAGAGCAATAAACAAAACACTTAAACGAAACATTTTCCACAGTCATGCACAGAAATTATAGGGCGATGTTACAGAAACTTAGACAGTTTCATCTTGGAACTATTAGCGCTGTGAAATTACAAGAACACTGAGCAGCGTAGATTTTATACTCCCTGTTTACTTACACAGTATTCAAGGCTCACAAGCTGTTTTTCCCCAAATGTGTGTCACAAAAATGTCATTTTATTTGCCTTCTAGGTGGATCATTACAGAATGGATGACACATCAGTCACTGACCTCACAGAGTCAACATCTGAAGAGGCTGAACTGGCTGAATGTGATTAACCAGGAGCCGTAAAGCTGTCAGAACCAAGCAAATTTACCTTCCTTTGGTTAATGTAAATCTCCAGAGAAACCACACAGATGGATTTTATTAAGGTTATTCATTAAACGAGGATTGCACTTTTGGAAAGATAAGAACAATAGAACATTGATATAGCTGAGAAATTTGCTCCATGTGGTCAACAGGGTGGCTTTACTGTCTCACCCTCAGAACACCAGATTCATCATGATGCTATTTTAGTCCAGCGCACTCCCAAAGTTCCCATTCAACTGATTCTGACTGCGGCGACATGTCTCTACCCAAGAGGAGGAGAATCAGGACTTTTGCTCTGCTTTTTTGTGTTATTACATTTACAACCTTCCTGTTCAGTTACACTTTCCGGGACCCCTCGCTTTACTTCTTCAAGTACGCTTTTCGCCTTTCGGACAACTTTTTCTCCAAAGGGCTGTGTGCCTGTCGACAGTGCATGACAGAGCTGGAGGACGACCCCTGGTTCGCTGAGCACTTCAATCAGTCCATCCACCCTCTGATGACCAGGGAGAACAGCGTCCTCTCTGATGAAACCTTTAAATGGTGGCAGGTAAGATTTGTTTGTTTGGAGGATTTGCAATGCCGAGGACTGAGGAAAAACGTGCACATTCAGCTCCTGAGAGCAGATGATGTGCTGAAAAGAAAGATCCTGAGTAAAAACACAGAGATCACACACTGCTGTAATGCTCCCAAGTAGCGTTTGTTTCTCACCACATTGATTGTTTCAAATCCTAGGGATCTTCACCAGGATCAAGTTGTGAAGCTGACTCCCACGCACAATTTGTTCACACTTAACAAGTGAGATGGTGGATACGGAAATTGTTATTTTCTCCCAGCATCTCTCCCAAATCTGCAGATGATGCCACAGATATATTCCATCATAACTTCCATCATAAATAACACAGCTATCCTGCAAATATGCAAAGCACATGTTCATGAATATGTGCTTTAACTACACTTATTCCCAAGAGTGTGTCTGTTAAGGGGACAAATAGCCTTAAATACCTTAAAACATATTGGATTCATTAAAACAATACATAAAGGATGTAGATACAAGTCATGCCCTTCTCCAGCCCCCAAAGAACAAGCATGAACATGATACAATTAGAGCCATGGAGAATATTACTGATGGGCTGGCTCAGTTATTGTTTATTAGATCAATATATCACATATTTATTAGTCAGGAAGGGTCTATCAAAAGATAAAATTGAATCGTATTTTATGGAGTTTACGACTCATATTAGGAACTGAAGGTCAGGATATACTAGTGTCTGCTGCTTTGATTTTGACCATTCCTCTACAGTCAGCTTCTCAAGTATCTCAATTTTATGGAAGTACAATACTAATTAGCTGGAGTGCTTCTTTAATGATCACCTACTGGTATTGTTAAGATAACGAAAACACAGTAAATTGTTTCTTCCCAATTAGAGCTAACATGTTAATGCATTTTAAATCTTTGCTTTACAGTTGAAAATGAGCATCCACTAACTTTACTCTAGATTTTACCACTCCCTGGCAGTGCAGTCGGTGGAAGAGTTGTTATCTCTTGCTCACCCCATCCCCCCAACCCCGTGATGGATTTTGTCACCTGTATGATTGCTGAGTGTCAGTGTTAAATCACTGCTCAAGAGAGAAACCCTTGGATTGGCAGCGACTGACACAAAAATCTAATATTTACTGTTATTTCATCACATCAAACTCCAGTTTAGGGCCACTGGAAATTTCTTAAGGGATGTAATGCCAAGTCCATTTGGCCAGTCACCCACAGGGATCATAAAACACACCAAACATAAAATCATAAAAAACGAACCCTTTAGCTTTAGCTGTTAAAATGTTTTATATGGGATTTCTCTCTACTCTAAACCCACTTTCTTGTAAATTAGAATTCACATCAGTTTTGTAACTAATTACACACCAGCCTTAATTTAATTCTGTCAAACCAACATATACTGTACTTTCTGTACATCCCACTATTAGACTACAGCTCTCTAAATTAGAAAAGCCTATTCACCAAATTTATGTCACACAATTATTCTACCTTTGTCCAGAAGGCATCCAGTGCCTTAGGTATTCCCACACTCACCTCACACCATGTCCAATTAGTGGCAAGAATAGAAAAATTACTGCAAGGTTGCCTCCTGTCACTACTCATTTCAGGAAATGCTTCTCACAGGGAGCTTGATGAGGCATGTGTCACGTATCAACGGTAGCCCAGCCAGATGGTTTGGGCTGTGCTGCTGCAAGGCAAGGGCGTGACCTCCAGGTGCACTGGGGCACAGTTAAGTGTAGTGCTGGGAGAGGGAGATTGTTTTTAGATGGGAAATAGGGTTGATACGTGTTGAGTGATCATGAGATTTTTATCGATGTAGAGTTATGATTAAAAGCTGTGTTTCAATGAGTATTACCCGTTTTCAATGTCAAATAAAATTCAAAAATGTTAAATGGCTTCCCCAGAATTGTTTATGCATTGTGGAATAGCCTTCATGAAAATATTTAGACCATGCGTCACTAAAACTCTGCAATAAACCTCATGTGAGATTGTAGCAGAACATTCTGTATCCGCTCTGTGTTTCCAACTGTCACAGCACAATATAAAGCAGTGTACAGTGCACACACATTCCTGCATTTATTTGCTGTCTCCCTGAGTTCAAAGCCACCAGAAGAAGGCCAGGCCAAAAGAGCCCCCGCAGACGGAGCAAAGCTGCCCCTGAGGTTATTTCAGAAATGTGCTCGGTGTCTCGAGCTCCACTGCCCTTGTTCAATCACTTCTACTTAAAGTGGCCCTGGAGCCATGGCTCTCTCTGAGGCCTGTCTCTGCTCTGTCACCAGTGGTTGCAGTCAGAGCGGCAGCCCGCCAACTTCAGTGAAGTGGTGGAGGAGCTGTTCCAAGTCATCCCCGATGAGGTGCTCTACATGGACGCCAGCCCCGAGCGCTGCAGGACCTGTGCTGTGGTGGGGAACTCTGGGAACCTGAAAGGGTCCCAGTACGGCGGCATCATCGACTCCAGTGATTTCATCATAAGGTCAGTTAGCATTTTAATCTTTGGTGTGGTTGCAACAATAACACCGTCATACACCCATGACATTTACAGTGATATTTACTCATTTTTGTCAATGGCAACAGAATCCTTTTACTTTGTTGGATTAAAGTTTCATTTCCATTTTCTCACATATTGGGTCTTATTTTTGTAGCTCTGGCTAAAATTTCTATTGATTATGATCCCGCCACAGTAAATGACAATGTCAACGATTCAGTAAGATTATCTAAACCACTTGATTTGGAGGTTAAACCTGAAGTATGCTGCTGAATTGTTGGCAATACTCCCTCATTCAGGGCAATACCTGAGAATTTAATATTCCTGCTTCATAATTATACACAGCAGAACCAAATTCCAGAAGTAAAGAGATGGCTTTGACACAAGATTTAGACCATCTCTTTGGCAGATAGAGTTTATTAAATTCAAGACCTTTGCTCTCTCTTTCATTTAAGTACTGTTAGCCAAGGGGTTTGTTTAAATCTTTCTGTGGAACCTGTGGAAAATCATCAAACTCAAAATGGAGAACCACTAGCCAAAAAACAAAGCAACGGTTTGAATTTGTGCAATAGGAATGCATGGTGTAAACAATGGGGCCAGAAGCTGGTGGAGAGTACATGCTAAGACGCATGGCTGCAGCTGTCAAAAAAACAATGGTTATGCAACTGCTACTAACTCCTGTGTAATTGGGTGACTAAAAGAGAGCAGAAGAAAATATGGAATGCCTAAAGTACTGTTTCTTGGCAGTAATGCCAGAGCTATTGATGTAAGAACTTAAGGATTGGTTATTATCAAGAAAACCATGGAAAATGGCTAGATATCAGCCTAAATTAAACCTTATGTGAGCTATTTTGTTGTTACCATTATATTTGTCCAAATAAATGTCTTTTAGTGGTACCAGGTAATAAAATGAATGTAAGAAATTGAAGAAAACACAGGTATTCAATAATTTTTCCAAGATCTGTTATTGTACTATCTTCTACAAGTGCTATAAGAAATAGAAATTGAATCAGTATCCTAAGATTGCTTCTGCACAGAAATGACTTTCTTAAGTAGGGAAGGATAATAAATGGTTGTGAATACTTACCATGGAGATAATCAGTTTTTAAGACTATTTTTGGGGCTTATTCCGCCTTTATTTATACAGGACAGTGAGAGAGAGATAGAAACAGGGAGAGGGAGTAGGGGAATGACATGTGTAAAGAATCCGCTGAACGGAGTCAATCTGTGACCCAGCTGCTCAGGACACAAAGACTCATGTGGTACACAACCCAACCATTTGGCCTTTGGGGGCGTTCTATACCCATTTTAATAAACTGAATGATATCATAGGATATCAGCTCAGAAATAATATGGAGCTCAGTCCAGTCTCTGTGAGAAGAGAATGAAAACCAGTGCCTTCTTTCAGATATCCGCCATACATCCACCCAGATCCTCTGTGCCTCTTTATAGACTATTGAATATTGAACGGCATTACCTATCGTGGCTAAAGCTCTCTCGCTTGTTCAGCAGACAAAGGTAAATAGATTTGAGTCATAAAGAGCTTCTCAGAACGCCTTTGATAGATAAGTAAGTCAGTGTCTTTTGAATAATGAAAATTTATAAAGGAGGTGCTGTTTGATGCAGCACTACATTTAAAATTGGATTTGAATTATGTTTTTGTTCCTGTAAAGTGGTATTAATTGCGCTTGTGCATACACACATTTTTTTCTAGACATCTTATCTTAAAACCTGCATACACTAAACCCATTTCAGTTTGTATCTGATTGCAGATAAAGGAGATTTTAGACATAGTCAATGTATTCAGTAAATAAAACGTAGCCAACTTTATAGAGTTGACGACACAGAGATAGAATCGTATCATCCTGCTGTAATTTGACAATACAGATATGGGTGAGAAAACAATTTTAAATGGACAACAAACAAAACTGGCCCAGTAGATTGGCCCCAAATCAAGGATGAATTTAATTGTAATGAAGAGTGTACATGCAGTGAGCAACATAACCAAGTCCAGAATTAAAACAATGCATGAATAAGCAGGAAAGTGAATAATTGTAATTACAATGCAACACAGTGGAGATGAAAAAAAAGCAAATAAAGAGAATGAAATGTGAGTCGCTTATCAGTCATATTTATATGTACGTATACATAGATATACATATTTCCGTGAACATACATGAAAACATGCAACCATTTTGAGAGACTGATATAGTGTGTAAGTTCCGCAGGTTAACCATGACGCTCACATAGTGCTGATTTGTTTGCTTTTGCACGCTGTCTGTTCTGCCTCTTCAATGACGCTGACCATATAATCAGTAAGAATACAATGGAAAGTATAATGAAACGATCCAATCACAATGAAATGAAGATGAAGTAAGCTTCTAAGTTAGTAGGTAACCCTTTGAGGATGAGAACTATGAGAATTATGACTGTTACAGAAAAAGTATTACATTTTTCAAATAAAACCAATCAACCCCATCATCAGGTTATCTCACCAGCTGTATGTCACTGCACTTTACCTGCCATTGCCAGGCTCGGTACAGTTTTGTATGGACCCACTGTAGCAATGCCGATGGAAATTAGACAAAAGCAGCAACAAAACAGGTGTTTAAACGAACATTATCAAAAGCTGTAACGCTTATGTTATTTTCAGTTACCTGTTTTTCATGTTGCTATGCTATCAACAGGAATGAGCACAGGAAAATGTGAGTCTAAGCTAAAGGAATATTTTGCATAAATGTTAACCCAACAGTTTTAGCTGCTAGCCTGAAGCTGGAGATAAACAGTGAACAGTATCACACTGCTCTGAGGTGGAGTTACAGCTGCTGTACCAGGTTAGTAAGACAACAGCAGTGAGCAGCTTAGTACCTTATCTTTAATAAGTTACTTTTCTCAGATACAGAAGGTCCTGGATTTAAAGTTTATAAGCCCTTATATTATTTGACTAGAAAAGAGCAAGTGAATGGGAAATAGAGATGTCCATAGGCTTGGGACATCTACTTATATATCTTATTTATTTGTTTACAAAAACTAAAACTAACTAAAATGTCACTTATTATAATGAATGTGAATGATATTTTTTCACTCTCTTGTTTATTCATTTACTACATCCCACATAACAAACACTCATTATTTCACAATAGTGAGATTTCTGATACTTATAATCATCATCATTTTGCTGTTGTTTTGTGGGATGGTTAGCAGAAAGTGAGAACATGCCAGAGACACTACTCATTTCCTTCCGTTGAGAGTTTTCTTGTGTCTAAATTTGCACACTAAAACTACTGTATAGTATGCAAATAGGGAGTGATTTTAGATGTAGCCCAAACTACATCAAAATCAGGTGCCAGTTTAACACAGTAGATACAGTAGTTTGAGCCTGTGGAATAAAGTGTATATGCTTTAGAGGGGGCTGAGACAATCACTAGCCTAAACTGATATTTTGGGTGAAAGGATATCAGCAGATTGATGGGCAAAATGGCCTGCAATGATGTGGGCTTGAGCACGGTAAAGATCTTATCAAGAGAGTAACCAGCGCCATTAAATATCTGGAAGCAAATTTCACACAGTATTCTTGGCGTGGCTCTTTAATCATCACAGCATGATTTTGTCAACCTGCTGCATATGTTTGTATAGCCACACATCAAGAATTATCTTTGCCAGCCCCCACTGTGACAGCAGCATGGCATTGTCTACCAATTCAATTATCGGATGACAGGGACAGTACCAAGACAAGATATTACTTACGGAATAGTTCTCTGCAGAAGGTGCTATGGAAATATGCTGATTTCTTTCTCCTTATTCCCACCCTTCTGAGCATTACATTTGAGTCATGCTTGGTTGGAAGGCATAGGTGCTGTTTTCAAAAAGGTCACCCTAGCTACATTGGAGCAAGCAGTAAATACTACATGTGGAATATATATTTCACAGCAACTTGGGAAATATATTTGAGAGTAATATTTCAGTTCAGAATACGATTTTCAGAAAGCAGAATCACTCACATCTCTGCTGAGCAGTTGTGAATATCAGCTCATATGCAATTATTCTCCTGTATTTGCATGCTCTATGAGCACAATTAGTATTTTATTTGAAAAGTAGTAGGCTGTCTTTAGATGCATTGTTCCATCATTCATATTTACTCTGTTGAATTGAGGATCAGTCAAGCTTATATTCTACACGATGATGTAAGCCCTGTAAATAATCAGCTAAGATGGATCTTGTAAAGCCGCAGACGAAGAGTAGGTAGGCACATCATTTAGACTCAAAATCCTGGGTTTGAAATTGGCTTTTGGAAGTCAGGATTTTCACAACCAATACAAAAGCTTCTAGCTCTAGTTCTGCCTGAGTTTGCCTTGCAACCAGTAATCACTGCCTTTACACTCTGTTTGCAATGGAATCAGAAAATGAACTTTTTTCTTCTGCTTACATACTTGATATGTTCTGGGGCCTGATGACCACAATGTGCCCTACAAGTGCTCTCTACCCATCAACAACAACCTCTGACTAAGAACAGATATGTTGCACTTTGTGTTTGTAATCAGTGCCCTGAGGCTTGAAATACAGAACTCATGGTAATTAAGTTTGTTTTTGCATAATTCCTCCTTGTTAATACCATTCTATTTTTTACCGGAGTGCCACTTTCAAAAATCCATCATTACTAAAATTTCTAGCTCTAGGTTCCATTTTCACCTGTGCCTAGTCCACTCAAATCATTCCTGTCGCTTGCTCAGTCAACTTATTTATTATTGTGACACAAAACTGGAGTTCAGGGGCTTGATTACCTCTCTGGTGTTACCTATACTACAAATGTGTGTCACTGGGGTAACAAGAAACAAAGAGCATCTATCAAATGTCCATTTTGTGTACAGTGAACGAGAGTAAAACAGAAACTTTAACACTACTGTTCTTCTGTAAGGTATTAAATTAGCCTGATAATTTGCGTGTTCTAAGCCGACAGCACAGGCGCGGTGAGAAGACATGTAGGCACTTAACAGTTGTATTGTATGTAACTGAGTCGACATGAGCAAATAATATGGAGGTTTCCCTTTGTCTTGTCACTGAGTGGCATACTATTCTGTGCTGTTGTGCAATCGTCTTGTTCTTGTTGATCTTTATTTACATTGTCTCATTTATTGTGATAGAGGGATGGCAGTCTATGCAAAACTGGATTCAGTCCAGCAACAGTGTAGCTACCATGGCTATGTGGATTATGTTCGAAGCTAAGCAGCATCCCTAGTGCACAACTGTAATTCCAATTTAGGCTTAAACTGCTGGCATTACTAAGTCTGGCTGCTTTGTTTCATTATCCTGTTGGATTTGTAGGAAGTATAGAATTTCAAAAGTCAACAATTTGTTCAAAGAAGATTTCATTATTCTTTACATTTTGAATAGCCTTGGCAGTTATTGTATTGTAAGTGCATCAGGCATCATCTGCAAATTGGTGACCCCTCAGCTTAATTTTCATTTTGCAGAAGATTCCCTTCGCGCCACAGTACAGGCTGTTCACGCCAACTGTCGTCCCTCAGACACCTCAGAATGGTGCAGCCGAACTTAGCGTTTAGAGTCTGACACTGGGGGACGACGCGCTACCCCACGAATGTCGGAGAAAAAGACAAGCGTGACGCACCCTGTTTGGCCCCTGAGTTGTGGCCAGAACAAGTGTAAAATACAGGACTTATAGGCACTTGTTAGTGCTCCATTAACAGGTCTGAGCACTCGTTAGGCGGTCCTGCATTGGACCAGATGAGGGCTCCTTTAATGAGCTGCGCAAGGTTAGGCATGGTGAGGGTTGCACTAGTGCATTATTATAGGGAATCAGGCAGTCAGTAAAAGACATTCATTTCTTGTTGGCTGTATTACTTGACAGTCTGGCAAAGAGCTAAGCCTGCAGTGAGTTTACTCTTCCAAGTCTTCACTGGATACCTATTAAATCAAGAATCGATTGCAACATCCTGCTATTTACCTACCAGGCTTACAGTATATTAGACAACCTTTCTCTTGGTCTCTTGGTCTCTTGGTCTGCAGAGCTGGGCTGCTGGTATTACATCAGTCCACAGTGGATAATGTAAGCTTTGGTTACAGGACAACTGCAAGCCATCTACGGCGAACACGCACGAGTAACACGTCGTTCCAAACTCCACACTCACGCCACACTGAGTGCAACTTTAGTATTCATCCTGTTAATTACAAAGCCTCAAGCTTTAAAACCACACCTGAGACTCTGCACCCTCATCTCATCTGTCGCCTCATTCTGGCCCCACTTACCTGATAAAAATGTATACAGTGTTCATTCCTCATCATGAGTATTAGTCAGCTGGAACTGCACAGGCATTTTTGAAATTTTACACACTCTCAGGCTTACAAAGGAGAATAGCAGAGAACTCGTGAGCATGTGAAGAAATGAGACAGGAGTGAAATACCGCTGACCTTTAAAGTGTTAGTTGGCTATTACATGCTGCGTGATCTGGCTGCACCTTGAAGCACAGGGCCGTGTTATACCATGGTCCTTGGCTTTCAGCATTTTGAGGACAAATGAATAATAATAAGACAAATAATGTCCAGCAGCCTGCTGGTAGGCAAACAGTCCTGACATTAAAGATGATATTAATCATTTGTTACTATCACAGTCACACTGTTCAAGAGGAAGAAAGGCTTCATTTCCAGAGAGAAAACTACACAGGTTTTAGATTTCAGACCTTACAGGGCTGCAAAATAAATGTTGGCCTAAATCCATTCTGCTCTCGATGAGATTTGAGTGTTTCAAAACTGACAAATGACTCTAAATACGAAGACGAAAACAGCAGTGATGTAGCTCTCATTAATTGGTTAACCAACACTGACATAATCTTTAAACCTGTACCCACTGATCAGTAGTCTGATAATGAGACTGCCCTGCCATTTTGTTTGACTGAAATTATTCAGCTTGACATTTAGTGCTCATGGTAGCTGATTTCATGTTGGTTCCTGTTGGGGGTATTTCATTTTGTTTGCCTAAATTAATCATCTGGCCATCGTCATTTTGAGTTGACACAGAATCTGTGGGAGCGGCTGCATGGAAAAATCCACAACAATCAAATCATTTTTAAAGAGTAAGAGTTTTAGAGTTACTTGTGTGTGTAAACCTAGAACAGCTTGACCACTGCGTCAGTCTCATGCAGTCACGGTGCCATCTTTGCAGCCATTTTCTCTCCCTTTTTTCATGGATGTAGCTAGGTACCTAACAAACTATGTATGAAGATGCCATCCCCTTTCTGTTTTTTTCTTGACACCCACAAAGCTCTAATTGGTTAGACTTTTATCCGCCCGGCAGGAACAGCCATCATTGTGCATACCAACAGATCTATAAGAATTACTGAATGAATCTGAGGCGTGGGTGGCGATTCAGATGTCTGTATCTAGGCTGAGGGATCAAGTGCACTCTGTAGCAAAGCAGGTCACTGATATTCTTCAGATCGCCAACAAATGGCTAAATGATCAAAGGGACATGCGTCAATATGCATAATGAAATGTGCCAAAAGTTGGGTAAGCATTTGGACTGTGGAAGCCCAGTACTAAAGTGAATGTAAATGATGTTTTTACATGTCATTAAATCCTCCAGTGAGTATCAGGCCGTGTTGTCAGAAATCTACCGAGCCCTCTGACGCATCACATCGTTCTCTAGCCCTGACCTAATGTTCCTTTAAACTGCCTTTGAATCCTCCACTCAAAGAGCAATTGTTTCTCCTTAAGCTGACCCACACTGGCTGGCCCCACTTGCCACTGCCACAGGCAGTTTCATCTGAATGTGTGATCTGTCATTAAAAGAAAAAGTGTCAGAACCATGGACAGCTTCAGGAGGGAAGGGATAGAAAGAGGCTTGCAGCATTAGAAATGCTATGAGATAGTGGTTTATAATTTATCAGCTTTTCTAGACCCACCCCACCCCCACCCCCCTCAAACTGGAATTTTTGGGGGGCTTCTGCCCACCACCACCCCACCCACCCCTGGCTCCTCTGTAATTCAAACACTGTTTTATATTACCTGTGAATAACAAAGCACTGAGGCATGATAGTAAGACAGATTGTAAGCAGCCAAACAGCAGCCTATAATAATAATCCATACTGGCAGGTGGACTGAAATAGTATACCCACTCCAGCTTGCAGAAGAAGGATGCTAAACTGAGCAATGATACATTGATGTGAAATCTAATAAACAATTAAAACGTCTGCCTCAGTGATCTTTCATTAATGGATGCATCTTTTTTTTAAATCTCAATTGAAGTCATTGATGTTTCTGGTGCAGTCCATCTACTGTGACGCAGGTTCTCTGTGGTATTCACCGGCCAACATCATTGGTCAAGCCACGTCTAAAAATACATACCGACGTAACAGTTCTCCTGTTTGCAGTGAAATGCTTCAACTGGAGGGGAAGAAATTTACTTAAATCGATGCTGTGGACTTTTGCTCATTTCAACCTGACTTGTACATTTGAGCTCTCAGGAGTCGCTTAAATTGAGTGAAGCTGATTGATGCTTAAAGTGCTAGCACTTTATACTGACAGCCCCCATATAGTTCTGTTATAAATCACTGGTCAAGATATCTGTCATTAGTGAAAAAGACCTGCACTCTGAATTTCACTCCACTTCACTGAAAGTGTGTCATCTCTCCTGGTTTCATGCACTCTCTGGAGGGATGTTACAGACCTGTACGTGTCTCCAAATCTATTATTTCAGAAAGCCACATCAGAATCTTTACATGAGCTAATGTTTGATGAGCACAGAAGTATTGATCCCAATTATTCCATATAAATATATGTATTTTAAAAGCATCCTTCATCTGACATTGTTGTTGTCCTATTTCCTGATTAGTTTTGTATTTCAGGTTAAAAAAAAAAAAAAGCCTTGAGCGAACCATCTTGTTGGCGAGATGGGCTTTTCAAAGCCTCAATACATCTGCTCCAGTTTGTTTCAAGTCCATCTGGTACAAATTTCCAGTGCCAGGGGGAGGGAGTTAGAGCAGAAGTTGAATATTGATTAGACCGATCTGAAATATTCGCCTCCTTAGAGTAGTTGACACCACACGCCCCCACAAGATTAAGTGAACGAGCAGCTCACTGAATCCACTTAACAACTTAAGTTAACTTCTGGAGTGCCCTTACAGACTTGCATTATCGTAGCATTGACCCCTGCCGTGAGTAATGGCAAGAACTGCGCAGTCTTCACAAATCTCAAGAGGAACTTTTGAGTAGCATAAAAAAATGAGCAAAAATGTTCAAAGGCGTGTCCATTGTGTTACACAAAATCAATAATACTTTTGTGCTGTTCAGCAACATAGCAATACTGTGCTTTTTTTGTGTTGCGTGCTTTGTGTTGTTTGATGACGACTGGGATATAGTTTGGTCATTTTGGGGGAAATAGAAAAAGAGAATAGGGAAAGAATATAAGGCAGTCTATTGTTGTATGTCGAGAGGAACATTACATAAAGTTCCATCAAAGCCTAATCTTGATTCCTGTGGTCTTGATAGAATAGAAATGTAGGTCTCTGAAGCATTTCAAATGATTGAGTTGTAGGTGTGGGTCAAAAGAGTTAACTACAATGTATATTTATGATAGCAGAGGTGTAAGTTAAGAGCTAAGAAAAACTAACCTTGCCTTTAAGCACTGACACAAAGTAATGTGGTGTTATGGTGGAGTATCTCGGAATGTGCTGCAGTTGTGATGAATTCCTCACACTGTACTATTTGATAGGTGGCATGGTGTCCCTCTGCCCTCTGTGCTGTACTTTTTCATCTGCTCTGGACGGTAAGGATCCATTTGCCAAGCAATTCTTAAATTCCCAGATGCTGTAGTTACCGTTAAGGGAGGAACCAAACAATGTAGCCCTGTCAAAACCTGTTCTTTCCTACTGAGATACTGCACCATAAAACCTCTTGCCAATATTTTCTCCTTCCATACATTGCAGTTTTAGCTCACTCAGAGCCATGAACGTTGGTTTCGATGAGTGTGCTCATCTTTCAAAGCAGCAGAGCAACATGCAGCAGCGGCAGAAGTTGGCTTCACTTCCCCGAACAGCTGACAGAACAAACAGTACTTGTTAATGGAGAGTAAACCAATTGCTCTTCCTCCTCCTTCTCTCAATTTCTGATGTAAAGTGGACCAAGCTGGCTGTGCTGTGACTTCTGTAGATGCGATCATATAAAAAGACACCATTATTCTGTAAAGTACTGTTCCTTTTTCCTCCCCAGAGTGCTACAGCTGATGATGCAACATCATAATAATCAGTGCTGTGTCGATAATAACCACAGACACATCTGGTGCAGCAGCTTTATTGCTGGTGTCACAGCACTTCTTTCCTCTGGGACTGACTGGCCATCCCTACCATTTTGCAGCTGTAGCATTGCTATAGTTAGCTGTTGCATTAAAGACAGCTGGGCATCATGTCTCCACTTCCCTCTTGTTTTCATAAGCTGAGTTAATAAATGTTTTTAATTTAGTCTTTAATTCAACCCTCAGTTCAACTTGTTTTTATCAGCTACTGGATTAGATGTTAATGGCACGGCTATGACAAAGTTGTGAAAGCCAAATATGCATTATCATCTCCGCTCTACAGAGAATTTTAGCGACTTTCGGCTCTTTGTTTTGTTCTTTACAGCACACAACTTGTGCAAGTCCATTACAAACTGTTCTCCCTGTGCCTGCGTGGGTTCTCTCCAGGTACTCCAGCTTCCTCCCACAGTCCAAAGACATGCATGTAATGTTAATTAGTGACTCTAAATTGCCTGTAGGTGTGAATGGTTTTTGTCTGTATATGTTGGCCCTGTGATGGACTGGCAATCTATCCAGGGCGTACCCTGCCTCTCACCCAGTGTCAGCACAGACTGGCTCCTGCTCCTCACAACCCTTAAGAATAATGCATATGAATAACATTGAATTGAGTGTTGCAACACAACCATACAGTTACGTAACTAAAGCTGAAATTATACCTCTCAGGGCTACACACAGGTGAGAGGGCATGTGTGAGGAAAGTTGATTATATCTATTTACAGTATGTGTCCTTTTACTTTGGATGTATTTGCCCTAGGCTGTCTTTCAGGTATGGAGTTATTTCCTAGGGTGCAATTTTTTTAAACACAAAAACCTACGTCTTTGATTAAAACATGAAATATCTCATCAACTGTAACATAGCCTCGAAGCAAAACGCTTCTATAGGGGAGGTCGTTTCGAGACCTGACAGGCCGGGGCTGAAAATGTCAAGTTGTTATATAGCTGTCATCTCAGAGTCAGTAATGAGGAAGATAATATTGCTCAGACCACCCAAACAGGTGATGGTAGTCACACGCGGGGTCAGCTTCATGATTTCTCTTCTCTGTGTCACCTCCTTCCACTGACCGAAACCAACTGCCACTGTCAAACTATGTTCCCACCAATTACTGCTCCAGCTTGAGTGTGTATTGTTGGACATAATAATAGGGATTCCTCGTCTAGCTTGCCAAGCAGTAATTGTTGTGCTCTAAATGGACACAGGATTGTTCTGAATTGCTGTTTGGATGTCCAAAACATGGTGAAAACGGGACAAATTGTGTTTTTTGTTTTTCTCTTTATTTATTTTTTCCTAAAATAGTGATCATGCCTGGTTTTGCATGTCTGAGTGCCATGTGGTTTGGCTGACTTGGGGGATTCATTAAAATGAAACACATGGTCCCTTACTACAACCCCTTTGTACATGATGGGGATTAGTAGAACAAAAGCCAAACATTCCCCATCTTTTTAACATGTGGTTGAAAAAACCCAATTTGAGCTGTCCTGGAAATGATAAAGATGACAAAGTAATTTAAAAAAAGGGGGGGGGGGGAAATAACCCAGAAACAAAAAAATCTCTGTTTCTTTGTCCCTGCAGAATGAACCAGGCTCCCACTGGCGGCTTTGAGGAGGATGTGGGTGCCAGAACAACTCATCATGTCATGTATCCAGAGAGTGCCATAGACCTGGACAACAACACCAGTCTGGTGCTGATCCCTTTCAAGACTCTGGATCTGCAGTGGATCATTAGTGCTCTCACCACAGGCACCATTAAACAGTAAGTGTACTGTCAAATGTTAAAGCTGCTATAATCGATATTTTCATATTAAGAAAGAATGAAATCACTTTGTGTAATGTTAAAGGTGTTGCTCATAGTGACAAATCCACAACAAAGTATGACCCAACTATGCAGTTCCTCTCAGCTTTATGAAGAGCATCCTTCAGCTCATTATTTTGGTTTGACAGACAGCAACTTTGTTTTGTTTCACTTTCACCGCTCTCATCTCATTTCCAGACAGCTGTTTTCAGAAAAAAAAAACAGATACTGTATGCTAGCCTATGCTATTCCCAGCACCACACAACAAAGTTAGCAACTAGCTAGTGAATATGGCAAAATATTTAGCAGCTAACCCTAATATTTGCCTCATGAGTTGGCAAGAAGCAAGACAGACTTAAAAAGAAAATGAATACTGCACTAGGAAACATGGCTAGAAATTAATCCTATATTGCTCTAATTCTAATGTTATAATAATATGGAACATTTTAGCCATATGAACGTAATAAGCTGAAAAAGTATCAATGCTGTGTTTCTGACTTGTTGCACTGCTCCCAAGTGGTGAAAATCTTGAAAAAACAAACAAGAGTTTGAAAAGAAAAAAAAATAATAATTATGACTTACACTGGTAAAACACAAAATAACTAAGAAAGTTGATGCCAAAAGTCCAATACACATTCACTTCTAAGAGATGATGATTAAGCAAATTCACAAACATATTTGTTTTCCATAATGAAACCAGATTCTCCATCTGTTGACATATAATTGATATATAAAAAGTTAGTTCATTATTCCATTTTAAGAAATCCTTTAATTCTTACACTGAATTTCTGTTGACATTCTACCAAGTCATACAAATAAATTCAACATTCAGAAGAGGCTCTCTTATGTTTTCTCTTTAATTATTTTTTCCAGAATATTATTACTGGGAAAAACTATAAATGTGCTTTAATTCGCATTTGGAAATGTGTGGAGCAGAGATGCTCCATTTCCCATCCCATTTGTTAAAGAAGTTCAAAAACTTTTACTGTCCCACAAGTCATGAATGCATTATGATACAGCGTGCATGCGTTGCCCTCCCAGATTAATTTACACTACCAGATTGCCATAACTATCACACTCACTCAGTGTTCCTATTTGTCAAATTGCCATAACAAGGATAATCACTCAGTTTTAATCTTCCAGTAAATTTCACCTTCAACTGCTTAATTCTCAATGACCTGTAATCATTAGCTTGATTACTGGACATCCAGAAAAATAAATGAAGCCTCTGCCAATTAATGCTGCTGCCAATAACTCAAACATGTTAGATGGTAGAAGGACGAGTAAATCCAAACAAATGTTTCCTCTAAATGTGTAGTTGTCTTCCAGCTCCGTCAAAGCAATCGTTCTGCATCATTAAATTTCACTTTACTAGTACTGTCAGCATTATCCCAGCTGGCATTGCAGATCTTCACAGTGTTGTGAATTATTTTGTTACATTTTCCAGTCTTGTTAAATAAAATGAGGCTCTATGAAAGAACACACCTGTGAAGTGACACAGGAGGAATATTTGTTACACATTCACACTCCTGACTTTAAATAGTAACAGTCTTTGAACTATCCTCTGTATGTGAAAATCTATACAGCCTGTGTGTGTGTGTGTGTGTGTGTGTGTGTGTGTGTGTGTGTGTGTGTGTGTATATGAAGTGGGTGTATAGTGTACTATAGTGCACCAGAGGCAAGACAGGTAATTTTCATTTCATTCTACACAAATCATAGAGGAAGTGGTTGGACTATTACACTGTAGAGCACACATTTCCAAACAGCATTAGACCAGTCTGTATAATCTTTGAATTTTAATTAGACACATTGCTGCAGAGGCAATAGACTTGATAAACCTTACTTTAATTGGAAACATTTGTCTGGATTGTGTCTTACTATGTAATCATTATTTTTCGTCTCAGTCATTGGTATTCCATCCTTTTACTTTAACCTGCACAGGCAGAGTGTAGAATCTGCATGTTTAAATTTATACTTTACTAGATCAATGATTTGTTTTCATGAAAGTGGCACATGCACAGTTTTCGTATGTAATGCTGCCTCTATATCAGGCTCCTGTTTCAGGCTGTGTTGAATCTTTGAAAGACACTTTTCATATGCAAACTGAAATGGCCAGCTCACAGGAACTGCACACACCTTTATTCAAACAGCCTCTCCCATTTCCATGTTTTATCTTTGCACTGTTCTCATGATCCTGGAATGATACATAATACCACACTGCGTGTTCTCATGCAAATTACAAAAATACAACAGTGAACATGTTGACTTGATGACCTTTTGACATGACTTCAGAATCTGCCCATGATATTTAATCAGCTTTCCTCAGATAGTTGTAATGTTCCTGACACAGGGCATTTATTTTTACACATGTCCTCAGTACTATTATTGTGGATGAGGTACCGGTGATTGCAGACAAACAAGCAGAACTGTGTTCAGCAAAACAACATTTCAGGATATTTTGAAAGCAATCGGAGCCCAGATATTAAGTCCCTTGTATTTTTTGTGTTTCAGCACATATATTCCTGTGGTACCCAGGATAAAGGCAAACAAAGATAAAGTAAGTTTTACATATATATACACACCATATACAAACCGTTCAAGTGTTGAACATCTCCTTCCAAAATAAGTGTAGTCATGTCACATGTTGGACATTTCAGAGGGAAATATTGTTATTTTTATTCAACTACATTTGTTGTATAACTTTAGCTGCTAGTTGCTTTTCAGATTACAATTCTACATGCAAAATCTGTGAAGATCTTAAGATATATGATGTAGTGTTTTATTATTAAACTAACCAGTAGTGTACAAAGTCCCTACAATTAGCTGCACATTGACAAATTACAACATTTTGTAATCATATCTAATAATACAGTGTATTATTAATCATATAACACTCTGAAAGGATTATTTTCCTTACTTTATCTATTTTAGTACATTTAGCAGATAATACTTTTGCACTTTTACTTGAGTAGCATGTTTAGACTATGCTATTTCTGTTTCTACGTTTACTTAGATAAAGATTTGAGTCCTTCTTCCACCACTGGCTTTTTCACTTTGACAAGTGGTATGTTGCTGCTGTTCAACTGAGTGTCACCAGTTTTGACTGACACACACCACTCCTGCTAGTATTTGAAAATTCTTTAGTGTTACATACTACATTTGTTGCCACTGCTTATTATGGTATGTTGCTGCTATGTGCCATATAAAAATGGCATGCTGCTGGTCTTATATTTACAGGTGTAATTTTTCAGCAGCATATACTGAAAGATGCTGTTACTGATATGTTGAACACCATACTTGTCTGGTAGCTAGTAGGGGTGTAACCAAATACATCATTTGGATATGCACAGAATATGCACACTGAAGAGATACATGAAAAATAAGAATTTTTGCAGGAATATTCACCCATCACTAGCAGCCCCTGACTCACTCCCTCAACTTGTCTCCTGGTTGACAGTTTTCTTGTTCCTCTGCAATGTCCCAGTAAAGATAGATGTCCATAAATCTGTTTAGAATTCATGTAAAATGTAGTCCTCATAACAGATCTCATCAGATCTTGTCTCATAACCATCAGAATTAGGCCTTTTCCTCAGATTCAGGGTGATCCAGGTAATTGTTTGTCTATACAGTGAGAACAGTGGCTGCTAGGAACCAAAGCAGCATTTTCATAATGCAGACTGTAGACTAAAAACACCTAGGTGTCCTTCAGTTTAAGTTGAATATTCAGACATTCAGTCCTCAATAGCTTCATTACTTTTCACCACATTAGTCGTGCAGTGTAAAAACTGATGTTCCACAGGTGAAAATTCAACCTCATGACCAGATATTGAAGCTTTACTGAGGAGCTGAAGTTGTGGACCATCACAAAAGAGCCTATGAATTGGCCAAATCATGAGATTTGACAATTTGACAAATGTTCAAAGGACATCAAATCAAATATAATACAAATCATGTTTTAATATTCAATTCATTTGGGTACAGTAAAAATTATATTTTGTTGGCAGCTAAACATATACATATATTTATGAAGATAAATGGCAGCAGAAAACACTTGAATCTAACTCCTAGTATAAACCAAATGCGGCTGTCTTTGTGACTTAAACTAACACAGACTGTAGCTTTGAATTTCACCCATAACAGCTACACTAGCATTTCTAGCTATAGCTACATCTACAGAGCATCACTTTGGACAAAATTTGCCATTAACAGTGGTTATATTCCAGTGTGCAATATGTTAAAATGTCTTTATTTAATTCAATAAGTGGTATCTGTCAGGACACACAGGTGACACATGAGGAAGGGCAAGTGTTCTGAAACGAGAGGAGAGTAAATCCTTCAAAATAAAACAGGAAATGACAAGACCAAAATCCCAAGACAAGACAAACCTCACCGCAGTGTGACAATATGAGCCAGTGCTCAAATGGGATTATTATAATTTGAACCAAGGGGCCCAGGCCAAACCATTAATAACAGCCCCAGGCCAAAGCTGTCAAATGCACATTAGATTGTATAGCATATAAAGCTTATATTGAACACAAACTTGAATCTTTTTCTGCTCTCAGTAAATTACCAAAAGGGTGACATTCATGTATATGTATTGTAATATTGCAGGTATTAATTTACAGTCCTACATTTTTCAAATACGTCTACGAGTCTTGGCTTGAGGGTCATGGACGATATCCTTCAACTGGCTTCCTCAGCTTACTACTCGCTATCCACATATGCGATGAGGTAAGATGAACTACCTTATTAAGTACATACAGCACATGACCTTGACCAGCAAGAGCTAGTCAAATTCCTCACTAGAGTGGAATAACTACACAAGGACAACTTCCTTGATGATATATCACAGTGCATTTTCAGAGTGATACTAAAATGTGTTTTGATAAATAAGGAATCTTAAACATGTAGATCTGAAATGATGAATCATGAATTGTGTGGATGGTGTGTCCCTCCAGGTCAGTGTGTTTGGATTCGGGGCCGACCAGTACGGAAACTGGCACCACTACTGGGAGGAGAACCATTTGGCTGGAGCTTTCCGACACACGGGAGTCCATGATGGAGATTATGAACATAATGTCACCCTGCTGCTGGCAGACAAGCACAAAATCCGAATGTTTAAAGGAAGATGATACCAAGCCCATATGTGCAGTGGAATGGCCACCAAATGAACCTCAGCAGCCTTTTAATGTTCATTTTTTTCTTCACCTCACGCCCAAGTGTTTCTCTCATGATTTCCACAGACATTGTTACATGAACTCTATTTTTTCTGTTTTTGACTTAAGCTACTGTCTGAGAATGTCACTCCTATTGACAAACCTACAGTTTCTCTTTGTTCCCAGACACAGACCGTCTGGACAAAACAGAAGCAACACTGCCACTCGTTTCAAAATCTGCAATTCCAACTCAGATGTGTCAGGGAGTGACCAGGCAAGGAGATAAGAGACAATGGCTTGTCAGCAAGCATGCTATACAACTTAAGTGTATTAGTTGTACTATACTCTATAGTATGTGTGCACTCTTTACAATAGGTTCTTTTGTATTCACTGGCAATCATTGTGGCCACCTGAAGCTTTAAATGTTAATGGTCCCACAGCCTGACACAAAATAACTTCTATTGACAGCAGCAGTCAGACAAAGTGCCATAATTACTCTGTTGATGTATAGACAAAGAGAGGGGGATTTAGTACAAAATTCATCATTGTCATTTACGCAGAGCCTCTCGGAAATATAGCCACTGTCTGCTGATCTAAAAGGTGTAGGCTGTATTGGAAGCTTTCTAAATACAAACTGACAGACAACAAACTTAGTATTTTAACAAGCTTCTCAACAAAACACACCACTGACTGTGCTGTAAATATCACTTCAGTATAAATTTCCACCATATGGCGCTGAAGGTGTTTTACATTATAATAATGAGAGGTCTGAGGAAAGTCAATTCTTTTTTTTCATCACCCTGGCTGATTTGGAATCTCATAAACTACCTGCAAGACAGAGCTGCTTGCATCTTTCTTGTCTGATCGCAGCTGTAAAATACAGCTCAGCAAAGCCAAGGTACACTTAAAATCAAGCCCAAAATAAGCCCGAAAGCAGATACCCTTACCGAGTACTTAGGAATTGGGAACGCCAAACCA
This sequence comes from Lates japonicus, assembly GCA_033238685.1. Classification (NCBI taxonomy): domain Eukaryota; kingdom Metazoa; phylum Chordata; class Actinopteri; family Centropomidae; genus Lates; species Lates japonicus. The sequence goes on along the minus strand of BRZM01000031.1, from coordinate 4,312,845 downwards.
TTACAGGTTAGGGCCTCCCTCGCTCTCTAAACAGTCTCAATTCTTCGTGGCATGGACTCCCTGTCGCATTGATCTGGTGACTGGGGAGGCCACTGAAGTCCACTGAACCCACTGTCAGGTTCATGAAACCAGTTTTGCTTTGCAATATGGTGCATTATGCTGGAAGCAGCCATTAGTAGATGGGTGAATCATGGTCATAAAGGGACACACACGGTCAGCAACAGCACTCACATAGGCTATGACATTCAAATGATGACTGACTGGTATTAAGGGGCTGAAAAGTGTGCCAAGAAACACTTCTGACACCATTGCCGCCCTGGACTGTTGACAAAAAGCAGTTTGGGTCCATGGATTCATGCTGTCGACGCCAAATTCTGGCCCTGCCATCTGCGTGCCTCAGCAGAAATCTAGATTCATCAAACCAGGCCACATTTTTCCAGCGTGTGCCCATTGCAGCCTCAGATTTCTGCTCTTGGCTGACAGGAGTGGAACTCGATATGGTCTTCTGCCGTTGTAGTCAATCCAGCTCAAAGTTTGACATGCATGGATGTATCACTGAATGGTCCTACCGGGCACAGGCCCAGATTATAGATTACCCACAGGGCCGTAGCCAGGCTTGTAGAAATACTGAAGTCATGGGTCCAAGTCATCACAGCACACCATAACCCCCATTTAGAAAACTTTGACCATTACCAAAAATACAGGTGTAATTTTATGGTATTATATTTTCTGTAAATTGTTTCTCTATTCATGAATGTTTCAAAGCCTGCAAAATCCCTGAAATTAAATTCTAGGGGGGAAAACTGAATCCCTTATTTATTCATTTTTTGCCGACTAAAAGCTGTCCGATTTTCACATATTGAGCCCCAAACTTTGGCTAATGACCAAATAATTGAAAAACAAACCAGTCTCACCTGTACTTTGTGTTTCATGCCACAGCAAATAATTGCATGTTAATATGCTAAACTAACATGGTAAATGTAAAGGTATACCTGGTGACTAAAACAAATTAGCATTGTCATTGTGAGCATGTTAGCATGATGACATAGCACTTAGCTCAAAGCACTGACGTGACATGACCACAGTGCCCTGAATGGTATGCTCTGATTAACCATGACCTGTTAGCTTTCAGTGTCACGGCGCAGCAACATGCAAGTTTCAACCCAGTTAAGGCTGTGTCAGTGTTAGCATCAAAACTGTTCAAGAAATCTAAGATTAAATACGTTTTTTTATTCTTTTAACTGTGTGGCTCATTACAGTGAGCAGTCAGTGGTGAAAAACATAGTTTTGGAGTTGATTTTTTGGAGTGTCTTGGCTTTAAATGACTTCTGGAGACCTGCAGTGAGGTGTGGATTAATAGTAGAGCTATAGTGAAGTAATCAATGAGGTTTTCATCACTCAGTGTGATGAAAAAGTATAAGGTTTTAACGGCTTGAGGTGTTACACACACCATTTTCTTTATCAAGTTGTACATAGTCACTGATCATGGACAACTGACACACAGCGTACACAGGGGTGCCTTATCATTCAAATCAATTATGCACTGTACATTTTTAATGTACATTGTGAGATACATTTTTTATGAAAAGTAGGTGTTAAGTGCCTTTAATGGGAGTTTTTTTCTTCTTTGATTTAATTTTACCATCAAATTGTACTGTAATTATCTTTGTTATTTCTAGATTGGTCAGTAAATTTTATAAGTTTATGTTATTGTTGTGTAAACAGCCTATATTTTAAAGAATCATACACATGACACATACATTATAGCCATTTTAGAGAATCTTTCTTGTTTGTGTCACAGAACAAAAAGCTGGATATACAGTACATGTAGGGTAGGTATGCCAGCATCTTTGGTTTTGCAGTTTTGATGAAACTCAGCTACAGTGGAATCAGAGTTAATACCCCTTCACTTTTTGCACACGTTATTATGTTGTAGATTTAAAAAAGTGCCACTTTGCCCATCAATCGACACCTCAAAAACCCATAATGACAAAGTGAAGACATGTTTTTAGAATTTTTTACATTTTTAAAAAAATCAAAAACTGAAATCTGTCATTTACAAAATGTAAAATGCTGTCGCACTCCAAACTGCAGTCAGGTACATCCTGTTTATTTTAATTATCCCTGAGATGTGCCTGGAACTTGATTGGAGTCAACTTGTGGTAAACTGAATTGATTTGACATAGTTAAGATAAAGAAATGGGGCGACACGGTGGTGGTGCAGTTTGCATGTTCTCCCTGTGACTGCATGGGTTCTCTCCAGCTTCCTCCCACAATCCAAAGACATGCAGGTTGGGTTAATTGGTGTCTCAAAATTTCCTGTTGGTGTGAATGGTTGTTTGTCTATACATGCTGCAATGGGCTGGTGATCTGTCCAGGGTATACCCTGCCCAATGTCGGCTGGGAAAGGCTCCAGGCCCCCCACGACCCTTAAGGAAGACCATAGACCAGAGCAAGAATATAAAACTACTTTGAGGTTTCCCAGTATCAGAGTGGTCTCAATAATTTGTAACCACTAGGACTAGACTTGGCCATGGCAAGAAGACCCTTGCTCAGAGTCACTCTAACAGCGCATCAGAAGTCCTCAGCAGAGGTGGAAGGACAATCATCTCAGCAGCACTTCATCAACCAGAAAGTTATAGTAGTAGTATAGTAGAGTGGATAGACAGAAGCCATTTTCGGCAAAAGGCATATGGCAGCCCACTTGGAGTTTGCTGAACGGCTTTTAAGGGTCTCAGAGCATGAGGAAAAGGATTCTCTGGTCTGATGAGACAAAAATTGAACTCCAAAGTAGAATTCCAAACACTATGTCTGGCACTGGCAGGCACTGCTCATCTCCTGGCTAATGCCATTACTATGGTGAAGCATCGCGGTAGCAGCAAAATGCCTTCGGGAGAGGGGGTTCTCAGCAGCAGGGACAGGGAGACTGGTCAGAACTGAGGGGAGGATGAATGCAGCCAAATACAGAGAGGTTCTTGAAGAAAACGAAAAATCTTGAAGAGTGTACACGCCCTGAGACTGGGCCAACAGTTCACCTTTTAGCACTATAACAGCCTGAAGCATACAGCCAGAACAATACTGGAGTGGCTTCAGTCTCTGACTGTCCTTGAGTGGCCCAGTGAAAGCCCAGACTTAAATCCCACAGAGCATCTGTGGGGATACCAGAAGATGGCAGTTCCCAGATCCTTCCCATCCAGTCTGACAGAGCTTGAGAGGATCTGTCAGCAAGAATGAGACAAACTGCCCAAATCTAAGCTTGTAGAGACTTATCAAGGAGGACTCAAAGCTGTAATTGCTGCCAAAGGGACTTCTACAAAGTCCTGAATCAAAGGTCTGAATGCTTTTGTAAACACGTTTTCACTTAATCATTGTGGATTATTGAGTGTCAATTGATGGGCAAAAATGCCAATATTATCCATGTCCATGAAGGGGTCTGAATACTTTCAGAAGCCAGCACCTGTTTTGTTCAGGCTTGAAATTATTATTAGCTTGTAGATGTCTGAAGTCTGAGTGTTTTATGGCTTCAAGAAACACATAAGCATTTTCAGTATTCTGCCCTCATATTATTATTTTCACCAACAAATCTCTGATCTGAAATGTTGCGAGTATTATTTCAGATTCTGCAAGAGCTGAGCTTGGTGGTGTTTATCTAATAGGTTATGATTTGCTCCATGTGCCTTGATATGTAATGGGACATTTGCACAGTCAGTATCTTCATGATCTTTTCCCTCTCCATGTGAGAGCCGGCTGATAAGGAGAGGAGTTTGTTCATTGCAGATTTGTCAGCCACCTCATTTGCTTAACAGTTTGTACATCTGTTCTGCAGGGGACACTGTCACCTAGTGGACGAGAACATGTATCAACATTAACATCACTTGATTTGTCCTTTACAAGACTGATGTGATAACTTAGTATTTACACTTTAACACTTCATTGTTTAATGTTCAAGCATAAATACAAAGCCTGTCACACACCTGTATTTGATCTGCTTTTTCATCCACCTGAGACCTAAGGTCTTAATTGTTGAATAGTAAAATAAAAAAAAAAAAAGCAGCACCTTGAGAAAAATCACATTTGTATATTTATTGCATATTTTTCCTTGCCTGAAAACAGTCCAGGTCACTGACTTGGTAGCGGGTAGTGTTTTGTGTGGGAGAGACGGATAATGAAAACCTTGCATTATTCAGTAATTCAGTTATCTGTGGACTCCCACAATGGTGTAAAATACAATCTGAGCTTTTTTGCTGAAATGTGTGAAAATGACAAGGAGGTTAATAAATTATAAATAATACATTTCACAAACTTTATGCAAATTTTGAGGAAGGAGGGTGTCATTTAAATGGGTAGTAGCTTGCATACTGAGTGAAGTGAAATGCATACCAAATCTGTTTCATATGTTGGGTATTGAAAATTGATGAAAGAGTAAATGAATTCATCTTTATTACACTGGAGAAATGCAAAATAAAGCAAGTCCCTCAATTTGAAGAAAAGTGTGTGACGTTCCTGAGGTACAAAGACAGTATAATTATTTCTGAAAAATATCCACTTTCCATGCTTCATGGTAACAACCTTGAACTTATTTCTCCTGTTTCTACTATCAGGAGGATTCTGTTGTTCCTCATACTCATCTCATTTCTCTCATTTCAGTTGTTTTCTTTTAAAGGTTGGAATCAGGAACATGGTCATTAGTCAGCTTTAATTAGCGAGGAGGTGTTCATTCGAGTGTCCTTCTCTCTGTGGTTGTCAGTAATAAGTTTGTTTATCCTGCCATTACAGACTACAGTGAATAGACATAATAAAAATGTATGAGTGCCAGGAGGTTCCCATGGTTCTTATTTCTTTCTCTCTATTGAATATAAAAGAAAAACAATTTCACATCTGTGTTTTCGCCGAAACATAATTAGATAAACACATGATGTGATACCATCAGGCTGTACCATCTGATATAAATAATGAATGGTAAACTGTGTTTCAACAGGATGTTTGTCTTTTAAAATGGTGTACTGAAATGAGATTATCTAAGCTACAGTTGTTATCCCTGAAGAAGTGGCCCTGGATGCTGCAACACACTTACTGTCTTTGTGTGTGTGTTTTTTTTGTTTTGGTTTTTTTTGTTGTTGTTGTTTTGTTTATGATGAAGCAGTTTCAGAGCTTTTCACAGCTTGACTTCACGGTACAGCTGTTTTGTGGCCGCTGTGGGAGAGACTTGTTCATTTTCACAAATTATTGCAATTAGTGTGGTTGCTGAATCAGCGCTCACACTCTGTAATAATAACATATAAAATTTTAAAAGTTTTTCTATGCCCCAGACACTCATTGTTTTTGTATCTTATCCATAAAATTCACAAATGTATTTCAAACAAAAGAATAATGAATTATTACAAGGTTGCATTAAAGGGTATGGTGTCCTATTCACTCCCATTTTATTTATAGTTCAGCCTTTATGCACCATACATGTTACATTAAAATTTCAGTTTGGCCTACTGATTATCTATGTATAAGATCATGATAACGGACATGGAAAGGTAATGAGCTATAGAATGCACTGAACTGTATGGAGTCTGCTAAACCACCAGTTTATTTCTATATAAATCACTCCAATCATATTTCAAAATGCTCAGTATTGCACATTGATCAGCTGCACCTGAGCATATCTGGCACGCTGATCAATCACACATAAGCTTATAATAAAAATATTTATAGTTGAGGAGAAATGAAATAGAGCCGAACTGGCTGGAATCCTGTTATATCCTGTCGCACGAATACATTTTAAAAGCATTTGACTTGCCGGATGCTTCGCACTGCACACAGTTCAATCACATGTAAATGATGAGGTGTACAGTTTATGAATGATTTTGTTTGTTGTTTGCTTGTTATACTTTGCATTACAGCCAACAGGGTTGCATGTGTTTATTATACACTCATTACTTATACAGTCCAAAAGTTAACACTCAGAATGGAATTAATCCATCAAATACAGCGCATATAATTATGTCATAGGTTATAGTGCATGGAGGTCTATTGGACATGCAGCCATTGTATGTGCAACTCACCCATTATATACATTACAAAATCCATTCCTATTACTTAATGCTTAGTACTGCACACTGATTAGCCATATAATCCCATACCGATAGCACTCATACATTGAGTTATAGCAGCATTAAAATCATGTAGTCCATGCTACTACCATTGTACCCACACTTTAAATCAGTGGTTGGATATGATACAGTTAAAACCTCTCGCTGTGCCATACTGATCAAATGATGGCTTTTATGAGTTATAAAATGCATGTAAGTGCTGAAGAGCCTCATTCACCCCTGCCAATAACTCCTCCATTCACATTTTACAAGCATCATAATCATATGGTGTTGACATGTGCTCATGTATTGTATATTCTGATTATGTTCAATCAGCAATGATGGAATAAGTACTCAGACCCTCATACCACACTGTAAATACAGTATAGACTATTACAATTAAAGGTCCTTCATTTAGAATTTTACTTACTGGTGACTAAAAGCACAGAATCATTATCAACATAATGCACTTAAAGCATTCCAAAAGTAAGTGCTCATTGTGTAGGGATGCCCCTTTCCAAGTGTAACATTTTTATTATTCTGTACGTATGAAACGACTGTATTATCATAACTGAGGCATTAGCTTTTAAGCAAAACATTTACATGCAGCAGCAGGTCAGTGGAGTTCAGTTTAACTGCTTTACATACTGTTGAGTAGTAGTAAAAATATAAATACCTCAAAAGGTATTATACATGCATCAGTACCTCAAAAGGTATTTGTGCCTGAGTATTAGGTACAGCAGTAGTGTGCAATAGTGTGCAGAAGAAAAAAATAATATAAAAATAAAGGAATAAATAATGGACACTGTGATAACATTGTTTTCTGAACTGCTGTTTCCAAAGTCAAGAATGAATCTGACCCACAAGAAAGACAGAAAAAGAAAGATAGACAGACAGAAAGAAAGAAAGAAAGAAATTATAGAGGGCAAATTTAAACACATTTAGTACATTTACATTTGTTCAAAGTCTGTACTTTAGAGCAATTTTAAAGTACTTGTGCTTTACCTGAGTCTTTCTATTTTCTGCTACTTTAAACTTCTACTCCACTACAATCCAGAGGCACATGTTGTACTTTTTACTCTGCTATGCTTACTTGATGACTTTGTTTGTTTGTTTTTTTTGTTCTTGTTTTTGTTTTGTTTTTTTGCTGATTCAGATTAACAATTCAAAATATAATCAACAAATAAATCATGATGTATAATTATAATGTAGGTTTTATTGATCCCTGGGAGGGAAATTCACAAATTACCCAGCAGTACATAGAATGATTAAAATTAGCCTCAGATATACCAGATGCAACAGTAGAGTGATGTACACATACATGCATCAGCAATCATAATCCAAAAATATAATATACATTATTCTGGATTGGGCTATTCTACATAATCAATGCTTTTAGTTTTGGTACAGTACATAGTATGGTACTAGTACATAATGTAAAGTATTCAAGCTATTGAAGCTAATATATTTCCTGTTACTTGAATAATTCATTGACATTTCTTAATAAATGAAGGATGAAGGCAGTATGATATATATATATATATATATATATATATATATAATATTACAGCTGACACTACAGAGACCATGATGACTTATTAAACTGGTTGTTCCCCTTTAACACGTGCAGGTGATGACGCCACCCGCCGTTCAACAAGAAGCACAACAAGGAAGTCCTTAGAATCTCCGGTTCAACCCGTTTAGACGGAACGAATTCGTGAGCCAATGTTTTCCTTGTAGCACAGGTAAGAAATGCTATATAAAAACGTCTGAGTGTGTTGTGTTTGCCTGTTCTGTCGCCAAAATATAAATCTTTCGCGACGAACTACAGGGTCAGTGTCTCAACATGGCAACGGTGCTGCTACTGGTTTCACTTTGAAGTAAATGACAGAGCAGATAACGTACACGAACTTCTGGAAAACTACGCAGTAAAAAAACAAAACAAAACCGACAACTAACAGAGCTGCACTGACCCCGTTTTGAAACATGGTGGGAAATGTTTATTGTAGCGAATTTGAAAACACCACCTCGACGTTTAGGTCCTAATATACTGTAGGTGTTTCAAAGGCCGAGCTTCCTGCAAGATATGTGTAGGCCATAATTACTGTCATGACAGACTACTTTACAAACTCTCTCAACTTACACGCAAAAAAAAAGCCACAATCAACTTCTGAAACACATTTCACATTGAAATGTTTGGTTTATTACAAAGTAGTAAGTGTGTTTACAAGTGTCCTGGTTATGATGAGGTCTTTGGGGTATGCTGGTTATGTAAACACCAAAGGTTTTTAAAGACCTGAATATGCTACGAGGAAAACGCAAGCAGAAGCCAGAACACCTCTCCAGATTTCTTATCAGTATCTGCCATGCTAGCAGGTGTGCCATCAACCCAAGTTGTGCACTAGTTAAACTTTGTCAGAAAAACAAGAAATATGATGATGAATCGGATAAATACACAGTCAGATACCAAATAGTGTTCATTCTTAACTGTTGAGGTAAATAAGTTGGTACAGAAATGAGAATATGAATACAGGTATATAACCAATAAGGTTTCTCTTGTCCCATGTAAATGCCACATTCCAAAATATAATCCAAACCTAGATGCTCATGTAGCCTACATGTAAACACACTCATAGACTGAGACTTAGTATTTCTTTTGTCACAAGGGAACATAGTGTGATCTTGCCCATATGTTTACGAGAGTTGTACTTGTTAAAGTTCAATAGTGTGTTTGATTAAAGCATTTAAACTGGATTAAATCAACACAAAAGCATGCATGTTTAATATGGCCACTTTGTGTTGCACTGCTTGTGGATATTCCAGAAACGTTATACTTTTGTGTGGAAGTATATTAAAATTTAGTAGTATGAATAGTCAGTTATCCCTGCAATAGACTGGTGATCAGTCCAGGAACTCCACCTCTCGCCCAATGACAGCTGGGATTGGCTCTAGGCCTGCGTGACCCTTAAAGGATAAGCAGTATACATAACGGATGGATGGTTGGAATAGTCAGTTAAATCGCATGGAATTCAAAGCAGCTCAAGGACAGTACTGAGCTGCAGGACAACTATAACTGAACAGGGAGTAGGCAATATGCACAACATACTTATTGCAATAATTAACACAGCATAATTTTGTTATTGATGTGCAGATATGTATCAAGGTATTCAAAATCACATTGTAAAATGGAAAATTCATGACTGTACTATCATGTCAAATGCAATTTTTCATGTTTTACCACAGTAAAATTCTGTCATCTTCTCAAAGCTCACGCTAACACATTTAAATCACTCACTGTGATTTTTTTTCAACATTTCCAAACCTAAAGATGTTTAATTTACAGTGATATAAACCAGAAAATGAGTACATCCTTGCATTGAAAAGCTGGAACAAGCGAATGTTTGGGAAAGTGGTGTCTTCTGTAAAACCCAGGCTGCATGTGTTACAGTCAGTTAGGAAGATGTAAACAAAGACTTGTGACATGTTAGAAGCACTTCAACTGACTAAGACCTACCTGTATATATTCTGTATTTTTCAGTATGCCAGTTGAAAGCCTGGAGGAGAGGACGGTGGAGGTGCTGCTGCTGCCCAAAGATGTGGATGAGGAACTGCTGTTTCTGTATTTCGAGAATAAGCGGCGCTCTGGGGGAGGCCCACTCATCTCTGTGGAGAAGAAGGATGGCCGTGCCATATTGGTGTTTGAAGAAGCAGAAGGCAAGCAGAAAACATGGCATAACTGTCTTGGACATTTTACAAGTGTGGTCATATTTATCTGTGATTTGATAGCCTTTAACATGTTGCTTTCAAAATATTTCCTGTTTTTTTTATCAAATTTCTTCAAAATAAAACATCATATTATGGAGACAGTGCAGTAATTTGTTATTAATATACTGTATACTAATTCTTGTATTTTTGTTCTGATCATTTGACAGCTGCAGCTCGAGTGCTGGCTAAAGGGCAGCACGTTCTGCATAATGTCGAGCTGAATGTGAGAAAGCCTCCCTCAAAGGACCGGTGCAGACTGCTGCTGCGGGGGATCAACCCCAGCACCCACGCTGAGATGATAGAGCTCTATGTGGAGAACATGATGGGCTTGAACGTGCCAGACTACAACCTGCAACCCTTACCGGGGAGAGATTTCATCCTCATTCACCTCAGTCAGCCCCTCTCGAAAGGTCCATTACACGCACATATATTCTTTTTTTCTCAGAAACCTACTGAAGTTTCTGAAATGTTTCCAAATGTTCAGGCTGTCATTGTCTGTCACTGTGTAGATTTCCAAAAGCTTAGTGAGAGGATCTCCAAGAGGGGACTGGATGGGGCCAAGGTGACACTTGAGCAGATTGAGCAAACTGACTCTGTTTTAGTGGAGAACCTGCACCCTGGCACCACTCCAGACACACTCAATCTTTACTTTGAGAGCAAGCGAGGTGGGGCTCAGAAGGTGAAGGAGGTCACCATGCTATCAGAGGGTAGAGCAAAGGTGTCCTTTGTCAACCATGAATGTAAGTTTTGCACTGTACACCCTTTAAAACTCATTTACTTAGTTGCAATTTTCTTAGTTAACAAACTGTATTTCTTGTAACAGCTTTGGGCCCAATCCTGGATCACCAACACAAACTGGAAGGTGCTGACTTAGTAGTGAAGCCATACTTTGACTTTCTTCAACCAACAGAAGAAGTAACATCACAAAACTCTGAAAGGCAAGATACGACTGAGAGAAACTCTGAAGAACTGAGTGATATTCAGATGCAGATCAGTCCTCCTGTGGTGGTCAATGCCAGCAGCCTGTCCTCCTGTCAGATGACCTCAGAGCCTGCTGCTGCCCGTGTGGTGGTAGAGAAGGCAACTGAGGAAGTGATGGAGAATCAAACAGTGGATACAGACACACTATCACATCATATTGCTATTGCTGACCCAGTAAAACTTGCTTTGTTTCAACGTAGCCCTCTTCCACAGAACATTAAAAAGGCTCATCCAGATTTCACCATACAGATTAAAGATGATGGTGTTCACATTGTAGGAACCGGGAGACAAAAGTTGGAGCAGATAAAACACACTGTCTCAGACTTTCTCAGCGATATGGCTGAAACCACTTTCACCCTTGAGCCAGAAAAGGCTCAGTTCCTTGCGAGAAAAGATGTTAAAGAACGACTACTGCAGACCATGAATCAAACTGGGTCACCCACTATGTACTCTGTATCAGATTCTAAAGTCTTGGTAACATCACTATCTCAGAACTCGGCTCAGCAGGCATGTAGCTTTTTAAAATCCCAACTGTGCCACTTCAGGGTACCGTTGGACACGGAATATGAGGGCATGTTATATTGCAGAGAGTGGTCTGAGTTCCTGCAGGCTCTGGGCTTCTCCTCTGTAAAGGTGTCAGAACGAGGAGGGAATATTGATGTGTTGACTCTGAAAGGGATGGAGAGCGAGAAGCAGGCTGCAATCCTGCAGTTTCTTACAACACCCATTGAAAGGGAGACAGTCATCGCTATGGAGCCAGGCATGCTGAAATACATCCAGATCCATTGTCATCAGCTGTTGGCTGATATGGACCAAGTGTCTATTTTCCCACTAGAGGCTGAGGATGTCTGCGGGTTAAAGGTATGTGTCATTGTCATTGAATGTTGTTTCTTCAGGTTCATTCATTTGCTAGTTTTAAAATAGTTGTCATATCATCTTTTGTCATATTTTTTCTATGTACCTGATAGATCCATGGCCACGCTGTTGCTTGTCAAATGGCTGAGGAGGTGTTGCAAGGTGTTGTGTCCTCTATCTGCACCAGAACCATCACAGTAAACGCCCCAGGAGTGGCCCGCTTTTTAGGCGAGGCAGAGTGCAAGAGCATCCTGAATGAGATGGAGTCAAAGTTTCAGGTCTACATCAGCCCTAAGTACGTGCCCTGGGAACCCCTGCCTCACCAGGTAATCTAATGGCAGAGCAAAACCAAAGTTTTGTTACTGTTTGTGTTCTCCTCTGTTTTTGAGGCTGTGATATGCAGCTTTACTCTTCCACATATCCTCTCAGTCAGCCAGTTATTCCAGCTGTCATTCTTCTTGACAAGCTGTCTACCTTGAAACTGTACACAGCCTTGCCTGAGGCTGAGTTAACAGCAGACACAAGACAGAAGTAAAACGCTGATGTATACTGTTTTTCTGAAGTCCTGTCTGCTGAATGGTTTCTCTTTGCTGTACTCTATTTTCTTACTGTTTTGGTTTTCAGCCTGAGCTCACTGGCCACATGTATTAAAAAACAAAGTATGTATTTCCAAAAGATAGTAGAGTCACCAAATTCAGGTGAGCAGGTGGACATGTTACACATTGTATCATTTAAAAATAACCTGTTTTCTATGTTATTGCTGGCCATTTTCCAAAGCACACTAATTTTTGAGATTGATCACTGCACTTTCTGAGTCTGGTAATTGGAAACTGACATCTGACATGTTGAATGAATGTGATGCAAAACACCAACCTTTTAATGAAAAAAAAAAACTATAATATCTATATGTTTTACACAGTGTAGCATGTAAATGTGATGCTTTTCTGCTGCTCACTCTCCAGTCTCATGTCATACTGCAGCTTTACAGTTCCCTGCACTCACTAACAAGGGAGAGTTTTAAAAGTAAGTCCTGCAACGGGTTAACCACACAGTGATAAAGTGACTTTTTTTATGGGAATAGTTCACCTTTTTTGTGATAATTCACCTATCTTGCCAAGAGAATCACTGCACCTGGCCAAGAAATAGTCTAGCACATATTACCTGTAAAACCCCAATTTATGGTTTTTATAGTGTGTTACTTTTGAACAGAGCCAGGCTACCTGTTTTCCCTTGTTTCCAGTCTTTATGTCTTTCTAAGCTAAACTAATTGGCTGCTGGCTGTAGCCTCATAATTAACTTACATTAGGTTATATGTGCAGGTTATAACTCTCAAACTCTCTTTAAGTAAATAAGCATGTCTTGAAATTATTCCTTTCATGGCATTGTATTGCTGCATAAAGCCAGCTGTATTTCTGATCAGTTGTTTATTGTAATTGTTGAACTCCACTTGAATCACTCTAACTGAATAAAATGAATAAACAGCAGCCAGCCATTTTGATGAAATATCATCACTGACAGTATGTTTGGTGAGCAGTCGAAGTGCGGACATTAAAACTAAATAAAACGAGGTCACTGCTCTGCCACTGTCCCCCAAAGATTTAGATACAGTGTTAACTGATTTTTTTTTCTTTTTTATTCCAGGACATTTTTGAAACTGCATGGAAGATGATGTCTCACCAAAACTTTCAGGGAGTGCCTATGGATGGTTCTGCACAGGAGTTAAAAGCAGATTCAATGCAAACTGACCATAATGGAGCTCCTGACAAAGGTAATATCTATCTCTTAAATAACTTCTCATGTTCCTGTGCAGTGTGAAAGAATCTGTTTACTTCTTTATAGGTCTTTTAGAGGAAGCAAAGAGAATCGTCTCAGCCATTGATGAAAGAGTTGAGGAGGGTGTGTCCAACTCAGACCAGCTCGATGACACAGATAATATGGACCTGTACACAGCAGATGAACCGACCAGCCTGACAGACCAGGACCAGGATGTGATAATTGTTGATGCTTCCGAGACGTCCACTGAGGGGAATGCTATGCGTGGGTCAGCTCTGGGCCTTTCGAGCAATCTGGATGAGGAAGCCCAGCTGTCTCTAGCCATTCAGTACTCAATGGAGTCAAGCCACTGGACCGTGGAGGATGAGGAGGAACAGCTGAAAAAAGCCTTGGAGCTGTCAAGAATGATACAAAATGAAGCCTCCCCTAACTGTGTTAAGAGCCCCCAAGCCAATCAGCAGAAGAAGGGCAGCGATGTTTCCTTACAGGAGGCCATCAAGGCAGCCAACACCATCCAGATAAATGTGTTTGCAGGCTATAGCTGTGATCTGATTCGGGTGGACATAGCCTTTGGGAAGAAGGTCAACCAAAGACAAGTCGAAGAAAAACTTGAGCACAGGAGTGTGAGGAACATGTCCGATTACCACAGGAAGTGTCTGGAGATGATCAAGAGGAAGCATGCGGTCGAGATTCAAGTTCAGGGCACCATAATCACTGTTTCTGGATTCAAGGACTTTGTGACTGGAGGAGTGTGGGATGTAAAGCTGCTGCTGGAGAAAATCACCAACTCTGTACCCAACCGGGAAATCCTGAAGACTGTCCAGTGGGTGGTGCATGATCCCAACTCCTCAGACACGACTCCATTTTCACCTGATGCCACAGTATTTATCGAGAATGCTTGGAGGATGAAGCTGAAGACTGTTGATATCTTGCTAGACAATCAGCCCCACATTATCAACTTTGAAAAGATGCAGGAATACAACATAGCTTCTGGGAAATCTGTGAAAATCTCCAGGAAGCTGCTGGAGTTAGGAGATTTGGATCAGGATGTACCAGGTAAATGAAACTTTAGTCTGGAGCTTCAAGAATTCTACAGAATTATTCTTGTATTTGTGGGGCCCCACTACTGAAAAAATGTACTAAAACATTGTCAGACAAGTCAAAAATATTATTAAATGCAGCATTTTAGCTAGCAGGCTAACTCTAAGAAACATAGCTAGCTAATGCAGACACCATGCATCTGTCTTGAAAACATAATCGTTTTTGTCTTTTTCTTTTATTGTCTTCCTCAAGGACCTCTCATAATGTCAAACTAAACTTAAAGCCTCTTGGCAGTGTAGCCAACTATTATCAATGGAATGTAGCAAAAGCCAGCTTTATAAGATATTGCTAAATGAAGTCATACACTAATTTGCATATTAGGGAAGTCATAGCATACATACTGTATTCACATATATCCATTTTTTAAATTAAAGTTAACAGTCAAAGTCAAACTAGATGTAACTGACTTTAGCAAGCTTTATAACCATATCATTTTTCAAGCTGCTGTCAGCACATCAATATGCATGCATTTATGCCAGCTCTTGTAAAGATGGAAGTATGAATAGAGTGGATTCAGATTCACTCACATGAACTCTGCATTTTGAGAAACAAGTAAAACTCCAATAGTCAAGTTAATTTTACCTATCTTATCTTTAACAAAAACAAAGCAGAAGTAGTTTACCCGGGCAAACAGTGGGGATTTAGGCACATTTATGCTCTGAGAAATATTAGTGACTCTCCTCAAGGGAAAGGGGTTAAACAAAGTCACTAGACTTGTTGCTAGTCATTAAAAAAAACTACAGCAGTATACAGTGCAGTATATGGATGATTATTACTTTAATAGCCGACATATTTAAATATATTGTTGACCTGTCTGATAATCTTTTACTGCCTTTTGTCAGCCTTGGGACTCCATATCTGTGTTTATAAATGATATGAGTGATTTAAAAAACTAATTCTAGTCTTAAAAACTAAATGAGATGATAAATACTCAATCATTTGTTAACAGAGGAGGAATACTCTCTGCTGTCAAACCTGCCCGAAGCAACCAAAGTCGATGAGGAATCTGATGAATTTCAGAATGTGGTGAAGAATTTCTATGAGACCATTCAGGAATACCACAGCAAGATCAGAATCATACAGGTGAAAAGAAGTGAAAACCTACATATTTTGCAACAAATTATGTGGCATGTCTGAAATAACACAGACATTTTTCTCCAGGTGGAGAAGCTCATGAATCGACTGCTGTACAATCAGTACAAGTTAAAGAAGGCGAGCATTCTGCAGCGTGCCACGTACCCAGAGGTTGAACGGACTCTCTACCATGGCACAAGTGAGAGTAGTGTGAAAGAGATATGTGTTCATGGATTCAACAGAAGCTTCTGTGGAAAGAATGGTAAGTTTTTGAATAACAGTGTTCTGCTTTTAGACTCTGTGTCATCTTGGTCATTAATCCCTGACATCATGGTTTCTCCACACAGCCACCGTCTACGGTCAGGGGGTGTATTTTGCTGTCAACTCTTCGCTGTCTGTTCAGGATCAATATTCACCCCCAAACGCAGACGGACACAAGTTTATTTTTGTGTCGAAGGTTCTAACAGGGGACTACACTAAAGGCTGCCATTCAATGAAGACCGCCCCGCTGAAGGAGACCGGTGATATTCCCCTCAGATACGACAGTGTGACAGACGACATTACCAAGCCGTCAATGTTTGTCATCTTCAACGATACACAAGCTATTCCAGAATATCTCATCACATGTCAGAGAATCCATCGCTGAGGAAACTGATTAGCCATTAGACAAACTGCTTTTAATGTGTTGCCTTGATTTTAAAAAGTGCATTTGATTTATAAAGGGCTAATGTGTTATAGTGTACAGTTGGTATTTTTTACTTTGCTGATCAAACTTTTATCAAGTACTTTGCTGTTTCATCAGTTGCTCTACTTTCTGTTCTTCTCTAGTCTGATCAAGAGAAACTCAAACACATTTGATTAAGTAACTTTAAACATTCCCTTTCAGCACATAAAGGGTCACTGTGCCAGGTGTGACTCGGCAGTAATTGCATGACATTTTACATGCAACAGTCAATTTTGTACTTGTGGACAGAGATCATACACTCTAATGTTTACTCTCCTTGCTTAAACTTGGAAGAATCCAAAATATGTCGTAATTGTGATTTTCAACCATGGTTTTGGGGTTTTCTTCATACAGGTCACTGTATTAATGTGAATGTAACTGACAGTTTTGGTTTAAAATCTAACCTTTTCCAGGAGGTTAATGTGAAACATAGTAACTATGTTAGAACAGCAGCAGTCCTTCTCTACCATGAAGAAAATGTTATTGAAAAAACGATTGCCATGGTAACAAAAAAAGAAAAATTAGGCCTATTGTGATAACCAGAATTATTCTTTACCACAGTGCAGCTAATAACTGTTGTTTTTTCAAGCTTTCATTACTCTGTTGTAAATTTGAAGCCTTGCACATCTGTCACATCTACTGTGCACTTTGAATGAATGTACGTTATTTTAATAAAATAATCAGAGTTAAGCCTTGTGTACCATGTGCAAACCACGATGAAGCTTGATTCTCATATTCCAGTCTCACTGTTCCTTACTTTGTGAAGTAAACACAGGTTGCACAGTTTGTCCACATGATTACTGAATGGCAGGAGACTAGGGTAAAATTATTGTTTACAGCAAGCCCCCCAAAAAGAAAAAGGTACCATGCTAAATTCAAACTACCAACTTGTTTTCCTCTATATTGGAGAAGTATTATTCAACTTTAAACATAAATCAGTTCTGGGCCTATGATTTCACTACTGTTTTGATTAATGAACAATGAAATAATGAAAATGCCATTTTAATTTCCAGCTTTTTCTGCTTTGTTTTTTCTCTTGCTAAATTTAAGTGAAGCTGAATGTAATTTATACACTTTATTGAATTGCATCGTACTGAATTTTATGTGTAGAACTGCAACTTAATGAAATTGTAAGAGAAGAGAGGTGAAATTAAAGAGTCATTTCTGTTTATTTTGTTCCCCTTCTAAATTGCAGCAAATTGCTTGAGATAAAACTACTTGACATTTTGCCCTGAACTCTAGATGGCCTGGTGGATCCTCAACCTCACTTATGGAGACTTTATTTTTAAAAAATTATTTATCTGAAATACTTTGAATTATGTAATAAACATATTGATATTGTAAGAATCTGTCTGACTATTCCTGATACTGTCCCCATGTATCCTGATATTAAATATACTGAAGAACTGAATGTTTTCTACTTTTCTTTAGAAATGGACAAACATACTTGTGGACTCTAGCTTTTATCAAGATTTTGAACTGTGGGGGCAGTAATACGCTTCGGAGGAGCTAGTCTGCCGGAAAAAGGAAAGCCGAAGAAGACGACTCGCGCAGCCACAACACAACGACGGCTAACTGCTAGCTTGCCTGGACGTCGGGCAGATAGCTTAAGTTAGTAAACCACAAAGTATGACACCCTAAATGTGAACAGAGGAAGGAACAATAAAGCTACAAACTCTGATAACTTGTTTGTTGTAGGTACGTTGACAAGTTTAATTCATAATTTGCAAAGACTTGCTAAAAGGCTTTAGTCAGGTGCAGATACTGTGCCATGCTAGCTAACATGCTAGCTGCAAACAGGGACGTTAGCCCGTTGCTAACATCACCAGCGTTACCGGCTTTTACATACATTCGTTACCCAAAGCTAGCTCTTAGCAGTGTCGGGGGCACACATTGGTCATAACAACATGACTGGATAGCTATTACCACTTGCACGTCTCATTAAAGTGACTTAGCTAACCAAATTGAAAGCTAATAATCTAACTTTTCAAACAAAACGTAACGCTAACGGCACATTTGGCAGATAATAAGATAGCTGGGACAGCATGGGAACATCATTTGTTATATCAGTATCACGAATTCCCGAAGCAGTGCTTAAACTTAATGTATCTTAACGTGTATCTTTAGCCACAGCCAAAAATAGTATCATGTAAATCTATAAATGCAGTCCGAGGGCGGTAGACAATGAGACGTTTACTGGAATGATAACGTTAAGCAAAACCCAAGTACAAAAGCTAATAGTTTAGTCAATATTTCAGTAACAATACGTAGCATGAAATAAAGCACAACCTTTTTTGAACGATGGAGTCTTATGTTTAATTTCGGCATGTAGATTATTAACCTCACTATTCTCTAAATAACTAAATCTTAGTTCAGTATTGTTTCACACAGCTCACCAGTTACCACTACCCACTCCAGTTTACTCTGGAGAAAGACTTGGAAGATAAGTGTTTGGTTTATGGTATGTATTTAAACTGAGCAGTGGCAAAGTGTAGAGGTCTTAACATGAGTGTTGTCAACTGTCAGATGCTGAGGGCAACTATCCAGGATGTATGCCGTGTACAGACAAGCTCACACTCCCACTGCAGTGGAGTTTTCTGTCTATTGCAACTTTATATCCAGTAAAGAGAAGAACCTGGTCGTTGCTGGAACATCTCAACTCTTTGTCTACAGGATTATCCATGATGTGGAGGTAACTCTCAAGTTTCCACTTGGCTCATTTCATTCTGTCAAGTTTTAAAATGTGGGCTCGGGTTGTGTCGTGTGACATGTGTAACATATCTGTCATTATTCCAGAGTACATCAAAGGCTGACAAGTCTTCAGGTAGGTTAAGACATCAAACACAAAGCAAACTAAATTGACAAAAGATAAATTACATGAACTTATGTGAGTGTATTTGTAGTCCCACTTCACTCTGTCCTCCTCCTGCAGATTCCAAATCTCGTAAGGAGAAGCTTGAGCAGGTGGCATCCTTTTCTCTCTTTGGCAATGTCATGTCCATGGCCAGTGTGCAGCTTGTGGGAGCCAGCAGAGATGCACTCCTTCTCAGTTTCAAAGATGCTAAGGTATTATCGTCTAAGCTGTGCACTGCCTAGAGGAATTTTTAACCACCTAAAACTGCTTTGGCTGATCTCTGGATGGGTTTGTTCTCTCATCAGTTGTCTGTAGTGGAGTATGACCCCGGGACACATGACCTCAAGACGCTGTCTCTTCATTACTTTGAGGAGCCGGAACTCCGAGTATGTAGCAGCAAGGACATAGATAAATATCTGTCTAAATGTTTAAATGCACAAGTGAATGAATTATTTAACTAATTTGGACTCCTGTTCAATTTTCAGGATGGCTTTGTACAAAATGTACATATCCCCATTGTCCGTGTAGATCCAGAGAATCGCTGTGCTGTAATGCTCGTTTATGGCACCAAACTTGTGGTGTTGCCGTTCAGAAAGGACACTCTAACTGATGAACAGGAAGGTGGAGTTGGAGAAGGGTATGCCTGCATTCCCCCATACATTCTGCTTATTGACCTCTTTTAGTATCTGTTGGGCACCTGTGTCCCAAAAACTAAACTTTTCTGCTTTTATCCTGCTGCTATCAAAAGTTGTCTGGCCATGCTGAATACAACACTGTCTGTGTATCTCATCTGCAGACCTAAATCCAGCTTCCTACCCAGCTACATCATTGATGTCCGTGAGCTGGATGAGAAGCTGCTGAACATCATTGACATGAAGTTCCTGCATGGCTACTATGAGCCCACACTGCTCATCCTGTTTGAGCCCAACCAGACGTGGCCTGGGTCAGTCCAACACGCCATCAGCTATAACTGCAGCTTTTTTTTTTTTTTGTTTTTGATATTCTGAGCTGCCAAAAAGATTGACTTCTTGTTTGATTCAGCATTTAACTTCTTGGTCTCTCTGTCAGACGTGTGGCTGTGCGTCAGGACACTTGCAGCATCGTCGCCATCTCCCTCAACATCATGCAGAAGGTCCATCCTGTTATCTGGTCTCTCAGTAATCTGCCTTTTGACTGTACGCAAGTTATGGCTGTTCCCAAACCCATTGGTGAGCGCAGTGATTTCTCTCTTTTTCCACTACTTATCATCTGTTCCCACATGAAGATAATGTCTGTTGTGTGTGTTGGGTTTGTTAAAATTTTTGGTGGTGCAGCTCCTGAGGATTCTGATCACATATTGAATCTTCCTAGGTGGTGTGGTGGTGTTTGCTGTGAATTCATTGCTGTATTTGAACCAGAGTGTTCCACCATATGGAGTTTCTCTTAATTCTCAGACAACAGGAACCACAGCCTTCCCACTGCGTAAGCATTATGATCTGGAAACACACACCTAAGCTATATTAAGCCGTATTAAGTTATACACCACGTTACAGTTTTTGATGTTCATGTGTTCTGGTAATACAGGTATACAGGATGAAGTGAAGCTCACACTTGACTGTTCCCAGTCTGACTTTATTGCCTATGATAAGATGGTCATCTCTCTGAAAGGAGGAGAAATGTGAGTCACTGAAATTACTAATAAAACACATATGAACAGTGTTGACAGTTTATGATTCCTCTCTGAGTATCTTCTTGTTGTCCTGCAGTTACGTGTTAACCCTCATTACTGATGGCATGAGGAGTGTCCGGGCTTTCCACTTTGACAAAGCTGCTGCCAGCGTCTTGACAACTTGCGTAAGTTGAGCTTGTAGCGGTGAGCAAAAATGGTGTGATAATACAGTAAGTCAAGTTAAAGGAGAACTCCAGTACTTATTTTCCCATTGATTGATGAGGACAAAAATCTTTGAAACTTGTGCAGTATTGAGTAAGAATGAACAACTGCTGCAATGTGACTGTGGGCAAATGTCCACATTAGTGTAGGTCCACTAAAGTTCATGTTTTAGCCACTGACATGCTCAACATTATGGATAGGACCCCTATATTGATAGACCCTTTTTATTAAAGAGTAAGATCTTTTTTGTTTTGCCAGTAACATCTATATTGCTACCAGACTCCATCGACAAAAACTGTTATTTTAGCTCACAGAACACAGGAGATGCTGCCTCAGTACCAATACCTCTGCCTCAATGGATTAGTTTGTCAGTGTCACTGTGTGGTACATTTACTCATGTAAAGGATCTGAATACTTCTTCCACCACTGAGAGTCACACAAGAACACAACCCAACTATGACCAAGGCAGCAGAATTCCAGCTTCTCTTGTGTTCTGTGAGGTAAAATTACTGTTTTTGTCAATGAGGTCTGGTAGTGATAATATAGTGATGTTTCTGGTTGAACAAAAAGGATCTTACTCTTAAATAAAATGGTCTTTATCTGTAGAAATTTTATCCATAATGTTGAGCCTGTCAGTAGCAAAAACAAGCACTCAAGTGGACTTACATTGATGTGAACATTTGCCCATTGGATCACATTGCAGCAGCTGTTTGCGGTTGCTGGGTGCACCCTTCTTTTGTGTTTCTGTGGACAAACACAAAAGGCAGGGGGAATTAGAGTTTGACTGACATGAGGTTTACACCAGTACTTGAAGATTAAAGCTGCTGAATGCTGCAGAATGTACAATTTTTACACCAAAAAAGTGAATAAGGGATGAAAAGATAGATTCATGTGTCTGACTGACACTTTAGGATATGAAATATATGCTGAATATATATTACATTTGTCAGCTTTTAGAGGATTTAGATATGGATGATTTGCCGACTAATGCCTTACACTGTGGGCTTTCCTCCTCCAGATGGTGACCATGGAGCCTGGCTACCTTTTCCTTGGTTCCCGCCTTGGAAACTCGCTGCTCCTGAAATACACAGAGAAACTTCAGGAGACGCCATTAGAGGAAGGCAAAGAAAAGTTAGACAAAGAAAAAGAGAAGGAGAAGGATAAAGACAAACAGGCAAGTCAGCTATTGTGTAAAATGTGAATTTTAATATAGCCTGTTGTGGTTGTGAAGCACCACTGAAATGCCTTTTTTATTTTCACTGGCTTTATTTACTTTTATTTCAAAGTAAATGTGTACAACACACCCTGTAACTGAAAGGATTCTTACTTTATTTGACAGCTTGTTATCAACATATTCTTTGTTCTAAATCACTGCTAATGAATTCCAGGAGGAACCACCGAGCAAAAAGAAGCGAGTAGAATCCTCCACCAACTGGACTGGTGTGTTTGAATAAAATTTTTGATATGTTTGATGTGCCAGAAATATGTGTGTTATCAGCCAGTTTGTGTTACAGCATTATAACTCCTTTGTTTTGACAGATGAAGTGGATGAGATTGAGGTGTATGGAAGTGAGGCCCAGTCAGGCACTCAGCTGGCCACCTACTCCTTTGAGGTAGTAAAATCCTAAATCTTAATTGCTTTTATGGAAATGCAAATCTATGTGGAATGTGGCTGATGTTTCTGGATGTGTGTTTTGTTACAGGTGTGTGATAGCATACTCAACATTGGACCTTGTGCGAATGCCTCCATGGGTGAACCTGCTTTCTTGTCAGAAGAGGTACAGACATTTGAAACACCTAGAGTCTCAGTAGATTGGCTAGTGCTGCTAGTGCTTCAGCAGAGAATTGTATTAGAGGTTGCTGACTCTGACTTCCTCTTACCCACAGTTCCAGAGTAACCCTGAACCTGACCTAGAGGTTGTTGTGTGCTCTGGTTTCGGCAAGAACGGTGCACTGTCTGTACTTCAGGTAAATCCTCCCCATTGAGTTTGACCGTTGTTTTCATGCATGTGTGTGCTTAGATAGGTGCATGCGTGATTATTGTTTCTGCACCGTCCTAAAACCTGTGGTCGTGAGGCCCGTCTGCCGCAGGTCCAGTGACGGTGCTATAGTAAAGTCTGAGTCTACCAGGGCTGCCTCAGAGATCGACGGAGTAGCCTGTAAACAACCCAGACACAAGTTGGCACACTTAAATGCGCAGAGCAAAAGCATGTTTGAGTCACAGTGCTAGAATCTTGTTTCTTTTTTTCCCCGTCTTTCTTTCAAATGCTTTGATTCGTTTCCATTCTGTTCTCAGAGAAGTATCCGTCCCCAAGTAGTCACTACATTTGAGTTGCCAGGTTGCCATGACATGTGGACGGTCATCTCAAGTGAAGTCAAGGAAGACAAAAAAGTACTGTGTATTTCTGCTTAATAGATTAAGATTTTCATGAGTCAGTCATGAATGGTGACTTTTTTTTAACTGTAAGATGTTTCTTGGTCCTTTCCCAGGCTGTAAAAACGGACGACTCAGAGGACGGGGCAGAGACGGAGACCAGTGAGGATGGTGAAGAGGGAGAAAAAGAGAAGGAGGAGAAGGAGAAAGAGGAGGAGGAGAAGGCAGAGCCTCCCCTGGAGGATGATACAAAGAAGCACGGCTTTCTCATTCTAAGCAGAGAAGATTCCACCATGGTAAAAACTCACATCAGTACTCATCTGCTGTCTTGTAATTCTAATTTGAAGGAATACAAAGATTAACGTTTTAAATAGAACTGTTTCTTGTAGGGAAAAAAAAACAAACCTATCTTTTATATAATCTGGATGTTGGCTGTGTTTTTGTGTAGATCCTTCAGACTGGTCAGGAGATCATGGAGCTGGACACCAGTGGTTTTGCCACCCAGGGACCCACTGTGTTCGCTGGAAACATTGGAGACAACAAATACATCATCCAAGTCTCACCCATGGGTATTCGACTGCTGGAAGGAGGTAAAATGAGATGGAAAGTCAGAAAAAACATGTGAAAGTATCAAACAGTGATAGAAGTAGGATGATATATGTACAATATACATAAGCCAGCCAACCTCTTTCTCTGACATGCTTTCTTTGAATCCTGCTTTCAGTGACACAGCTCCACTTCATCCCAGTGGACCTGGGCTCTCCCATAGTGCACTGCTCCGTGGCTGACCCTTATGTGGTAATCATGACTGCAGAGGGAGTGGTCACCATGTTTGTGCTGAAGATTGACTCGTATATGGGGAAGACACATCGGTTGGCTCTGCAGAAACCACAGATCCCAACTGTGAGTAAATCTCAGTCATCAGTCTGCGCAGTAGGGTTTTATTGGACAAACGCGCCCCCTGCTGGCCAAACTGAAGCTATCAAATGAAGGTGTCCACAGTTGCATCTTTGCCACAAATATGATTTCTGTGCTTTAGTAAGGGCCATTTGCATTAACAGAGTGTCATTACACTCCCACATTTGGAAACTAGGTTTACACAAGGCTTTTAAATAACAGTAATTAGCTTGGCTGAAACTGATTCTCGTTGCACAGCAATCACGTGTGATCACACTGTGCGCGTACCGGGATGTGAGCGGCATGTTCACCACAGAAAACAAAGTGAGCTGCTCTGTCAAAGAGGACACCAGCGTCAGGAGTCAGTCTGAGGCTGAGACCATCATCCAGGACCTCAGGTGAGAATTCACATCACCTCCTTACCAAAACACACACAAACTAGCCGCGGGACCCTCCTGTTTATTTGAGGACTGATTGTTGTAAAATGTGTGTGTAGTAACGTGGTGGATGATGAGGAGGAAATGCTGTACGGAGACTCCAACGCCAGCGCAGCACCGCCGAAGGAGGAAATGAGCCGCAGCTCTGCAGCACCAGCACCCTCTGGAAGTGAGGGAAGCTCAAGCAAAGCAGAGCCCACACACTGGTGCATAATCATCAGGGAGAATGGTGTCATGGAGGTATGGAATATGTGACATCATATAAGATTGTATAGAGTGCATTCATCTGTGACAAGATGCATGTAAATGCTATTCCTTCGCTTATTATTTGAACAGATTTACCAGCTGCCAGACTGGCGCTTGGTGTTCCTGGTGAAGAACTTCCCAGTTGGTCAGAGGGTGCTGGTTGACAGTTCCTCTGGCCAATCAGCAACACAGGGGGAGGGTAAAAAGGAGGAAGTAACACGACAAGGAGAGATCCCACTAGTCAAAGAGGTGGCTTTGGTTTCACTTGGCAATAATCACAGCAGACCATATTTACTGGTGAGTTTTTACTTTGAGGCCCTTTGTGCTGAGTTCATTGATGTGTTCGCATTGATGTGCTTCATAAAAAGAAAACGAAACGCGTACATTAAATACAAACTGTGTGACAAAATGTCTTCTTGTTTTCTAGGTTCATGTGGAACAGGAGCTTCTGATCTACGAAGCGTTTGCATATGATCAACAGCAGCCACAAAACAACCTGAAAGTCCGCTTCAAAAAAGTAAGAACTAAGACTGATCAAGGTGGACTAAGTCAGATGAGCCTTGGATGAAGTGAATCTTAACACTGTCACTCTTCTCTGCACAGGTGCCCCACAACATTAACTTCAGAGAAAAGAAATCAAAGCTGAAGAAAGATAAGAAGGCAGAGAGCGGCACCATTGAGGAGAGCTCAGCTGTGAAAGGTCGGATTGCCAGGTTCAGATACTTTGAGGACATCTCTGGATACTCAGGGGTAGGGAGGGCAATTTTTAAAGAACGTATTTCAGAACTCCAGCCCCATCAGTGCAAGATCTTTTGACATCCCTGTCATGTATTGGATAAGCTAAGTCATTTTTCCTTGTTGACACAGGTGTTCATCTGTGGTCCGTCTCCTCACTGGATGCTGGTTACCTCTCGGGGAGCGATGAGGCTTCACCCTATGACCATTGATGGCTCCATCGAGTCTTTCTCCCCCTTCCACAACATTAACTGCCCCAAAGGTTTCCTCTACTTCAACAAACAGGTACACAGAGAACACTCTCACTCTGGGAGTTATAATGTAGGTGTTCCCACATCAGAACATCTTCCTCTCGTCAGGTCTGTAAAGTAAGACTACACTCTGAACTGAAACACAACACAAATAAGAATTTGGATAAAATTCCACACAAGAGAAAATGTTTTAAAAAATTATTATGTTCTTAGCAGTAGTGAAGTAGTGAAGCAGAGGTCATTTTGTCCATGCTGTCCATGCCCATTTCAAAATGTACTTTAAATGAATATTAAAACATGTTTCCTGGATCTGGTAACAATCCTATTCAACTTAGTTCCTGAAAACACTTTTTTTTTGTAATTCAGCATTGTAGACAGGTCTCATTACTATAATACCAGTGAGCCCTGGCTGCTGTTGCTGTGAAGAAGAAGCCAGTCAGAGCTACAAATCCTAGCTTTAGCAAATTCGCTCCATTGTTGCAGTTGACAATAAATCACAGTTGTCGGAAACTGACTCATAATCTGAAAATGAATTTGTTAAAGCTGCAGATTGTGAAGGCTGTTTTCTCACCAGTGTAGTGATTCTTTGCTTCTATCTGCCATTAGCAGCACATAACTGAACTCTATTACTACTATTCTCTAACGTCGCTGTTCATCTTTTGCTGTGATGATAAGGACACTCAAAATTGTTTGTCCTACTTGGCAACTTCTTATCTAAAGCTAAAGCAAACAAGGCAACGGCAATTTTAGAAAATAAAATTCTTGTAACTGCTATTCTGAAAATTAGATTATCATCACTAATCACCTTCTGGTGGTTATTTTATTTGTGTTAACCTTCAGATTTTTTGCTTTTTTCCCTATTCCATCTAGTTTCTAGTTCCTTTAACAGTTTTTAATGTGTGTGTTTTCCCTCAGGGCGAGCTGAGGATCAGTGTCCTGCCCACATATCTGTCTTACGATGCCCCTTGGCCAGTCAGAAAAATCCCACTGAGGTGCACCGTCCACTACGTCTCCTACCACGTTGAATCTAAGGCAAGGCTTCTCGCTCAGCCCACACAGCACCAGAGGCACCGAAACAGCACGACGTGACACAAATTCAAGCAGAAACACATTCCCTGGACTCACACACCTCCACTTGCATAACGTGATGCAAAATAAAAGCGTATCGATCGGGGGTTGCTTTGAAAAGTTGAAGATGAAAGCCCCCCTGGCCTTAAAGTTTTCTTACTGCGCGAGGAAAAAAAAATCAATGAGGGTGACTTTGAAAGGATTAGTCTTTGATGTGAAGTTTTTGTGTGTGACTGTGGACTTTTCCTTCTCAGGTGTATGCTGTGTGCACCAGTGTGAAAGAGCCCTGCACTCGCATCCCCAGGATGACTGGAGAGGAGAAGGAGTATGAAGTCATAGAGCGAGGTCAGACATGAACACACGCACACATTTATTGTTTACACTGGTCTGACATACCCACACAGCCTTATTAGATGAATTCAGGCCCCATCCAACATGTTCCAGATGTCTTCCTTAGAATGGATTTTTTTTAAAGTATTTTTGGGGGCTTTTATACCTTTATTTGATCGTGACAGTGGAGATAGACAGGAAATGCGAAAGAGAGCAGGGGAATGACATGCAGCAAATGGTCTGGGAGGCTGGGAGTTGAACTGGGGACTCACTGTTCAGGGCAATCACGCCCAGGTGCTACGCGCCCTAACCATTCCGCTATCAGGTTGCTCCCCCTTAGAATGGATTTTAGACAGGATGTTTATTGTGACAAATGTATTCTCGTAAGTGTGTGATTGGATTGCCAGAAGCTGGAGATATCAACCATTTATTAATTTCTTTTAGCTAACTGTTTCAATATTTATGATGTATAACTTGAACTAATTAACTGTTCTAATTACTTTTAGCTACTGTTTCATTTATCCATTACTTTACACTAACCACAGTACTTCAGCAATTAATTAATTATTCTTAATCACTATTTAAAATGTTTATAAGTTTCTATAGCAAAAATATTTCAATTGTTTTTAGGTACTGTTTCATTTATCCATTATTTTTAGCTTTCAGCTGTTCATAAATTACTTTTAGCTTCTATTATATATTCATTACTTTGAGCTAGTACAGTATTTTCATTAATTCATAGCTACTATTTAGAATTAAAATGTATATTATTATGTTATTAGAAGGTTAGAAATGTATTAAAAATGTTATTAGAATTCAGCCATTTATCAATTTCTTTTAGCTATTTTAGTTATTTAGAAATAGCTTTTAGCCACGGTCTCGACCATTATTGATTTCTTTTAGCTAACTATTTCAACTGCTTCTAAATTAGTTTTAGTTATTTAACCATTTATACCACCAAACATTTTCAACCACTTATTCAGACTTCTGTGCTCACTTGCTAACCACTTTTTACACACTACCATTGTAACATGTAGTGTTGCTGCATTAAAACTGACTCAGGTTGTTGAGATGCTGATATAGCTGTTTATTGTTCATCTTAATGCATGCTATGTAGATATCTTACTGTTACTTCTCTGCTGTCATCCTGCAGATGAACGTTACATTAATCCTCAGCAGGAGAAGTTTTCCATCCAGCTCATCTCTCCGGTCAGCTGGGAGGCAATTCCCAACACGAGGTGAGGCTGTTTTCTTTATACATCACACCTCTTTGAAGAAAAACAGTGCAGTTTAAAAAATCAATAGAAATGCCTTGTTTTAATCGACATTAGGCACCTATGAATAAAGAGGTCCACACAACCTTTGCCAGCATTGTTTTCTCATTTTCTCTGGAGCAGGTTGTCCCGGAGACTGTGTGCTGCTGTTAGAGAATTGTGGGGGTTAATTGAAAACCTAGGGTCATTTATCCAAGTTGTAGACAATTACTTTAGTCTCACATGGCTGCTTTCCCTCATTTCAGCGAGTATCAGTTGGAAATGTTGGGTCATTTGTCCAAGTCCCTGGTCATTTGTCTGCTCTGCATTATCATTATCTGTGAGTGCTTTTCAGTGAGGAGCTGAAGCACATAAGTAAGTCTGGCTTGCAGTGTTTCAGCATTGGATGCTAGGGCACAGATTGCGTCAGAATATATATCATTATCGTTCTTCTGTCAGAACAAATTTAGATGAATTATCATAGTATGGAGAGATGGTAAAGTGTTAGACTGGCCCTGCTGTTTACTGACATGTAATATTGAGCTGGGACAGCTAAAGCTTTATGCCAGTGTAAAATGCATAAATGTGACAGTCCATCATAGACAGCCACATGACAAGTCTCCCAAAAAACATAGAAGCAGAAACATACTAATAAACCTGTGTTATCTGTGTACAGATGGTGCCGTCAATGTGGCTAGATTCTAATGCAGATCCTGTACATTTGGAAAAAGGTTTTTTAACAGTTATATGGTTTTACAGCCTTGGAGAAGTATGCTTTAGGCATGTACCACATCCTGTGTACGCACTGTATATACTATATTGTCCTAATAACCTAAAACAGGAAGGCACTGTATTGTGGATAGAAGCTGTTAAGTGTGAGCGCGCCTCTCTCTGTCTCCATAAGGATCGACCTGGAGGAGTGGGAACATGTGACCTGCATGAAGACGGTGGCACTGAGGAGTCAGGAGACGGTATCAGGGCTGAAGGGCTACATCGCAGCGGGGACCTGCCTGATGCAGGGGGAGGAGGTCACCTGCAGGGGCCGGGTGAGCAGCACACACTCTTCTCTGTTTGTATAAAAGGGATTCACAGTAACTACGTCTGATGAAAATAAGAAATAAAAGTGTCTCCTTCGGCGGTAAAGAAGAGATAAGGCTGTTCTGCTTGAGTCGTTTAAAGGTTTGATTCTTGTGTTCAGATTTTGATCCTGGATGTGATCGAAGTGGTGCCAGAGCCAGGTCAGCCCCTCACCAAGAACAAGTTCAAAGTGCTGTACGAGAAGGAGCAGAAGGGACCGGTGACGGCACTGTGTCACTGCAACGGATACCTGGTGTCAGCCATCGGACAGAAGGTCTCAACATCACAGCAGCTGCATTCACTTAGCTGGCATTAAAAAAACACTGCTGTCTCACACTGTGTCTAGCTAGAGAGCAATAATAAAATTGGACTTGAAATTTACCTGCTCTTACAACATGGAATCTTGTGTAGATTTGTGATTTTAAAAAGTGGTGAAAAACAAAAACAAGGCAGTGTGTGATGGCCCCTGGTGTCCCTGCAGATCTTCCTGTGGGTCCTGAAGGACAATGACCTGACGGGCATGGCTTTCATCGACACTCAGCTCTACATCCACCAGATGTTCAGCATCAAGAACTTCATCCTGGCCGCCGACCTGATGAAGAGCATCTCCCTGCTCCGCTACCAGGAGGAGAGCAAGACGCTGTCACTCGTCAGCAGAGTGAGTGATGAACTACTAAAGCAGTTCACTGATGAAAGACACAATTAAGGCTGAATGAAGAAGTTGAATTCTTTGTTCTCAGAGTTAGGGTTGAGGCTGGGAGAAGTAATGGACAGTGTTGTATTCAAGTGTAAAGGGAGATTAACTATAACCTGTGGGCTACCGTACAAGCAGTGGAGTGTTTATTGATTCAGATGTACAAGTGAGTATTGACGGTGTGTCTCTTGTGGGTATTTGGATTCAGTCGAGTTAATCTTGAAGGGGAGCAGCTCTGGCAGCTGGAGATAATTCAGGGACTGTAGCTGCCTTTGTTGGGATTTAACTGTTTTCTAATTGTCTTGGCACCAGGATGCAAAGCCCCTGGAGGTTTACAGCATTGAATTCATGGTGGATAACAACCAGCTTGGATTCTTGGGTAATGTTTGTAATGCCCTTCAGAAGAAAATTCAATTACATTAGGAAAAAAACCCCTTCTATTCTAATGAATTTTCCTTTTCCTTTCAGTGTCAGATCGAGACAAGAACCTCTATGTATATATGTATTTACCTGAAGGTAAGTCATATTGTTTGAACTACATATTCATATGTGATGTCACTCAATATCAAATACACAGCCAGTCATGTGATTCGCGGTCTGTGTTTGCAGCTAAAGAGAGCTTTGGAGGAATGCGTCTGCTGAGGCGAGCTGACTTTAATGCCGGAGCTCACATCAACACTTTCTGGCGAATGCCGTGCAGAGGAGCACTGGATGCTGGCAGCAAGAAGTCTCTGACCTGGGACAACAAGCACATCACGTGGTTCGGTAAGACTCCAGTCTCACACGTCTGCAGATAGGATTTGTGAGGAGGAGGAGCGCTTGTTCAGTGAGGCGGGGAGATCCAAATATGACAATATTCACAATTTGGTTACGGTAAACAGCATATGAAACTGCACATTTTAGAGTGACCTCTTATTATGATCAGCCCAAGGCACACGTGTGCAGTACTCATGCTGTGTGTTCAGTTAAAATAAACCCCCGCTTAATATCAGATGCAGGGCACCAGGGTGCAGTACTTATTTCTCTATAGTGGATTAAGAAAGTTAATGTTTTTTGTTGTCTGCAAATGACAAGTGGATAAACACCAACACTCACACTTACAAGAACATGAAACTACATGAAACTACATGGTCACCTTGGTAGACCACATTGTTGCTAGATTACTCTTTATTTGATCAGGCAGGTAAAAATCAAGCTGTGGGGGTTTATAACAATTGAGCTACTTTTGTACTATTTAGGTCATTATGTAAATAAAAGAATAGTGGAGGAACATCTTAGCTCCAAATGCTTTTTTAAAAATCATGTAAGGGTTAAGGGTTGAAATCCTGCAAATGATTCTTTTAGAAAGAAGCCTTCAAATACCGAAATGTTGAGTGTGGACTAAACAGTGTTTATTAACTGTGTTCCCATAGCAACCCTAGATGGAGGAGTGGGCTTGCTTCTCCCCATGCAGGAGAAGACTTACAGACGACTGCTGATGTTACAGAACGCTCTGACCACCATGCTGCCTCATCATGCTGGTCTAAACCCAAAGGCCTTCAGGTCCACATCTGCCTACTGTACTTTACTGCTCACGTATTAGACGTCGGTCAGAGCTGGGATCACTGAGTAGTGGATATTTGATGTGATGACTTGATTTAATTGTCTCATGTGTATCTGTGTGCAGAATGCTGCACAGTGACAGACGGAGCCTGCAGAACGCTGTGAGAAACATCCTGGATGGAGAACTCCTCAACAAGTACCTGTACCTCAGCACCATGGAGCGCAGTGAGCTGGCCAAGAAGATTGGAACCACTCAGGACATCGTAAGCACACTGACTGACTAACAGAAGAGAGAATGCAGTCGAGTTAATTTTCTCACTCTGATTTCACTTTATCCATCTTTTCCTTCTAGATCCTGGATGATCTCCTGGAGATCGACAGAGTAACAGCTCATTTCTGAGCCACATTCCCCCGTCTCCACTGAACACTGTTTTATACCAGGTGGAGCCCATGTTTTGTTTAAGTCATCTCTGTGAAAATCGTATTTGTTTTTCTTACTTGTTTGACAAAAAAAGATGGCAGTTGTGTTTTCTTAGAATATTTTGTATTAAAAAAAAAACAGTAAAAGTAATTACACCAGCCTGGTGTGAGTTTTTCATTTGTTTGATTTGAGTGATTAAGACAGGAACACTTTACAAAAAGGAGGTAGAACATTTTATTAACATTAAATAATTTAAAAACATTTAATCTGCACAGTATACTCACTGTTGAATATGTCAGGGGGAAACATACAGAGATTTAATACTTCATCTTTTAAAATCTGGCTCCAGTGGGGACCCAGCTGAATGATGACGCAGAGATGATACAGCTGCTATAAAACAATGTTGAGAAAAAAAAAATAGATAACTGTTGACTGGTTTCTTTCAAGCATAAACTGTACTTTAAAATATCTCAAATTTGGATTTCAAAAAGAATTACTAAGATTACACTAAAAGAAACTGAATTATGTAAATGAAATTTAAAAAAATGTAATTTCCTTAATTTAATATAAAAACATTACAATAGGCTTTAAAGTTCTGAAACTCAGACCTCTGGGAGTTGGTTTGGTGTTTTACAGTCCTGAAGTTCATTCTGAAGAGGTTGTTTCTGACACAGCTGTGCATGTGATTTGGTGTGGAAACACTCGAGCAGCACCGTCAGCACCAGTGCTCGGAGCTGCTACAGTAAAGCAGGCTCCTTCCTGCTGGACTGCATTAACTTGTGCCTGGAAAAGGTCTTTATTCTCTGTTCCCTCAGGGTGAAACAGCTGTGCACTACCTCAGGTACTCGTACATGTCGTTGTCCAGAGATATGAGGCCAAAGTACGACAGCAGGCCCAGGAATGAACGTGTCAGACTCATCACTGCCATCTCTGATCTGTGGAGATGTCACATCATGAACTTCTGATGGTTTGGTCACTAAAGTGTAGATACTGCACTACAATGTGTGCTTACCTCAAAGCCAGCTCAAACTTGAGGCTCTCCCATGTTGTCCTCACCCAGCCGAAGATCCAAAGGCTGGGCAGTATCCCCTCCTTCTCTGATTGAATCCTCCCCCAGCCTCGAACCGCACTGGAAAACCATGTTGAATATATAAAGCTAATATTCAAAAATACTTCTAACATTTAGCAATATACTTAAAGTGATAGGGTATCCACAGTACCAACATGGTGGACAACACACTGCTGTAAAGGTGATGTGTTTCGTCCATGCTCGCCTATTGCACCGGCCTCCATTACTGAGTAGTTAGAAATTTCTGTGTTCTTTTGCTTGTTTATCTGGAAAAGCTCCACTGCATTTTTTCTGTGAAAGCATTACATGACCATAATGTAAACACACCTCTTGGCCATGACAAAGTAGCGGTCCACCGGTGCTCCCAGAGTAATGTTGATGCTTCGGACCGTGTTGATGTTGCGGAAGACCAGCAGCATGGGCCGGGGCATCGACTTGAGCACCTGCATGATGCTCTCGAAGCGGTGGATGGCCATGTCGCGCATGTAGCTCGTCTCCTCTCTGCTCAGGATGTTGGACAGGCCCAGCTCCCGCATGTTGATGGGTCGCTGCAGCAGCATCTCGCTAAAGAGGAAGTACTCTGCAGAGCAAATTAGACAAGGGATGAAATTATTGTTTCATTGTGCAGCAGAAAAAGAGGTCGTCTTGACATATTACAACATGGGCTGTCTGAAAAACAATATAATCTAGTTTACAAGATGCTGGGGGGCAACTAGATTCTCTGATACTGGATTTTAATAATTAATATATAACATACACTGGCTAATGACTAATATATACATATACTGGCATACAACTTTAAAGAATGACCTTAAGTTTCCTCACCTTTGACTCCAAGTGAATGAGAGTACTTCTCCATTGCTGCCTCATCTCGCAGGACTATGGCCCTCCACAGTTTACAAAGGGCCTCTCTGTTGCTGAGGTCAAAGGTCACAGTTAGAGCAGGCAGCAAAATATTCTCAGAGGTTTTTTACTGAACCGACTCATCCAGCTCTTACTGTTGACTGAGGAATTCATACAATCCGTGGTCCAACAGCACCAACTCTGCCTTGTTATCAGGACCACGTCTTACCAGAACTGTCAACACAAAGGATACATTACAACAGCAATCATAATGAGTGACCAGCGCCTCAAGATAGAAAGGATAAAAAGCCTGAATAAACATAAACCGATCTCTATATAGCCAGTATAGCAATATATCAGCCAACATTTATCTTTCAACCTCCACATATACACAGAAATCTAAACACTTTAGATAAAGATCCCCTCAATGTAGTTATTTAGTTACATGTGCTCACTGAGACCAATATATGTATTGAGCACAATGTTTTACAGTTTACAGATAAATGTACTTGTGAGTACTCTGGTGGACACAGGTGCTATTCAATAAAAAGTGGAAGGAAATAGGTATATTACAAAAACATTTCATAGAAACAGCAGCTCTAAAAGCAGTCCCCGTGTGTGTTCTACTGTTAAACATGCTGCAGGTTTGTTATCACTGATGAATTGATGTGCAAGGAGCATCTGACTGTTTTCTTCACTTTCAGGTTGTTTAATCTGTAACAAGGAATCATGTTTAATCTGAGACAATGCAGACAAACTGTTCTTAGAACAAGATGTAACATCTTGTTAGAGGTTGTTCTTGTTAGAACAACAGCATTTTGTTCTATTATCTCCAACTCATCCTCTGTACTGCAACATCTTATTAGCTGATAATATTTGCAGAAAAACACTAGTACTGGTCAAGTTGTTATCAGTCAGGCTCTACTGGTTTATTAATCATTAGTGTAAGGTTTGACTTTGTGTCAGTTTCACTGGGGTATAGCAGAGACCTGATAGTCTAGTTGATGCTGGCTGCCAAGAGAGACTGAAAATAGAAAATGTACCCACCATTTCCAGGATGAGGATCAGCATGAATGAAACCAGTGTAGAATATTTGCTCAGCAAATGTTCGAATCAGTTTATCTGCGGTCTGAAAGACAAATATTTAACAAAGTGTTTCAGTCAGCATTTCTGTGATAACAGAAACAACATCAAAGGTCACAGTTAACATCAAATCTTTGTCTCGAGTGCATCAACTTACATCTTTCAAACTCAGACCTTGTCTTTTAATGTCTTCCAGGTTGTTGATTTTGCAACCATTGCAAAACTCTGCTGTCAGCACCCTCTTTGAATTAGAGAGAAAAAAATGAAAATGCTGAGAAAATATATTCTCAAAGTCCTGATATTTTGTGCTATAACTAATAACCTCACCTTACTAGTTTGCTCCCAGAAGACTTTGGGTACAACAACAAATTTGAAGTGTTTCAGCTCCTGCGCACACCTCTCAGAATTCTTGGCCTCATTTTCAAAGTCCAACTCTTGGGCCAATGTACCCTTCAAGTCCTGCAGGAATTACAATATCAATACAAGGCGAAACATCTTCCTCCTGGAAATATATAGCAAGTAATATGACTATGTCTTGACCTTAAGAACCCAGCGGAATCCAAAACTGGGGTGCATGAACTTAACAATATCCAGCAGGATCTCCAGTGCTCTGATATCACCATCAAATCGATCCCTGAGGTCAATGTACTGCACCTGTGGAGGGCAGAATTTGACACAAACTTATTTAGAAGAATTATGCTGAACATTCTTGACTGCCTACCCCCCAAAAAGGACCAAAAATATAATGCTAAAACAAATGGCTTGATTTTAAGATTTTAAGACATTGACACCTTCACAGCGACAGGAGTCCCGTCAAACAGCTCCGCCTTATGGACCTGTGCCAAGCTGGCGGCAGCTATGGGCTCATAGTCGAACGTTTTGAAAAGCTGCTCTGGAGTTTTGTTGAAGTCTTCTTGGAAGAGAGCATCCACCTGTTACAGACACAAACACAACACTGAGAAACTGCAGTCTGTCTTCTTCCACCGGAACCATGCGCCTGTTGTTTGTGCAGTTCTCACCTCTTTGTACCTCCTGTTCAAGGCCTTGTCTTCCAGTATTTGCAGGGTGTGGATGTACTCCGGGGGCAGGAGGTGGTTGAAGGAACACAGACCTTGGCCAAGTTTGATGTATATTCCGCCATTCCTGATTGCGCCTTCCACCATACTCTCTGCTGCCCTCTGGTGGCAGGCTGACATCTCAGCCAAGTAGGATGGGCTGCTCTAGCAGGGGAGGACAAACTAAGACATGATTGTCCACACAATATAAACACCCACAGTAAGAGAAAATCAAAAGCAACAGTAAACATATGACCATGCAACCAAGTTTTTTTAAATAAAAAACATGACAGTTTAACAACTATAAACTCCTACAGCCATTCTGACCAAACCTACCATGACAATTATCATCATTTCATTACATGGAACTTACCTCATCCAGGCCACGAAGAGCCACATTGGTGGTCCACCAGTAATCCACAGAGATAAGGATTCCCACAGAGAGAGATCTGAGGACACACAGATAAGAAGGTAGATGCAACTTCAAAAGCTTTGGATTTGAGGTGAGGTGAGGGGGAAAGTGAGCAATTCGTATCGTTTTTGGCAACACTTGTAGTAAATGGTGGTCATATTAGTTGTGCTTTTCTACAATGAATCCCAGGGGTTCACAGGAGTAGTGACTGAGAGGGCAGCAGTATGCTTCCTAACTTATGTTGAGTAGTTAAAAATTAATTGATTTAGACAAAAATAATCATCTAGGTACATTTCAGATTAGAAAAACAGCAATAACATTCTGTGAATTAGCTTAGCTTTTATACCTTTGTCTCAGTTTTCAACTAGAAACATATTGTGACTTTACTCAGGCAGGCTGGTAGTACAGCAGCATTCTGATGCGTGGGAAGGTAAAATTTGTGTGCAATTCAATTTAAACTGATCTACAACTTTAAAAAGGGGATGTTTCTTACCAAAAAACAGCCACTACGTTTGTTGCTATGACCTCACTTGGTCTGGTATGACAGTGATGGCAAATATTAGCCAATGTTAGCTAACTTTGGATACCCCTGCATCACTGATGTTACTGAGATGACTCATTAATTGTCCAACTGTTACACTATGTTTTAATATTTATCATTGTCCAGTAAATGTGACTTGCAGTCACAGTTCTCACTGTACAAAAAGCTGAGTAATCTCTCTTTAAATATGTAGATAACTTGTTTTGGGATTTCTCAAATCCATTGTCAATGGAGCAGAACAGACAGCCTGAATAAAAATGGATGAGATTAAGTCAGAATCATAGCTCTAGAAAATATAACTAAAGAGGATTTGAGAAACTGGCACTGAAAAAAATTCAATGAGCTCAGCATCAAATCTGATATGGTGCTTACACTTTAAGGTTTTTGCTATCACTACACAGCTAACGTTAGCATTAACAGTTGTTTACTTACAGAAAGCTTCAGCCACTGCATGTACAAGAGGTTAGAATACAAGAATAAGCAGGTGTTAATGTTATCGTTAGCTACATAGCGATAGCAAAAATACATATAGCACCTTTAAAGCCCCCTATTTAGCATTCATTATGCAGTTGAACATTTACTATACAACACACTGTGTCTTATAACATACCTTAATGTGGCTGTAAGTGGACAGAAGTGCTTATTAATGTATTAGTCAACAAAGTAAAACACAGTTGTAATATTAAATGACGTGTCTTCATAGGAGAAGTTATCCTTGTTGGCACATAATCTATATTAATATACACTTAACACATCTTTATAGATAAAAAAAAACACCATGTATTAAATGTTTATGTACTGCCTATAAATTCTAAATAGGGAGACTTAAAGTCAAGTCTTAAGTCTAAAATATGATACATCTATAGATAAATACATAGACAAACCTGCAGAAGCGACCAAATCCTTGAATTACAATCCTCATCTTCCTCCTCTCTCTGGGTTCTGACACAGCATACTTTACACCCACCGCCACCGGTATGCCGACAGAGATCCCAACAAGTGTCTTCCATAACAGCCCTCTGTGCTTTCCTTCCCTGGAAGGAGGAAACCATTCCCTTTCATTAAGACAACAACATCAACATAAACAGAAGTTAACCTGTAAATATGGCCTGACTCGTACTTAGTACCTGTGTGAACTAAAGAATCTGGCTGCTTGGAGCGATGAGCCAGGATGTGAATATCTTCGGAGCAGAGCCATGTGATGTAGACACAACCTTAACTGATAAAAACAAAAGCACTGAATGAGAATCCCCACTGACACACAAAATCAATACTTTTAGTTGATGAGATTTCATTTCATGTTTTGCACTTGTCTTTGTAGTGCATGCACTATCTGATCCAGTAAAGTCCACTGAACTCTGGACTTAGCCTTAGAACTAGTTCTCACAGTGCTGACTAATCTGAATACCACTTAAGATCCTACCAGTACCAAGATTGCTGCATGAGATACACCCAAATACTGTGTTTATGTAATAGGGGGAGAACATGTATGCGTGTGTGTGTGTGTGTGTGTGCTGGGAAAGGAGGAGGAGGAGGAGGATGGGTCTAGATCAAGGCCAATCTGACCAGCCCCGATCATTTGTTGTTTATGTTCGCTGTCTGCATCTGAGGGACAAAATGTCCCCCCAGCTGACAAATTGATGTACAGATAGCAGTAATGTCAGGGACCTGAGCACTGAAACATCAAACAAACCCTCTGTCACTCACACACAGAGCAGCACAAGTCTGAACACTGTTTCCCATCACCACAATGAATGACACAGCAGTGAATAAGCAGAGACAGTTAGTTGTGTTGGTCTTACATTATAACACTAGGTAATTAGTTGTTGACTTAAATGTAAAGGCAGATTTCACAGTCACCCTTAAGTTGTAGCTGTAGCAATGGAATATTGTGGAATATAGCTAAGAAACCTTAAAGAACATATTGCATTAACCGTCATATAACCAAACTCCCGTGTCATGTTAATTAAAAAACACATCTAAAGCTCTTTATCTCCTTACACCAGTCCATTAGTATGTGTTGCTACCATGACCTGCTAGCAGTGCTAGCAGTTAACTTAGCTAATTGCAGTTAGCTGTTAGTCAACTAGCTGACTTTAGCTAACGCTACAATCAAACCGAGCTGAAAATAATTTATGAATATCGTTATTTTTACCACTCTGGAGGCCTCTCTTGTCATGTTCCTGGGTAAATAAAACAGCTCTGGTCACAGTAATGAATTAATGTTGAAAGTGTCCGTCCTGTTAAAAACTCGCACCGCCTCCTCAATTACAAGGCAGCTACGTACTAGCATGCTTACTATTGGTTAACCGAGGAGCAGGACAGGCGAGAGTGAGAGCATATCCCCCCGCTTACTTCCGTTTTCGCTGGAATCTTGTTTGTGACATAAAATTACTTTTTGAGGTTTTTGGAGAGGTTTATTTTGTGCACAGGTATAGCCTCTCTGCCGAGACAGTCGAATGTATGAAGCCTCAATATTTACCCACGACTGGCTGCCAAACTAGTTGTGATGTAGGCTACGATGTATATGATAAAGGAGGTCCAACCTAACCCACACAACTGAGGATAAGAGGAGATGTTGATGAGATGTTGTAAAGAGGAGCTCGTCAGCTCACTCTCATCAACAACAAATGAAATATGACTCTTGCCGTTTTACTGGCCACAGAGACGCCTGCCCATGTTACCGGGAGGTGCGTATTTTGGCCAGGAACACAGCAGGCGACGTTATGTGAAGTCTGTGAGGCAACACTGGGTGGACATGCGGACTGGGCAGAGCTGTATCTTGATAATGCACTCTCTGTTTAGGATAGTGAAATAATACGTCGTATGGGGTGGTTCGAGGCATGCCCTTGTACTGAACCTTCTTGTTATTCATGTCTCGGCCCACCACTACACATCACAACTTCAAACTATAAAATAAATTATTGACAGCTACCTACTATGTGGGATACAAAACAATTGACCTAGAGAGTCGGTTATGTTAATAAAATTGCACTAGTGACGCATGCACCCACAGCATGACACCGCCGACAGTGCCACATGAGACAGTAGGGTAGTATTATTTCTATGTTACATCGTCTTACATCAGATAGGTCTCTGTGGGTCTTATAGTCCTCATCTCAAGCCTTATGGAAAGTTGTAGCAACGAGCAAGGGGAAAAAACGAGGTTAATGTAAGATAGCTTTAGAGTATTTTGTCTTAATACTTATATTTTGTTAGGATTTATGTTGTTATGTATACAATTAGTTGCTGTAGTTAGATGCTGTAATACAAGTGTGAACAGCCGTTTGTTATGAGCCCGTCGCAAGTGCTGTCAGTGTAGAATTCACACTTCTGTCCAAGAGGAGAGATTTAGCCAGAACGAAACGGAAATGTGGCTCGGTATTCAAAATAAAGGTTATAAAATTACACACTTACACAAAAAGAAACATATATGCGGATGACATACACAATAACAAGCACTCCAAATAATCAGTCGGATACTTTCAAAACGTATGTAGTGAAACGGTAGTTCCTAAACGATTTCAACAAACAGTATGGAGCTAGTATTTCGTTAGGGATTTTATTTTGAAACCTAAGTGGAAACGTGTGTTTCTCATCTAGCAGGCTGCATGGTCTACCGGATGCTGTAGCGACCCGTGTCGCTGCAGTGTTGCGCTTTCCTGTTTACGGGCGGGAAGAGCGAACATAGCTGACTGTGGAAGCTGCTGTATTTAAATCGGAAGCACATTTGTTTTATTTTCCCTTGATTCTGATGGTTTGCACATTTTAATGATTCGCGGGGCATTACGGGGTCTAGTGGATACGTTTTAAGTGGACTGTTTCCTAAAAACTGAAGGGATTGTTGGAGACTGCGGGGCAGATGGAGGATCCTCCTGCAGATTCTGGCGGTGGTGGCGGCGGTGCAGCAGCGGAGGGCCCCGCGGTGCAGGTGGCAGATATCTGCTGGCCGACCGGGGCTCTCCCGCTTCGGCTTCTAGAGTGGAAGGTCAAACCCGGGTCTCTTGTTAACGTGGACTCCGTGCTTGCACTGTGTGCTCCCATACCTCAGGAGAAGGGGGCAGAGGGTGCCAGGCTGCCAGAGAAGAAGGTGAAATCGGACCGTGCTGGAGTAGTGAAGGAGCTATGCTGTCAACTTGGACAAGTCATACCTCCCGGGTGAGTCACTCTGCTTGCTATAACTAGCTAATGTTAGCTGACCTGCCCCCTGCTTGGATAGGCTACAGGCAACATGTCAGCTGTAGTTCTGGTGCCGCTGTGCCAGCTACTGACTTCGCCCGCAGTGTAACGTTAGCTAGCTAACAAGCTAACATTGCTAAGTATATGCGCTAAGTTGACGTTAGCTTGTTTGCTAGCTGTACTCAAACCCAACACTCAGTATTTGCTCATACAACTGTCAAGCGAATCGAAGTAAACAAGCAGACGTTTGGCTAGGACTTTCAAAATAAAGGAGCACTCTCTCAGATAATCTGTTTCTGAACTTTTCCACTCGTTGTAATCAAAGTGGAAATCAAACTAATTGTAAGTAGAATTGTAGCAAGCATTATGTGATTTTATGAGTCGTCACTTTGAAATACTTGCAATCATTCTTTCAGGTGAAAGTTTATTATGCCTTTATTCTGAAGGCAAAATCACGTGAAGTTCTGTCTCGTCCAGTTTGCCTTGACGCAGCCATCCCTCGCGTGTAGGACGTGTGTACAAAACTGTATGTTGACAGGTGGATGAACCGCCCGAGGCTGCTGTCGTCCCCCCTGAATGTGAACGGGACCGTTATTTTGTAAGCCCGCCCACTCACAATAAGGGCAGATTTATGCTCAGCAGCTACTTGCTACAAATGATGTCACCAGCAAATATTTTATTTAGCGCCTCTCAGTCTTTCTTGTGTTTTTTGTCTTAAATGAGTCCCACTTGTTTTGAGGAGTTTACCCAACGTAAAAGAAGGGGTCTAATTCACAGTCGTTGGAAACTGTAATCTGTACTTCCACACCTCTGATACCAGCGAACACGTCCAGCTCTGATTTGCTGTCACACCGGAGATCGTGCTGCCTTCACGTGCTGCTGTAAAATCCTACTCCCGAATCCCGACTTTGACAATCCCCTATACTTGTTGTGACAGTAAACCCTCCTCAGGCTGAAATAATGTCGAGATGGACAATGTGCCAAAGTGACTGCTTTTCAGAGCCATGTTGAGCTGAGACACTTGGGCTGCAGCAACAGAGGGAGGAGGAGAAAGTTTGTACCAGGGAAGCCAAAAAGTAATTCGATGGAATAGCAAAAGATAGCTATTTGTATTTTTTTTTAAGGGCAGCCCCTCCGTTTAACGTGTAGCAAGAGAACACAATACATCTGCTAACACTCTCAAGTATGATTAAACATAATACATACTAACACTT
Source organism: Lates japonicus (assembly GCA_033238685.1). NCBI lineage: Eukaryota > Metazoa > Chordata > Actinopteri > Centropomidae > Lates > Lates japonicus. Next base: position 4,270,047 of record BRZM01000031.1, on the reverse strand, counting down.
CACAGCACTGTATTCCAACTTGGTGATGTTTTCCAGGGCTGTAAAAGGTTTGTTTACATCAGTGGTAGCAACTGTGGTGTTCTAATTAAAAAGCAAGCAACTGAATTATACCAAGTTATTCATTAGTTTAAATACAGACGTTTTCAGCTTGTTCTCTGAAGTAATTACTAGACATCCATCTAATGATTATTGTCACTATTGATTGATAGATGATTTGTTTTGTCTAAAAAGTATAAAAGTAGTTTTTAAAAAAGGGTCACCCTAGTTTCCCAGTCCAATGTGACTTCTTCAGATGTCTTGTTTTGTCCGACCAGCAGTCCTAAACCCAAAGATATTCAGTTTGCAATGACACAAAACAGATAAAAGCAGTCATTCCTCAGACTGGAGAAGCTGCTGAAAAAAAGCTAATTTATGGCATTTGAATTGTCTTTCTATTAACGGATCAATTTTTTGGCTAATCATTGCAGTTTGCCAGTTAGTATGAGCAGCTCTAACATATAGTGTTAAAGGCTCAAAGCTAACCTGTGTGCTACAAGTGCTAGGTTTATATGATGAAACCTTGAATGAACTACATTTACACTGAAAGAAGACTTTCCATTTAACATGTTCTTGGGAATCCTGACAAAAGTTGTAAATAATGCGATATTTCTGGTTTACTGTAGTAACGGTAAGTATTTCCACTCAATGTTTCTTTTCTTTTTTTCAGGGGTGTCATTGTCAGAATAGAAGAATGCAGCCACCCGATAGTGATGAAGGGTTTATGTGCTGAATGTGGCCAGGACCTGACTCAGTAAGGAAATACACACACACACACACACACACACTTTTTTTTCACAGTTAAACAGAAATATCTATGTTATTTTCCTGTGCCACCATATCTTTGACACTTCTCACTCACACTTTGACCTTTCAGAGTGCACTGAGCTAATCTCAAATATACCCTACCAAAAGTAATGTAAAAGTTAATACTTACATCTGACACCTTTACACATCATTCAGTGAGAGGGTAGTAGAAATTATTGATCTTGATTATTGAATCTTTTTTAAGAGGTCACATTCCTGTGGTTTAAAAACTGACATTACTGTATCTGACCACAGCTATCTGTGGTATGCTCTGTTTTATTTAAAGCCATCAGGTGGCACCAGAGATCATACAGAGAGAACTGAGTACAGTTCAGGTCATAAATCAAGTGTACACACTCTACACTGTGATAAAGATGTAAATTTACAGCTGTCATTAAGCATCCCTGTTCTGATAAATGTAGATGTTCACTGATTTAAAGCAACATAATGCCAGGGTATCATAAGTATTGTTATCAACTGTGATGCTTGTAAGATAAATGGAAAGTCGTTTGTGACTGTCAACACTCAGACTTTGCATCGCAGGCACACAGGTTGATGTGGATCCCTGGTAGCACTAAAATATTAAAACAGCAGGGAATCATTTTGCATGTCACGATAACCAGTTTTATGTAGTTATAAAAAATAGTTAAAATGTTGTGAATGTCTGAAATAGCTTAGAACGTTCGCCAACTGGAGTATTTTCTGCAACGGTTTGCTCAGATCAAACCGTAACTGGAGTTAAGTCTGATAAATTCAAATTTGCATGTTTGTGAAAGCCGCTTTTCTTAGTCACAATATGTTCAAGGACTTCAGTGATACACAAACCACAAAATGCATGACTCCCACTCTTCTTCTTTTTTCTCTCTCTCTCTCTCTCTCTCAGGCTGCAGAGCACAAATGGGAACCAGCAAACTCCCATCTCCACAGCAACAGTCTCCATGGTGCACAGTGTCCCCGAGCTGATGGTCAGCTCAGAGGTGAGTCATATGATGGAGGTACCTGGAAGACTGGGCTAGTAGGGGAGATGTACCTCACATGCATTCCACTGTGTGTCTGCATTGCTTTTGGAAGCACAGTACTCTCAGCCCTTGCGATATCTTATATATGGACCTTTTGAATTGTGCCAATATTTTGTGTCTTCAGAATGAATTGATTTTTAGGCCAAAATAATAATAAAATGAATAAATAATCAATGTTTCCTTGGGATTTTCAAGTATTTCAGGGTGGAAAATCCAAGAAGTATTTAGAGCACATAACTCTGCACTGAAACGAATGATAATAACAGTCATAAAAAGTCAGTTTAGATCGAGGTTTCCACACACTGCCTGTTTAAATGATGTAGTGAATACATAATCAAATATTAAAGAATATTTTATGGTATCCAAAGTCAGTGTGGATGGTTGGTCTTTTATTTGATTTATTTTTTTGTTCAAACTCAAGGCCAGTGTGTTTGCCTAACCCTTATATATATATTCCTGGAATAGTTTAGTTCAGTCCAATATAACTGTATTTAATCCTATAAGGGCAATTATAAGCCACAACTTGCAATTTAGGACAACATATACAGAGACAGAAAATTGAGAAGAAACTGCAAAGCTCAAGAGAATCAAAAACCAAAACCTTAAAACTGTATGTGGATTTCTGATAATAGTTATCTGAATGAATGAATAAATAGTTATAAAACAAATAAGCACAGAGGTCATGCAAAAAGATAAAGTGATAATTGCTCTGATTTTCTAATATTCCATCCATTATCTTCAACAGCAAGCAGAACAGCTGGGTAGAGAAGACCAGCAGAGACTCCACCGGAACAAAAAACTGGTCCTGATGGTGGATCTGGACCAGACCCTGATCCACACCACTGAACAGCACTGCCAGCGTATGTCCAATAAGGTACTATTCTCTATTTTTTGTTTGTTGATGTTGCAAGCCACAAATATGGGATAATGGTAAACATTAAAACATTATGTAACTGTAGCACAAGGAAGAAAAAAAAAAGCCCTGTAGTCAGCAGAGTGACTGAATGAATGTGTTCTATAGCAACAACTACCTTAAGTGTGCTGACAGGTGCTGATCATACCAGACCAAGTAAGGCAGTCACAATAAAAACCCAGAGTGTATTGACCTGAATAAAAGTGTCTCTAATTGCCACTGCAATTGGTTCATTTTTACAACAGGTTCTCTCTTATCATTAGAAACAAGATCTAGTAGCAGTTTCTTGCATGTACTTTTCATAAACAGTTTTCAGTCTGTCGCCATTGTTCAATTGAAATGATTATCCAGAATCTTAAGAGTGGATGTTTAGTCTTCAGTCTGTGTCTTTGTCTTTGCATGTGTCATAGTTAACGCTCATTATTTCCTCCAGGGCATTTTCCACTTCCAGCTTGGGCGAGGAGAGCCTATGCTCCACACACGATTACGCCCACATTGCAAGGAATTCCTGGAGAAAATTGCCAAACTCTATGAGTTACACGTCTTCACATTCGGGAGCCGCCTTTATGCACACACCATTGCCGGTAATGGATTTGTTGTCTTTCACTTTGCTGCACTTATCCCAACATTCTAGGTACTGATTATATTAATCCACATAGATTTATTTACATTAAAATGTGAGGGGAAGTTAAGTATTTAGATTTTGACATTTTGAAGAAACTTGTACTGACTGTTTGTGTCCACAAGAGGGAAGTGTCTGCTCATGTGTTGTGTTCCAGCTGACATTACGTTGGTTCACTGTCGTGCATCCAGTGTCTCTATGTGTCATTTGCAAGCAGCAGGGGTGCCAAATCTTAAAATGCCTATTAAGCCAGTTAATGTTGTGCATTGACATTTTGTCTGTTTACCTGCTAAATTAGCATCTTTCTGTTTTCAGCCTAGTTTTAACAGCATGTGGCTGCTGGCTCACTGGTGTTGTTTTTCTCCTAAATGAAAATATTTCACTTTATGGTTGAAGGCTGGATTATACTGAAGTGTTTATGCTGTCTTTTTGGTATTCAGGCTGCAGTATTTCATCATACTGTATGTAATAGAGGTAGCCCTGGTCCAGTATTGTTCTGCCTCTATATGATGAATGTTTAATGCATTTTGAATTGGATTTTACTACTGGTCCTGGTGCAGGGAGGTCAGCATGTTTCAGAGCTGTGCTCCAGCTATTGACAGCTTCTCTTGTGGTTATAGAATCCTCTGCTCTGACTGTCATTTTTAGCCAGTGTAGCTCTCTATTTTTATTCAAGGTTTCACCAAAGACTATATTTCTTTTCAGACGGTCTAAGTGTATTCTGTGCCTCTCATTGAATCAAGATTTGACAACTTTCTCAGACCCTCTAAGAGACTACTTGAGTAAAGGCAGTGAAAGTGTCCTAAAATGTGAGGAAATACAGTTTTCTCATTTAGAGGATCGTTTTATTGATGTCCTAGAAATAGTTCAGTATATTGTAGGGCTGGGTGATGAAATGATAACAATCATTATTGTGATATAAAATTTCTTATGTCAATATAAAATGAAACCGTTTTCCTCTAAAGAACAATAACAAATGTTCTGTAACTGTTTGATATAATTAATTTCCATGCTTAGATACTATGCACAGAAATAAATCACGAACCACTGATCACATTGCATGCATATAGGTATGCATTGTGCATGTTAGGTTTTAGATTTATCACTATAATTGTTTTCTACTTCAGATGTTTTCTTCCTCATGTTTGTCGAGTGTTCTGACCATAAACACCCCCCCGCCCCCCGCCCCACATTAACCTTCTGGTTTCTTTAACTTTCAGTCAGGAGCAGAAATCTGCCTTTAAATTAGATAATGATTTGATACTTGTTGTGATAATTATCAATATTGACTGATGTGAAAATTTGACCATATCACCCAGCCCTAGTATACTGTACTATGTGAGTTCTCAGTAAGTGAAATACACACTGCTGCCCTTGACAGGAAGTTGATGAGTTAAAATACAACTGAAATTGCATTCAAATGTGCATTTTTTCCCCCCCTTCATATACTCTTCTACCTTTCCTTTTTTAGGCTTTCTGGATCCAGAAAAGAAGCTTTTCTCTCATCGGATCCTTTCTAGAGATGAATGCATCGATCCTTTCTCCAAGACGGGGAATCTTAGGTGGGAATTGCCTTCTGCTAAAGATGATAAGTAGATAAATTACTTGTAGTTTAGTCTGTGGACTGCACCTGTCCACTCTCTAGACATTATTAACTTTGTCTTGTTTTAAAGCAAAAATAGGCAGTTTCCTTTTTGTAGAGATAAAATTTAACAGTCTCATTACAAGGCTATAAAGTGACAGTTGGTGGATTTGATCATATGATCCAAACAGCCTGTTGGCAGCAGTGAATTCATCCGTCTGTATCAGTCATTATTGTCAGTGACTGTGTTGGTAGAGGAGCACAAAGAGTAGAAACATGTTATTCTCTCACAATGTTACTTATGAAAGGTTGCCAGTGACATCTCCTTACGAATAAAAAACCCTGGAGGATTGGTGTAAGAAATTGAAGTGCCCCTTACTTTGGTTCATAACAAACACTGTCACTGAAATAACACTGTAGCCAACGAGAGACAAATAATGGCTTGTCTGTGTTTGGACATCTGTCAAAAAGCTCAGCACTTTTGCCAGTGTCTTGTGCATTTTCCTGACAGGAACCTTTTCCCTTGTGGGGATTCGATGGTCTGCATAATCGATGACCGGGAGGATGTGTGGAAGTTTGCACCTAACCTCATCACTGTGAAGAAATACATCTACTTCCAAGGCACAGGGGATATCAACGCTCCCCCCGGATCACGGGAAGCTCAGATGGCCAGGAAAGGTAAAGTGTGCGCACATCTTTGATAGGGAAACCCTTTAAAGACAAAGTTACTGACTGTTTATGCAACACATAGGGGTCACATGTACAACCAAGGATGTACTGTCCAAGGATTTTGTTTCCAGTACCCTGCACATTCCCCTGTGAGAGGCACTTTTAGCTGAGGTTAACAAGCAAGTCAGTCCAGTGCACTCACTGATCTTGGGCTGCTCTTAAAAGTTCATAGTGCTAATAATGAATGTGACAGTTCATTATATAGTTGGAAACAGAGTTACAGAGTCTACTGTACTGCATCATTACTATATCAGCTTTGACATAAATGAACTCCAACAGGAGGACTAATGCTGTGTAGATTTTTACAATTCTTACTAATGATAGAAAAAGATCTCTGCACACTTAGATCCATGCAGTGTTTTCACTTTATTTGTGCACTTTCAGTCTGTCAGACCTTCATCAGGGCATACACAACTCAGCAATGAGCAGCTTAACAATTCTTACTAATGAAATATATATATATATATATATATATGTATGTGTGTGTGTGTGTGTGTGTGTATATATATATATACAGTGCCTTGCCTAATATAATTTGTTACTTTTCACTTAACCATTGAAAATAGGTACACCAGTCTCTCCATGTTTTCCTGTCATACTGACCTGCATATAGAAATCCTAAATAATCCACTTATTCAAATACTATTAATATATGTACTGACTGTTGTATGTTAGGCAAATGATTACTTTGTTAGGTTCCTTGGTGATATCATTTATTACATTGGATTGTCTAGGTCGGACAATACAAACTCATCAATGCTGCATTCATGTTCAGCGAGTCCCCTGAATTCACATAATGAGTCTCCACAACTCTGTCTACAAAGTACATCATCGTGAATCTAATGCACATGTCAGTGGATAGACAGTCTTAAAGGGTTCCAATACTATGACCTCTGTATGTCCCTCTGTGCTGAACTCTCAAGTGATACTCCCACATAAAGGGAATCCTTTTAACTACAGTGTTACTCTGTTCATTATCATAGCAGGAAACATGGAGCCAGCCAGTGTGTCTCCATTCGGGGCCGTTGTATGGACACCCGCCTCATTTACACCCACTCTCTCAGGCTGTCACATCAATTAACTGATAACTCCTGGTTTTACTGATCCCCTGTTACAGCAGCTGCCAGACCTAGTAATGACTCTTATGCTGTTGATAAATTCAAAGGGTAAAACACAAGCTTCAGCCATGGTTGAAGTATGTGGGAGCCCACTGGGTATAAATCATAAATGAAAGACAACTCCTTACTGATTTCATTGCTGCACGTCAAGACCTCAGCTCCAAGTAGATTTGGTCCAATGAAAATAACTATCTCTACTGGTTTGCAAGTCAGATAGCTTTAGTAGACATTTACCCATACATCACCATCAGAAGAATAACACACACACATCAGCTAATCTCTTGGTGGCAGCTGCTTTTTTTATTGAAACTATTTACATTAGCTTAACTTAAGGCTGCATTTTTTGTGATTCATTTTTTAATCATTGTTTGTTTGTTTATTTGTTTGTTTTGGCCACTTCAGGGGAGCACAAGAAGCTATGAACACAACACTGATATATAATCACCTTGCTAGCATTGAGAGCATAAAAACCAAAACAATGAATGCTTTGTAGAGCTAAAGAGAACTGCTGCAGAGTGGTAATTCTGTAATTCTGTGTGGGTTCATCACTGTAGGCGATCACTGTCAGATTACACATAGTCATTTGACCCAGTGTTACTACAAAAATATTGATTAGTGTAGCTTTAAGTCCACCTCAAAATGGTTGTGTGTGTACGCCAATATCCCACTGACTACGGAGAGGTCATATCTGGCTTCTGATCATCTTATCAGTTAACATACTGTAGATTGTACATTCATTCTTCATCTTGAGATACAGCAGTGTAAGTCTGAAAAGGCGTTGTTTGTTTTTGAGAATGAATTAAACAGTGTTGAAAAGTTTTGCCCACAGTAATTTCCTTGGAATATGAATGCAGGAAATTACTGTGGGCTGGCGTCCACTGGCCTGCGCCTGCTCTAGCGTGCCCTGCCTCCTCAGATTATTTAGCTGCTCTCTCCTGTCTATCCAACCCTGTGGTTCCCAGTGACCTGCTTCCTTGAATAAGCAATTTTCTTATTGCCAACGGAAGTGTATGTTATGCAGAGTTTGCAGTACACTTCCATCCCATTATCATACAGAATGAGCAGTGTGAGGAAAGTGAAAGGTGAAAGGTGGAGAAAATGGGAAATACAGAAATGATTTAACTCAGAGATAAACAAAAAGGTACACTGAATTAAGTTTTCATAGATTCTGTTGACATATTAGAGGTAAAGGAAGAGATTCAACATAACATTTTAACCACTTACCAAATAGTAAATGGAGGGCTTTTTTCTACAGGTGTCTGTTTTTGTTGTTTATTTGCTTATTTGTCAATAAGATTACGCTAAAGGTAGTGAACCCATTTGCACCAAATTTGGCGGAGGGATGGGGCATGGGTCAGGGAAGAACCCATTAAATTTTAGTGCAGATTCAGTCACGGGTCAGATCATCACTTTCATTAACATTGTGAGGCATAATAGCTAGAAAAGCCATGTGTAGGATTGTTTGGCCTTGGCGGCAGTATGCGCTCTACTTAGTGCCATTCTAGTCAGTTAATGCATCCAGTTCTGTTTTTGAATCTTTTACTGCCTTTATTCAGTTTCATGTGGAAGCACCTCTGTGCAAGGTAATCTTTGTAGACCACTGGCTTCAACCAAGTTTCCAGTTAGGCTTTCCTTATTTGTCAGGATGGGGAAATCTTACACACATTGGCCTGATTAACACCAGAACCTTTTAATCTTTAGTTGATCCCAGTGTAACCTCACCTGTTAATAGATGCTGTGCCTCTACCAGAGGTGACCTGACTCTGATGCACTTTCCTGTCTTGTTCCAGCAGGAGGCCCCTCAGGTCGGCAGGCAGAGAACACAGACTCAGCAGGGACGCTTGGAGCAGAGGAGCATAATAATGGCCTCAGGAAAAGGGCGAAGGACCACAGCGTTTCCGGAAAGGATGAGCCCACAACATCTCAGTCTTCTCAGGGTGCACCAACAAATGAACGGACTCATCCCACAGGGGTTTCGGAAGAAGAATCAGGACAAAGTAAAGAGTCAGTGGCTGAGGCGGGGTCAAAAGAAACTCAAGAGGGTGACAGGACAAATGTAAAGGAGGATGAAAGCAACAGGACACAAGAGGCACAGGAGGGTGCAAACTCATCAGCACCCAGTCATGAGTCCAATAACTTGGACTTTGACCTTTCCAGTGACAGTGACAGTGACTCCCTTACAGAAAAGCCTCCCTCATCAGAGAGTGATAGTGAAGGCAAGTTTTGCCAAGCAAAGAAGCCTGGGCAGGAAGGCATTACGCAAGAGCCCAGTGATGGGGATGGGGCAAGGGAAGGGGACAGTAAAAGTCGGGGGGAGGGAGAAAACAGCTCTGATGTAGCAGAACCCTCAGGAGTTCTTCTGCCAGACCCCGAGCTGGGAAACGGCTGTTCAGACAGGAGGGAGCCAGAGACAGAATCCCAGAATAGTGAACAATCAGGGGTCACCATGGGGGAGGAGCTGCTGGACCAGAGTATGGAGGACGAGGAGGAGGAGGAAGAGGAAGCCGACAACGACCAGGATGATCACCTGATCTACCTGGAGGAAGTGCTGGAAAGAATTCATGCTGAGTACTACGCCCGCTACGAGGCCTACCTGAGGAAGGAGGCCTCCGATACTCCGGACATCCGCAAGATCGTCCCAGAGTTGAAAGGCAAGACACTTGAGGGCACGATGATTGTGTTCAGTGGTCTGTACCCGACCAACTATCCCATGGAGCGGACTCGTGAGTACTATCATGCCAAGGCACTGGGGGCCAAGATCGGCAAGAATCTGGTTCTTAGCTCACAAGATCCCTGTCGGACAACACATCTCATCGCAGCAAGAGCTGGTATGTTGAAATACATACTATAGCAGCACTATCAAAGTCAAATTTGACAATGAATTGAATTTCAAAATTATCACAGTATTATTCTCAAACTTAGTCTTTTTAACAAGTTTTAAACACAAAGAATGACCTGTAGTGCTTTTTCTGACCTGCGTATTTTCAGTATGTTCCAATTGCTGAACAAAGTCAAGGTAATTTTAATAGAAATGTGCATGAACCATAATTGATACAAGTAATGGTTTACCTATGAGCATATCATTTAAGGGTCATGTAAGGCTTGTTTAAATGTCAGGCAGATTGACAGATTTGTGTGTCTGAGCCTTGACAAAACTTTGGCTGAGCAGAGATAATTGAGATTGAGTGCACTGTCATCACAATTAGTGTATCTCAGAGGTCAGCAATTCAAGTGTGATGAGCTCTGCTTAACATATAACAGTAAGGGTCTATAGGTGTACCACAGGCTGTGCTACCTCTGAGGCAGCAGCAGTAGGATGTTCTGTTTGCTTTACCAGTCACTTAAAACAGCTCTGATAAGGTATAAAAAGAGTGAATAGTGATCAATAAGATACAGTTTTGGTGTAGGACATGCATATTATTTCCTGTGCATCCCTTGTGTATAGGGAATCTGAATCCAGTGAGGGAATTAGCGGACTCCGCCACTGCCAATAAAAACAACCGTATAAAGATGTAATTACTGAATATGAAAGCTAGAGCGGAAAAGTCAATTCATTTATTAGTTGATTGACAGAAATGATTTTCAGAATCTAATTTGATACTCCATTAAACATTTCAACCATTTTCACACAAAAAATGCCACATATTCTCTCTCTACAGGTTCCAGCTTCTCTAATGGCTGAATTTTCTGCTTTTCTTTGTCATATACATTATAATAGTGAACTTTTTGACTTTTGGTCAGACAAAGCAAAAACATTTTAAAGATGTCAACTTGTGCTCTGGAACTTGTGGTTGGAATTTATTCACATTTTTTGACATTTTGTAGACCAAACAATTAAGTGATTCATCGCAGAAATAACCAGTGGATTAATTTATCAAAACATTATTATTTGTTGCAGCCCTAGTGTATACTGTACATTGAATGACTTATGCAGAAAAATGCAAAAAAACTAAAACAGTATCAAAAAGGGGTTTATGGTTATAGGATAAGGATTAGAACTTTTATTTGTGTGACGACAACCAACCACTTGTGAATCTGGACCTCTGCTCTCCTTATCAGCTTATTGATTTTCTCATAGTTTCTTAAGATGGCTTCTTCTGTGTAATTAGGCTATGTTTATATATTTTTCCCCCATTTAATAAGGACTTGTATTTTTAAGGTCTAGATTATGGTGACGCTTAAAATAATGTACTGACTTTATGGGTCCAGCCTATTGTGTATAAAACTGCTGTGTCCAAAATGTCCTGTTTTGCTGGGGTATGGATCATGTCAGTTTTACAAAGCGTCCTTAGTGCATAACTGTTATCAACTGTTACTACTCTCTGTAGAAATGTGCATAATGTTCTCATGCATTCTCTGGTAGTTCTTAAAATACAAACAATACAACATAGGACTCCTCTCACACTGAAAATGTCAAAGCAACTTCTGCCTGTTTAGAAACAGCTTTTTTATCTGAAGAGCACCAAAAGTGGATTCAGGGCTATATTGCTACTGGTTCAGCTTAGCTTCTGAAAACAAACACAGGAAGTGGCACCGTTGCCTTGGGAGCCAGCCCTGCTGAGAGCAGCTCTTGGCAATCACTCACCTTGTACATCAGGAGAGAAAAATCAGCCAGAGATAGAATCAGAGCAACATGAGCAGCAGGTCACTTGCAGAAAATGAACTGCAGAAAATGTCTGTTGTCAGAAAAGCTAAATTGACAAATAATTATCATGTGCATTTCTCAAAGGTAACTGATTAATTACAATATAGCTTTTAACAACCAGTACCTCTACATCTGGAAATCATTTAACCCATGGATTTATTACGGGGGAATGTTCACCATGTTTAAAGATGGCACCCCATTCATTCCTATGAAAGTTGCTTATGTGTGTGTGTCATGCCTCTGTGTTTTTGGGCCCATGGAGCATGTACACTAATGTCCTTCGCAAGTCAGACTTGAGAAAACCTAGCCAGCTGACTTCCTGTCACTTGGAGCTGGATTGACATTAAATTTTGGACAAACATTTATGGTCCATCTCCAGTGATGCTTTTCACCAAGATTCACTAGCATGGTCAAAATTTTGATCTGCCACTTATTTTGGACCAAATACCTGCAAAACTAATGACATCTATCAGCCTCAGCTGCACTTTGTGTTTAATGCGAAAAATTCAAGGGTCATGTAAGGCTTGTTTAAATGTCAGGCAGACTGACAGATTTGTGTGTCTGATCCTAGTCAAAACTTTGGCTGAGCAGAGATAATTGAGATTGAGTGCACTGTCATCACAGTTAGTGACAAGCTGAACTTTGTGTTTAATGAACATTTTAAAATGTCAGCATGCTGTTGTGCTAAAGTCAGATGGTAAACATTGTAAACACTGTACCTGTATAACATCAGGATGTTAGCATCGGCACATTGAAAATGAGCATTTAGCTCAAAGCACCACTAAGTGCATCCTCACAGAGCTGCTAGCATTACTATATACTCTATATAATATTATTGTTTTTAAGCACATTAAAATCATAATCAGTTTATTATGGCAAACAGCACAACACTGAGCAGCCATAATGCATACTGTACACCAACTGAACTGATGTGCTCAAACAGTGGTAGTCAATATCTGAACAAGCTTGTTACCATGCATGGCTAAAATAACCTGGGGGTTAATGAGCTTCTACACTCAAAGATTCAATTTGTTGTCTTTGTATCAAACATCAATAAGTGTTATTCAAGCAGAAACGCGTCCCTCTGTGGATTTCACAAAACAAGCCTTTTTGGATTCCTTAGAAAACTGTTGGGTTGGCAGAAAAATGGACAGTGGCTCCAAAAGACAAATCCTCTTTGTTATTTTGCTAATAATATTGACCACATAATAATTTTCCCTTTTGTTTTCCAGGAAAGAAAGTCTGATCATTGATGTTAATTATTCAGCAGAGCGTGTGTTTGCTAATAGCTTTTGATTGTAAGGTCAACACCTGAATTTCTCATTCTTTCATGTTACCCAGGCACCGAGAAGGTTCGCCAGGCGCAGGGCTGCAAACACCTCCATGTTGTCAACCCCGACTGGCTGTGGAGCTGTCTGGAGCGCTGGGAGAGGGTGGAGGAGCAGCTGTACCCGCTAAAGGAAGACTACTCCAAGACACCAAGGTAAAGGAGCTGTCTAATGAGCCATGGTCTTACAGGCAGGTAGATGTGAACTGATAAAGAAAAGGATAATCCTAATGCTGAGTTTTTTTTTTCTTGTCTGTTGAAGGAGCAACAGTCCAGCAGCTTTCCCTGACAGTCAGGGCTCACTGCAGAAGCCTATTTTTCACCCAGCTCCCATTCACCACAGACCTCCACCTCCAGCCCCAGAGGTTCGGACTTACGACCCTGTCACAGGGAAGCTGATCCGCAGGGGCCCTCAGGTGTCACGGCCACCGCCCTACCTCCAGGCATCAGGGTCTTTGTTGCTCTCAGATCACAGAGAGCAGTCTTGTCTCAGGTATAGCAAGAAATGAATTGGATTTGTGCAATATAGTCTCATACGGGGCTAGGCCTCTAAAAGTCTGATGGAGTAACGCAGCTGACCTAACATAAAAGCTTCCTGGAGATTTTTGTTTATTTTTGTGTACATTTAAAAAAAAAATCATTTTTAAGCTTAAGCCTATTAAATGATATTAAAATCGCATCATCACGCCTTAACAGCTACTGTAGCTTATTTTTGGTTAATCCCACATACACTCCATGATAACTGACTAGTGCAAATGCGTATTAATCCACCGCTGATCATACTCCCCAATGAATACACCATTTACTCTGTTTGCTAAAAAAAAAACTATAAACCCATGCTGTTTAGGAAAATCACTGAACCTTAAAAAAAAGAAAGAAAGAAAAGAAACTCTTTTTGTGATCCATTTTTTAAGTCTGTCTGTTGTAGGGACAAATGAGCCTGGAGCTGAGTGCAGACAGTGTGCACAGACAGGATCCAGTCAGGCACAGTTTTAAGTAACCATTGTTTAGTCTTGTGAAAAATATTCTAACCACAGTAAATAAAAACAATAGATGTGACATATTTCCTTCAGGCACCAACCAGTAATAACTTAATAACTGTCACACTATCAGTTTTGTATTAACACTATTTTGATGTCCTTTCTTTATTTGTTTACATGGTCTGTCAGCTTTTTTTTTCACCTTGAAGCTTTTGCTTTGTCGGTCATCTTTCACTGCGTTTCTCCAGAGAGTTTTACCCTTGAGGGGTTAGTGCAGAATTGTTGCAGTGATATATAAAAGAAGGACTGCTATTGATGTTTCTGTGTTCAGTATTGACTGCAGATTTGCTCATAGCAGATCTTAAATGTATGGATTTGTCCTACGGGTTCATCTCCATCTCTCCCTTCTCTGTAAACAGCTGCTGCTGTACTATATGAATTATCCCCAATGGAGACATGCAGAGTCTTCAGCCATCAACTGAGGCACAATAAAAAATAAAAAAAACATCAACAAACCTTTTACTGTATGGATTGTTTATAGCATTTGGTAGCAGGGGAAACCTGTTAACCACAGAGTCTGTAGCTCCCAGACGAGCCTCAGAGGTCACATTAAAATTCAAGCTACTTCATGCTGCTAGGGGAAAAACGTGTAGAATACTTATTCAAAAATGTTTCCTATTAATCAAGTCATATAAATATTTGGTTTTGTAGTCATGTCCTCATTTAATTTCCTCCCACAGTTTGACAAGAATGACGTGGTAGATGTAAGAAAAGCTTCACAGTTCGGCAAAGTCACCTTTGTGATCTTTCACTCAATTTGTCATTTATCTGTCAGTCACAAATGCAAATGAGGAGTGTGTCCTCTCTATGTGTATTTGTTTGTCATTGAGATGCCACAGGGAGGCTGTGGCCTGACTGTTTTTACTAGACGAATATAAACTCTGACTTTACTTCTCTTTACTTGACAGTCACACCTGCTTAACATGTTTTAAATTAATATATCTGAGATGATACGCTGTAATTAATAATCGCAAGCATGAAATCGGCCCACTTCATTCACAGATTAGAGGTAGTGTGGAGGTTTAAGGGAGTTGCATAAACTTGGATTTAATCATCAAAGAAGATCTGTTCAATTAAGCACTTCTGAGAGGAAGTACAGAAACATCCTCCTCCTACTTGCATAAGATTTGCATCTAATGGGTTTTCATTATAGAGAGAAAGCCTTTTCAGTTCTCATCATTGGTCTCCAGGTCAACCTACACTCTTTCACCCTGCACTCTACATCTGCAAATGATCTGTTTTGTGAAAAATGTGCTGATTATGTACAGTGTCTGCAAATTAATGCCTGTGAAGAGTATTCCAAAACAACAATGCATTTGAAAGTAGGACAAGCAAACCAGCAGACAAGATAACAAAGAGATTTTAAAAAGTAATTATTTCTTGCCCATTTGTAACAAAATGTAAATAAATAATCAATATATATTAATTTCAGCACCTTTCTTGGTTGACTCACTTGATGACAGATTTATCGGTGTCAGTGTAATTTGTGAAATGCGCACTTGCAGTGGTCACAAAAGCATGTGTAACACAGGTTCCAATGTTGATTATGTAGACTACTAACTCATTAAAGTTACTGATCGCATTACCATTCCGCACTTCATTCGTTCGCAACAGTAGCAGTCTCAGAACTTTTTGATTGAACCTCATAGATGGCTAGATACAATAGATGTCAATAGATACAAATGTTCATCTTAAATATCCGGCCAGTTCATCTATTTAGTTGCAATGTAGCAGTTTGCTTTTATAGGGTTTTAGGTTTATTGTCTGTTATTTTACCACAGGGGAACTTCAAAGGGTCAGCAGGAGGAAGCGGCAGGGTCCAGCCAGGATGACGAGCAGCCTGGGCCATCTCGTCGGAAACGACAGCCGAGTATGTCAGAAACTATGCCTCTGTACACGCTTTGCAAGGAGGATCTAGAGAGCATGGACAAAGAGGTAAGGACAGAGAAAACACCCATCCTCATCTCACTCATCCCTCTATTAATTTGTCCTCCCAAAAAAGAAATCAAAGAACTTGAATACTCTTGTCTCAGTAACAGTGACTCTTATTTTCCACTCACTGTAGCAGACAAGCACATCTACCTCCAGTATTAATTTCAGACTGTGATGTGTCCACTCTCCACAATCAGACAAGCTTTGTTGATGTCACCATAAACAACTTGCTATGTTTAGCTTTTAGTAGCTTGTGCATAATGGAGTCCCTGTCATTTGGACATCTCTTTCACTCTCACTTTGCTGTTCTTCACTTTATCTGATAAGAGCGTCGTTATCTGTCCTCTTTTGCAGTGCTGATGGAGTTGTAATTAAGTATTTATTACAAACTTGTGTCTTATTTACTCCACAGTGAACACAGTGAAAATCAAACCACTGAAAGCCATTCATTTTTGCAGAATAATAATGATAACTATTTGTATCACACCTTTCATGCAAAGATGCAGCCCAAAGGCTTTTACAAAACATGATTAAAACCAATGTTAGGCCAAAAAAAAAGAAAATAATCAATAACAATGAATAAAACATCTGATAACAGTACAATAAAACTTTGTAAAAAGGCTTTGGAAAAAATACAAATAAAACCAACGGGAAAGATTGAAATTTAAGAGTTGACTAAGTTGGATAATCCCCAAAGTAAAAGACTGATTAAAAAGAGATCTTTTTTTTTTTTATATATCAAGGGAGTTTTCTGTTCTAAGATCAAGGAGAGGTTTTCAGCAGATATGTGTCCTTATTCCAGCTATAGTATTGTGAATTAACTTTAATTTTCTTGGAACACTTTTTAGGTAGCCCAGTAAACAGGCAATTGCAGTAATCTAAGCAACTTAAATATAGCCCAGAATCCTTATTTTAGGAACGCCATAGTCAATATGAAACAACTGTGACACCAAACCACCTGATTATGAGTTTAGTTGTCACTTGGTATAAAGTTACATGTAGAAAGTATTTTGAAGTAAGGTTTTTGTAGCCTCATGTTATATTTTGTGGTGACGTTTCAGGCAGACCGACTCTCTGTGACCGTTTTCCATGTTATCTAGTCTTGTTATTTGGTGGTAGAACTGGAAAAGTCAGAAGCATTTGGTTGAATAGATCAGATCTCACTGAATTTTAATGCATTTTATTATGCATCCTTAGCACACAGCCTTTGGTGAATTTATTGACTGACTGAAATAATGTACATCTATAGTCAGCTTTGAAAACATCTGAGCAACACGTCCTGCCAGATCTTCTTTACATTTCCAGCTTGTCATTTATTATACTATGCTGTTGTGTCAACCCACTTTCTGCATTTTACACTTTTTTTTGCCATCCTTACAAGGCAAGTGACGTGATTACTAATGTCTAAAAGCGCCGCACCTCCTACCTGGATAATACTCTTTAATGGAGGCTGAATTCTACTAATGCTTCAGCAGGGGAAAATGTGCAAAGCGGATCCTTGAGATCTGCAGAGAGCCTCTCAGCAGGCGATTATTCTAAAGAAAAAGCTTTGTGGCTTGTTCCCATGGGGGAATGGCATATCTGAAGTGAAGTCACGTGTTGGCTAGTGGTAATTGTTTTATCCCTCTGGTCACATAATGGGAATATCTCATTGGAAAGCTGCACTGGTTATCAATCTACTACTTTATTTTTCCTTTAGTTAACAGTATGCAATATTCTGTGTATATATGTATAAATACTGAATGTAATTTTAAATGATTTACTGTAAATTAAAACCCTCTGAAAGCTGCACTTGCACACACTCACAATGGATAAAATTACAATCATCCAACTCTCCAAACCCCGTCAGCTCTATGGGACTCATTGTTTTGGTTTTACAGGCCATTACTTCACTTTTGTGGTTGACTCTCTCATAAATCTTGTTTCCATGCACAGCAGGATGTGTTATTCGTTGATGGTTAAAAAACAAAAGAAAAGAAATTCACAATACAGCCTTTGCAGATGTTTTCTGGGGTAGGATGCATTTATATTAAGGATGCACACTTTTTTTGGTATAGTGAACCAATTAGGGCTGTCCCCTAAAAGTCAAGGAGTCAATCCATCAGTCAGCAAAACCCTGAGTGGACTTATACTTTGTGCCAACTTTACTTTCTCTGACTGTGTGGAAATCTGATGTTTTCACATCCCAGATGATGAACAAAGGTAGGCAGGTAAAACATGAGTCATGTACAGGAGTATGGTGTGGGGCGGCTGAACTGAGGGGCGTGAATGATATATTTGTCCAATTTGTATATAAGGTGTAATGAAGAAAAGATATGAGTAATAATGTTGAGTGTTTACAACAAACTGAAAAATATAGTTAAGAAAAAGCATGAGCCACAAACCATCACCGCCTTCTTGTTCTTTATTACAAAGGGGGTTTGCGTCTTTGTCTCCATAAACCTTTTGCTCTAATACAGGTTATATATCCTCCAAGGAAATGGGACTTTGTTAGTTCGATTTAATTGAATGATTTGGATGTCAGTGTGATTGGTCTTGCTTTAAATGACAAACTGACTCCCTTTACGGAGATGCAAAACAGTCTGCTCTAAACTCAATAGAATTCTGAAGTTAAGTAACTATAGCTGCAGGCGACAGCTCAGTCTGAGAAACTGCTGTGCCATGCCTTTCTGGAAATAGACTTTCTTCTTCCTTTTTTCTCCCACACCTATGTGTTTGAAGATGATGCAGGGCTATTTTAGTGTCCTAAAATACTGCCAGCTTCAACAGCTTTTTAACCTGTCCTTAAACATTTTATATCCACTTCTCCAAGATTTCCATGCAGTGTAGTCTTTTTGGTGTCTGAGAATGAAGTTAAGACATAATCTGTTGATTTTGAAAACATTTTAACTTACAAAGATAGAGATAGAGAAAGATATCTGTTTAATACTGAAGCCTGACACTTTTGGCTAGAGGTGAGCAATATCAGGCTTCTCATTTCTAGCCATGACCATAGCTACCTGTTGCCAGCAAGCTAATTAAGCTAACATTTTCTCTTGATTAAAGCAATCACCTTTTGACTTTTAAATATGCACTAGATGGCTGCATACACTGAGGCCAAAGCTACATGTCCTGGACAAAAAGTTAGCATCTTGATTGAGCTGATGTTCCATGTAGAAGACGTGGAAATAAAGAAACATAATTGGTCTTATAATTAAATAAAAACCTACACAGCAATATAAGTGTGATATGGAGAAATGTCAGACTCTTCAGACTCTTGGCTGCTTAGCTCACATATTTGTATTTTTGAGAGGAGTTTAGTGAATAGGTGAATAGTCAATCTCTGAGTTTAAGAGAAAAAATTGTATTTCCTCCTGATAAACAACATGACAGAGTTTATTGTATTGGAACGTAATGATCTTTCTTTTCTTGATGGCAGATGAAACACTCATCCTAAAGGTAATTGTTCCTGGTACCTCTCAATTTGTCCTTCATATACTGTAGCTATGGCAAAAACAGGACAGGATTCTCAAAGACCTGTGTCTGTGCCTATTAGACATCATGACAACTGCAGCAGGAAGCAAACTGGAAAATGTGTTTCTATTATTAATCTGGAAATGGTACATAATGCCACATAATGGCTGGGTCAGGCTGTTTGTATGATTGTATCAGCCGGGTTGGTTAGACTGCAAAAGGTTTTTTCTGTCCCCTTTCTTGGATAATGTGGGGTATTTGAAAAGGAGGTAATGTGCAGTTTGAAAAGCATATTTTTCATGATTATTTGAATGAATGCAAATGTTAGCAAAATGTTGTGAACTGTGAAAGTGGGTGGCTTTGAGCCATTGTTGACCACATGGATAAATTTAATGTGTTCCCATCAGAGAATTTGTGTTTCACTAAGAAAAACTGATTTCAATTTGATTCTTCCCCGCTTAGAATATGTTGTTCAATAGTGAATTTATGGAGGTCTTCTAACTATGTAATGGTCTTATGAAGATGATCATGAACAAGCTCAGAATTCATGTCACTAATGTGGCTTTTATTCATCTTCTGTGTACTCCTACAGAGACAAGATCAAGCTACCCTATATCCTTGCTAGCCTTGGAAACAATACCATTTTGCAATAAAACTGTCATTATAGCATGGCCTTACCCGTTATTTCCAGTCTTAATTAAAGGCCAGCCTCTTGCTAATGTTGTACAATCATAGTTGAAGATCGAGTTGGTTAATGAGGTGTTCAGTGTTCACACTGGGTATTGTTCCCAAAACACCAGCAGCACTTATTGTGTAAATGTGACATTTAGATGGTGTAAGCATAAAGCTTGCTGAAGTTCATTGTTGAGAAGGGATGATGATTTTTGCCCCATCTGGTTGTTTTACGATGTGCTGCAACACAGTGACCCTTCCACTGGTTGAGGCAAAGCTCATTTCTTTAATTATGGAGGCTAAAAAAATACTTGATATATTAAAAATAAAAAGGTCAGACTTTTCAGGCACTCACTTTAGAATGAAAAATGTATCAACTGTTACTAGAGTTCTGCACAGGCTTGAACGTAGAACCCCCACTTGGCATGTACCTACTTTTTTAAGACCCAGTCTGAATGAACCAGCATCTTTAAAACCTTCACCTGAATGAACCCAACTGGAACTGACAAATGTGACTTGAGGCTGTTTTGGACTTTTTCCTTCTTTTTAAGGGGCATTGCTTGTCTACTGGTAACACATGATATCCATACATGCAAAAAAAGAGAAAATAACTTAAAAGTAACTCAACTGCACCCAAGGCCAAAGCTTTATGCATCAGCCCCAAACTGGGTAGCAGAGAATTGTTACTGTCATCGCAATGAGTTGTCCTAATGAAAGCTAGAGAGTTTGCTAAGTATTCCAATAACCACAAGGCATAGCATTTTTGTCGTTGTAATTTAGTGAAGCTTTAAAACTGTAACGCTACAGTGAAAACAGAGAATATAGTCATATTCTATTGAAAACACTGGACAAATAACATTCAAGACAACAACGGAAAAGTCATTACGAAACAAAGAAAATTCATAACGCTTATGCCACTGCTACTTAATGACCTGGAGGGGGCAGTGTAGCATACAAAACCACTCGATGATGTCAGATTCACGTAAGTAAATATTACATTGCTGCACATATTACATTACAATATACCCACACAAGTTGAAACTACTTCAGACATTGGGTTGGTAATGGTTTCCTTATTACAGCAGCAGTCTCCAACAGGTTGAGTGTGTTTTCATGTGTATTTCCTGTATAGATTAATAAAGATCAGTGGTTAAGCCTTTAGGAGCAATTATAGGGCAAAGTCATGGTGAAATAGAACATGGTTCATGAAATTGTGATTTTTGACTTAACACCACCAAGGCTATCATAATTTTGACTGACATCTAAATCCTTGTCCAGCATCTTTTATACTGTAAAAATGGAAAGAAATTAACTCTTAGGAAGGGTCCTTTGTTGATGCATTGCATTTCAAATGTCATCCTCCTCGGACTACCTTAGCTAAAGGGCAGCCTGTGACATTCTTAAACACCCTAGATCTTCAGGGCAAAGGGAAAGAACCACTCTTAATTGGCAGGAGCAAGGTACACATCTGAGTCAGGTAGACAGCCTCACATTTAAATGTCACCAATGGTTACATGGCGGTATGTGTCAGTTCACCTGGAGCAACATGCGCAGAGTTGCCCAGCAAAGAATCACGGCAGTGTACCAACTGGGTGACCTTTCTTTGAAATTGCTGTTCCCATGTTTGCTGTGTGATTACTGGAGCTGGGTAGATACTTTCATCTGCTGATTTCACTTGCACGATAATGCACCTTATGGACCATTAGTCCTTTATAAGTATTATTTGTCTCTATATGTGCTGCTTTAGGACCTTCAGACTAATTAAAAACAGCTGATACCTGCAGACTGTGATGATTGTAGCCAGTCAGATTAGCAGTGCTAGCAACCCACATTACAGGGAGTCTTTTAATGAAATGTTAACATAGAAAGTATCGCTTAATGAAACTTTAAAGAACACCTCTTTACAAGTGAACCACGCAAGATCAACAGCTGAAGCTCTTCCCAGTTAAAAAAAAATCCACCCTCAGGTACTCTTACAGTATTACTTCAAACAACTGACTCTATGATGAGTCTCCTCTCTTTCTTAAAAGATAACATTGCCTTGTTGGTGTATTGCGTTATGGGCGATAGCTTCTTTAACGAGGGATTTCTCCCTCTGTACTTGCGTGTAACACAAGTACCAAAGAGTGTTTAGAAACAGGCCCTTGTGCAGAGATGCAGGGATTAACAATGGATATAGTATAGACCGTGTATAAGAATGTTTAGTAAATACATTGATTCCCCCGTTATTCTGCAGAGGATAACGTTAGTTAAATCATTGTAATTTCACATTTATGCATATTCCTGTTTGGATTTAATAACAAACAAAACAAAAAACAAACTTTCTAGTCTGCAATTATGCATCTGATTACTTTTTTGGTGTTGTAAAAATTGACACATTATCATGTTACAAAGTTGTTGTGGCAAATGAGTTGGCACCAGTTTTCTTCTTAGACATCCAGCAGAGACAGAGCAACAATAGAACTCTTTTGGAGTCTGTTGTTTTTGGTCAGCTGATAAAAGTCCAATATTCACTCTTCTTGTAGCTCTGTTAATACATGAAGCAGAAGGTATACGAAAATGCACCTCAGAGCTCAGCAGAACTCAAGATAAAGGCGATAATTCTACAGAATCGCTTCATCACAGCAAGAAACTTCATTCATTTTACACATGGTCATTTGACCCATTGTCCATATAAATATACTGTGAAGGTCCCTTTGAAACTCAGCGGTATTTCTTGGAGTGGGCAGGTCATTACATTAAGTACATCCAGCTATACAATTGCAAGATAGAGAACAGAATGATTTCAGCTCGTACTCATTTGCTGCATGGAGAGTATGATAAATTACTGTCAAGCAGAACATTTTCTGTCATTATATTCAATGAAATATGTCATGAATGGTGTGCAGAGCTCATTCTGTTGTTCAGTTTACATCATAATGAGAATTCTAGGAAAGTTGTTTCACCATGTGTGGTCAAAGGAGTTCAGACAGGTTTGTTTGCTCTCTCCATCTTGGTTTATATAATGTTGTCATGGCTCTGTCCATGAACTGCGTATCCATTATTAAAAATAATAATATTTTTGCTCACATATAACAATTTCCCTGTATTTGTATTCATTTAAAAAAACAGCAAAAGAAACCTTTTTCTGATGAAAGGGAAATTAATTTGCTTGGCTCTCCATTACTAGGAGTCTACATTCCTTGACTATACAGCACAGAGTCAGTACTTCATGTTTACTATAGCCTGTGTCAGGATCTTTAAATGTGATTTAAATATTTAAAGACCCTGAGATTTTATTTATTTATTATTATTTCATCTACACAGCAGTCCAACATGCACCATATAAAATAAAGCATTTAAACGCTCATTTTTATGCTTCTGCACCGGCATCAGCTGTGGCCAGAGGCATTACGATGGGTAATTGTTAAGTTTGTGGCATAAGTAGAAGAGATGAGTGGAACAGCTCTTGTTACGTGGACGTGCGGTTCAGCTCTTTGAGTTATTATGCTGTAAATTTAGTTCTTACAGTCAATTGTAGCACACCATAGTCAGCTTTAATTAAATAAAACGTAACTTTCCAACAACAAACTAATTGCTAGCGAAAATGCTGAGTCACTAGTAACTTTGGAAAACCACTAATCACATTGGCTGGTGACCAAAAAAGTTCATGTTAAGTCCTGTTAATAACTTACGTGACATTTCTGTTTCAGATTATCGAAAATGCATTGAACTATATGCGCATGTAACCTTAGGCCACAAACGTATCAACCACTCCTCGTATGTTTTCTTTTGTCTGTCCATCTGTCCCATTCTTGTGAAGGCGATATTTCAGGGACAACTTGAGGGTATTTTATTACATCTGGCAGGAACGTCCACTTGGACTCAAGGATGAACTAATTAGAATTTGGTGGCCAGAGGGCAAAGGTCAAGGTCAGTGTGACATCACAAAACATGTTTTTGGCCGTAACTCAAGAATTCATTTACTAATGAAAAAAAAATTAATAGAAATGTCTAATAGGATAAAATGATGAAGTGATGACATTTTATATCCAAAGGTCAGCTTCACTGTGACACCATAATGTTCTGCAAAAACACTTTTCCGGTCATTATTCAACACGTAACTCAAGAACAGAAGGAGAGATTGTGACCATCCTGCTGCTTGACTGTTTGGCGGAGGCATACAAGCACATGGCAGTAATTGTGGTTAGATTTTTAAAACACAAGTCAGTTTATTTATAGAGTTGAATGTAAATGTAAGGTTTGATTTCCTCAAGAATTAATATTTTAACTGCCTTCATCTCTGTAGCACAGTGGGTTTTGTCAACACATTTCAACTGTTCCAGCCACACCGAGTCAAAGTTAAATGAAAACCTGATGAGTTCAGGCTCCATGGGTCAGTGAATAGCGAGTGGTTATTAGACAGAATCAGGTGAAGACTTAGACATAGGACAGTGTTGGTATGACGTGTGACGCAGCAGGGTCCCTCAGAGACATAGCTCATTAAGCCTGGGATCATAGGAGATCGGTCACAGTGATCCCAGCTCTCCCTCTGCCTACAGGTATTGATCTCTCACGTCCTTGGTGAGATATAATCCTCAGGAGCTGCTGAGGAGAAGCTTCTGTATGAGTCTGCAGAATATAGAGGCTTAGTAAGGATTTTTCCCTCTCATATTATTATGATAACTATAAAATGGCATACCACTGTTATTTGTCATTTGATTTTAAAAAAAATTGTGTCTTTGCAAACAGGCAGACTACAGTTTTTTTTGTCCAGCCAGATTGTGTCCCAGGACAGTGCTTTAGCCCTATCTCCTGCTG
The DNA here is from genome assembly GCA_033238685.1 of Lates japonicus. Taxonomy (NCBI): domain Eukaryota; kingdom Metazoa; phylum Chordata; class Actinopteri; family Centropomidae; genus Lates; species Lates japonicus. Next base: position 4,245,352 of record BRZM01000031.1, on the reverse strand, counting down.
CTGGAGCCATTGGACCCTCCGTTGGCTCCTGCTGTGGCTAATATGTACCAAGGAGTAGAGAAATCCAGTCTGCGGTGTATGAAAGCCTTTATTGCTCTGAGGCAACAGACTTACAGACCAGTAATTACATCTTTAGTGTGAAGAATCGCAGCCATCCCAACAGAGCTTACAGATATAAAGTGACACATGGTTGGAAGGACTTGACTGAGCTGATGATGAGGTTTCTGTTGATTTAAAAGATTCATTTAATTTTTCTCTTTGCAATAAAGCCACAAGTTTACTTTAACTCTAGTGCCGACCAAGCTGCTCTGGCCTGATATGAATGCTGCTTGTCAACTTGACATTTCATGGACAGTATCAACTATGAGGCCCAAGATGTGAAGTCCATTGGTATGTAGAAATGCTAACGTCTGTGGAGATTAAACATTCCAACTGATGCTTTTTAGAACCCAAGCGTAGCAGATAAGCACTAGGGGTTATGATGTGGTCATGTCATATCATTTTGACTGTGCCCTGCCTGATACAGAAGTGTTAAACATTATATTTTCTATCAGTATGCCTGCAACACTTCTAGTACTTGACACAACTTCAACTTTGGAGTTACATTATATTACATTTGCTCATTTGGCAGATGCTTTTAACCGAAGCAACTTAGAAGTGAGGGACAGCACTAAAGTTTCAGTACAGAAGGAGACCTTGAAGTAAGTAAGAGTGCTAAATCTGTTCAAAAAGACAAAGTGCAGGGAGATCAGGTAAAGAAGGGCACCGATAGTGCACAGTAAGTGCTAGTTAGGTGTGTTAGGGTCTAAGAAGTGTTAGGAAAGGCGCGCTCGGAAGAGAGGAAGATAGAGAGGTTGCACTCTTGCTCTGATAGTATTTGGAAACACGTGCCATCATAAGGGAACCACAAACGTGAACAGTCTGGACTATGATTGCCTTTAGTGCAGGGATGGCAATGCCAGAGGATGATCCTTAGAGGAACTCAGCAGCTGACAGTGAGCAATAGCCTGTATGATTGGGCTCAAGGACATAGTGCAGACCCAGAGGTCGCTCTGCAGCCGAGCATTAGTGACTTGAATTTGATTTGGGCTGATTAAATAACAGGGGCTATTGGTTTACTGTGTGTGAAGGGAGGCCCGCAGAGGTGCGTTGCATTAATTGAGGCAGAGATAACCATGGTCTTTACCAAGAGCAGGGCACTGTATTGAGTCAAGTAAGGCCTGATTTTGCTGATGTTGCATTGTGCAAAGTAGCACCATCATCAGGTTTCCTGGGAGTTTGGTTGGGGTGAAAGATAAAGAGATGATTTTGATGGTGATATTGTAATGGAGAGTTTGATTGACCAGGATGACTCAGAGTTCAGTCTTACAGAGGTTTAGCTGAAGGTGGCATTCCTTCGTCCATGATCAGGTTAAGAAGTGCACCCAAAGTGCATAGAAGTGCCATTTGAGCCTGTTGGGGTCTAAGAGGTGTTAGGAAAGGAGCTCTCGGAAGAAATTAGTTTTCAAGAGATTCTTTAGGTTTGAGAGAAACTCTTCTGCTCTGATAGTATTTGGGAGCTCATTCCACCATCAGGGAACCACAAATGCAAGAAGCCGCGGAGGAGCACAAGCCTGTATGACCAAGTCAAAATAGATGGGTGCAGACCCAGAAGTTGCTCTGCAGACGGGCATTAGCGACTTGAATTTGATTTGGGTGACCATGGGTAGCCAGTAGAGGTGGGGTGGAATAAGAGTGTATGTCCTTGCCATGATATATTGAAGGAGTGCCCAGTGAGACAGGATTCAGACCAAGAAAGCGCTTTACCTGAGATACCAGTATCAGAGAGGACAGATAGCAGGATGTGGTGAATGAGTGAAGTGATGTCATTGACCTGGGAAGACTGAGAAGAACATGTAGTGGGACTGCTGCATGCTATGCTTTTTTGAGCCTTGCACTCCAGTACAGGGCTGAGTTAGGGAGGTAGTGAGCTATTGACCAGAGGAGACAGAGGAGGGCATGATAGCAAAGAAGACTGGTTGTCTCTGACCAGCTAGTTATGGCTGCCATCTTTTCAGTGAAGAAAAGGAGAGACAACCTGCGATTTGCACAGAGACCGTGGGGTCATTTGGCAGGATCAGCAGGTATAGTTGCGTGTCTGGATAATTGAAGATTGCAAAGAGAAGGGGCCCCAGTACCAAGCCTTGCAGTGCACCTGTGGGGCGGTGATAGTATAAGAACGTTAAACTTGTCATGATTATCAGAGAGGACAGATAACAGGATGTGGCAGCTCACCCTGTCAAAGGCTGCTGATTGGTCCAGCGAGATAAGAACTGAGGACTGAGCTGCAGCTCTAGCAGCCCGTAGGGCTTCTGTCACAGAGCTGTCTCAGCGGATAGTCCATGCTTAAAGCCAGACTTATTTGGATCAAGGTGAGTGTTATGGTATTCTGAGTTTGATTTATTTAGCTGACTTTTTTGAGGCACGAGTGTCCTGATAATCATTGGCTTTTTAATAACTCAGTAGTATGTTTGCACTTGGAAATATCATATCCTTGGTTCATAAACCGCTATAAGCCCTTATATGTATATATTATATACACAGCTGATCTGAAACTGGTTACAACCTGATAAATGATAATTATAATCTTGTTTTGTACACATCATTTTTTTGAATTTGAAAACCCTCAGACTCAAAAGCAGGACACTGATGTGACAGAGTAAGTCATCAAATCTGTTGTAATTCATTAAGTTACTTAGTCCTGAAATAATTAGTCTATTAATTTTATATCTAATTTTTGTAATTTGTTAATCATGTCAGTCATTGATGAAGTAAAATGTTAAACACTCATTAGTTGTAGCTTTTTAAATTTTTAAAGATTAGCTGTTTTTCTTTGTCATGGTTGTAAACTGTATTTTGCTTTTATATTTTCACATCAGACATTTTGCTGGTCTCTCAGTCTTTTATTACTCCCTGTTATAACTAATAACATTGTGAATTGCCACATTTGCATTGCAGTTATTGCTGACATGTCTACAAATCCAATTCATTTGGAACCAATGAAGAAACAAACAACTTGTAAAAACTATTGAAATTCATATTGGCAAGATTTATTGAGAAAGCAGGGCAACATGTCCAAGAGTTCTGACAAGGAAGAAAAGAACTGGTGATACTCAGCAAGCAAATGCATCAGTCCAATCCAAAACATGAAGAAGCCATTCTTATAAAAATTAGCAGCTTTGCCATTTGCAGAGTAGAAACTAATGAGGAACATATGCAAAAGGAAACAAGCAGTTCATGTTCTTGTTAATGTTATTTCAGTAAAAATCTAATGGTTCTCTGTTTGATTCCTGTTTCCTCTTCATCATTACATTAATTCATACACTGGGGGGGTTAAGTGCCTGAAACCTCTTCCAGCCCCCAAAGGCCTGACAGAAAAAGTTTGGGAACCACTGCATTAGGGCTGCAACTAAGTGTTCTTTTCCTTACTAATCAGTGTGTTGATTATTCTCCTCTGCAGTTAGCTTTATAAAATGACCGGAAACTTCAGTACTTTGCAGATTTGTCTTGTTTTCCCAAAATGCAACAGTAAAAGTAAAATCGTCTCTCTGTGTGTGGTGCTGTCCGTGGTGCTGAAGATTTTCACACATTCACACTGAGTTTAACAATTTGAAAAGCAGTGGTTCACAAGATATCAGACCAGTGCTGTAGGGTAAGGTGCAGTCAGCCCTTATGACGACACAACCAACACATTACTGCTCCGAGACAAGCCACTCCGTCATCCAAACCAGACTCCATCGTCTGTCCCTAAACCTGGAGTGCTATGAATATTCCCTCTGCTCCGGTTTCCATTAGCACACAGTCCTTGGCAGTCTGACAGAAATATCTCAAGTCATCAAGACTGCGGCAAGATGTCCACTTTTGGTTCTTGCTCAAACAGTTAGCATCCATTCTACAGGAAGTAATGTGGTCGGGATTTTTTTCTGACTCATAAAAGTGCATCATTGATACAAAACTCTCGGTAACCTGAAGTCTTCGAATGAATTCTCCAAAGTATTTTGTGTTTGAGGCTGTTCTGTTCCAATGTAATGTTTTCAGTTCAGCCTTATGTAACCACCCTCGACTGGCCTGATCTGCAGTGTAGCAGGTCTTTCTGAGATGATGGAGAAAAGAAGCCAAAATCTTCCTGTTTGCGGAGCCTCTTAAGAATTCTTGTTCTCAAAAAACTGTTGGATTCTCCACATTTGAGTGCTTCAGCTTCCCTTCATGTAGGAGTAGGCAGAGGGTGGAGTGAAGATGCAAATTCTTGTTGCGATTGTTCCCAGCAGAATTGAATGTTACCTTGACTTCATAGCTAGTTGGCATTTGGCCTTTGATGTGACCCTGAGCTAATGAACAATTTGTGAATACCACTAGGAAAGATCTTTGTGCTTCTGATTGACCTGTCTCACCCCTCTATACTTCTTACCTGACATGTCTTTTGTGGCCTGATTGACTAGTAAGCACTGTGCCTACCGCTCCTCTTATACATTTGCATTAATTTCCTGCTTCTCTGGGGCCCAGACGAGCTTAATTCCACAAATGCAAAACCCCTATCCTCCTCTGTGCCCACGTTAAATGACCCGTCAACAGTCCTTCTCCATGTAAGAATCATCTGTCTGCGCTGTTACCACCTCTGAATACCTTTCACAGATGAAGTCATTAATTTTGGCAGTGAATAAAGCTTGCATAATCCCCCTCCAGTAGAAATCTGCTATGTAAAAATGTCCCTGTGTGATCCCCAGTCTGGTGAGGACATGAGCTCCTTGTACAACAACGCGGTGCAAACAGAAATGGGCCAGGACAATGAGCGCTGATTGACTGGCTGTATAGAAATGTGTCAAGCTCTCACTGTGGGTTCCTGCCTCACCTATTCTGCTGCTGAATTTTTCATCCAGGTATACTATCGTGTCTCCTCTGAGATATGTTAATGCACTGACACACTGATATTTTTCTAAAGTCAGACCTTACCTGTGCTTTTCAAAAACTTTATCCCCTGCTTGCTTATGACTATACTTCAACTTCTTCTGAACTTCTGTATTCATATAACTACAAGCCCAGCTCATAATAACATATTATTAATAGGGCTGGGTGATAAAACAATAACTATAATCATCCTGATATGATTTCATATTGCCATGTAATTGGTTTGTTTTGTGATACAGCTGATGTGTGATGTGATCAAAAATCCTATCACATTTTCTTTTTTCAATCAGGAAAATTCTCTCTGAACTCCTCTAAATGTTCCCAGTATTATTATTGCTGACTATATAGTTAGTATGTAAGATTTTGAATCTGTACTGTTAGATAGTGATGAATAGAATAGAAAAGAAAAGCTTTTTTTAAAACTTTTGACTGTAAGGCTCCAACTTGTCAAAGTGTAACAGATATTCAGTACTGAGTAAGATGTTACAGCAGCTTAACCAAAGTCCTGTTTGGCCACTCATTTTCTTTGAGTTGGCCTCAGTTCAGCCTCAGCTCATTGCTCAGGGCAGCAGCAGTTCACTGCTCCCACAGTAACAGCTACTCCTAATTGCTGCCTTTCATTTAAAATGAATGACTGTCGGCTTCTTTTGCTGCACATGAATCTTTCAGTGTGAGTAACACCTCAGGCCGGATTTGAGCTTGAAACTGAAATCTATGTTCAGACTTTACAAGTAAAAGCTTAATGGCTTTGGAATGCTTTGATGTTTCCCATTATATTCAGTTTTTTTTGTGCATAATGGGCAATGATAATCAACACTACTTTGACAGTACTAAACGATATGTATATATGATACAATATGTTTGCTTGTTTACTTCTCTGTCCTTTGACTCTTGTACATCTTTCTTCAAACAGTACAGTAAACCTCACATGTAGCGTAGCAACTTAAGTGTTTACCCAAAAATAAATTCTGTGCCCTGGAATCAAACTTGTACTAAACTCTACTTGCAGCTTGCAGTGACGAGACCAATAGCCTGACTCCAAACTAGCTTTGAGATGGTGCTGTTCTGTGCTTTGAAAAGTTTCACGGTGTGCTCTCTGCTTGGCCTTTGATTACAGCCAGGAAAAGGATGCTGTGGGAAGTTTGCCACACTGTTTGTGGGGATTGTTAATGCTTCCATTTCTGCTAAGGCTGTGAGCCCCTTCCTGACATAGTGAACTGTAGAATGGTTTAAAAGTGTTGTGATCAGAGGCGGACATGGCTCCACTGGCCATATACTATACTGTACAGTCCCTCCTTGGTATTTGTCAGTAGCAGATAAGAACTGCTCTGAGGCATACACAGAACGTGAAGGCCTTTTTCTCTAGTATTTATGTATTTTGTGCTCAGAAATGAGGTTTTTCCACTGTTGGGAAAGGATGGACCAAAACAACTTTTTTTCTTCATCTTTAGCATAGAGGCCTGTTCACTCAGATGAATGTTAAAGTGGTCTTCTTAACTATTTAAACCTAGTGATTTATGCTAAGTCGAACAGGTTCATTTCACAAAAGAAGATAAAGCTATTGTCTCCACGATGGCCATGGGCAGAGGCATCATGTTTTCAGGTTGTCCATCCGTCTGTCTCATGAACATGATCTCTCAGAAGCACCTTGAGGGAATTTCTTCAAATTTGGCACAAACACCCATTTGGACTCAAGGATGAACTCAATAGAGTCCCTTTTCAGAGGTCAAAGGTCAAGGTAACCGTGACCTCACAGCCATCCAATGCTTGTGCATGTGATGTATTAGGAATGCCCAGGGGCAATTTCATTACATCTGGCACAAATGTCCACTTGGACTCAAGGATGAACTTATTAGAATTTGGTGGTCAAATGTCTGTGATTGAGTATTTTTACTTCACGCCCATGTAGATATTGCACCAATCAAATGACTGAAAACCAATATTAGCAGTGAAATACTAATGTAGGGGGTGCTACCCTAGCAGAAAAATAAGTAAAACTTACATTTCTTCTATTTGGTAATTATAGTTTTGACCAAATACGTACACATGTAAAAACTAACTTTCAAATTTGTATACTGGTTTTTAATTTCATTACCACATTAAGAATAAAGCACATGAATTCTGTTACGTTTTCTGTTGAATATGATTATGTAGCCAGTCAGTATGCTTTTTCAGTCAGCCAATCTGCTGTGGAAGGCCAGGCTATGTCCCTCCCTTATCTATGTCCAGTTCTCTTAATACTTCCACCATATTGACAGAAAAATAAAGATTCTAAGCAGCTGCCAAAAAGACATGGTCCAATAAATTGTTCCTGTAAGCGCTTATGGGAGATAGTGATTGGGAAAATGCTGAGAGAAGAGAAGCATTTTAGTGGGAAAAAAAAGCAATTTATGTTGAGATGAAATTTTAAATTGAGTGTTGCTGACAGTTAGGGAACAAACCAAGCCACTTTTGCTGTCCTTTTTGTATCCTACCCTGTAATATGTCATTGTCCTGTGGGGTCATTCTCATTCAAATTTGCCTCAGTAAATGGAACTGGAGAACCAACACTGACCTAACATGTTTTTTTTTTCTTTTACTTTTTTTTTCTTTCTCATATCAGCCTTGTCTCAGGCACTCGTACCTTCTACCTTTACCAGTGCTCCCTGTGGCTGTCCAAATAACCAGCAACAAGGCTTTAATGAGCCTGGCTTGATGCCAGTAATGATCCTGGCTCCAGCCCCAAGAGAACATCCTTGTGCATTAATCCCAGTTTTCCCCCAGCTACATGCTGCTAATGAGTCAGTGGACGACAGTCTGCATATTTGCTGTGGCAATATTCACCTCAGATGGCTGTCAATTGGCTGATCTGTTCTAAATGGTCAGTAACCTTGGGGCAATATAATGGATGAGCCATTGAAGGAATACAAGATTGATGAGCCTGAGGAACTGACAGTTTTGCTTTCAATAGCTGACAGGATATCCCACTGGACAGATTCACTTTGTTGGGTTTGGATTGTTTCCTCATGGCAGACATCTGGTTTGATGAGTGTATTACCCTACCTCAAATATTATCCCATCTGTTGTCGTGAGCAAAAATAAAACAACCCCTGTTCATAATATTTAACCACTACAGTAGCTCTGCAATAAACACAACCTGTGTTACTCCTCAACTACCAGAGATTTGTTGATTTATGGTGATTTTCTCTGAGCCTGTTGATTGTGGTCTTTCTTTATTAGACAACTTTATGTTATACAGGTGAATCATTGTGTTCATGACCTGAATTGTTTCAATCATTTAAGATGCTACTTTCAGAGCCTGTACAATGAATTGATCCTGTCGATATTAGCTTGTTAAAGATATATCATGTATCAATATACTTGTCAGATGATACATTAGAAGCATGCTGAAATATCAGTATCAGTGTAAGCCTCCAAAATCTAGTATCTGTCACCGTATGGTGACAAACAGTCAGACATTTTACTACTGACAGCAGCCAGGTAGCTTAGCTTAGCACAAATAATGGAAACGGAGAAACAGCTACCCCAACAACAACAACAGCTAGCTCCTCTTAAGCTCGCTTCTTATATCTAGCTCAAAATCATAGTGTAAAACAGCAGTTGTGTTTTTACATGAGGTTTTGTGCTGGACCCTTTCTGTATTTATGTGCCAATAGGCGGATTATGTTACCTTTGGACAGAACCAGACTAGTTATTTCCCCTTGTTTCCAGTCTTCACGCTAAGCTAATTTAACTGGCTAATGACTCTAGCTTCATAGTTACGGTTATGAAAGTGGTATCAATCTTCTCACCCAAGTCAAATAAGCACATTTCCCATAATGATCAATTGTTCCTTTAAGTGTTCCTTATTAAACATTTTGATGTTGTGTGTTAATGTAAAAAAAGAATGTTGGCTAATATATAATATGATTTGCTGATGCTCTCAAATATCATGTGACGATCCTGTGATCATGTGTCGGCTCTTGTTGCCTAAATGAAACTCTCTTGGCCCCCAAGTTTAATCACCTTCCAAGCTTACAGTACAGTATGTCACCCAATTATTTATGGAAGGAAAACCACTTTCCTGTTATAATTAGATGCATAATTAGAATCCGCAGTGCATCAAGGGAACTGGCTAATGCATTTGGTTCCTCTTGATGATAGTTTGAGCAGGAGTTATTCCTTTAATAAAACATTTCATTATTTCTATTTAATGAATACCTACAAATAAAAGTTATGTCATGAAGTTTGCAAAAAGTTAACTTTAGTATATTGTGGCTCTGATTTGGTGGACGCCTCCGAGAAAATATTGAAATAACAATTGGTCGTCAGTGGAAGCAGAGAAAGTAATTAATCTTATCAGCACTTTAGTGTGGTCCATATGCATAATGCTATGTACATAAACATGCTGCAAATTGTTGATATGTAAACTAAAAACAATACTGAGAGTACAGGGAGGAATTTTAACTGATGGAAAACAAAAACCAACAACCGCAGCTCACAAACGCTCTTTCTTCTAAAAAAAATAAAACAGGTGGATGACATCTTAGGTGAGGAGAGCGACAACGAGAGTGAGGGGCGAGGGAAGGAGAAGCCAGGTAATGAGGAGGTGGAGGATGAAGATGAGGAGCAGCAGCAACAGCAGCAACAGCAACAGCAGCAGCAGCAGCAGCAGCAGGAACAACCAGGAGCTGGACAGATAGCAGGAGGAGGGCTCGGTCCTCAGGCGCTGAGCATCGAAGAAAGGCTTCCAACGCCATCCAGTGAGGCCAGTCTGCCGGTTGGTGTGCCAAGGTGAGACACAGAACTTCATGAGAAAATCTACGATTTTATCTAGCATAGTCATTTCCTTTCTTTTCATTTGTATTACTGCTTTACTGCCCCTTTTTGTGTCTTTACTGCTACTGCGTCACCAGCCCCTCTTGAGTAAAACGTGGTACATGGATGTCATATAACTTATTACAGTGCCATCAGTGTTGGCACTCTCCTCTGTCATTGTTGACCCTCTGCCTCTTGCATAAACACCTCCAGGAGCAAAGGATGCGTAACATTGCGTTAAATTGCAGTTTGGTGAGGATGTAAATCCACTGAGAATCTTTGGAAATGTACTGCATATTTTCAGGTCTTGATTGTCCAAAGACTATCATCATAACACACCACTTAATCAGCGTGGCCGTGCTGAAGCCAGACGGTCTGGTCCGTTGCCATGGAGACAAATTCCAAACAGACAGCAGGCAGTCGAAGAGTTCTGAACATATGAGAGTCTCTTATTGCTGAAGGACAGGCCTGGGTTGAGTCGAGCTGTTAGACTGCCAGGATTCAGCCTCTGCTGCCAGGATTCAGTCTCAGATAGTTTTGTTATCTTTGTTGTGTCCTTAGCATGAAACACGTGTTGATTACTTGAATTAAAACAGTAAAATAGGCCCATCATCCAGAATCCAAATACACTATAGAATGTTACATTACAGCTGTCTCTAGCTACATTTACATTACTGTCAAATGTACAGTACACACATCCCTTAGTCCTCTCACCTGTTACTACTTGGCTGCAACTTTGCATAATATAGTTTGATCTAAAACTCTCGAGGAAGAGTGTTTAGGGTGTTTGGAGTCCTCTGTCAAGGTTAGGACTGTAGGCATGTTTACAGTAGCACTGCTGTGTGTGATGGTTCTGAATATGCCAAACTTATACCTGTGGAGGCTTTATCTTATATAAACAAGTATAATGATGGTGGCTGCAGCAGTGGCTCCACACCTTTTTCTGTCATGCTACCATTACCTAATGGTAGCCTATTACCTATTTAGATAATTAAAAAGATGAATTTTATTGAAATAATATCACATTCAATTTAGTTTCTGGAGTGCAAATACAAAGATTTAAGCCCCTTTGCCCAGACTGCCAACAGTATTCTACACAAAAGACACAAGGCTCCCTTGCTATGCTGAAAATAACTCAAGAGCAAGTTAAGCTTCTTCATACTTTTTCAACTGTTCCTTTCTTTTCTTCCCTGTTAAAACTCTGTCCACCTTTTACCTAGCATGCCAGTCCACTGATGGCCTTGTTAACATCACAAAACTCTTATTTCTTTATGGTTCCCTCATGACTCAGGTTCTGAAGCTCATTATTTCCTAATTTTTCCATTTATTCCTCATGTAACAGACACTCTGTAGTTTACTTACAGCTAAGTGCTTTGAAAAAGATCTATTCAACTTTACTCCACAAGTTTCCAACCCCATAGTCCAGTGATCTAATCCTAATGTTTGACCACTGCGCCTCTTTTTCCAGGCTTAGTTTCTCCTGTCTGTTCAGCTCCACTGCTCTGATCGTCAGAGCTTTAAAAAGGTGATACCTTGTTTGGAGTGTTTTTCTACACCTGTGTTTACTCTCAGACACCTTTCTCTTGGTCGTGGCTCAGCATCCATGGCTGCCCAGGCCTCAGCAGGCAAGCGGGCGTGATGAGTTTTTTCCTCCTCTTCTCCTCTTTTGGACATGTCGGTCCATCTGTCACCTGTGTCTGACACCTTTGGTTGCTGCTAATGAGTCAAGCCTGAAATACAGTGTCCACAGCGTTGTTTACTCGCTGCTGAAAACCAGTCTCCAGTCAGCCCGGCGGTGCAGAAGAGCGGCACATGATTAGACAGCCTGACACACAAGTGGAAGGGAGTCGGTTCAATACTGAGAGCAGTGTGGACTCATGTTGGCAGGTGTGTCTTGGGGTCTGGGGATACCGGTGACACAGTCTAATAATATCACAGCTTACCTGGCCATGTTTCTCCTCTGTGACTGCTGTCACTCTCTTAGGTCTGTATTTTTTTAATCACTGTGGTGTCCTGACAACTCTTTCTGGTTGTAAAGAATGTTCAACTAACAGGGGATATGTTGTGTTGCTGCTTGGTGGGTTGTGCAGCCTGCTGCTGGTGATAGCTACAGGCTAGTTAGTCTGACATATTGCTAGCTGATTGTTGTACCTAGAAGCCTGTAGCTAACGATGTTACAGACATAACTGAATTTTACTTGCTGTGGTGGGTTGTGTTTAGCGTGTGTGGGTGCAGTTAAAGAGGGGGCCGGTTCTGGTACACTGGAACACAGTGTTGAGCCTTTCTCAGTGTCATGGGCCCAACTCAACCAAACAGTAGTTACTGAGACGGGGCCCTGTAGACCTGCCTGCACTCCTACACTCACAACTTCCTTTTTAAACCATGTTCTTTTCTTTGGTAAAACAGGACAAGATATATAATTCAGGAAACATTTCTCCTACCTGCGGGGTACTAGCTAAGCAGTGCCTCTTGGTAAGTCAAATGGAAACAGATATACAGCGATGGTGGCTGGAAGACTGTGCGGGCCTTGAGATTGAAGCCAGCTGGGTCTATCGCTGTAGTTTAGCGTAGGCAGATAAAGCGCAGATACACGGCCCAGTCAGGCTGCGGAGTATCTGCTCTTTGTTTAGGTGAGAGTAATATTAAAGGGGACTTTAAAGGAACGTTAGGTCAGCGATATACAGTGATGTTGCCCGTCAGAGGGCTCAGTAGATTTATGACAGCACAGTCTGGAGACATGTGGCCTGTTGCGGCTCGGGCCATGAGAAGGTAGAAATTGAGCCCAACCCGAACCCGACAGGCATTGTGTTTTTAGGTCCAAACCCGACCTGAGCCCAACAGTTGATGTAAGATGAAGCACTGAGTTTGTGTTACCCTGTCATGCAGTTTTTTGTTACCATGGTCACCACCTGCCTCTTCACCTTGATTACACATGTGTGGGCACCTCGTAATGACCATCAAAAGGCATTGTTTTATGTAGGCTATAGGTAGATTGGTTAAACAAGCATGCATTATAGAATGTCATTAGCAGTTATTCACACTTTCATGCTGCTGCTGCTGCCTTTTGTTCAGCTGATGTGTCCAAACCAGAGCTTAATTTCTGAATTTCGTCTGAACCTGGTGGTCTTGACCTGGTGGAACTGGGCCGGGAACCCACCCCTCTCATCAATTACTCACCTTCTATTGTCTAGACTGAAGGACATTGAAGCTTTTTCAAGCTCACAAGAGACGGTCAAAAAGTCATTGGAAACACTGGATTACTACATTTCCTATAATGCAACCTGCTTCCTAAATTCTTTCAGACCCCACACCCCCAGTTTGTTAGGCAGACATCCTGTTAAAAACGTTATGTCTTTAAGCCCAAGTTATGACATCATCAGGGTTAAAGTAGTATTTCTCATTTTAAACTTAATATATACAGTAAAATTGGTTTGGTGCCCCTTTAACACCAGCAAATTGATATTGAAATTTTGAGGTTAAAAAAAAAATGGTCAAAGTATGCAGCATAATCCAAGTTCCAAACACATTTATCATCACATACAACATCAAATATGACAGCTTCACATCAAAACATATATCAAATGTCAAATATGAGAAGCTTATTACTGTATAACTAACTTCAGTGAGAGCCTGTCTTGAATTTTCTCCCAGTGGGAAGTACAAATATACTGTACAGTATACAGTATATATTATAAGGCTTAAAGGTTGTAAGCCCGTCTGACATCCACCTCTAACTGCCTGCCAGACTGCATTAATGTAATTCCCCTGTCTGACAGAGAAAAGAATCTGACTGTATTATTGACCAGTAGGCCATTAGAAGCAACTTTAAGATTTATAGAACTCATATAGCTGCTTCCTGATTCTGACGTGACTCTGTGGGACCTCCACTCCTTCAGGAGATGGCTTAATAGTTGCCATTCGGTCAGACTCCATCCCTGGCTTCAGCACTTTCTTATGTTTGGCACAAAACAGACATACATCTGTTGCTAAGATACTGTAGTGATGTGAATGTGCGCGTTTTTTGTGCTCTCACCATCATTCAGTATCCGCGCCTGCCTTTCTTTCTTGTTTCCATCTAGAGCAGAAACAGCGTTGCTCTTATTTCTGTTCTTTCCACCCATTCTGCTGCAATCCATTCAACCACCAACACTAAAGATAAGACTGGAAATGCATCCACAGCCACACACACACATGATTTTACTGGTTATCTTCTATACATTAAGGCAGCTAACTGCAGGCAAATAATGTCTTACTTATTTTTTGTTATATTATTTTTTCCCAGTTGACATCTGTACCACTAAGCATAGAAGAACTTCAAAATCCACAGTGCCAGTTTAAGCAGGTAACAAATTGCCTCAGCAAATATTAGTCAAAGATGATTTATTTTCCTCTAGTGAAATAAGGATAGGTCGTATTCACAGGCAGGTCCAGCTCATTTATTATCATTGCACGGTGCAAATCTTTTCACTTGGATAATTAAGTTTTTTAAATCCAGTGATGCATTTTTGGCTTGCAAGAATCTGCGCTGGACTGATTCCACTTCATAACAACTTTTTTTGTTTCTTTGTTTGCCAATTTAAAAGCCTTCATTTTAGTGAATCAGTTTTCTGCCTCAAGTATGTGACACATAGTAATTAACCTCCAGAAGCACAGTAGGTCTATACTAAGTAAGCAGTAAGTAAGACAGTAAGCAGATAAACAATTTACTGTTTTACATTTCTTAATCTCTGGAACTCTGTACAGCAGAATTCTTTCATCATTCTTTTAAAGTCCAACTGAAATTAAAAGTCACTTACTTGGTCAAAAGCTTACGTCGACTGCTTCCAGCATTTGTGTTTCCCAGTGGTTTTGATTTTGTGGTGTAGCCTGATATAGTCAGTGCTGCAATTGAATTGGTGCAACATCTCTGCACAAAAATGTCACTCAACTTTTTTTATTTGTATTTTTTATTTTTTGTCATTGTCTTGTTCCAGCTGTGATCTTGCCACTCCCTACATCACTGTGTGACTGCACATTATTCAGCTGTTGTGATTTGGATCACAGAGTAACGCACAACTTGCTGATGTTACAGGACATCAGCAAAGGAATGCTAAATGGTAAAAGGACTGTATTTATATAGCACTTTTCTAGTTGTATCGACCATTCAAAGCGCTTTACACTACGTGTCACATTCACCCATTCACGCACACATTCATACAGCGCTTGCTCTACACACAGAGCACTCTGACACATCCACACCCATTCACACACCAATGACACACATCAGGGGCAACGTGGGGTTCAGTATCTTGCCCAAGGACACTTCGGCACGGACTGGAGAAGCCGGGGATCGAATCACTGACCTTCCGATTAGTGGGCGACCCGCTCTACCTCCTGAACCTCAGCCGCCCCAAAGGAAAGATGGCTAGTTTAGACCCCACTCATCTGTATAATGCAATGTGAACACAGCACAGCACAGAATCTAGACTAACTAGTTACTATTTTCTGCATAGAATATGAACTTGACTGTTCAATGGGTTCTCCAGCATGTTGAATGTCTTAAGGGGACACATGAGTTAAACCATTAAATGGTTGAGAGCTAATGCTACAGAATGTGGACGAGTTGAAATCAGGGGAAATTTAATTTTTGTATCAACAGCCATTGGATGCAGTAAATGCTACAAGTCTCCTTGTTTAGTAAGAGCCACTCTAATTTGCATCTCCTGCTGTGCATGCATAGCAAGTATAGTATGCATGTATAGTTAAGGGCACTCAAGGTTTAATGTTTTTTGTAATCATAGTTCCTTTAATTATCTTTAGTTGTCTTTCTCCTTGACCTTATGTTGAAGTCTTTTTTTCTTACCATATTTGATATGAGGGACTTGTAATGGAACAATCACTAATAGAAAGAAATGCTCGCTGTTTTCGGGGCAGCTCCTGATGCCTTTTAAAGTAGACAAACGAAGATGTTTTGTTGTACCTCACAAAGCTCCCCTTGCATGACCGGCAAATAAAAACAGTGAGCGCAGCTGGGAATCAGTATGATGCAGGGCAGAGTCATGGCGAAGGTGTTTCAAGCATAAACCCATCCATTACTGTCTCCTCTAATTAACTGTGGAGAAAAATGAAGAGTTTACTGACCTTGTTCAATCAAAATAAGCCTTGAACTGGCTTAACCCCCAGCCGTCTTTACTTGGTGTCTGTCTGTGCTTTGTGATATTAAATTGCTTTAATGCAATGTGGATACGTCTTAAACTTAAAGGGAGAAGAAAAACTTCCAGTAAGCTGTTATTTCAGCCCACTTGTGGGTGTGTTGGTGGTGAATGATTTATGATGAGCAGTGGAATTAAAGGCCCCAGCAGATTTAAGATTTAACAAGAAGGTTGCAGGGTGGATATAAAAGGTGGATGAACTTTAATCTCCCACCTGCTGATAGAAGCTCTTGCCTCATCCTGGTTGGGGCAGTGCAGCCACAGTTCCAGGCTACTGCTGTAATGCACTTGTCAGGCTGAAGCGGTCTGACTTTTGTGTACGACTACGTGCCCTAGTTCAAAGTTAATACTATTTTTGCCCATGTCCTATCATCTGTCTCGTACATCAGAAGTTTATCAGTCAAAGTCTTGGGCTGTAAAATGTCAGCCTCCAAATAAAGGGCTTCTTGAAGTAAATTATTTTTTTACGTTGTGAGAACACAATGAATAATTAATATTCCTTAATATTCCATGCTAGGAACTGCTACAGTGATACATCTAACAGGGCTTCCTGTATGTAAGGCTTTTAATGAATGCTGGATCAATTTTTTGCCACTCACCTTGGGATTTGTCTCCCTCAGACTCTTCCTCTTTCCTGTTTGAGTGTTTGTTGCATATATATACACTGACTGCAATTTAAGATTCAATAGGAGTTGTGGGTCTTTCCAAGCTGAACAGGAGGAAAGAATAGATTCAGTTTTAATTCTTCCCACATTTGTTCATTGGTTTGGTGTACTCTGATTCCTTTAGTGTCCATTTATGCCAATAAAACTGTTATGGTGATTAGCAGGACCGTTCACCTGGCAATAAGAAAATTATTTTTTACCAAGAAGCGGCATGATAGGCAAAGAGATAAACACACCTGATACACATAGGTGAAGAAATGTGTTCTTTCGCAGAATGTTTAGTGCTTCTAAATTATCATCTTCAAATCATGGATTTGAGCCGTTGACTGTATTGTGAGAATAATGCCCATAAAACATTAAATGTACACAGCATCATCATCATGTTTTATAATTTCCTACATTTAAAAAGACACCAATTCTATGTCCCCTATACAGCATGTGGACTATCAAATGTCATATGATTTTAATATGATCTTGTAGCACTCACCAGCTTACACATTTATTTCACTAGCTGTGGCTCCTGCTGGTCCAATTTATTGTTGGATATGTTGTAAAGAAGTAGTTTTACATCATGAGGGATTTTATAACACAATACTCAGCCTGTAAGAAAACATTATTAGACTGTACACTACAGAGCTGTAGCCAAACAACAGACAGAGGCTTCCAGTTGAGGATTAGTGGAACTCTCTCTGCCAAGTGATGGGGATTTACTACTACTACTACTACTACACAAGATCACAACTTAATGTGTCTTTGAGTGTGTCTCTGCAGATGCTCAGTTGTGGTGTGTGTCGTGTGAGTGAGTTTTCCTTTTTTGTTTTCTCATTGATAAAGTTTCTGCTTAAACAAGGACATGAGACAAATTCTGTAGAAGTCATTGGAAACAATTAGAAAGTTAAGCTAACTGATTAACTAGGTGTCCAGTGAGTCCAGGTGACATCCAATTAAAGTACCAATTATGTTTGCCTTTCTTTGGTGGTGTGCTGAGTCAGTCACAATATTAACATCAGGTTTGTGTTGGCTGTCAAATGCTGAGGTGTTAGCTATAATTTGACGTATCCAGGAAGTTTCATTAATGAATGTCATTCCACTTCTCACCATTAACTTTCTCCAACCAATACATTCTCTTTTTGCTGAATTTATTACATCTGACATTAAAAAAAACAGCAATTAGATCCATTCACTCTTGAAACACGTGCTGTTATCAGTTCTTCTCACTTTTAATTTCCTGTCTCTCTAGGTGACGCGCAGTCCTTCTTGCTCCATCACCCCCCCCCCCCCCCCCCCCGCGCTGTGTATTTCTGGAGTGTATTTATTTCCGAGTGAAAATGAAAGTGTGAAACTTGTCAGCTTGAGTGAGCATGTTATTATAACATTGCCAGAACAGAGGTGATGGAGGAGGCAAATGGGTTGTAAAGTTTTCCATTCAGGATGTCAGACAGCAAAGTGTGAAATTCAAAATGTGTTTCATCTCCCCTGACCTGCTTTGCCCGACGTCTTTTGAACCCGACGTTGCTGCGGTGGCTTGATTGGGTCGTGTCTTTGTTGTAACTTTATGTGTGTATGTGACTTTTACAGTGCAGTTACCCATTTTGTACTGTGAATGTCAGCCTGCAGTGTAACCTACACTGAATGTGGTTTCACTGTAGCATCTATATAGTGCCGACAGAATTTTATAGACAGGTTTAGAAATGAGATAATTTAAACAACTTGTGATATCTTTGAATGAAATGGCCTGTAATTGTAAGAACTTTAAGTTTAGTACTTTCTTACTTTTTTACAGAGCCTCTCTGGTGACATTTGAAGGGGAAAAAAAATTCTGTTCCCACGAGTTAATAACAAGTGGGAACGAGATCCTATTCGGTGGTCATGTGTGAACAAGATCAATGACTCATGGCCACAATGAAATTATTATAAGTCTGTTGTTTATTGACTTTCTGGTAGGGGTGTAATCAGTAGCCGCTTGCAAACTGAAAAAAAATGGATAATTTTGACTTGATTTCATTTTATTTTAACCTTGAAATGAATTACAATGACATGCCTCAGTCACTCACCATTAGGCATGGAGTAATTATTAGCACGAGACACTTAATTTGATTACGTTCCCACGCATTAAAAGAACCGTGGCCACAGAACGGGATCTTGTTCCCACGTGTTATGAACTCACGGCCGTGCAATATTTTTTGTTCTTCATTTGTCATCAGAGGGGCTCCGTAATTTTCTGCACTTCATATGTGGTCAAACACGTGAGTAGTTGTTGGGCAAGATACTGAACCCCAAATTGCCGATATGTGTGCATCGGTGTGCGAATGTGTGTGTCTGTTTATAGAAAGCACATTGTATAGAACATGTGCTGTATGAATGTGTGTGTGAATGGGGTGAATGTGATCTTTAGTGTGAAGCGCTTTGAGTGGTCGAAAAGACTAGAAAAGCGCTATATAAGTACAGTCCATTGTGTGAAGGTGCCTGGTACAACATGGAAAATGAAAGGCTTTTTCATGTACTTGATCAAAGAAACACTGTACTGTACATGTTTCTTTGATCAAGTACATGTGGACAGACAAAGCTATGTTCCATGTGTCTTATCTGGGGAGAGTGACAAATGAGTTTACATTACAGTCTAGCCATGTGTATGTCTACACCAGCTCATGTTCAAATCAGAGGCACTTTTCGCAAAAAATAATTAAAATTAGGGTCTCATTTCGAACCTATAAAATTTAGTTTTTTAGTTTTTAATAAATCAAAACAGTCATTAAAAAAAAAAATCTTCTAGAAGAGATCTGGCTGATGGAGAAACAACCAGTGCTCGAGGCTTGAAGACTGTTCACATGTGCGTAAGAGTTGACTGTCACTTTTTATTCAAAATGTAGGGATGGGGCAGTGCACTTAAGATAGTGTTACCACCTCCACCAGTACACAAGGGTCCACTGGGGTCTGTGTGATATAAATTTCATTATCAAAGGGTGTACATAAGGCTCTGTCCGTAGTGTTCACAGCCGTCCATGTGACCACCCACAAGGGAGTGTAACTGAGGCCTTAACGGGTTGTATTAAAACTGCACACAAGAGAGGACAGCGCTGAGAAGTCCCTCAGCTAAGTCTGAGCTTGGGTCTTTTAAAGATTCCTGAAGGGAAGCCAGTGATTAAATTGTGCCCTCTCATTAATCAAAGGATGGATGTGCATTGGGGCGGCAGAGCGTGAAGTCATGTCTTCTTTTTGACTGTGCCCACTGTGTGATATCAAAGAGGTGCTCCAGTCTGAGAGCCGTTTAAACATGAATGAAACACTGAGCAGCAAAACCCCCCAGACCTACCAAGAAGCTCTGGCTTATTTTTCCTCTCACACTGTTAGTTCCCCTCCTCTGTGCCCTCCCACTGTTAGTCACTCATCATCCATTTTTCTTTTTGTAAGCTGGACTCTAGTATAAACCTTTTGAAATGATTTCTAACTGCAGAGGAACATAAAAACTGACGATGCTCTACTTTTCTTAAATTTTAAAGATTAATGGTCCTGATTGCCACTTGAGATTCCCTTGAAAGTTTGAAGTTTTTGGGTAGGGAAGGCCAGGAGGGCTGTCTTCCAGTAATTCTCTTGAGATAGCCAGGCAGTGGATAGCCAGATGCTGAGAAGAGAATATTATTGTGGATTATTTTATCCTCAGATTATTAACAGCATGCTCACAGTCCTGTAGGCTGTTGGACAGGCTTCTGAAGACTCCTGATAATGAAGCAAGCTGCCTCTTCCCTACAACAACCAAAATGCTGCCTATTGCAATTTCACCTTATCTGTTGCTGCTGTACTGCCCAACATTGCCCTTTGGGATTAATAAAGATCAAATGGCCCAAAATTGTACTAGATTGAAAAGGCACAATCATGAGTAGTGATGAAAAGTTTTTGTTCGTGCTGGACCATGTTCGGTTGTGTTTATAAGCTGTAGTTATGAAAAGAGCTGGGAAATGTAGTGTTTTTCACTACAGATGTCCTGTTTGGCTTGCGGTATGACAGACGAATGATCGACTTGCAAGTTAATTTGAAGCATAATTGCGAGTCTGTTGTTTCTACATGAAAATAATAATAATGAATCATGATTAAATGATGTAGTTGGTTGTTGTGACTTGCTGTTAAGGTCACATTAAGGGTCCTGCTTTTCAAACCAGTCAAGAAAAGTCAGTTCATGTAGATTTCTATTGAAAAGAAAATCACCAGTTTACATCAGATGTTACATCAGTGGTATACTTAACATGTGTCAACATGTTTAAAAAACTATCATGACATTCATAAGTTGATAAGACCTACACTTAAGGTAATAATGAAAAGCTGCCTGTAAGTCACATCTGACCATGTTTTGATCTTTGACTGACAACTCCTGTTACTGCTGTTGACAGCTCATCACTGTAGCCGCTTAAGATAATGTTAGCCTCACAGACATTTTCAACTCTGACCTGAGCATTGAGCAATAAACGATTTTACAGAATTGTAAATATTGTGGAAAAATTGTAATTGAAAGGGTCGATGCTGTGAAATTCCAACAACAATCCGATCCCCACCAGTCGCTGCCTATTTACACTCTGTTAGTACCAAGCTAGCTGCTAACCATCCGAAAATTTAAGACATTACTATGTGTGGGTAAATTTAAACTGTAGTTGAAAGTGGCACATTTAGCGTGAGGATGAAATGCACATTCACTGATAACTCAGTCACAATGAAGGATTCTAGCACTAATTTGGCACAGTCAGCAACTGCCCTGCTTGCATATTATTAAACTATCTTCCCTCTTCCCTTGGTGGGTTGTAATTGAATGGTTATGGTTTGACCCTCATCAGTGTTACTACTTCACACGAATCAGAGTAAGGTTTCTGCTCCATAAGAGAGGGAAAGTTTTTCTGCAGAGACCACAGTTCTGAGTGACCTCACACTCTGTGCCAGCCACTCGTAAAATGTCCTTCTTGGTGCTTCATCAGCGTGTTCCTCTGTAAATAGTCGTGGAGGCTGTTCTTAAGTAACACGTTGTTTGTGGGTAACAGGCGCCTTGGGAAATGTTTCACATAATGGTGCATGTCCACTTTTTCTCAGTGGATGTTCCTGGTGCCTCAGCAATAAACCTGAGGCACATTTTATAAAATGGGTTCAACCAAATGGGCCGTGTTTGTTAAACTAAAGGGAACACAGCGCAGTAGGGGATGAATTCTGCCCCAGGCACCCTAACAGATTTTGAGCTGTGTTACTGTATGTACTGTTTGTGCTGATTTTGCAGTATTTGTTCTACAATAGGTTGAGATGAATTATTTAAGCTTTCACATCATTTGTTCTACATAAGGGGTTACCGTATGGATTCGCAAGTAGTCATGAGATTTCTTATGGCCTGTCACACTCTCTAGGGTACTGTGCTATTTTTTCATTCACATACCTACAGTAGTCACACTAACCTGCTTGGAAAGAGGAGCAATTTTCTGCTCCTTTTTCTTTGTTTAAAGATTTAGCTTTCCTCAGATATTACACAGGGATGTTGTGTTGGATACATTTTATTATTACCTAAAATAAATACTGGGTCTAGACTTCTTTTGTAAAATCTAGGTCTGCTTTTTCCAGGAGGTTGAACTTTTGGTTTCAATGCAAGGTAGTGCAACAGAAACGATTTAAATGTTAGATGTGAGAATCACTACAGCTCTGTCTGAGCAGGCGTTCAGACTGAAAATAGCACCCATTTAAATAAAAAATGCTCCAGTTACTAGTGTGAAGATGAAATAGGATTCGGGAAGGCCAGATTGAATAATACCAACTCTGAAGGTTGTTACACTGGCAGTCATTATATCCTTCATCTCAATGATAGTAACATTACAATTACTAGGTTCTCATTAATAACTATTCTTACAGGAGTGTGCGCTCGCACTGACCAAAGCTGACATTGCCTCAAAAATTTGTGAGGTTTAACATTTCTGCAAAACAACTGTGCATTTTTTGTTTGGTGAGTTTTGTTTTTTTCTTTTGTTGTTGCGTTAAATTAATTTCCCTCCAAAAAGACTCGGGCAGGTATTAATATTTCAAAAACAGTTTTAAAGGTCTTGAATACTTTTTCATCTACATTTTATTTTGTATGCAGTTGGCAGTATGGCTGTTTAGAGCATCTGTACTGTATTCAACTACAGGTGAGAGTGGATGTCAGTGGATTGTGCTGCAGGAGGCTGTTAAATCCTTTTTCACTGGGTTTCAGTCAGCATCATCAGACCAGTAGCAAACACTATACAGCTACACAGTTGTCAGGAAGTTCATACATGTATAATGAGTGTCAGTTTTAGCAAAAACTTAAACTAATTACTTTTTAATTGGTTACTCCATCCATTTTCTGCCACCTGTCTGAGTCCAGGTCACATTAATTAATTAGTTATATTACTACACATTATTGTTATATGTAGCTGGGAAGTACAGACAAAAATGGGAAATAAATGTCAATATATTCATGTACTTAATAAATAATTGTCAGACTTATTGTCCCTGCTGGTTTTCCATTATTAAATTACATTCTTTGTGGTAGATAAGGTCTTTAAAAGTCTTAAATTGAATTTGGAGAACTCTGTAGAAACCCCAGAGATGACTATATATATATATATAGATGTAGTAATACTAATGGTGTGGACACAGGTGTAGCCTCTTTGAAAAGTGTAATGGAGGTTCAAGTAAGGCTGCTGAACCACATGTAAATTTCACAATATGTTTCACTTGTAATGGAAATCTGTGGTCAGACTTGATATTCCTGCAGCTCTCTAAGTTGAATAAGTAGAATTCATATCTCGTTGCACCTGGTCCACCATGGTGTGCCATGGCTTACAATATATATTACAGATTTTGTAAGTACAGCACACCTTGATGAATGAGGTCCATGGTGTGAAAGTAATTTTTCCATTAAAAACTCAACTAACAATTCTTTCCCACCAGTTCTGTTTCCCAGAATTCATTTGTCATCTCTCTCATGCTGGCATCATTACTACATTTCTTGAGAAGGGTGTATTTCCAGCAGCAAGTGCAGCCTGTTGTTCTTGGCACCCGAGATTCATTAGAGTAAAACTGGTTGTAACATTGGGCAGTTTGTCAGGAGCATCGAGAAAATCACACAGATCAGTGCAGAAATAATGTCTTCCTCTTGTATTACATGTAAGCTACTGTGAGTGAAAGAAGAAACTGTTCATTGTTTCTCTGATGGTACGATCTCTGTCATAGTCAGCAGCTACATAAAATCAAAAGAGCCAAACACAAAACCTGTTCGACTGGTTCTTCATCCACACTCAATAACAACATTTAGAGCCACATCCACCCTATCCTCCCATTTCAGATCTGTTTTCAGATGTCCCATATCCCAGAGAAAGCCAATTCATCCTGCGCTCATCACTCAGCACCACTTTTTTCTTCTCTCTAAAGTGCAGATTTTCTTCCAGGGGAAAATGTTTCACTTCTTTATTCTCTGACAGCTCAGGATACTCACCTCCAGTCTGGTGAAGCTTTACCCCTGGCCTGATGAAACCATTCTGGCTGTTTGCACCGTTGTCTTGTCTGGTCATTTCAGTGCAGGACCCACAAAATTGAGTTTTGCGGAGTTTTAAACGAACAACTCCAAGCGGCTCTAATAACTCTTTGAAAAAATTCAACTTCGTCTCCAGAAATCATCCAAAGTGACGTCAGTAAGCTGAGTACAGCACCCTCATGTCTGCCAGCCAGCCAGTCTGTGATGCTTTATGCAAAAGAACCACCGGGAGAAGCGAGGCAAAACATCTGACAATCTGACTGGACGGAGCTCTTTCTTGTATTCTGTTTAGTACACCATTTTTATTTTACTCTTGAGATTTTTATGTTCTACATATGGTGTACAGGGATTTTCAACAAAAAAGGCACATTTCCCTTATATGATGTAGTTTTGGCCAAAAGGGAACTATTCTTACATCAAAGTCTTGATTTATGCAGTTTTATCTAAATATTTGCTGCTCTATCTGTCTCCTTCACCAGGTGTACTCCACAAAACTTGAGGCTAACTTTCCCAGAACCCCTGTTGTCTGATAGCGGGTCAATCCCAATGAGTGCCTGCGTCAGTGAATTTGCAACGGCAGGGACTCAGTCTGTCTGCCATGTTACGGAATATTGGCGTAGCTAGCCTAAATGAGCATGACCAGAGAGTTTGGTGAAATGAGTATGGAGGCTAGCTTGTGCTAAATACTTTGGTACAGTGTACAGCTGAAAGCGGTGATGATCATGGTAGTTGTTAAGTGACCAAGATGTTAGCTTGCTCCTTTGGAAGGCTGAGCTAAGCATTCATGTTAGCAGTGAGGAGGGGGACAGAAGCAAGAGAAAGAATTTGACTGAAGAGTAATGCTGCGTCAGCTCCTCTCATGGAGAAGGTGTACAGCCCTGCCATGACTTGAACTGCCACTCAGTGTTGGTTTGTGTAATGCTAACGTCCAGTGGTTCCAAAAGTGAGTGGTACAGCACCCTGGGGTGCCTTGAGGACAGCCAATGGATGCTGTATTCATTTCATTGTTGATTTATTGTTTGTTTGTTGGCTTGTTTGCTTGTTTTAAACCCAGTTAAATATACAGATTTGCAGTTATCTTCCACCAAATGCATATAATAATGCAACACACTTTACAGCGCATTAGTTTTCCAGGTGCACAGCAGTCATATTGTCACTGTAAATATAGTTCAGAGAAATGCTGATACAAGAACTAAGGAACTAAAATCAGAGTTAACAGTGGAAACTGCTTAATATACAGCCTTTCAGACTGGAGGCTCTGGCTGCTTTTGTGAGACAGATTCATGGGGGATGGGGGTGGCAGGGTTGGTGGGGCGGTGCCTTTACAGAAAAATTCCTTTGTAGGGGTGCCATGGTTTAAAAATTTTGAGAGCCACTGATGTATAGACTTCTGAAACCAACGCTAAGAGAGGGTTCGCTATTGTGAGACACCAAAAGGAATGTTTGAAAGAGAACTACAGTCACTGTTCCCAGGTTTTACATAAGCAATACCATATAAAGAATGATTCAGTGTGATGCACAATACATACAACACATTATAATGTTGCAAAGGCAGTGGATTCTTTCTCACTTTTTGTCACTCAAGCAGGGTCTGTGCTGATATATATTCACTGAGGCATAATCAGTGGTATAATGGACTGTGTTAGAATCAAAGTCTTTTCAAACTCTAATAATGACAGAGCTATTATTGTGGTGCCATCACTTCAACAGGGCAGTTTTGTCTGGAGCTCTATTGCATTTCCACGGCATTATGCAAAATGAGACTAAATGTGAATCTGAAGTCAGTTTGGGAAATGAAGGAAATGAAGCTTTACTTCAGTCAGCAAAGTCAGTGAGAGCATGTCTCTCTGTAGCTGATAGAACTGTGCTGAAAAAAGGGTTGTTTCAAGATTATGTAACACTTACCAGAACTACACTTTTACCGTGTCTAAATGCGGTTTTGAAGCCTAAAATTAATAATCAGTTCACAGTAGACACCTCTACCACTGTTTTAAAAGCCACCCAGTATCTCAGTGCCGTCTTGCCGGGGTTTCTAAACCTCCCTGACTGTAAACTGTCTGTTAGTGATGGCTTGTTTGTTTGCACTGAACCTTGACCACCCACCGCAACTCAAATTTTCCCAATTAAATAATAGATGCTTTCACACTATAGAAGTTCTCCAGTGTCAACTTTTCTCAATAAGCAGTTTGTGCGGCTACAGTAAAATTATCATACTTGACATTCATCACCTCATCAAATTGCAGTGCAGCTGCCCCCTCACAGCTTAGCCAGTGTGACTTCAGTTGATTTTGTTGTGGCCTGTACATAAGTGGTACTTAGCAAAATAAGATTAAATGAGCTGCTTACCACACGATATAAGATTTTATTCTTTTGAGAATTTAATAAAAAAAAAAAAAAAGGACTGTTTGCTAGACACAAGTGAGACACACACACACACACACAGTGATTGCTGGTAATACAGTCATGGTGTTTACAGCTGCTTTGCCTTGTGAAAACACCTCAGCCTTGCTTAGTAATGGCATGGTTACGTAACATGATATGCAGTATTTAGATTTTTTTCACACCACATCTGTAGGCAAACATTTATAAGTGCATGTGGGGGAGAGCATATTTCTGCTCATCTAATCAAATCATATTGATTAATTGGAAAATAATCTTCATCTCGATGTTTTGTGTTTTGTGTTAGGACCAGGAACTGTAGAACCACTGTAAAAACCTGATTATTTAAATCCCACTGCTTATCTTCCCCCTCTCTGAGAAACAGAATCAAACCGGCCGGGCTGGTTGGTCTCATCAGCGTTCACTGCCTTTTGTTCAGTGTGTGCTTTGACTGAGATGAAAGGGAAAAATAAAAATATAGCTCATCTTGGCGCTCTGTGAATTGGACTCTCTCGCTTTCTTCCTCTCACTCTCTGTCTTGCCGCACTCTTTTCTCCCACCCCGGTAGCTTTTTTATTCTTCTTCTCCAGGCTATAGTTCTGCGTGGAACTGGCTATCTACTCTGGCACCCTGCCCTCATACTGGGGATTAACAGAGAGCCTTGTATATGGACTAGATGTTCTCATGAAATGTATGTCCTTCTACTGCTTTTAATCATTCAGTGTGAAATCTCAATTCCTCCACAGAGCCTGTTATGTAATTATTGCTAGTCTTAATTATTCCTGTCTTGCACTGGTTATTTGTGGATATTATACTTAAAGAATTGTATTAACCCTTATCTGTCTACAGTATGATGGATTAAATGAGTTCTAATAATTTAAATTTACTAATTATTAGCATTAATGCAGGGTGTTGTGTGTCAGTTTTACAAAGCAACTGGATAAAATATGTAACAGTTTATAGATCTGGTCCATTTAAGAAAAATATCCAGTTTCAAAGGGCCAGTAAAACCTTCCTTCAACAGTGACAGCTCCATTTAAATTGTCAGTACATGCAGATAAACAGTGAAAATCTCCTGCCAGTTAACATGGCAGCTGAAAGCACATTGGCTTGAGCTACACAGCTGATATGCATCTTTTCCAGGCAGGCCTTCTGTGCCTGAATCTGTTTTGGCTCTAAAGCAGCAATAATCATTAGTGAAGATGTCAGCCAAAAGACAGAACCAAAATTAACCACAATTAACAATTTTGATGTGATGGGTTGTTTTTGAAAACCTGGCTTCTTTTTATTTTTTATTTTTATTTTTATTTTATTTTTTTCCCTTCTCCCCACGTTTTGCCTGGAGGTTGTTTGGACTGGATGCAGCCTGATATATTAATGGCATGGGATGTTTAAAGTCTTGTTATATTTTTATTTTTATGTGTGAGGTAAAAGTTAATCTACAGTACACATTTTATCATGGTACATGTAGTCTAATGCTGAACACTGTTCTTGCAGATTAGGCATGCCTAACACCTACATCTCGTTAACAGTGAAACGTAAAAAGATTGCTATTAAACACTATCAGGATGAGAGGTTCGTTGTGATGTTCATTACATTTGAGTAGCTGGTATTTGGAACAGTTCACTCCTCATTTTCTAATGGAGAAGATGAAGGGGGTGTAAAGGGGAAAATAAGGCTGTTATCTCCATGCATGTATTGTAAGTTAGGCTCCATGAGCTTTCCAATTAGAACATCTGTACCCGAGGGCCCTGTTGTGGGTAATTGTTTTTAAGGATCGGCTGATGTCCTGAAGACTGCTTTATGAAAGCTGTTGTCTTCAGCTCACACATAGATGATGCTTTGCTATTGTACCAAAGCCGGGGTTTTTTTCCCCCCTTAAAGGCAAAGCTTTCGTATCTCTCCTCTGCTGCAGGGCATGTTGATGCTCGCTGCAGATTAATTAAATGTCTACCACTACAGCTGGAATTTATGCAGGTGCCTGACATTCAGGGTAAGAGTGAAACAAACAGCCTAATTGAATTTAGCTTGTCACTTAAAAACTGTTATGCCTCTGCACCTGATTCATATCTAAACGCAGCTGGCTACATTGACTCTGCGCCTTTTCCTGACATGTAGTCAGAGCTGCATTTATTAGACCGGGCTTCGTAATTATGTGATTTGTCAGGTACAAACAGTCTTCGGCAGCTGTAGCCAGCTCGGTTGTTTGAGCGAACAAATCCCGTTTCTTTCTGCTGTGCTGTCCAGAGATTGTACTCAGACAAACTGCTGCTGGAAAGGTAACTTAGAGTTTGTTGGAGTCATTATAAGGTCAGCTGTCACATAATTTGAGGAGGTAAGGTTTGTGAGTGTGCACAGTGTTTCCCTCTAGAGAGGCTTATATAGGAACATTGGGGTGTTAGCTTGTAGAAAGTTAAAACTGTGCTACTGCAGTGCCCCTATGTGTGCCCATTAAGTCTGACTGATACACGTGCATAGCTGATAATAGTGGCCCATTTCAGCTTTTACAGTACAGGTATTATGTATATGTCAGCTGATTTATAACAGCTAATTGCAGTATAGAAGGTCTACTGTAATTTAGAAAGTTTGTCCAGCAGAGAGCACAGACAAGTTTATTGTATTGGATTTTTTTAAGCTCTCAAATGTCAGCATCAGTAATCTGCCTCAAAAACCCAGAATTCGTTGGGCTCCAGCGCCCATGTTATTTTTGTGTAGAGTCTTTACCATTGCATCGGTAGAATATGTAGGAGGCCAACACGCATTACACAGCATTAGCTTTTTCTTCTCTGACGTCCCTATCATCAGGACGATATCATTTGCCAGTGCCCTCCAAAAGCATGACACAGCACTGTTGAAGGACACAAGCATTTTCTGATCTTAGACTGCTGTGGTTAAGGTTTGGCTAGGTCTTAGCAAAACACATTGCTTAGTCAGGGTTAGAGAAAAGAATTTCTGGATGTGATAACGCTGTTAGAGACCTACTTTAACCTCTGTGCCTTCCCTTAATGATCCAGTCGAAGCTGAGCATGACTTCCTTAAAGGAAGTTCCTTTTCTTACATGTATTCACTATTATTTTTGAATGAGTTCAGTGTTGGCCTCAGAGGTAGTGGTAATGGTACAAAACTGTTCTTCATACTCCTCAGCTGTTGTTTTCTGCTCTTCCATTGCCTTTTCTTGACAGTTACCACGGATATTAATCACATAAAACATAACGGTGATTGTCCATTAACGTAGCTGACCATATTGATGCTCCCTTGCATAGTCTGACCATGACTCAGGAGACTATCTAGCTTTCAGCCTCTAATATTAGCTTTCTTGCTGGCCACACTGATAGCTGCTATCGAGGTATCAAAGTAAATACAACTGTGTGCGTGTGTTGTGACGGACAGCTTTAAAGCCTCGTCTCGCCTCATGGAGTCGATCAATCCATCTATCCGACCCATGGGACGTTTTGTCAAGTGCCACCCAGCTGTCCTGTTAGTCTGACAATGAAGCCTGACACCTGAATCCCAAAGATGCTTTGATAAGATGCCACACACAGGAAAGGAGGATTATGAATGTAACACGAATTTAAAAGACACTGACAGCGGTCCACCTCGCTCGGCTGCCTCTTGCGAGCATACCGAATCCACCAGTATGTGTTTTTCTCAGCGGAGCGGCAGGGAGAAGCGGCACAGTGATCCCCGTGCTCCTATTCCCTGATAAACACAGCTCAGCAGTGCAAGAGAGGCAGCAGACTGTGAGGAATAGGAATGCTTACTCAGGCCTTTCACATATATGAAAAGCAGAGGAAAGAAGAATGCATAAGTAGGAAAAACTAAAACTGCAAGTAATCTGACCCAGTTTATTCCTCCTGGCTCGTGGCTCCGAGCTGGTGATGCAGGCAGTTTTTCTATTTATGCTCTTGGTTCGGATTGATCTCACTACGAAGCAAAGAGATGCATCCCAGGGGAAGGTTGGCCTGTTAATAGCCATTGTTTATCACCACCCATACACACACGCATAAGCTATTTTTCCTGACACAGAAAATTGTGTACAGTACGCTTTTTCTGCATGAGGAAAAACAGCTTTTGCTATGCTTGTGTGGACCTTCCATCTTACATCTTCATTCCCAGGTTATGAATACAGTGCATACAAAACGTTTTCAGATAAAATGTTGAATTTATTTTTTGTCGTCTGTGGACTTTCCTTCAACCTGCCTCACATATTTTTACTTTAAAACATGATTGACACTATACCCAGAATAACATCCCCCATCCCCCGAGAACCTGTTCCTTTCAGCTGTACATTTAATGGGTATGTGGGTAGAGCAATAGTGACGGTAAGCGCAAGAGCACAGAGATGCATAAGCAGTGTCAAAGGCTTTAGGTTCTTGAAGGTGTTTTACGTCTCATCCAAAAGGCTTCTTACTGACTGGTGAGGATTCTCTGGCCTAGATATACCATGACTTGCATGACTGAGAGTCTTCACAGGCATACCCAGAATTCTTAGCAATGTTGCACAAAATGGAAAGGGACTAAATAAAAGCATTGTGTTAAAACAACACAAGGAAGTTGCTTTGGTATTAGCCTGTTGTTTCAGATACCAATAATATGATACTGATAAGAAGGTGTGCCATTGACCAATAGCAAACTGTCTTGTCTGTGACTTTTGATGGGAGAGCCCAAGAGGAGGAGGAGGCTATCATAGCATGTTAGCTGTGTTGCACCATTCAGTTTTATTTAATCTTAGCATGTTAACTGCTCCACGAGAGACGAATGGTTTGCTCAGAGTTATGACATTAGGGATGCACCGATTCTAGTCCGATACTAGTACAGGTGTTCAAAATAACAATTTGGCCCATAACCAGTGCTGATACTGATGTTTGAATGAGCACAATTCAATCATACAAATGTATAAAACAACCTTCAATATAACCATCTTTCACGTGACAGCCAGTGGCTGTCATGGGTGGTTATAGTACCACCTAATGGCTCTTCTCTGAATCTGCTGCTGGGTAGGCTACTGTTGTCCAGGTCAGACCTCAAACGACCAACGCAACATTTAGCCACTGCATAATTGAACACAACACAACAGATAAACATCAACCACTGCCACAGGTGAATGTCATCTTATTTGCAGATAGGCCGATGGTAGTCAGCAATATACAATACTAAAGTTCAGCCGATGTATTGGTGCATCCCTGTGTGAGACAGGAGTCAGTGGTTACGAATCAATAAACTGTATGAACTTATTGTCTCATTAGTGACTGAGCTGTATGAATTTGATAGGCTAATGCCATGAGTTGCCAGATAACGTAACATTCTTATTACAGGTTCAGCTTTTTTGTCTGATGACCCTGTATTTGTTTGCTGTTGTCCTTCCAACACAGAGGTTTTATTTAAATGACTTAGATTTTGTGTGTTTGCTTTACTTACTTACTGTAAATGTTTTAGTCACTTAGAAATTCTGTTCTGCTCCAAAGGTCAACACAACCTCATACTGAGCATATAAAATTATACAACCGAACAAGAAAATGCAAGTTAGTCATCGGTGAAGTGAAGCCAAAATAAGCAAATCTAACAAAAAAAATTGCTTTCATGCTTTAGCAAGGGCTAAATACTGAGAAGTAGACTACTACTGTGTTTGTCAGTAGACAGCTGCCAACAATGGAGTCATGAAGAGAAGAGTGCCTCATTAGGAACCACCTCGTCACACTGGGGCAATTAGTCTGCCTGGGAGGAAATGCTTTGAGCACAGACACTGCTCAGTGCTCTCCACCCACTGCATGGACTGATGAGGAGAACGTGGACGGTAGGAAGGTGGGAGTATAAAAGTAGTCATGCTTTCAGAGCTGTAATGGAGCTTTATTTTTAAATTCTAAAAGACATTTTCACTCCAGCCATAATTTGCTTCTGAGCACTACTATCTTTGTTACCATTCAGTATATACCTCGTTTTAATCGGCCTCAGTAACGTAAACCTTATGCAGGATCTGGTATCTGTACACCACTGCCTGTCTTTCTTCAGCTCTTAGAAATTCAGTTTCACGTCCAATCAAATAATATTCATGAGGTTTATGCCTCAGCAGGTATACTATATAAGATTCAGTGGAGTGTTTCTTAATTTTAAAGCTAAAAATCAACATCTAAATTATTCCAGACCCATTGTTTGAACTCAATGGAAGACTCAAAGAGATGTTTTTTTATCATTCTGTAGGGAGTTGCTAGGGCTGTTGGTCTGTGCATGATAATGTCATGATATGTAGATTTGTGGATTTTAAAGCTACATTTCTGCTTTATGCTGTGGAACAAAGGCTCATCTTGAAATTTTATAATGGATGGTAATAGTTTTCAGATTTTTTAAAAGATATTTTATTCAAGGCATAAGCTGCATTACAACTGAAATAAATTGATTTTGATTTGAAGTCTCTCGTAGTTGTTCAATATGGTTGAGATCTGGTGACATCATTGTCATGTTATTCTCACACTCATCAAACCATTCAGTGACCCCTCATACCTTATGGATCGGGGAATTGTCATCCTGAAAGAGACCATTCCCATCAGGATAGATATGTTTCATCATAGGGTAAAGGTGATCAGTTGGATCATCTTTGTATTGATTTGCAGTGATCCTTCTCTCTAAGGGGACAAGTGGACCCAAACCATGGCAGTGAAATCACCCCCACAGCATAACAGAGCCACCTGATCTCCTCACTGTGGGGGTCAAGCTTTCAGGCCTGTACTGTTTTCTTAGTGCACACCAATTATATACCACTTGTGCACTCGCCCACTTGTAGAGAATATGGTGAAGGATGACTCATCTGGCCATATCACTTTTTTCCACATCTCTGTAGACCAGTGCCTTTGGTTTGTGCATCACTGAACTCTCAAATGTGCATTCATCTTTGTGATGAGGAGTTTATGAACAGCAACCCTATTATATCCCCCTCTGTGTAATTGTCGACAGACTGTTCCTGTTGACACAGTCTGATCACATGCTGCATTGACAGTATTAGTCACCTGTGGAAGACTTACTCTGTTTTTCCTTATATATTGCACTAATTCACAAGCATCACAGTCATCAATTGTGCACTGTTGACCACAGTTTCCAACCCTATTTACTGATGTCTTCCCCATACACCTAAATGCAGATGTCTCTGTAGTCACTGTTGTTATTGAAATACAAGGCAATTAAGCAGTCTGTGTAACTGAAGTTCCTGCCATCATCCTTTTCCTTTTGCTGTCTAGATGCAAAATCAGAATCGACTGGGCCTGCTCAGAGCTACATGCAGAATATACATGCCACAGAGCATGATAGAATGTTAATTGCTTAATTGTACCATCTAGTGCACCTGTGTAGAAGCATCTGCATCTGTTATGCTTCTACACTCATTTGTTCAGGATTTTCCTTTAATTTGTCATCCGTCTGTAGGATCCAGTGTGTTTGGAACATGACACATATTTGAGACCAAAAGTCAGGATAACCTAGGTTCTGCTTCTTCAGTTTTGACAAATGTTTTTTAAATGTGTCATTTACATGCTCATCTTTCTTCTAGCAGACACATTTTCCGTCAACTGGCAAATGGACTCTTGATTACATATATAGATTAATGATTAACTTTTCCAAGTGACCAGACTGACCATATGAACACTGAGTCACTTCCCAATGAAAGAACAAACATAATAAATCAAGTGAAGCATGCCGTTTTTGTTGATGGGCATTGATTATGCAGTGTGGCATTCACACTGCTGGGGTTAGAGATTCCATTGCCACTGAGGGTGCTCATGCAAAAATTTGTCAAAGCTGCTTGAGCTTCGGATAGAGGCGTTAAATTTTTCACTTTACTATTTTTAATGTCATTCCTCAGCCCAGCTCGTGTCACCTGTCATATTCAACTCACTTGAGTAGGCTTTAATATTTGGGAGATATGGGAGATAAGGCAGACAGCAGGGACAAAACAGGGGTTTGCATAGCTCTGTTAGAGTGTAGAGACACAAAACTCCAAAGCAAAAAGTCATCCCAAATATTTTATGAGCAGGGACACACTGATCTTATAAATGAATTAAGCAGCTTTGGAACTGGTCCAAACAGAAGCAAAAAAAAGAGAAAGTATCCCAGTCCAGTGAGTTCGTCTTTTAAGAGTTTTCCATCCTGTCTCAAGGACAGTTGGACATTTTATGGTTGTTTATTGGCAAACTGACTGTTACAAGGATCCAACCTTAATGTTTTCAACTAATGTCCCTCCTTGCAAACCAATAAAAAGTAAAGAAACAGATATTTTTTTCTCCCCTGTACTGTCTGAACCAGCTGCAGGGTCCATAGCTCTGAATCCAAATCCATCTCAAGCTTCTGTGAAAAGATCCCCACAGCCTTGTCGAATCTGGCGCTGCCAGTAAGCAGACAGAGAAAAGAAGTAAAGTTATATGAAAGGACGCCAGGGAGCTCTAATCTGATTCTCCTGCCTGTGGCTGAGCCAGAGATGGGGGTGGTTTGATGCAGGCATGAGTGACTGGGGAGGTATAAATGACACTGACAGTGAATCACACAGTTGACACGCTGCATCACACCTTTGTCACACTTGTTGCCCTAAGACATCAGGATTTTTGGGATTGCATTTTTTACAACTCAGTGTCTATAGTTTGATCAAACTTTATGAAGGAAAATAACTCTAATTTACCTTTATTTCATGTGAAAAGTACTTTTTAGTATTAATATCAAAGTGTTCCTCTAGGCAGCCTACACACAAGGAATACTTTTAGTCTATGGGACAGAGTGTCTAAAGTGCATGACATCCATATTGCAAATCACTGTAACACACACATTGTGCTACAAAACAGAAAACCATTTGTAGTCAGTAAAGTTCTAGCCATTAAATTCAGTACAAGCCACAGGGGTTAAAGCCTCAAAATGAAAAATAGCCTTGACCATTAAAGTTGCATCGGACATACTTTCCTATTATTCCTTTATGAGCCACATGTTGCAGCCAACATCAAATAGAAGTTAGTGGCAACGGGGATTAAAAATAAATTAAAGAATGTAAAATGCATTTTGCTTGTATGATAGAGCCAGAGGTATTCAGGATTTTTATGTTTTCCTCTAAACCAGCAGTATTTTAAAACCTACTCAAACCCACAGGGAATTGTCTGTAGTTTTCCTCAGGTTTAAGGACATTTTAGTGTCTTTGAGCTCATTGTTTTGGTTTGTTTTGTTTTTTATCGTTTGGGTTCCCTCTTATTGCTTTCATCAATGTGATTTCTTAGTGACTAGTTGGAGAACATTAGCAGCTAAAGAGCCAGATATTCCCCTCAGGAGTTGGTGGAGACCAAAACAGAGCTGGGCCTGGCCAGTCAGTTTCTGATGAAGATCTTTTCCATTCCTGGCCATCCCCTGGGCCTGCATCTACTCACATATATACTGTTTGAAAAACAATAATTTTGCTAAGTTTTCCTTTCAGTATTACAACTTTTTTGATATCAGATTGCTAAGCTAACTGTATGTCTCTCTAGTCAATAGTGGCTCCAGTTTAGGCAAAGCTATACCTTGATTGCCCAGGTAGGTACCCAGAGCTGCTAAGAACCAGTAACTGCGAAACCTAACCCCCTCTGATATATCAACAATTAACAATTTAGCTCCAAAACGCAGAGAACATCTCCACTATCTGAGCGTCGTCCATGAAATCTCAGTCCTTTTTCAAATTATGTGAGGCTTAAAAGCATGTTGCCTCAAAAAAGTACTTAGTCACTGTGT
This sequence comes from Lates japonicus, assembly GCA_033238685.1. Taxonomy (NCBI): domain Eukaryota; kingdom Metazoa; phylum Chordata; class Actinopteri; family Centropomidae; genus Lates; species Lates japonicus. The sequence continues at coordinate 4,209,131 of BRZM01000031.1, read as the reverse complement.
GAGTGTTTGTTGCACTGCCTTGCATCTCTTGTGTTTCTCACTTCCTTGTAACAGCGTTGAAAGTTAGTTTGTTTCTGAAGCATAGCTAAGCAAAACTGACTTGTTCCTCATAAAACTGTCCCCACCCCCACATCAGCGCTTGTCCTTCTATCCTCCTCTGTTTGACAGTTTTCATAGTAAGATAATATACTGAGGGGCAGGCGAAGACAATGTCTGTGTAAAAGCAATCGTTTACTGCACCGTTTATCAGTTCGTTGCATATGGAGCCGTTTAGTCCACAATGAACAGAAGTGTACATATCTCCACATCTGCTGTAGATGATATGGGATTATGAGACAAAATGGAGCAATATGAAACAGGACAGACCAACATTACTAAGTAGTGTCCCTTCTGTCCTTCTAAAGCTACTTCTTTAAAGCTGTGACTCACCAACAGTAAAGATTCATTACACAAATTTCTAGCTGGCTGATTCAGAGACACTAGTTGCTATTGCAACTAATAGACTTCTATGGATGGAAAACGATTGAGGAGTGTGTAAGGATGCCACATTGATCTTAGTCCTGGTCCGGTATTCGGATCTTTGACTAAGTTCTCTTGGGATGAGACCTTTGGATGCTGACCCTCTGACATCGGTAGAAACTTTACAAGAAACAAAGGAGATTCGGTCTGAGCCTTACAAGTTTAGTTCATTATTTAGTTCATTACCTCCCTCGACTGTCTTCCGTGCTCTGTTTCCTCCTCTTTCACACTTTATTTGCTCCATTTGCCTTTTTTACTCCCTCTCTCCCTCAGCCCCTCTTTTCCTTCCTTGTTTAAGTAGAGCTGTCAGAAGCATTTGAAGTCTCTGCTTTTTACAGGGCTTCCTCCTATCCTCATTTATTCTCCTTCCTCACCAGTCCCAGATTGGAATGCCTTGGGTAGAGTTCATACTCTTACTTCTTTATCAGCAGGGATAGTTACTCTGCCTCACAAGGTTAAACTATAGCCCTTTCTGTAAACTCTTTCCCCAACTTAGCCCCTCTGAACGCTCCCTTAGGCAGCTTTAGTGCTGTCTGGACTTAAACACAGAATGTCATAAAAATGCATCTCGACTTAGGGCATATACGGTTTTCCAGACTTATATTAGTCATTTTATGTCACTTGTGTATCTCTAATGATGTGCTGTAGCACAGTAATTGCAGGTGGTTTGTTTACCAGCAAGCATTCTGTAGCACATCCCCTTGACACCCTTAATGCAATCATACTCCCATAGAACACAGAGATAATAACATTTCAAAGTAATGACCTTAACATCTGTGTCTGTGATGACAAACACATTATTACCTTTTGCACCCTCATCACTGACATTTCTGGCATTTTCTGAGGAGCAGAATGTAGTTTCATTTCCAAAACCATCTGGAGAGAGCTTTTCACAAATAAATCCGTTTCAAGGTCCTAATAGTTGCATAAATAGCTAGAACTTCAGCTGATGATTACTACGTGACAGGTCAGGCCCACCTTGCTTCTTGTGTCATGGCCAGCAGCTTGATTTAAAGTGCTTTCTCAGGGCATTAGGCAAGCCTCACTCTTGACTCAAGTCAGTCATCTGTCATGTTCTTAGAACTGCTGGACAAGCCAGCATCTCTGTATTTCATGGCACCTCTCACTAGAAAATATAACCAAAAGTTCCTCCCAAACACTTAAAAATACATTGTTAGCGACTTTCTTGGCACATTGTCATTCACAGTAACATCTTCAACTTTAGTGGCCAATAAGAGATCCAGTAATGAGCAAATTTAAATGAAATGTTTCATAAGATCATATTATCCTGGCACTCTCACACTGTGTCAAACATACGAAAGGAAATAATGGGGAAACTTTCAATTACCAAGCAAACCTGCTTCTTAAAGTCATATATTTCACTTATATTGTCTCTCAAGTCGGAGAACCTTCCCATTATCATCTCTCCCCAACTGGTTCATGACCCCCTCCTTTGATACTTGGCTCAGCTCTCGACTTTTCCAAGGTCCCACTTAAAACAATAGGACTGACTGAGAGAGTATTGGACTTCACTGAGAGCTCTGAAGGGTAAATTCGTCAAACCCTCCGACCTTTCGAAAGGTGAGATGGCAGTGATTACTGCAGAGATCAGATGCAGCCATAGTGATTATGTAACTGCTAAGAAAGATTGAATAGCAGAAAGTGCCTGCATACTCAGAGCAACATGCATCCAGCTTTTATGAGAACAGTTTGATCCAAATTGGATTTTCATCATATCAAAAAGTACTATGTGTCTCTGTGCTGTTCATTGTCGAGCAATCGTTTTTAGCCAAGCTAACAGTGTGACTCAAGTGCCATGGTTCCCAGAGGATGAGGCCCAGCAACATTATTCATCAACTATTATTGACATCCTTTTCGTGTCGTGCCACCATGAGGTTGACATCTATGGTATTTAGTTTAATGTCTTGACATCTATTGGATGGACTGCCATGAAATTTGGTGTAAGCATCCGTGGTCTTTGTTTTTCTTTAGCATTACAGTCACTGGCAGGGCTGTGTATCAAAGTATATGGAATCTACATAACACAAAGGGCATTCTGCTGAAGACCAGCTTTGCCCATGATGCGGTTCTGACCCATGAGTTCTCAGTAGTTATCACTTCATTATTACATGAGTACTCTGTGCTCATGGACCAGACCACACCCATTGTCAGACTCAGTCAACTACACATCTGTAAAGTTTTCTGACTCTATCATGCACAGTTGTGAAGCTGTTGACAGTCAGATTACTCAAAACCATGTGAGTAGTACTTCCTTCTACAGTAGGTGTCTTCAGGACCACATTTGGCCATAATGATACACCCACGCAGACTCACAAGGTGAAAACAATACCAGCCCTGCTGTCGCGGCTGCCAGTCGTACAGACTGCTGTCTGGGTCCCAGATAGCTCAGAACTTTTTAATTGAATTGGTTCTACTTGTAATGGCTTAGATTGGGTTAATGGTCTTCTCTAAAACCTGCTGGTTTTCCAGATGTCAAGTACAAAGTGACTGAACCCAATACCTGTTTTACCATTCAGGACATTGTCCATGCAGCTGGAATTCTGGTAAGGTTCAGGCAACAATTCCATCACTGAAGTTGAGAACATGACAGAGGAGCTCTTTTTCCCAAATGTAAAATGTTTATGCTGCACTGAACTCGCTGAATTTTATACTGGCATTGACAAAGAAACTGTATTTGATATGGATAATTCACATCAGGCAAATATCTGATCCACAAAATAATGTCAATATCAGCCCTAAAACTCATAAAGAGAAGTGCCTTCATATCATAAAATCAAAACTTTCTGAGGGAAACTGTAGTATTGTTTCCCTCACTACAATAATTTGATCAATTAACGGTTCCATTGTAAACCATTACCGGTTTTTGCATAAAGCCTTAACCATTTAAAATCAAAACAAAAGTATTTATCAATTTTGTTGAAACCTGTACTATAGTAGTTAAAATTGGTAAAATGTAAATCAATTAGTAAGCTCCCTTTAAAGCAATGAAGTTTCACAAGATGTGAAAACAACAGAAATCTAATAAAAGTGGATTACAGCTGAAACACATTTTGGAGCTGACATGAGTGAGCGTGGTGTATGTGTGTGAAGTGTGTGTTTCTGTGGGTGGTTGGATTAATAGATGAGGATTCAGATTGGATGTAATGATGCGGAAAGCAGAAAGCAATGCAGGAAGTCATCCCCACCTACCCCCCACCCCAACTGTCTCAACTGTTAATACTTGGAAATGGGATGGGAGAGGGATGGTGGAGAATGGGTATAAAAGAAAAGGAAACGCGCACACACACCAAGTTCTTGCACACACACACACACACACACACACACACAATCAAATGTAATGACTCATACAGTGTCAAGAACCAGCCCAGGTAGCAGGAAAAGTGTCACTGATGGTCATACATGGGGGGGATTGGCTCATTTTCTCACATTGTCACCAAGTAAATAATCATTAATCACTCAGCTCATCTCCTGCCATTGTAGCTCAGCCTCACATTACCCCCTGGCCACTGGGCCTCGATCTTATGACTCTGAAAATCAAACTTCTTGTCAATTTGGAGGATCATAGCTGTGCTGTTGTAACACAAACATAACCATTTGCCTCCCACACACACTGCACTACATGGTCTGCAGGGTTCCACTGTAACTGTCATGTCACCGAGGCTCTCCACTGATGTTAGCCAACATCTGACCTTTAATGAACACACAACCAGAGCCCTGCTGTTGAGGGAGGTTAGCAAGGCTGTCTGACAGCAGTGTGGTCTAATGAGAGGGGCCCTCTCAGTAGTGCGGGTGTCAGACCTCCTCAATAACCATACAAACCCCCTACACACCTCATTAGCTTTATGCTAATAAGCCACTCTGCTTGAATTTTAAAATTCAAGCTCCCTGTTTAATCTTCTTTTTTAAATTGGCATTTTATATTTGTTTCTATAATTACACTGTTAATTAGAGACACAGCATTTTGACTTTGATTATAATTTGACTATCTATTTTTTGAATCTTCAGTGCATCTTGGACTCATTTACACTTACATTTTATGAGATTTTTCACTCCTCCTTTTCCCAAAAGCATCACATTCTTTCCCTCTCTCTTTGCTCTTCTTAACCATCTTTACCCCTTTCATCCCTTTGTCTCTCTATTCACGTCTCCTCCATCTCCATATCCCAGTTTTCTTGGTTGTTCTGAATCCCTCATGACAATAGAGCTGCTCTGGACGGCCTTTACATATTGTGGATGCAGTCTGTATGGAGAACAAGCCCTTGATAATTGCATTGTGGGATTCTCAAAGGGGCTTGCTATGCTTAACATGCACTACAGCAAATTATTCTCTTTCTTTTTATCTGTTGTCTTTTTTAACTGGAAAGTATATTGAATTGCCTTCACATTCCAGTGAAACAACTAATCTTTAATTTATTTCTTCCAGTCACTGTCATCTCCAATTTGTTGACTACATCTCAAGAGCTCAATTTTTCCTACTAGTTGGAAAAGAAAAGCCACTTGAGAATCCATTCAGAAACGTGTAGACGATAGAATATCTACAAACTCCTTAACAACTATTAAGCCTTGGCCTTTTTCTTGGAAATTGACATTTGCAGGCAGCTTAGAAAAACATTGCTCTTGAACTGCCACCATGGTTTTTTAGTCAGAAAAAAGGAAAATTCTGGTACTTTGCATCCTAGGTCTTACTCATTTTCAAAGCAAGCAACTCAGGCCTCCTAAACACTTATACATTTTACATAAGTAATTCCAAATGTTTTTTTTTTCCAAATCCAAACAGAAGTAACTCATGTATCAGAGATGTTCCCAAATTACAATGAGCAAATAAAAAAAATAGTGGAAGGTTGCCAGGCTAACTCTTGTGTAGTGGAAATTTACAAGCAGTTAAAAGCAACTTTTTTAAAATTAATTCCCTGTTAATCTTTAAGGAATAGTTTGATGTTGTGGAAAATACACTTATTCACTTTCTTAGAAAGAGTTAGCTGAGAAGATTGATACTGGACTGGAAACAGAGGAGCTACCAAAAGATACCAAAATCCACTTACTGGCAAAAGCTCACTAAAACTGGCACATAACACCCCTGTAAAATCATATGGTGTAATTTTTTACACATTGTTTTGTACAAAATACAACATGCTAATGAGTGAGCTTTAGCAGCGCTCCTACAAAGATTTACGTATTTCCCTTGATGGTGAACTATTCCTTTAAGAACAGAATACCTCAAGAAGTGTAGGCTGTGGTTTTGTTATCATTGACAAATTTGACTGTCACCTTTTTTTTCTGATTTCATTCCATCTGGAAACACAGTAACAAATAAATGCACAATTCTGGCCTAATTTTTAAATGAGACATCAATGTTTATGATGTAAATCCTGTTTTAGGCTGCAGCAGTAGAGCAGAGGAGTCCCACAGATTAAAGGTTCGCGGTTTCCTTCCTAAATCACCCTTTGTTGATTCTCTAGGGGCCACAAACGTAAGCACGAGGAAGCCAAGGAGGAGGAGGAGGAGGATGACGACGAGGTGGAGAATAAGCAATCTGCTGATGAGTCCTCCAAAGACTCCAACGAGGAAGAGGAAGGCAGCAGCTCAGAAGCAGACGAGATGGCGGCCGCCTTGGAGGCAGAGCTCAATGACTTTATGTGACGTGGAACCTGAAGAGACTCGGTCACAGGAAAAGGACAACAACAAAATCAAACCCAGTCGTCCCTACAAGTGGTACCTAAAAAATTCTTTTTCTGCTTTGGAATCGGTGTGTACTTAGGATGTATGAGCCATGAATGTGTGCTGTAATAAAAATGAATGTCCTGTACAGAAATTACATGACGCTGTGTAAATAAAGGCTTAGATTTTTTTGTAGCATTGATATATAGCCTTTTTGGCATAAAACACTTTGATGTTAACATTTTATTGTAAGATAGCAAACTGTAGGAGACATGAAATTTGATACGTTTTTGTTTTACTGTTTTCTATTACAATTTTTATATTGATGGGAAAAAGATAAATGAAAATTATAAAACGTACATTTTGCTGGTCGTACATGCCAAAGAGTTTGGAATAGGTCTGCCAAGGCGTGCAGCTAAATGTTTTACTCTTGACTTCCGGTTTTATTTTTCTTCTGGCCTCAACAGTTTTTTAGTCATAAATGCAAACAGCGAATCTAGACGTTTGAATGTGTTTCCTCGAGTTGTTTCTTCCTCCTCAGTGTACATCTGATGACATAATGGTAAGGTAACTTTCTCTTTTTGTGGTAACCGGACCCTTGGTGCACTGTAAACAGAATCCAACTAAACTCCCAGTATAATTTTCACTTTCATTCATTGTACAGAATTGAAGAGAAGGACAGACGCTCCTGCTAGACCTCTGCTTATATACACTGGGACTTATCCCTTGTGAAGCTCTAAGGGAAGTCCATCCAAAACAAAAAATAAGAATATTTTCTCACTTACCTTTAATGCTATGTAACTATGCATATAGTTAATGCTGAAAGGCTTTCAGATATGAGTCTCAAAGCCTGGGCTTTTCTCCTCTCCTTGGGTTTCTTGTGCAGCCCACAGGACAGAGGACATAGTACAATGGCTAACATGCTGTCGCTCTAGTCACCCTATTGTTTTAGAACTTTTCAAATTTTTTGACACTAGTTGGCTGGCATGACAATTCAGTTTAAGTATCACAATTCCCAGTCTTTATTCTAAATGCCAGATGTATATTCTGGAAGCTGTAGTGGGCGTTTAGACTGAAAAACAGCCCTGTGTTGGTGAGGGCTTGTTGTTACATGTACAAGCAAGACAGTGACAACACAATTCATTCATCAAGTCCAGTTATATAAAACACTGGTCAGCAGTTTATTTTGTTATGAGAAAGGATTTTACCAGTAAGTTGAGTAAGAGTAAGTTGAGTAAGTTCAAATGACGAAGGCAGCAGTTTATCCACGCAGTGCTGTTGTCCGTCTGAACACAGCCCTAATTTGTCTGTTTGATTTAGAAATCCATACACACAGTTCCTGACTCGGTTTGTTCGATTTCACAAATATTTCCAGGCCAGTGCAGGTCTAAAATGGCTGTCCCTGTCGATCTGGATAATCACCCATAACCGCTGTCAGCTGTTTTTATAGAAACCAGTTCATCAGAAGAAAGTAGTTCTGGTAGTTCTTGACAGCGACTTCCGAGAATCATCCAGAGTAACAGGAACATCTTCACTGTGTTGGGGTGGCAGCAGAAATCTCAGATGAATATCTTTGAAGCCCAGAACTGTCTGCATGCTTAGATACCACTAGAGGCGAGTGAGAAAATATATTTTTTGGTGATTTTGGGTGAACAGATTCTTTAAATCTGTACTAAGCAAGATGTGCATACAGTATATTAATGTCTAAAGTTAGTTCAGATTCCTTTCCTCGCATTTTTAACGTGTTTACCTCAGAAAATGATAAAGCAAAAAACAAAAGAGAAAGCAGGACTCACCAGCATATCATCCCTTTGGTGTCCTATCACAGACCAGCACTTTACTGACATCACACATTGCAGTATTTCTGGGTATTGAAGATCAACAGCTTCCATCTCATCATTCTGAAAAACCATCATTGAGTGTATACCGTATGTCGTACCAAGGTTTCTCACATCCACTGTTAATGTTTGTCATCTATCTAGAGTCAAACCCCATAGCACTGAGTCTGTCTTTGTGTCATTCAAAGAGTTTTAAACAGTGAAACATCTTTCTTCTGCATTTAGAAATAGATCGTTGTAATCATTGTCCTAAGGCAGGGCACAGATGTCTGTTTGGATCTCTGTCCAGTAAATGTTTTACCCTTGACTTCTTTTCACTTTTCATACCTGCCGAACTTATCTCTACTGTGGCATCATCCCATTTAGTTTTGTATTCATGGTGGCTCTGTCATGAGTTTCAATCAGAACTGACATGTAACGTATTTGTAAATTTCTTACTTGACCCTGACAGAAAAGATACTTTGATTAAATAAAGATGTTTCTAAGTAACACAAGAGAGTTTTTAGCCTTCTTTTTCTTCATCCTGCAGGATGACATGCATGAAATATTTTCTTTTTCCCTGAACATAATCACTACTCCAGGAAAAGCCCATTAGCCTTTTGCTGCCTCTTCTTTGCTGGGTTTTAAAAATTACAATCATAATACATATGGCACTATGAGACTCACACCAGGACACACTAGTCAGTTAATGGGCTCTGTGTCATGAAGACCATACCAGAACCATTAGGCATCGTTCCATCTTGCCGCTTGGGTTAATACATATGTAGAAAGTGTGTTGCAACCTCCAAAAAACCCTCAATGTTTTTTTTCCTTGTTATTACACTGAGACAAGCAGCCTCATTATGGGAGACAGCACGACTCATCAGTTTGCAATTTTAGATGCAGGGGGGAAAAGACAAGATTGAAAGAATAATTTGTGCAGGGTAAAACCATGGCATTTCCCTCTCAACTCCCTTTTCATCAGAAATAAATAAAATGGAATCCTGTATTTAAAATCAGGACATAACCTACACCAAATATAACCGTTTGATTGGTGTAAATTGTTAGGGGTATTGCAATGCCTGGGGGGGGGGGGGGGGGGTTGTCCAGCAAAAGAAAGACATCTGTGATATTACTCTGCCGTCTTGTCATTCAGTCAGAAGTAATGGGTCTTCAGGTGTGATGTTGATCACACAGGAAACAGTGGGATAAATCACGGTCATAAAGTCTATTAAAAGCGTGACTCTGCCATGGTGCTCGGTGCTTCTTTCCTGGAACGGCTGATGATTGGCTGCTTTAAAAGCCAAAGCAAACAGCAATAAATGGAGAGCTGTTTATCCTGCGATGAGAGCAGGTATTTTCCTTTATGGTGAATTGTTATCATTCACAGGACCACGGTGGTCAGCAGTGGCTTGAGTCCACATTTGAATGCAAATAAATGTTCATTTCGTAGCGTGATGATTTACGACGCACAACAGTGATTCCAATGTAGACCAGAGGGTCTAAGAGGTGAAGCTATTTACAAAACTCATTTACAACCTTATAACATTTTTTGTGGAATCAAAGGAAGCGTGTGGTTTCATAAACGATCTGAGACAAGTGTGACCTTTGTTCTATCAAAAAGTTAACAACCCACAAGCTGCAAAATGATATAATTTTTGCCGCCTGGTTTGAGGCCAGGCGAGCACATGTTTATAGACAAACATTTTTATGGGCATTGCTGAAGGCAGCAACTGCCGCAAGCTCCGAATAAATTCTATGACATCTGGGTGGTTGTCATGAGCGGTGATGACTGGAACACGAAAAAAAGAGAGAAGCACCACCTGCAGAAGCTTCAATCACTTTAATACACACAAATTCATATTTAAAGTAAAGGAAATATTACTGATTTAAAAACTAAAGTGCGTGACTGTGAGTCAAGCACTTCTGCAGTAATTTGGGGAATTTGGGTTTGTTATGACCTGTTGGGCTACAGTTATTGTCATTATTGGTTCCTCATTGTCAGTCCAACATCAGGCTCTGAATTATGATCCAGTGGTGTACCACCATCTCCAGCCAAACTGGATATATCTGATTGACTCAGCTGATTTGGTATTATGTGATATAGCTGTAGTTGATTGGTGGACTGAACCATTTTGGTCTGACTGTGCTTTCTAGTCTTGTACTTCTAGTAAATGGACCTTGAGTTAAATTCATTTTGTCAGGCTTGCTTTATTTTGGATGAACCTGCACACCTCCTGCTGTTTAGAACGATTGTAAATGCAGATGAGGCTGCAGATCTCATGCTGATTCATCACTCAGTCTTGTCTCCAGACATCCTATCCTAAAGGTTGGACAACATGAAAAACGTTTTCTTCACCGGTGAGTGACAGCTGCTCCCACCGGCCCCCTTCCCAAGGATAAACCTTCATATCTCAGATCTTACTTCTGCTGAGTCTGGTTTTCTTCTTTTGTCTTCGTCCTGAAGGTGTCATGTCTTGGATGTGATTGATCAGCATGAAGCCAATGAGAAGCTTTGGTCTGATTGGCAGTTGAGGTCAGAATCTCTATTCCACCTGTAATGTGTCTGCAAGTATTCCTGCTCAGGGTTGATAGCTCCAGAGGTTGAGTCTATAGAGAAGAGCTGGGAGGAGAACATCAGTACTGATGAATGCCTTTCTTTGACACAAGAAATAGAAAGGAACCCTCAGGGTCTGTTAGCTGACCTTCTGCTGGATCCCACCTTAACAGAGGCGTCAGCTGCATTGTGTTAACTGTACTGCAGCATTACTCTGCATGTTGTGGTGCTCTTTCTTTAACCAGTTTTTAAAAATAAAAAAGTAGTAGTATTAATGGGTAGTGGTTGGATTATGTCATCATCATAAAACACGTTCATTATGATCTATAGACTTCCATACAGTATGAACATAAATACACAATGATGTATAAAAACCACAGACTGTATATAGAAAGATACAAACATATTTGATGTAAATCGGAGTAATAATGATATTCATTGTCTTCATTATCATTATCGTTATGCCTGTCATCAACAAATATGTCAGTGTAGTCAGATCCACTGCCAAGTTAATAGTGTTAACTGAAACAGCATAGTTGTGGAAAGGATATTTTTTAAGTACATTCAAAAATTCACAGTATACAGCAGATGTACAAAAACAATGTCCATATGTGTGTCCACCTACAAGCAGTGTTTTCAAGTTTAGAGCCAAGTTGGGCTACTTTATGTATCACTGGGCAGATAATTTGGGATACTTTTTGTGAAATTTCTTGAATATCTTCCAATCAATCAGCCCCTTTCCTTTTACAGTATGAATACTATGATGGAGCATGACAGGCGATATCATCACTGTGTCCAGTCTGCTGCATGCAGCTTTAGGAAGCAGAAGAGGAAGAGATTGAGACTCAGCCATGGATGTATTAACAGAGGTGAATACTGTGTCACCAATCAGACTTGCTGCTAATTTACTGCCACTTACGATTTTGCAACAAAAAAAACCCTGCTGCACAAAAGGCATTTTCCCCATAGACCACCGTTATAAAAGAAATGTCTGTGAAACCGTTGACACCACACCTCCAACTGCAAGGCAATCTTTATGTATGTGTGTGAATGTAAAGTTTTTATTCAAGTGACTGGTGCCATTCAAATGATTGGTCCAGTATCCCGTTCCAAACCTTCAAATTCTGTTCCAGTATCAGGGATGTGTGATTAAAAGCCTTGTAAAAAATAACATCTGAGATAAGTAAAGACTTATTCTGTGTAATCTAATGTTATCTAAAAGACTTGATTGATTTTTTTCAGGGTTTTAATTGTGGTTTGGGTTTAGCTAAATCTTATAACAATCTCAGGATTTGTTCTTACACTCACACTGAGTCACTAAATCCTTCCTGCGCCATAGACCAGACCACAGAATGGTCATTATGATGTATGTAATAATGTAATTAAAGGATGGGTTTGCAGTTTTTTTTTAGACACCCATATGTACATTGAAATAGCTGTAACCTGTTCATTCTGGCCATGAAGAGATGTCTTCTAATGTACAGTAAGTAAATGTGATGTACAGTACAGTAACAAAATGTTCAGTTTACAGACTACTGATTGAATTTCTAGATGTTGTGTCATGCAAGTGCATCTTCAAAGGTGAAACAAGGTTAAGACTAATAACTGCACTCAGATCAAAGGTTGTCCATACCTTTCACACCTTTGATTAGCAGAGAGCTGACATGCAGCAGCTGTTCGAGTACAGTATGTAGGGCAGCAGAGGGAGGTGGAGGTGGCTGTAAATCGGTGAGAGCCTCCATTAATAAGTGAATGAAAGGGACTGATAACTCTGATTTCAGCAAGCCATTACAGGACCGAGCATCCACAGTTATTGCTTCAATCTATTAAATAAACCTGACTTATCATGAAAATAAATGAGGTAAACTTCGTCAGAAACTTGGGATTAGAGCATCATTCATCTTATTTTAAATTACCAACACTACAGTAAATCCCATCCCAGGTTATTGCTGCTTGTAAGAAACACACTGAAGTCTGCGAGCTTCAACAGCAGCAGTAACTGTCTGAGCAGTGGCAGCTTGACTACATCGCTCTATCACTATTATTATTACTGCACATACCCTACTTGATACATGTGGTTCCAGCCATGTAATCCTTCAAAATTGGAATGAAATGGTTACACTGGAAATTCCTTACACAAGGTCCACCAGCATGATAATCAATCATCTCCAGTGTAAGTTAGCAAGATAGATAACAGCATGAGCTCAAAGCTGCATAATGAAATATGATAAATCAAGTCAAACTTGTGATTTGACCGCTTGAGGGCATGTTCTGAATAAGAGATATGTTCCTTTTCAAAGTAGCTGTAAGTCAGGACAGAGACAGGCTGACAGACTGAAGCCCACTTTTAAAACAGGTCAGTAAAGTTACCAATAAAGTTAGGTTTTAATAGGTTCCAGAAATAAATGAGGGGTGCTATTTTAATAAAATGTGTAAATCTAAGAAATGTAGAGCTGATAAGTGGGCCAGGTCAACATTATGTGCCAACTTCACTTACGGTGCTAACCACACCCTACTATTGGAAATAGTGTCCTATTATTGTCCTTTTTAAATTGTGATCTTAAATGTAATAATTTTCACTGTGTGACATAGGAATAGTGTGTGAAGTGAGTTAAATGAGGATGTTGACACCATTCTCATGTCTGTATGCTAAATGTGAGGCTAGAGCCGGGAGATGATTAACTTGGCTTGACTTGATCAGAGGGAGACAGCTAGCCTCGCTCTGTCACAGAAACTGCCTAAACATTTTATATCTTGTTTATTAATCAACATAGACATGAAACCCTGTAAAACCACAACTGAATGACTTTTTAAGACGTTTTGTTTGGTTTGACACTTTTTATGCTAGGCGAAGCTAACTGGCTGCTGTAGCCTTCTATTTCCTGTATGGTGTGGATCTCCTCATCTAACTCCAAGCAAGACAGCAAGTAAACATATTTCCCAAAATACTGGTCATACACAAATGCGTATATTAATACACATAATATATTAAGTGAACAAGACCTTAAAGTTCTCATCATACTCTCTGCAAGAAATTGTATAAATGTGTTCTCCAAAATGTCAAACTATTCCTTTAAGTCTTAGACACATTAGTGTCCTAAGAGGAGAAAACACTCTTAAAGATTGTAATAAATCATGATGACTGAACATTTCTCCATACATCCAGGTCATATGCCTCTCGCAGGCTTATCTAGCTTTTATCAGCCAATAGCTCTCTGTGCCTGAGTCATTAGTGACTGAGAGTATTAATCAAAATCCCACACCTCAGCTAATTTCCGTTCCTCCAGAAATACAGCACTCACTAACACCCAGGGTATTTTTGTCCATTGCCATGTACTGTAGTTGATTTCTCCAGCTTCTTTTTTTGAAAACATCAGAGGCTTTTTGAGATTATATATTATACTGGCAGATTCTTTATGGCTCTGTGTGCTTTTATGCACAGTTTATGTAACAGGGATTTTCAAAACACCACCAGAGCTTTGCAGAGACAAAGCTCAACTGAGCTTCTTATAGGGCAGAAATACACGTCATGCCGTGTATATTTGTCCAGTAATGAGTCTTAGAATTGTTGTTACTTAAAAAATGTGAAAGACAGTTACAAGTAGATGCACTCATTTACAATTCAAATAAACTTTTTATTTTGGAAGGATCTCCTTCCTTGTCTCCATGCAGCTGAAGAGGATGTCATTGCATACATTGTATGTATTTGTAAAACAGAAGAGACTGCACTGAAAACTGCTGCGCCTGAGCTCTTTTTCATTTGTGTTAAGATCTCTCTCTCGAAAGATGACATTTTATGCAACAGATGGAGCCGAACATGATGTTTAATAACCAAATAAACAGATTTGAAGGAGCCTGATGTAGGAGGGAAGACAAAAAAACAAAGCCAACAGCAAGTACATGCTTCTTATGAACCACTCAAAGAAAGCCTTCTGTTGAAAAATATGATCGGACTTGTTTCCAGAAAAATCATTCCTGCCGCCATCTCAAGGCAAAAAGAAAAGCTGGTCCCCAGTTACTGCAGTTTCCACAGAGCACAGTGGATTTATTAATGGCAAGTGTGTTATTTGTGGTGGTGATATGTATCTGTGTTCACCGATGTGGATGACTGGCTTGACAGCTTTATGATGAGCCAATTCTGTCCCTCACTGTGCTGTGGGATACGAGCCTCAACCTGGGATCACTGACTCACAGCTTCTTCGCTGGCTTTTACGAGCCGCTTCCAGATGACCTTTAGGTCCAGGATCTGTACCACAGAGATCAGCAATATAGGGGGTCATACATGTTTGAATCACATCCACACCCATGTCTCTGTATGATATCATTTTGCTCTACTATTCCCTTCTACAGTTTATGATCCTGTTAACAACCAGTTTGACAGTAAGGGGAGTAGAAAATGTTTGTTTTTTATCAGATCTGTGTTTCCATGTGTGTCTTGAACTCAGGAGAGTTCATTTTTACAGTTCATGAGTTAACCACACTCCCCTCAGTGATATAAACATCATTATGATTTGATTAGATGGTTGATGTTTAATGAGATAATCATATTGGCGGTAATATATATTGCTAATTATGATTTTGCACAGCAGCTGGCTGCCAACTTTGATAACAAGGGGAATTATATCATCTGCACCATTAATGATAGACAGAAAAGTTTCTATTTCATTAATTTTATTCTCACCAGAAAGCAACAGTGAGTACACCATCATAACATTTCATCCTCACCAATTCTCCAATAAAAAACAAAACTTGTAACTGAGTTACAAATTACATATCTGTGCCACTTTGATTTACAGTCCTCATAAAGTCAGTGGCCCCAGGCTTCAGTGGAAACCACGGTGCACCCTCTCATGTCTCAGCCGAAGAGAGAGAAGCGTGCAGGCCAGGGTTAATTAATCAGGAAGTGGCTTTACCAGGTTATTATTACTCCAGCAGTTCACGTCTGCTCTCTGCTCAGCTCTGATTGCCTTAATGTCTGCAGGGCTTATTGGTTTGCTGTAAAAGTACACTTTATGACTCTTAAATGCAACTGTGGTAAACTGTCTAGTTAACTACAGGTTCATTACATAGTTTTCTATTGATAACCCTGATGAAAAAAAAAAAAAAAAGCTGGTATACCTGCATTTTTTCATTCATCCAAGTTCCAGCTTTTTAAGATTCCACAAGTGAAGAAGAAAAAAAGAGGAAATTCAACGAGAAAAAGATTTTCTGCTGTTTGTGCATCTGAGAATAACTTCATACTTTCTATTTATGTCAATCCTCAGTGTCTGAAGTAAATGGAGTCTCAAGGACATTCATTCCACATGGCATCAATTCTGACAAGGCTATTGAATAACAAGACTAAGTCTACAGCCTATAAATATTATGGTAATCTCAGTAATAATATAGCTGTTAAACATCAGCATGTTTCTTCTTTTCAACATTGTCAGAGTTTTCAAATCAGTGCACGGCATTGTCTGCAGGTCTGACCCTCTTTCAATGTCATATAGTGCCAATCAGCAGGGAAGGAGACAGTGTGGAGTTGGATGGAGATCGGAGGGTGGGGGTAGGCACAGGCAAAGCTGAATATCGCTGTGTGACAAGATGGACATTCCTCTGACACCCACAGCCCACTCCATTTATGAGATGTCTCCTGCAGCTGGTGACAGGACTAACAAATGCGGCAGACAGTGCCATCCCATGAATCCGCCCCACACGCTTCTCTGTGGATGGATGCTGACGATGAAGGACATGGAACACAGACGCTCTGACAGCCTGGGAGGGGAAAAAAAACCAAAAAACTCAGCCCTCCATGTGACTTTGAGAAATCTAGAACTTTAAACACTAAATCAATTGTTCCTTCATGTCAGCTTTGATTTTCAGACTACATAGTGTGTTCTGGAGCAACACTGAGACTATGTAAACACCAAAATCATTCTTCTATGTCTGGTAGATTGTTGACTCATCCCTCAGTCAGTCACAGTGCCAGTAATTTGGTCCTGGGTTTAAAAGTTATTACAATTCATCCTCTGGGTACCTTGAATATCTGCACTAAATTTATTTTTATTTCAATTACTATTACTATTACATTTATTTCTTGAAAACCACACTGTGAGCCTCAAGATCGTGCAAGACAAAAACTCAAAGGAGTCATCCTCTGGTGATCATAAATTGGAAAGCAATCCATCCTATTTTTGTTGATATATTTCAGTCTGAAACAAAGTGGCAGGTCGACCAACAGCATTTGGCCCTATTCTCAAACACTGCGTATAAAAACATAGCAGTGGCAGGTGTACCAGACCTTTGTTGTCATGGTAACAATAATAAATGGTTGAGGTTGTGGAACAGTCATGGTTTGGTCAGGTTTAGGCACAAAAACGTCTTTGTTATTTTTACAAAAGAGATTGTGGTTCAGATTCAAATAAATGCTTGAGTGAAGTGAAGGCTTGAGAATGTGGCACGGTCATATATTTCACATAATGGTCTCCTGTTGCTCTTTTTACTATATCACCTAACTTCCTCCTTTGTTCTCGTCGTAATTATTGCAGCTACAAGAGGTCGCCTAAAAATAAAATGTATGAGCTGCTGGCACAGATGACCTATGTGTTAGTTTTTTTCCTGGTCTCTTAGGTTGCTGTGTAATTGTACCAAATCCAGTTACCTTGACTTCCCCTGTAAACCAAGTAACTCCAGTGGTTACCATGTCCTTTTCTTTAGTTTATGTGTTTTACAGAAAAGACAGGAGAGACTAACTAACCAATCAAGTCAAGTGACAATGAAGTGATTGTGGTTTTAGGGCTACCAGTTGAGTTCAGTTGCATCAGGAACTGACCATTTCTTGTGAATGGTCATACATGAGACACATATCAGCTCTCAAAGGATCCAGGCTGCAATGAGGAATCTACTGCATGAACTCAGCCCTTGTAAAAACAAACAAACAAACAAACAAACAAAACACTGCTGCTATGAAGGTGTTGGCAGAGAAGTTAAAGAGTGTCAGGTTACATGTAAACTGATGTGAATGTGATTGGAAGTTAGAAGTCAGCTGGCAGCCAAGCAGCTGAGACAGGAGCCATTGATGGTGATGCATGAATGAAGCAGCTGATGCCAGTTAGCTGATCCCAGTGCTTTGCCTGAACTAATGCAAAAGCTCCATTAAATCAGACTGATGAATAATATATTTTATTTTAAAAGACAGATACACATTGTACTCATTCCTACAATAGTCCTGGAATAAGGGAAACTGCACTGGCAGAAACCTGAATTATCACACTTTCTTCCAAGACACATAAGTCCTCAAAGCTTGACATGAGACTTGTTGAGGCAGGTGATTTTGCAGTGTATAGATTTTTTCTCATTAGTCTTCTTTTGCTGTCGGGAAAGTGTGTCAGCGTGTGTGCAATACGAAGCAGCGCAGGTTGTCATCGGTCAGAGGTTCATCCAGAGATCCAGCTGCTGCTGAGGCTGCTCTCTGATGCTGTCAGAGCTCCTCTTTGCGCTCACTGTTTGACAAGGGAAGTCGGATTCTGAGCACAGTTCCTTTTTCATCTCTGATTTGCGGGACTGATGACGTGCTGGTAGAACAGCTGATGTAAACTGTGCAGTAACTGCTGTGTTTCCCTGTTTCTTTAGATGCTGGAGACATTTTCCTCTCCTGTCTGTTTCTCCCCAAATCAAATCAGATCAAATCTAATTTAAACTCCTGTCTTCTTCTCTGCAAATCAGATCACATTCATGTTAATGCACATGTGTACAATACACAAGCCAACACACATTCAGACGTCATTAACGGGGCCTTGAGAAGTTCCACTGCTGCAATCCTGTCTGTGGTGGACCAAGGAATTGTTTCATCCTCTGTAGCTACAGTTCAGTAAAGATTTGATTTTTCTCAGGAAAAGACTTGATAGTGACATGAAAGTAAGAAATGTCGCTGTATTGTTGGTTGGCAGTTGGAGTGGGAATTTCTTCCCTCTGTTCCTCCCCCCTCTCTCTTTAATATTGCACAACAGCAGCAGAGCACCCGTCAATCTGATGGGGCCAATAAAGAGAAAGAAAGATTTGTTCTCTGATGGGATGTGATACCATGAGGAAAGCTCACCAAGAGATTCTACATTATTTACTTTCCCCACCACACATGAAACAATGTGTTTCACTGAGATTAGTGCATACTTGACTACACTTCTATCCCCCCCTCAAATCCATGTTTCTCTTGCCAAACAAACCTGTAAACAGCAATTCAGAAACCCACATTTTTCACTTTGCATAACTCTTTCTTTTTAGTGTGTGCACTCATCCTGAATGACAGAAATTCATTATAAAAAAGGTTGAGACTATTGAGAGATACTATTCTAATTCATGAGGGCGCTATTTGCAAAGTCTTAGCATTCCTTTGTAAGCAACATTAGTAGTTCATTTGTGGACGTGTTTCTGGCTATGTGACAAATGCAAGTCCAACACCCACTCTCTGTCTAGCTCCGTTTTGGTCTTCACCAACTGTTGGAGATATTGGGGCTGTTCGGTTGCTGCAGTGTGATAATTGCCTGTGGATTTGTCTCTTCAAACAACTTCTTTAACATTACACATTGTCATTTAATCCATTATTACTATAAAAATATTGATTGGTGCAGCTTTAAACTGCAATAGGTGCAATAGGTCAGTTAAAAGTAAACAGATTGTAAAAACACTGACATAAATGTATCTTTAAGTTGATTATCAAACGTGTTACTGGTAACAACATATTCAGCAGATACAGAGGAACATTTGCATTAATTTTAAGTTGTGTTTATGTCAACCTGATATTCAGATTTTCACTCTGTTTTGCTCTTCACTAAATCCTGAAGGAAGTGTGGTGCTTTAGTTGCTAAATGCTCCATGACTACTAATGAGTGGATTTTCAGAGATTTTTTGCTGAAAACAGTTGCCTGCTGTTGTGCCTGGAAATTATTCTGATTAGAGTGGTGAGAATCAGAATAGCAAAGTTGCACTCCAAAAAGACAAAATACTGATCTGAAAGAAGCTAAAAAGAGTCGGGTGCTAAGTCTCTGGTCACTGCTAACGACATGGGTTTGTCACTATGAGCAACCCTTCCACATCACACACAGTCATTTGATCCATTGCTACCATAAAATATTGATTAGTGCAGCTTTAAATGTTGCATATGGATGAATAGGGAGCATATTAATCACCATGCACAATCTTGGCTACAGAGCAGACATCATGTCTTTCTCACTTTGCTGCCTTATAGCTACAAGGTCTAACCTTGATTGATACTTCCGGAGCCCACCTCCTGTTCAAAGTCGAGTGACATTCATGAAAAAGTCCTTAAAAGAGGAAAAGTGCTCACAATGAAATGCATTTATGTAATTTATTCAACCCTAAAGTGCCTTTTTTTCTAAATTGATGTGACCATTATGCCTCATTATCTCATAATGATTACAGGATGCTGAAGACCTAGACCTTTCAAACTTCTGCAGAAGAAGGAATAGATCTTTTCTCTTAAAGGGAAATGCTGTGAGAAAGGTAAATGGCTGTAAGGCTTTTATGGGACTAAATACCATTCAGAGGTGACATTTGGCTTTTTTCCACTCTGTATCAGCATTCATTTTAAGATAAGATAAGATAATCCTTTATTAGTCCCACAGTGGGGAAATTTACATTGTTGCGGCAGCATAGGTGATTGAAAAGATAGAAAAAAGACAAAAATACAAGTAAAGGCAAGATAAAAACAAGATAAGGCTATAAAAAATATACACAACAGTATAAACATGACAATGTAATAAAAAATATTAACAGAAGAGCAATATACACAGGACTTTATACATAGAGACAGAAAGTGAACTAAATACAGATATTGCACATTTGAAAATGGAATTGCACACAGTGAATGACTGATAGCAGCTGTTTTGGATTAATTAAAGTGCAGAAAAACCTAGTGAAAAATGGTCCATATGAGTATGTGGTGTATTAGGAGCAGTGCTGGTTGTAGAGTGTGAAAGCAGCAGGAAGGAAGGCGATACCTGTGATATCTCTCCTTCACACACAAGGAGCAGCTCAGTGCTTTCAGACTGTCCTGCATGGGGTGGAGCTCGTTCTCCTCTCACCCACTACCTCCACAGGGTCAAGGGGGCACCCCAGGACAGAGCTGGCTTTCTTGATCAGCTTGTCCAGTCTCTTCCTGTCTGCTGTTGAGATGCTGCTGCCCCAGCAGACCACTCTATAGAAGATGGCTGATGCCATAACAGTGGCATTAAAATGTCCTGAGCAGTGCCCCCTGCACTCCAAAGGACCTGTCTCCTCAGCAGGTAGAGCCTGCTCTGAGCCTTCTTGTAAAGTGCAGTGGTGTTGTCTGTCCAGTCCAGTCTATTCCAGCTGAACACCCAGGTACTTATAAGATGTCACCATCTCAATGTCTCTTCCCTGGATGCTCACTGGTGTTGGGGGGGAGTGTCTGCTCCTGCGGAAATCCACCACCAGTTCTTTACAGCTTTATTTCTGATCAGATCCTCACTTGCTGTCTCACCGGTGACTGCTTGTCGTGCCGTGGTCCTCGGAATGAAAAACTAATGAAACAGCTCTATTCCATTATGTTTGACAAATTACATCTGCATGTCTATTTGTGTTTAGATCTCTGTGTCTCTTGCTGTGCTGCATTGTATCATCTAAATGTGTTCATTATTGAGTCAGTGAAAATAACTAAAACTAATCTGCTTCTTTCTTCTACAAGCAACTGTGTACTTAAACCTGCAAGAGCGCACCAACAGTAACAATGTAATATCACTTCATATTGATTACCTGTGCTGCATTTGACTGGTGGTTTAACTGGTGTTAGTTTGAGGGTTGGTTGCATCAAGTAACTGAAACTTAGATTAAATAGTTTGACATTTTGGGAAATAGGCTTTTTCAATCTTTTGCTGAGAACTAACTGAAAAAACACAACTCTCAAATCTGTCAGTGAGGCTACTGCCAGCAGCCAGTTGGCTTAGCTTAGTAGAAGACTTGAAGGAAGGGGGGACAGCTCACCTGGCTCAGATAACAAAATCTCACTACCAGCACCTCTAAAGCTCACTGATTAACTTGTTAAGACCTAAGCCTGGGTCTTAGTTTTCTTCAAAAGAAAGGTAATATATCAGCTAAATATTATTAAAGTATTATGAAAGGTTTCAAATAAATCCTAAAACCAAGGTAAATGCAAAGAAAATTTTGAAGTAACTCAATCCATGTTTAAATTTTTCTAATCCTTATTTTCAATGCCTATAAAATATCACTGTACTTTGGTTGGCAGAAGTGGTGTGATTAGGTTCAAGTAACTGATACAAATTTGGATATAACATCATAGTTGTAGCAAAAGTCTGATGTAACAACAAGATACTTGTTCACAGGGCAGATTTAGGTTTCCTGTCATCAAACCAAGATAGAAGGAGGTGAGAGAAATCAGACTTAAGTTCCTGTAACTTTAACTAAACTGGGTGGATCTGTTTGTTTGGTGAGAGGGGCACGAAGAAATAGCTTGACATCACTCTAAGCTGAATCTGCTTTTTAAGCTTATGTATACCCATAAATCCTTGTGTTTTGGGGTCACTTCCTCTGTGGGTTTAGCTCACAGGCTTGCTCTATGCAAACAGCACTGCAGTTCTCCTGGAAGAAGACTGAAGTTTTCATTCATCTTGTTGTGGTTTTGAACTTATTTTTGTTTGATTCCATCAGTTCAAGTTAAGTTGACTGAATTGAACACAAACTCACTAAGCTAAAGGACTAGATGCCCCAGTTTGAGTCAACCAAACTGAGCACCCTAAACAAGATCCACTTAGTCTGGACTTGGATGACATCAACTTTACTCATAACACACAAGGACCTGTCCTTCTTAACACTTTGAGCTCATCCTTTTTCACCAGACGGTCTCTGCTCTGCCTGACATCAACAAGCTGTGAGCTGAGCCACTGATGGCTAGATACACATCAACAGCTTGTGTCATTAATATTGAAAGAACTCACCGCCGACCTCGAATCACGACGAGATCGCGCACAAGGTGAGCATCTCATTACGACAGCAGGTCATAATCACAGGGCAAAACCTGGTATTAGCTGATTCATAATTTACACATATTCACTCAGGTAGAGCTGCTGTGCCCTTGAGAAAAGAAGCAATTGTGTGGAGGAAATGGATCAATATCCTCAACAGGGCCAAGTCAAAACCTTTACAAGCAAAGATAGATTTAACCAATCCCCTGAGAAAAACATTTTATAAAAAACAAAAAACATCTACATCGGAAAACCTGATTGGAACAATTCAGATGGCAACAAGACCCCACAAACTTAATGAGTTTTAATTTAAACACACTGGGTCAGAAAAGCCAGTGATTTCTGACCAGAGATGCATGAAGGGGAACTTATGCAAGTAATGTTAACTTATGCATGTAATGGATAAATGGTGATACAACTGGGAAAATGGTTGAAATAGTTAGCTAATGGTTAAAACAGCTAAAAGTAATGAATAAGTACTAGTTAAATAGTTGAAACAGACAGCTGAATTAATATTTAAATATTTCATATATAGCTGATTGATAAAATGTTGATCTAAATAGCTAAATTAATGGACAAACAGCTGAAAAAGTCAGCTAAAAGTAATCTGCCACTTTTAAGCTTGGTTGTATGAAAACAACTGTAACAAAATCCACTTTTGTTAAATAATATCAAATTTTAAATGAACACTTTCTGAACATGACAGATGGAGTCAAGCTCATCTGACAGGGCTGTGAGGGTAAGTTCAAAATAGGCCATTTAAAGAATACAACCCAACAATCCCTCTATGGCCCTGAAATACAAACATGACTAATGATCCTTAAAGATCAGGGAAAGACATTAGTGGGAACAAGCATCATTAAATGACTACAGACACTTTTTGGTCCTGCTTTGTGCAGAGCAAACAAGGCCTCGTGTTTTCTCTGCTCTTGTCATCTCTTCCTCTGGTACAGTTTCAGGCCTGCGAGGACACAAGACTGGAAACATGTTGTGACCATAATCGCAGGTTTAGCAGCTCGTTACTCACGGCCCAGTCACTTCATCCTCCTGCGGCGGGAGGGGGTGGGGGGTGGGGGCGAGCCGAGATGATGAAGTCAAAGTATATTATGTACCCACATGGCTGATGCAGCATATTCGAGGCATGGTAATTCATCAATGTCAGATGCTTGTGGAGAGGGGCTAATAGCTGTATCAGTGTTACCCATAGTTACTAACAGTATATCTCAGACTATAGACTCATTCTGCTCATATTTTATTTTATTGTTGATGTTGTTTAATCCACCATGATTGGGTAAGCTTTTCATGCAATGGATGAAAACCCAGAATAGCTGCCTGACTCAGAGCGGTTAAATTAAATATGAATTTACACACCAACAAACTTCCCTTTTCATTTCATCAAGTGACACGAACTGAGAACACCTTGAATAACAAGTTCATACACTAGGAC
Organism: Lates japonicus; assembly: GCA_033238685.1. Classification (NCBI taxonomy): domain Eukaryota; kingdom Metazoa; phylum Chordata; class Actinopteri; family Centropomidae; genus Lates; species Lates japonicus. The sequence goes on along the minus strand of BRZM01000031.1, from coordinate 4,185,116 downwards.
AGGAAAAGTCTGGAGGCTGGCTTGTGAGAGAGATGAGTACAAGGGAAGGGGTGGCAGATTAATAATGCCTGTCGGCAGACAAAAGGGGCCCAGGAGGACCTTTTACCTTGATGTGAGCTAGAATTAACTTTAGAAACACAGCAGCTAAAGTCAGACACAAACAAAGAAAGGAATGGACTTGCAGAGTTCATAACTGCTAGAGGGGAACATCTGAAGAGTTCCCTTTTTGGCTGATAATGAGTTCAGTCACTCCATTAAAAAGTCTAACAAACTTTTCCAGAATGTTCAGGGATCTCACAGTATCAAATCTTTGTGTTCTTTTCTCTCCAGAGTTATCTCATCTGGCTGTTTTTAAATCAGGAAAGGACCTTTTCCACTCAGAATTACACTGCAGATAGTGCCGGATTCAAGACTGTTGAAATGCACTCAAGGTCCAGGGTGATACTTTCTGTAATTGCTCTCCAAAGTCAAGACAGGGTTGACATGTTGATGAAAAGTCAGTGAAATGAAAAAGTGCCACCATTTCGACACCATAAATTATTTCAGAGTGGGTGTGTCCACTGTTGAGCCACTGACTGATTATCAAGGTTGGCTGTAATCTTTAAAGCTACACTGTGGATTTTTGAATGGAGAAATAAGATTTTCCTCTTCTTCCAAATGAAAAGTTGAATTCATGAGGAATAAAACGCACTCTTGGTCACTTCAGTACACTCAGGATTTTTACTGATACAGTCTCACCTGGTCTGGTATGATCAGTAGCTTATGGCAGCTAATGTTTGCAAACTTTAGATAAACCTTGCTATGGAACTGACATTAATGAGTCAGTGTTTTACCTTTATGACTCTACTTATGTTACTACTACGCTATGTTTTAGCATTAGCCCCTACCTGTCACTTGGGGCTGCTGTCCAGCAAAGGTTACATGTAGGATCACTGTAGAGTCAATGCTTCTCAAGGATGATGAATGTAAACTAATTGGAAATGCTGTTAGCCAATTCCCAATACCTGATTTACACACAACATAGGAGGCTGCAGGTGATTTACTTGACTTTCACTTAATGACGGCATGTATCATCATGTCCAATCATGATACCCAAAGGCCTTAAAGCCTCCAGGTGGTATGGACATGATTAAAGCAGATGTACTCTGATGAAATACAGGCTGGGACGTTGGTTGAGTTCAAAGAGGACCTCCACCTCATTAACACTAGTTAACTAGTCACTGAGAGTACTATTCAGACTGTCAGAAATACTTGCATGTACTCTGAAATGTGAAGGAGCCTTGTCAAATCTGAAAATACCCCCTGGTGATCCCATTAGAAGCTATCTCATCTTGGTATTAGAGACCACAAATTTGTAACAGAATAGTATTAGATTTGACAGGTGCAAGAACTTACATTTGTAGCAGTGGAAAATGCAATTCCAATATCTATTTAATAATATATTATATATATATTATATTTAATATATATATTGTAACATAGGTGTTTTAGTGCAAGTCTGTTCTGAGACCCTCAACTTTATGGAAGTGCCATATTAAAACACTAATGGGTGTCACTTTAATAGAATTACATTATATGTTAAATAAGTGATGGATTTTAGGATTAATTTTGGCACAAATAAGGTTCAGTCGATAAAAGTTTTTTTTTCTACTCAGGGAAATACTTTTCTTGCTCTTTAACAAGGAGGTTAGAGGTCAAACTCAAAGCCGTGGAGCAGCTCCACAGGAGCTGGTGGTTGCTCAGTGTTTTGCTCAAGGACTCTGCAGCATGATGAATGGGAATTTAACCTCATGTCATAAGGTTAAGGGTAGTTTCTGTAAACAACGTGCAGTGTTTAAAAACAATCACCTGTCCTTGTTTCTATTTTTGGGCGGCGAAGAATCGCTCCCTGAGGAGAGTCATTTTTTTTGTCACCACATCTGCAGCTTTAACCCTGAGCTGTTAGCAGGCATTTAGTGAACCAGATATCCCACAAATGGATGCTTCTACTGCCATCACCGCTGTTTACTTTAGCATCAATCAGACCACGGCAATTATTGTCTCTCTGCTGTCTCTCATTTTGAATGCACTCAGTCGAGCTGACATCATGTTGACAGAGCTGCCTGAAATTAAAGAGATGCTCCAGCCAGTCAGACAGGCTTTCAGCTGGTCTGCAAAAGCCACACCTACTGTCTCAGCTGGGTGTGTCTGACTCCAGCCTTGTGTCCAGTGTGGTGTGGGAAAATTCTGTGTATGCACTTTATTAGCCTAGTCTTTTAGAACTCCTGTGGTCTGAGCAGCTGTGGATCTCACCAAATACTCACCTTAAAGAGCAGAGAAATTAATTTGTGGTTCATAACTAGATAGAATTACATTATATGAACATTCAGCTGAGCTAAGATGATGGTCAAATAACCTACATGAGCATCGGTCATATGTCTTGTAAGCAGGTTTTGGTGCCAAATGAGGACTGTAATGAAGAACATACAGCCCGAGGCAAGAGAGATAATTAGAGTTCAAGCTTATCACATAACAGTGAGAGGAAATACATAACAAACACTCCCCCTGACGCTGTGAAATTGTACTGAAGCAGTCGTGGTTTCCCAGAGACACAGTTTGGCAGAGCGCAGCGCAGCGCAGCGCACCGCGGAGCGCGCAGCTCCGGACGCACCTGAACAGTCAGAGCGCGAGACAGCTTTTCACCTGCTCCGCGCCACACACATATACACACACTCCCTCTCTCTCACACACACTCCTCTGCTACATTTGCCACGTCGTCTCTGATGGAGAGAGGAAGAATCTGACGGAGTCACTGTTGATGTGGGATAACACCTCTACCTCTGTGGCGTCTCTCCCATGGACCCAGATGATTGTTTGGGGGGGGGGGCGGGAGGGGAGGGGGCTCGCGCGTCTTATTTCTGAACGCTTAAAAGGCGACTTTTGAGAAAGCCTCGAAACTCCGCGCGGCACGTGAATGTCCCCAAATTGAGCTCAGTGTTTAATCGTACTACAATGTCCCAGAACATCATCTGCGCGGAAAACTTGAAGGCATGCCGCACGTTGAGGGCTGCGAGCGCGAGAGCGAGCTGAAACAGATGGACACGAGCCCAAAAACACACTGGGTGAGTCTGACAACTAAATGATTTTTCGGTGATTTTTACAGGTTGTTTTTGCTTTGATGGAGCCACAGGGAGGCTCAAACTGCAAAATGCGTTTGGTATCACAAGAAGGAAAACATGAGAACAATTAAATATTTAACACTCAGCAGATTCTCGACTTTTATAATAGATGCACCATGTTTTCTTATTTATTTCTGTTATTTATTTCTGTGACAAACTTCTTCAATTTCACTGTGACATCCAGGGGGTAGTAAAGGGGCTACAGAGGCTAATGTTTCTCAATTAATGCTTTCATAATGTCCTCCTGGCATTTTTTATTCATCACCATAACCATCCTGAAATGTTCCTGAAGGGACTCTGAGTGCTTCCAGAAGTGTCCTTATGGTGCTTGATACCACCTCCTCCTGTTATGTTATTACTCTATTCCTATGGGGGGAGGAGTACTATAGTCTGTTTCCTTCCATTTAGGGGTGTCTCTCTGCATAATTACATGAGCCTCAGTCATCACCTCTGCTGTGCATGTAGGCTCCCACTTTAAATTTGATTAAAATGTCCTGTCTCATTACACAAAATGTACCTTTCTGTAGGGTTCTCCATTGCTAATTGGATTTGCCTGTCAATATTTGAGTAAAAGAGTTAACCTTAAGTAGATGAGAAGCTTTTAAAACAGCTATCATGCTACTCCCCGACCCCCCCCCCCCCCCACTTTCCCGTATGGATTGGTCATATAAATGTCATGGCCTCTCTGTGCCAGGCTCATTGACCTGTTGATGCGTGGAGACGAATGCTTGCGCTGTAAATTCACGTACCAATGCGCACACACAAACGCCGGCGGGCCCCTGGAACCACAGAGAACAAACTAATGAGAACAGATTGAATATGGCAATCTGCTCTGGAACACAAGAGTTTTCATGTTGCGCTTCAGGTTTGTCGTGCAGCTCATTTCACTCATTAGTCCTCCTCCTCTATAGCTAAAGGTGAGCTAATGGGAGGAGGGTGTTGGGTGGGCTGAGAAAGTGTAGACTCCAGGGCCACGCTGGCACAAGATAGAAAGCCACAGAGACGCAGCTCTACTACTTGTTTTTGCAAACAGATGGGAGCATAATAAGAATGTAAACTAGAGGAAAGAGGGGAGATGTGCCACATTCTTCATGTGTTTGTAAGTAGGCGGCTGTTCCTTTTCTCTTCTCGTATTCTGCTGTGATCTCTAAACTCCATCTCTGTCCTAATAACTGTGCTTCCACACAAACACGTCACATTCTCTGCTTTCAGGCTCACCATCAAATAGATCCTTTCCCTTGCAGCAATTTATTCAGCCCATTATCTCCTCCTCCCTGTCTCACACTTTGTTAAATTCAGCCCTTTGAATCAACTGATTGACACTGACTGTCAGGCTCAAAGCGCAGGTTTAATTTTCTATTAGAGATTGTCACGGTACTTATGAAACTTTTGAAAAGCGGTTTTAAAGTCTCCGGCAGTGGCGCAGTCAGAAATTGTGTTTTGGGTGGGCCCTTAGGAAAGTGAGTGGGGCCAACTTTTTCAGAGAGAAAATATATTTTGAAAATGTGACGGTGCATTCATAAGAACTAGAAATGAACAAACAGTAACAATTTTACTTTGCGACGTTTTGCATCTCAAAGGCAGTGCCCAACAGCAAAACGCTGCCTGCACAGCTTGTTCAAAAAGCTGTGTCAGTCATACACAGGCTGTGCAAAAGATTACAGACAAAAACCTGTCTGCAGCAGCAGCAGGTGAGTTTCTTGCATCTGAAAAACAGAATCTGGACTGAGAGCTACTGGCTAAAATTAAACAAATGAACAGCAAACACAGAAGGTGTTCACTTAAAACAGAAATTGCACACATTCCTCTGGATAAAGGAATAGTCCACTGCATTATAGTTCATTTGATTTAACACATTTCCCTCACTGCAGGCTCTGTAGCTTCTAGTCCACAAACACCTCTTTTAAGAACAGGCCTTCAGAAATCTGCATCCTTATTTCTAATGCCGTACACCAACAAAGACAGTGCAAACTACTCTGATGGGAACACCTCGACTCATCTGTGCAAGGATATGCTTTCAAATGTGGTTCATTTGTTTCACATGAAATGTTGGGTGAAGGACAGTATTCATTCTTGCATCTGATTTTGGTGTTAGTGTTTGGATGAAAATTAGTTTTAGTCCAGTTTTAGTCAGGAGAAACCATCTGTGTTGTGTACAGTTGCCACGGCTACAGGTGTTGTTCTTGTCTATCACCTTAGTGGGAAAGGCAGTGTTTACTTGTTCTCACACACACACATACGGACACACAGGGTCCATGTGATGACAGACTGACTCAGTGAATCTAGTTATCACTTCCAAACTCTGGCTGTTTGAACAGAACCGCTCCCTCTGTTGTTCCTGCTCACCTAGCATTAACATTAGCATTAAAGTAGAAACCTGTTCTCTCCGCTGCAGAGCAGTGACTCATTCACAAGCTGGATTCACCACAGTGTTGTTCATTCAGTACTGTTGGGATTAGCTTAAGAGGGGAAGCTAAAACATTGTCTAATGCACGGATATTTCTTTATTTAAGGTTAAATTTGGATGAATAATTCTACACTTTTCAATAGCAACATAAAGATAGCTCCCTGGAATTAATACATTAATGTGTCCGCATTCACTGCAGCTAATATTGTGACTAGCTTTAGCTTTCTGCTACTTGTTTCACCGTTTTCAGTGGACAAAAGCAACACAACAGGTCAGGTCAGATAAATCAAGTTTATGTTTTTATGTTCTTTCAGTTATGTTTCAAAATGCATTTTGATCACAGTTGGCTGGGTGGTCCAGCCTGGTACAGGCTTCAGCGTCAGTCTCCAGTGTATTCTGCCAAAATTAAATAACTCAGAAGCTTCAAACTGGATGAGTTAAGAGTCTTTTTTTAAGCTTTTAATGCCTTTTCAATACGTAAATAATGGGATATGGGATATAGACAGTAGGCTATTATCTACTTTTAGACACATTTATTTGTATTCCAAAAAGCAGGCTGTTTGCTATGACATGAATTGAGTGTGTGAATTGTGAATTGAGTCAATAATAAAGCATTTCTTAGCAAGACAAAAACCCGGCTGGTCAACAAAATCATCATTTCCTGTGACTCATAAGCTAAAGGGTGCTCTACATCTAAGCCCCTCAGACTCTTACATATGTGATTATGTTGGGAGAAGTGCTCTCTCAATGGTTATTGCAGTTCAAGAGAGACATTTTGCATCATTCCAGATTATGAAATCGTTTTCTCTCCACTGATTGCAGCGCTGCTTCTTCAGGCAAGAAACTTGATTGTCCTCATTTTTGAGTACAGACTGTCACTGATAAAAAGTCACTCTGAGGAGATCAATCAGTCTGATTTAGCAGCCGGTCAGGTGATAGTTCACTGTCATTCAGGATCTCTGTGCCTCAAAATAGACCTCTGCTTCAGGCCTTTTACAAAGATGAAGACTGAGTGGCTGTGAGAAGGTGGATGTATCAGTGAGGCATGGGTTGCAGATTTATGCAAAGAGTCATGCAAATTCAATTTGCATGAGCAACTGGTGGTTAAAGAATCATGCTGAGTCGGAAAGCAATGCATCTCCTTCAAGCACTAACTGAAGAAAGAAAGAGCACAAGGTGACTTGACACCACCTTAGAAGTGTTTCTTAAAGAAAACCTCTTTAAAGCGCAGGTTTGTAAAAGAAACAGTTGCCAGGAAAAGTTATTTAATTGACTGTTTTCTCACAGATCCATATTCAGCATCTGAAACACAAGCACACTGGCACTGAGGGTTACAGATCTATGGACAAGCTTCTTTTGCTGAGGATGCAAGGAAAGAGCATGACCTCATAAGCTGCACTCAGCTCATCTAATGAGGAAGCGAGGGATGCGAAGTACATGAAACAAAAGCAGTTTTTCAACATTAAATCACATAAAAGGTAAATTGTTGCAATAATGTCCTGCTTTATTAAATTTAGAAAAAAAGTGTGTGTCAAAGCCTGCATGCATTTGGATTTTACTGCCTTGATATAAAGACAAATAAAGACAGTTAACACATATGGATTTTTCCATTTCTTCAAGTCCTCCCATTAAACAATCTAAGAATGCAATGTGTCTGATAGTTGTTGAGGTGTTGAAAAGCAAACGTGTCAACCTTATAGTGGCACAAGAAGAAAAGTCAGAGGATCACAAAGTCATTATAGCAGATTGTCTGGTGATCATATCTGTACCAAATTTTGTACCAATCCGTTAAGCAGATGTTGAGATGTTTCACAGAAGGGAAAGCTCTGGCCTGATGCTGGTACTACAAGAAAGGTCAGGGGATCACCAAAGTTAGAGGGATTCATCCTCTGGGACCCATGAATGTCTGAACAAAATTTATTGGCAATCCCTCTGAAAGCTGTTGAGATATTTTAGTTTGGACCGTAGTGGTGGAAAGGCCAACACTGCCATTCTTAGAGCCATGCTGATAGCAGTTTAGTTTGAACTTCTGTGTCTTAACCTTCAACTGACAATTGGTCTTCCTTTCCACTTAGTAACAGTACATAACTGTGGCACACAGGTATTTTAGAGAGGATAAATTTAGATTAGATGTTCTGTACATTTTTTTCTCAAACCCCCAAACTACTGTGCATTCACACATTCCACTTAGTACAGCATTAGTGTACCAGGAAGAAGTCATAGCAATGCATAATCTACTTCTTTTGCAAAGTTCTGAACCTACAAGACTAAAAACTAAAGTAATGAAATTTAAAAACCCTGCATACCAATGGATCACCTACACAGGTGTTTTCACTTATACCTGACTGGACCTCCTCTCAGGACATCTCCCTCACTCTCCTGTTGTACCTGTTAAGGAGGGACCACTTGCACCATTATCATTCTTGTTGGCAGGCTTCATGACTTCTTGGAATTCCCAGCATAGCTCCACTCAACTTTAACCTGAGTGGAGATCTAATTAGCCAGAATAATTGTGTGCAGAGACTTAGAAGCTGATGAACTTTCATTTTAAAAAATTCTCATCAAAACTTAACATTGCAGTCCTGCAGTCTTCAGCCCGAACCAACACTGACTCAAGTGACATCACTTGAGGCAATTTATCAGACTTTGAACATCTACCTGGAGTGTTGCTTTAAATAAAAGCTCTGTACAAAGCTCTGATTTTGACTTTTGTGAGCTAAAGGAGATAGTTAGCTTAGCTTAAAACTAGGGGCAGTAAAAACAGCCAGCTAGACTCTGTCCAAAGGTTTAAAAAAAATCCTCTAAAGCTCACTAACAGCCTTCTGTTTGGCCACCTGGCCAAGAGATCCAACCCATGCCTTGAGCCACATCTGTCATTTTTACAATTTGGTTTTTGTGCGGATTAAAGAAGATATAACATGTTAGCTAGTCAGCTTTAGAGGAGATGGTGGGTGTATTTTGTTACTTTTGGACAGAGTCAGGCTGCCTAGTTTCCCTGTGCTTATAGTTTCTGTGCTAGGCTAAGCTGACTGGACAGACATGTGAGTGATGTTGGTCTTTTTAAGTGTCTGATTAAGTGTCAAACTATTCCTTTAATCAAGACTAAACACATTTTTTAATGTGGCGGTCCTGCTGTATCTTATTTATGCGATAATAAATGTAACATTTCCATGACTCAACAAGCCTTATCTGACATGTTACTCCTCTGTGGTTCGAGCTTCTCCTGTAGGACATGAATTCATTCTCTCTGTGCTCCTGAAGCCACCCCTGGGTGCAGTGTCATGCTCAATAAACTGCTCCTGTCAGAAGCACTTTGCTGAGTCTCTGTAGAGGTGCCGCTCTCTGACCCCCCCCCCCACCCCCACCCCTCCCCCACAGAGAAAGCGGCCTGGTTCAAAATGATTGGCCTCACAATAGAAGAAGAAACTCTGAGGATAGCTGGAGGGGTCCCGCTCTTAATTTGTTGTGATGATGTGCCCAGCCTCCCTGCATCAGCTCCACTGCCTCAGGCCCAGCACAGTCATCCTTAGACAGTAAGGGATCATTGGCCTGTTGCTATACTTAAAGCCAGTGTTATGTGGATTGCATATCCAGATGCCTGTGTTGAATAAAACAAAAAATGTCTCAGCTTGTTAAAACAGCATGGCTTCAGCTCTAAAGGGCTTGTTTTTGAAGAAGACACATTGTACTGTGTGAGCAGGGAGGGATGACACTGGTCTGATTCAGCAAAAACAGCAGGGAGTGAGACATCACTGCCTTGATGGATTCAAAAACTTCCAAAATTCATTGATTCCTGGGTCCATCTAGCTTTTTAAACATCCTCTCCAACTTTGTTTGGAAAGATTTTCTAAGTAGAAAGGTAATGTTTCCTGAGCCTTCATAGAGGCACTTATACCATCTGAAAATCACATTGTTATCTGTAAACAAAATGAATGTATGATTATGTGCAGCACAGTATGCTCTACTATATTGCTTATATTTTCCCTTTTTTCTCCTCTGAGTCTAGCATTAAGTGCATACGAGGGGAAATCATTTTCATTTCCATGTGAAGTTTTTCCTTTTTGCCATTTTGTGCTATTAGTTCTTTCTTGTCAGAAATTGTTGTGGCTCAAAGGTTTTCAGGTTCACAAAAGACACTGAAAACATCTTTTGTCACATTGATAGCTAGTGCAGAAATATAAGAGATGTACCTGTGCTGATTTTGTTAGATAGCTGCACATGTTGGGCCTTTATTTTGGATTTTGGTCTCAAAAAGACAATTTGGACAATTTCACAGTAGAGTCAGAAATGCTGACAGTAGCTGTCCTTTTGATTCTCAGAATAAAGGCTGTTTTTCATGTTGATGAGATCAGCCTGTTTTGAATAATGCATTGATACAACAGCTTTGTTTGTATGAAATGAAAAATTGAATAAACCATTACCACATAGATTAAACATGGAGCATATGTTAAGGTCATGTGTTTATATAGCAGTTGATACTTTCCTTTAGTTTATACTCAGTGTGTTGTGATTAGTATAGTTTGTTAAACAGAGCTATAAAAATGTCTCATTCCACAAACTTGGTGATGCAGGAAATAGAAAAACAACTTTATTAATTTCTCTGCATTGGGTTCAGACTGCAACTTGACATCGGGTTGCTTCTCTCTGTGCTTCCACTGCAATTAGACTTCGTAGTATCTCACAATTCTCTTTATGAATACAACCAGTTTTGACTTGTGGGTTTTCTTTTACAGACTGTTTATTTCTGTGTTTTGTTTTCATTCCTACAAAAAAAAAAAAAAAGCCAATGACCTTAGGATTCTGTGGATCACATCCATAAATGTTTTTTTCCTGTGTGAGGATTACATTTTCATACTGTGTTTGAAGTTTCTCTGGAGTTAAATTTGTAAATTTATAAAAAGGAACAGAAATGTTGGAATTGAAAACCAGCCAGCATACACTGCAACCCAAAATGACTATCATTCAAAAATAGAAAGAAAATGAAAAGAAATTAAAGAAAAACTTAGGGGCAAAGGAAACACTATGACTAGCAGACCATGAATAAGAAATGCAAACTGAAGATGAACTGACAGATGCAAATCACATTTCTTTGTGTATTTATAAAGAGACAAATTTAACCCTACAGCTTCTCCTCACAGCCTGACAATATGACATTTGAAGGGATGGTAGACTAACTCACAATTAAGGCTTTACTCTCAACAAACTAGTTAGTATGATGCAAAGTCCTGCACAGATTCAGTTTTGCAATTCTGCACCTGCCCCACACCCGCAAAGCTTGGTACTGAAACCTACACGTTACCCTCAATAATCTCTGAATCAAACCCCCATACCCTAGACCTGGTGGATGACTCTGTTATGAGTCATCTGACTAAAATGTTCATAGGTGTTCTGAATGGCCTCACTCAAAGGTGGGAAGACTGAAGGTGTGTTCAAGTAATCGATGCACCTTCTCAAAATACTTGGTCATAGAAGCTCAGTGGCATAGTAACTCCTTGAATAATGATCATACAAATGGGAATAGTGGTGCACATGTCTGGACATTCTCTCTTAGAAGGCATTCGTAGTGTTGTACTTGTTTGTACAGATGAAAAGTGACAAAACAGATATGTGGAGAATGAAATTAGGGAGCTTGAGAGAAATGTTTGGAATAAGAGTAAAACCATCAACCATTCAGCAAGCACTTAATTTGAGGCTTTTTGTGGATTAACTCATCTGCAGTAATTGATAGAACAGAGATAAATGCTGGATAGAATTAAGCCCATGTGTGAAAAGACGCCGAGACATGTAATCACTGACTGTCATTTCTGTCCTACAGAGACGTGCTGGGTTACTGAATGGGTGACGAGCTCCCAGTCACCTCACATACCCCGTGAAGCCCCTCTCCCATCACGTTGTACAGGACAGGGTCCCCCCACAGAGTTGCAGGGATGTACCAGGAGGTGGCCTTCCTGGCAGGCAGCACTGATCACCAGTTCACCACCTTTCACTTCAACCGTGTAGAGAACCCGCAGGAGGTCACCTCCAAGAAGGGCCTGTTCTACAAGCGAGCCCAGCTCCTGCTCCACCCTCAGCCCCGCCAACAGGATGGAGATGAGATCGGCCTGGCTGATGGGGCGGCCATTATCAACGTGGGGGGCATCAAGTACCGAATCCCCTGGTCAACGCTGGAGGAGTTTCCCTTATCGAGGTTGGGAAAGCTTCGCAGCTGCAGCAACGAGGCCGAGATCATGGATGTGTGTGACGACTACGATGGCAGCCGCAATGAGTACTTCTTTGACCGGAGTCCGTCGGCTTTCCGCACCATCGTCACCTTCTTGGCGGCGGGGAAGCTGCGGCTCCTGAGGGAGATGTGCGCCATGTCCTTCCAGGAGGAGCTGCTGTACTGGGGGGTGGAGGAGAACAACCTGGACTGGTGCTGCCTCAGGAAGCTGCGGCTCAGGCAGGAGGAGTACAAGGAACAGCAGAGGCTGGAGGAGGAGGAGGCCGAGCTGACGACGCCGCAGTCCTGCGAGGAGAGCCAGCAGCCTCCCGGAGCGGGGGCACAGGACGAGACTCGGGCAGGGGGCTGCATGCGGAGACTGAGGGACATGGTGGAGAACCCCCACTCCGGCCTACCGGGGAAGATCTTCGCCTGTCTGTCGGTGTTATTTGTAGCCATCACCGCTGTGACGCTGTGTGTCAGCACCATGCCTGACCTCAGAGAGGAGGAGGAGAGGGTGAGTTCTCTCCATCACTTCAGTAACAACTTTTCTCAGCCTTTCTTATTGAATTTAAAATATCCAGAAAGTCCAGACTCATCTCTGATTTATATATATATTAAGTTTGCAGAGTGAAGTCTTTTGAGTTGTTGGATTTTTATTCAGTAAAAGCAGCAGCATTGGGCAGAAAAATCATTTAGAGACCATGATTAAACAAAGAGGTGTAAAAGCAAGGCATCTCTGAATTTTAAAAGATAAGACAGGATACAGTTACCAATTTTAGAAAAACAATAAAGCAGAGAAGCAGTGTAATATCATAAATTGTGGGCTCCCAGGGAGTAAAATAAACACAAAAACTAATTTTAGGAAATTAGGAATATTACTTTGTTGTGTAAAAAAACCCAACACTGCATCTCATAAATGGTCTCAGTCATGTCTAACTGCAGAGCAAATGTTAAAATCATCACAGACTGAACAGATTTTCATAAGAAAGACCACAGTTATGGCTGTACACAGCACACATAATTATGATGGGAAGAACCCCAGTCTCAGGATTTCTCTTTTCACAACAGCCTGAGGGATATGTGTGCTCTACAGCTGCTACAGTCGAATTCAGATTATGTTGATGCAGCAGCCCACATACCAAGCCTTCCTGTGCTTCACTGTAAATCTTTGTGACAGAGACAGGCGAAGGCTCAGGGACAACAAGGCTTCCTCTCCGTTCACTTGAATACCAGATTATTGTGTAGCTCACCCTCACTGTTGCAGCAGTGTAGCAACATGAGATCCACATTCTCCCATGTATGCCATAATTTACAGTGCATGCACATCGTGAGGTTGATTAAAAAAAAGGCTTTCACACACGTTTAAATGGATGAATAGTGCAGATATTCTCCCTGTACAGTTGAGTTTACTTGACCTGCTTCCAAAAATGAATATAAAATCAGCTTAAATGAATATGAAATGAGCTCATTATTGTTACACAACAGGATGATTATGCAAATTGTAACCATGAAATCTTAATCCATACAGTTAAAGGCTTGTTTACCCAAACCTTATCTAGATCAGCTGACCAGTAAACAAAATGAGGGCTGTAAATGGAAATTTCTTTCATTTACAGTACACTGTGTCGTGTTCCCTTAGATGCTTAATTTAAACAGATGGATTTAAACTGCTCTGTAGGACGTGGCTCTTCTTGATGTGCCTTTGATGTTACAATTCTGTGCAAACACATTTTACCATGAAAGACAAGACAAAACTTATTATTTTTGTCAGGGATGTGGAAAATAGTTCTACATTTAAGTAAATTCTCATATTCGCTATCATTCTGAATTAAAATGAGGTGGTCACCATCAGTGCTTTCCTTCTGGTTAGCAATTGTGTACTGTACTGCACTGTAGTGGAAGATATCCCATCCTACAGTGTGTCAGTACACAGGTGAAGCTCAGTTAGTGAGAGGACGGCCTCTATGTCATGGAAATATTCAGATTTGTTTTTGAAATTGTGAGTTTTTTCTCAGTAGGTAACTAATGTAACAAGTAATTTTTTTGATATGAGTGATTGTGTAACATACCAAGTTACTTTCAAAAGTAACGTAACCCAAACACTGGTCACTATACAGTAAATCTCTTGTCTTTGCTTGGCTCATGGCTAACCTAGTCTTAGCAAGACTTGCTGCAGGGGGAAACAGTTAGGGTGAATGTGTCAGTTAGGATGAATGCCCTGTACTGTAACATATTGGTGAAATAAAGAAGATTCTTCCACTTAGTCAACTAGTTTTGCTGAGTTGTTAGTAGTAAAAGTAAAGAAACAAAGAAAGGAAAACGCCGAGCTCAACAACTTTAAAGCTCACTAATTAACATTTTGTATTTTGTGTGTTTAATGTGTACATAGATAGAAATGTAAATGGGATGGTGTTAATCATAATTTGTGGTTTCAGGGTGAGTTCTGTGCAGTTTTTATGCTAACAACTGCGCGGGGCCCACTCAGAAATTTGCTAGAGGTTAATTTGTAGATGCATAATATAATTACACAGTAATTTGCATATCCATAAGAGATTACTTTTTAAAAAAGTAATTACATGCTATCAATATTCATCTAAATATACTTAAAAATTCACAAAATGTTATTTAGGCTTTCTTAAACTCTTGTAAATATGTAACACCATAGACCTTTGGACCCCGCTGTGCATTTACACCCATGTTTCTGGTAGGTCATGTCTGCCCAAAAAGGTGCTAGATTTGGCACTAGGTGCTTTTTTGAACAAAAGTCATGAACAGGGTCTTAAAAATCACTACATCTAGCATGCAAATGCCTAAGTTGGAAACATACTCCCCCTAAAAGTGTTAACTGTTGTCTTTACATTTCTGTTTGTGTACGTATTTAATCAAAGAAGGTGTATTGTGATAGTGAGCTTTAGAGGTGGCATGTCTTTTTTGACAGAGGCAGACTATCTGTCTCCACTGGTAGTGGTTTTTATGCTAAAAGGCTAACCACATTCTAACTCCACCTCTGTCCTAAAAGCACAGACATGAGATTGGTGTTGATCTTCTAATTTCACTTGGAGAGAAAGAACAAAAAAGTATTTCCCAAAAAGCTGAATTATTATTTTAACTACAGTATACCCTGAAGAGTCTGTATATGATTATGGCAAATACTGTAGTGGCAATTAAAAGGGGAAAAAATGGCTGATAATATGCAAGAGCTGGTACCTGCTAGGTGGAAAATTGAAATAAAATGATGATACTCATAACTTACAGTCTTTGGTCTCTAATTAGGCCTGAAAGTGCGAGCGGAGCACACGCGGTTGTTACTGTGTTTAGCTTTCATCATGCAGGAAGAGGAATATTGCTACCTCAGGCTTTTGTTCCCGCTAACTACACATGTTGTCACAGTCCGTGACGAGCGGAGCAAAAAAGCGTATTAAAGTTGACGATGTCTTACTCCTGAGCCTTTTCATGTCTGCCTTTTCCTTGGAGACTTCAGAAAGCCTCAGAGATCTGGCTCCAGAGCGTCTTTGTATCACGCTAATTCACCACTTGAATGACATGAGCAGACCAGAGTATGATTAAAGAGAAGCCCTGCAGCTTCTCCCTCTGTCAGAGATATGTCTTCATCAGCAGGCTGGGAGGGGGGTGTTAGTATGGAGTGCGTAAGTTTCCACGTGGAAGTCAATCAGGAAAACAAAGCGACTGAGAGCCGAACGAAGACCGGCTTAACCATTAGTCTTATCTCCAATTAGGCGTCATCTGTCATTGCACGCCTGTATGAATCTGCAGCTTTAATTATTTTAATCAGAGGAGCAACAGGTACGATTAAAGACACACTGTGTTTCAAACTCTGGACAGCTGAAAACAGTCATTGTGGCACCAATTAACCACCTAGAGATGGCTGAAAAAGTGACTCTCGCTCCTCCTCCAAGAGAACATTAGGAGGTGGTGGTTCATTAGGAGTGAGAACCCAATTGGAGGAAACCCCAAAACGCAAGGGTTTACGGGTATAATGAGGTGGCTGTGTCATTCTTGGAAAACCCAGGATAACAAAGTGAAGGGAGGCAAACCGCAATCTGCCACTTCACGTACTTTTAACTGCCACGCTAGAGACGGTAAATTAAAACAAAGAGGCGTCCCTAAATGCCAAAGTCTCTTAATGTGAAGTGACTCATTACTAAAACTTTGTTTTAAAAGTATGACTGCACTTGTTTACAACTTTTAGCTAGATGGTAATTGGGCCACATGCATGTAAATGAATCAAACACAAAAAAGACAAAGTGAACTTTGTCACAGTGGTTCAAAAAGAAATGCGCTATGATTTCCTGCTGTTATGCTCCCAGCAGTCATTGTGTGTACCGAGGTGTCAGACAGAATTGGCTGTGGAGCGTCTCCTCTCCTCGTTACCATGTTAGGAGAGGAGTCCAGGCCTGGCACTGAAAACTTATGTACGGGCATTACTTCCTGCATTGTCCTCATTCATGCTAATGTCAAGCAAGGCGTTCATGTCGCTGAACACTTTGATGGAATCCAGCTCATCTTGGAGAATTGCTTTTGCTAATTACCACATCTTTTTCAGTGGAGTCCACCCACTCATCCTCCTCTATTACAGAGCATCCCAATAACCCTTAGCTTTGATAGCCTACCATTTACATCTCCACCGATCCTCCCTATACTAATGAAACTAATGAAATGATCATTTCCTCGGATACCCATCTCCACTTTGTAATATATTGTGTATTTGTTATGTATAATGTTTCTGAGACTTCCATAACGACTCCAGGGTTAGCAGTATGAAGGAAGCAAAGCACCTCATGTTAGATACTGCTTTGTGATGCCAACCTGCCTTAACCTACCATTACTTGTTAGCTGTTTTATATGATACCACATTTGCCTTTAAAAAGCCTCTGACTCGACCAGTGCTACTACTTAGAACACTAATTGTATCTATGTAATTTAAGCCTGCAATTTTCTGGCCAGTTGGATCTAAACCAACAAGCTGAGAACATAACACTGACATATTCCCTTTTAATTGGGTGAGGCTAAATTTTTAGCAGACAGTTGCTTACATTCAGCAGATATGAAGCAATATTCACTTTGGCTCTGTTTTAGTCTCCACCTACTCATGAGGGAAATGTGGCTCTTTAGCAGCTAAATGTAATCCACTATGTTCACCAGCTAATGGCTAATTTTGACAGTTAGCACTGTTTGGTGCTGGGCAGCAGGCATACAGCTAGCTGAATGTTGCTGAGGGAAACAACGCTAGGAGAATGGTGAGAGTGAACGTGTTAATTCAGTTCAATTCAATTCAAATAACTTTATTTGTGCCCAAGTGCCCAAATGCTACAGTTTGTTCACTAGGTTTTGACTTAGTCTTACTGTGGGGTGGTGGACAGGTGGTACACACTAGGCTTATGCAAAGTGTTTTTTGTTTTTTGATGAGAATGGCCCAAAAACTAGGTGATGAGAGAGGTGACAGTAAAGCCAGAAAACCAAAACAATGCACTAACTAAAAGACCCTGAAACGCTCTGTAAAGATTACAGAGGTTAACTATTAGTTGACATTTATCTCCATGGATTCACAACAGCCGATCCCTTTCACAAACAAGCAGTCAGAAGACACATTGTGAATATAAAAATACTGATTTCAGCAGCTTTAACAGCCTGACCCCGACTAGAATTAGCCCCAGCCCAGACGGTCAAAGCATCTCAACATTTATATTTGCCAGTAAATGAAGTCATGTTATGAAACTGTCAGACATGTGGATCCCATCCTAAATTAAGGTGAACTGTGAAGCATGAGGGCAGTGCAACCTAAACCCAGGAAGCAGCCACTTCTCTGTACTCGGTCACTTGAGCCGGAGGAGAGAGAGTTCAGGCAGAAACCAGAAGTTTTTAAGAAGCTGCCTGCGATGGAAAGCACTTAGCCCGTCTGTCTAATCTAATGTGGCTCTCAGAGAAGCATTCAGTGGCTGAGAGACCTTTTCTCCTCTTCTCTCTCTCACATACACACAAGTAAAAAAAAAAAAAAAAAAGAAGCTATATTGCCTTTCACTTTTTATGATCCCTCATCCACACTCTCTGGATGAATAGGGGATTAAACATCTCAAGTGTTTTGTCGATTTCTTCCCTCAGAATTGCTTACTCTGTTCACATAAGCATCTTTGAAAACTGTGTTCTTGTCACATTTATCTCCTGCAAGAGCCCCAGCTATGGATCTAACCTTTCAGTGACTCTGCTCATGCCTCACAGCCCCGAACACTTCATTCTGATGTAAATCCCAGCCACTTTAAAGTACACTCTTACCATAGCCATATATCATGGCAGGGGAATGGGGAGCTGGAGCTCAGAGGGGGTGTGGACGGATTGGAAGAGAAATGTGTGCAAATGCTGTAGGAAAATAAAGAGAGTTTTGTCTTTGTCTATGCTGAAAATAGGAGGTGCACATCACTCATCCCTCCTGTCTGTGAGTTAGACATACTGCTGTTCATGACCAGAGAAATGTGCAATTTATCATGGTGGTGATGATTTGTGTTTCTCATCCGTTGTTCGGTGAATAATTCCCGATGCGTTGAGGAGCAATTTCTCTCCTACAGTACAAACTATAAACCCCAGTGGGAATATTGTCATGTTTTATGTTAGAACTTGAGCAAACCTCCTCTATGTGTGACAGATGATGTACAGAGACAGGATGAACTCTAAAATTTCATATTTGTATGGAAATTTGATATAAAATGGTTGAAGCTATTGCTGTAAATATTAGCATAATACTTTACAAAACGCAAATAAGCAAGTTATGTCAATTAAAATAGGCTGATTAAAAGTTACTTAACTGCACAGTACCATCAATTTACCATCATTTTTTATTTATTCATTTATTTATTCAGTGGCTCTCACCAACTCCTGTTGGCATATTGGCATATTCATTGCAGTGGAAAAACACAGGTCTTGCTCTTTGAAACTCCCAGTGACGCTATCGATACATCTCTATATTTACAGAGACTTTAACTTTGTAACAAACCTGGCACCTGCAAAATCTAATCTAAGCTAATATTTTGCCTTTCTTTGTCTGGTCTCCATATGAGGCCAATTTGATACCGTACAGTTCTAGAAATTCAGAAACACACACTGTACTGTGTCCATCTTTCGGTTTTTGAGCAGTGGTCAACAGTGATTGGCTGCACCCACGAAGGTAAGCACAGCTCAGCTCAGAGGTCACCAAATTTGAACTTTAAGTGTAACCACGCTCCGCTTGATGCATCATGGACATTCACGCAGAAAGCTGGCAAAAGCTGTCGTCTTTGGAATTATTTGCTAACATGTTAGCCACACATCCTGTTGAAAACCCAATGGTTTTTCAGGAAAGACTCTCAAGGGACAGTATGGCCTGCCATGGGAGGGTCATGTGACTGACTGGGGTAGCCAAGCTAGCTAACCTGCTAACATATACTGCCTGCTGTGGTTTTGAGGGTTTTCTGTGTATTTGTGAATAAAAATATTATAGTGGATGAATAAAGGTTTATTAACAAGCTTTGCAGTGTTTTACCCTTTGCTGTAGAGTGTAACACCAGTTTTTTCAGACGGTTGTGTTGTATTGAGCGCTTGCAAGGCTACTCAAAAGTAGATTACTGATGCCTTTGGCTGTCTCTGCTGATCATGTGAACCCCCCCTTTCCCTCCAGGTGTTTTTGAGTTGGTTTTTGAACTCTTTCTGCTCCCTTCTATTTAATGCAGCAGTAAGTAATTATTAATGCAAGACCTTGGAAGCCAGAAATGACAAGAGATTTGAGTGTATCCACTGTTTTATGGCCGTGCACCAGTAATTCATTTGAGGACATTTCTTTGGTGTGGATGCACTTTGAAGGCTAATATTGCTCAGATTACATTACCCCTAACTGCCTTTAAATCTAAATCCTATTCTGACATGGTTCAAGCTTTTACCACCACAGGTATCTAGCTTTCATCCATATGATTTACCAGGCTGGTTCATTGTCATTTGGAATCAAGATCAATTGAGAAACAACAACAACAACAACAACAACAAAAAACTGCCTCCTGCCCTTTGGTTACTTACTCCAAACAGAAAAATGCCTGCTCTAATCACTCCTCCCTGCGGAGCTGCAAGCACACCCAGCTGAACAGCCTCTCAACACATGAAGAGGGATTGACTTAGATGTTAGAAAATGCTTCTCCTGTTACCATAGAGGCATTTACATTAGTAAACATTTTCAGCCAGAGTAGTCTGCCATTAACTGAAACAATGTCCAATAACATCCAATATTTTTAAAATATTTTTCCCAATGTAACCACAAAGGAAGCACTTTGCCGTGTGGAAAAAAAATGAAGGATATTGACTAATAATTCTCTGGGGATGTGAGGGTACAGTTGTGCCAAAATCTAATCAAAACATGTAAGGAGTTTGAGTCTCAGGAGGCTGAGCTTTCAACTCAAGTCCAAATGTTCTGCTCTGGTGGAATATTACTCAGAATATGTCTTTTTTTTTCTTTCTTTCTTTTTTTTTACAGCAATCATTTTCAGCCCACTTGAGTTACATTAGCCTTGCTCATAAATGTTAATGCAAATAAAATCTGCCTTTAATGGCTTTGTGCTGAAACAGTGGTATTAGCGTACAAGAAGAACAAATCAGTTGTTAAATCACAATGACGTGAAAACGCCCTGCACAAGCTCATAAAGATCTAAAGAAGCAAAACTAGCTGTTAAAACCAGGTCACTGTTTCACTGTCACCGAGAGAGTGAGAGCATGCACTTGTCAGGCAACAGCTATCAATACTGATGGTACTTTAGATTAGGTTAGATTAGATGAAACTGTAATGGCTCCCATTGGGGATTTTGTTCATCATAGCAGCAGAGAACAGCATATAAATAACAGTGTATGGGGCATACAGTGGTGTGTAAAGAAAGAGAAGTGGTTGGCCTGCTATTTAGCTATATACCATTATCACGCGCACAGACATAACAATGCATTATGTGTCCAGAAGTGCAAATACATAGTGTAAGCATGGATGCACTAAGGCACTACACGTGTGTTATTTCACAGAGGGAACAGCATGTTTGCATTCTCAAAGCTGCCAAAGATTGTGGATTACAGGATGAAAGAAGTCAAATATTTTTGTCCACTGGTCGCATAAAGTTCTCCTGCCCTCCCCAAAGAACAGTCTGTAATAAATACATATTGACAAGCAGCAAAACTGCTTGGGTCAAGGCCAGCGCTCTGTGTGTGTGAGTTATAGTGGTGTTTTCAGACTATTGAAAAATACATAAATTTACTGAATGATTAAAAACTTTGATCAATCTCAGCGGCTGTGGTGGATTAGACCTCTTCTTCTTGGCAAAGATGTTGTTTATTAAAATCTTTAAAAAGTTCCAGACAAAGTAATGATGATTATGTAATTATTGAATCTGGGTTGAGCGGAATAATTTGTGTGCTGATCAAGATTCAGCATCCTAATCACACACACACACACACACACACGTCAACACTGAGGAAATTCACCAAACCTTTAACAAGGACATCCTGGTTTTTATGGACAAATTGGAGCAATGACTGATAAAAAAGTATTATTTAGTCTTTTTGAGAAGGTCTCTAAGCTATTAACTTTGTGAGAATATTGATCATATTTGTCAAAATTTGTGTAAAATTGCTTCTATCTGGTCCCATTCCTCCCTCAGGCAGGTTTCTCTGAACCACCCTGCTGCTCAGATTTTCTGTCTCCGCTTTCCCAGACATCCTGGTTACTTGCAATAATCTCAAACCCAGCATTCAAGTGTCACAGATTTATATTGAATGAATGTCATTTTAAGGTTGTGGGTGAAGAATTACGATGAGGATAAAAATACACTTGACTGACAGTGTTTAGATGTGCAGTAGACAGGCATGAGGCTTTGTGCTGAAGGTGAAATGTAGCAGGTTAAATAAGGACTAATGGTTATTGAATATGTCGTTAACTGTAGGGAGCAGGAACCTATCCCATCATGCACTGGGTGAGTGGCAGGGTACACCACAGACAGGTCGTCACAGGGCCAAAAATAGATGTTCACTCCCATGGGCTACTTAGAGTTCTAAACTGCAAGTAGTCTATAAATGACCAGAATTCTGTCAGTGGTTATTTAGCCAGGTTGAGTTTTGAAACCATGAGTTCATTAACTTTACCATTTTTAGCTATGCACAGTTATGGCCTTCTATCCCACAATGATGTGATATGGAAATAAAGAAAGTCACACCTTTGGTAACCTTCCAAGAGCTGCTCTACCACTTTCACCCTAAGTAAAATATCTCAACAAAAACTGGATGGTTTATCGTGTAATCACACTATGTACAGACAGTCATGGT
The DNA here is from genome assembly GCA_033238685.1 of Lates japonicus. Lineage (NCBI taxonomy): Eukaryota > Metazoa > Chordata > Actinopteri > Centropomidae > Lates > Lates japonicus. Next base: position 4,163,014 of record BRZM01000031.1, on the reverse strand, counting down.
CCACAGAAAGCTGTAATAACTTGATGATCCCCTGACTTTCCATTTAGCGCCCCTTTCTTTGGTGCAAATTAGCAAATGTCGTAATGTTAACACACTAAATTAAAATGGTGACCATGGTAAACATTACCTGCTAAATATTTTCATGGTTGCATGCTGACATCCATGACCCGTACATACCAGCCAACCACTTCTCTCTCTTGTAAAACCAAAACATACTGTTCTAAGCATAAGTCTCACCTTTGTGTGGCTAAATTTGTGAGTGTGAAAGGCTGTCAGCTGCAGATCTGAACTGTAGTTCCAGTCAGTGTTTTCCACCCTCTGGCCACAGGGAACGGAACTGCACTTGGAAACTGCTGTGTGCAGAGACTATGTAGAGATGGTAGGTATTTCCTACATATTTATGTGAGCTGTGCTCTTGTCCATGTGGGAGTTGTCATTGCACTCCAACGCTGTAGTGGACGCTGTGGACCAATCTAGCTTGCAAGCTTGCAGGTGACATTTCTTTGCTAAAACATTTGAACTCAGAACGTACAGTGGCTACAGTTTAAGTGTTGTTTGTTACCTGTTACATTGGTTATTTGATTATTAGTGTGTTTTTGAAGGAGGCAGAAAAGGAAGTGAATAGATCAAGAGTATCACAGACCAATGAGCCAGTCATCAACAGGGAGCTGCAATGAAGTCCACAACAATGCAGACTGCAGTTTTTCAGTTTTCAAGAGGCACCCAGCTGGTCTGTGGAGGTTTGCAGCTGCACACACATTGGCTGATCCTGCTGTGAGAAGCATGCAATGACTTGGACAAATGACACAAAGATTAAATTTATGCTATTTCAGAGGTTAAGTGTGCATCTACTGAGCTTCACTTTCCTTTAGCTTTAGCTTTTTCAATGGGAAGCACACAGGACTGAATCCCATGCAGTAGATGAGACAGACTGAACGAGGACTCGTGTGCTTGTAGACTCTTCAGCTGCCACTATGCTTGTCGGAGCTTCAGAGGGCAGACTCCATCTTAAGAGTCCAACCACTTCTGTAACTTTAGGAAACTGACAGTCCAACATTCAAACCCATTTCACACTGTGATTTTCCAGCTCTGTGGAGCTGAGAAAGTAAGCTGGGTTTGAAATTCCCTCTCAAGCTTTCTTTTTATGTTCCTTTCTATGAAATTGCTGGATTTTCACTCTGTCTACCTGTGTGTCCATGTAAAACAACCATGCACTGATCAGGCACAACATCAAAACCATCTGTCTAATATTGTGTAGGCCCTCCTCATGCTGCCAAAGCATCCATCCATCCATATCACTTAACCACTGAGGGTCGCAGGGCTGGAGCCAAACCCTAGCTGGCATTGGGTGGGAGGTGGGGTACACCCTGGACAGATACCAGACTATCACAGGGCTGGCTGCCAAAACAGCTCTGACCCAACAGGGCATGGGCACAGGACTTCTGAGGGTGTCCTGTGGTGTCACATGGACAGTGGCAACATTTCATTTGGGCCCTGTGGGTTTGTGGAGCCTCCATAGATCTTTCTTGTTCATCCCACAGATGCTCAATCAGATTGGAATCTGGAGAGTTTGGAGGCTGGGTTAACATTTTGGGCTCTTTGTTGTGTTCCTGGAGATATTTCTGAGCAGTTTTTGTGGTGTGGTGGGGAGCACTGTCCTGCTGGGGGAGGCCCCTGCCATCAGGGAGTGCCATTGCTATGGCGATGTGTGCCTGGTTTGCAACAATGTTTAGGTGAAAAAAGGTCAAAGTAACATCCAGAAGAATGCCAGGACCTGAGGTTTCCTATTTCATTGTAATTAGATGATCAATATTATTCACCTGTCAGTGGTTTTAATGTGGCTGATCTGATTTCCAACGTGGTCAGACGACATGTCATACAAACCATTTCTATTCTAGTACAATCCAGCCTTTAGTCCATATAAATTTTCGAATTTCCTTTATGAACTGCTAAAAATTTCCATTTGACATATTGGTAATAAGACTGTGGCCTACTATTGCTCAGTATAGTACTCTGAAATCTTAGCAAGTGTCAGAGTGTCAGAGCTACTGATCTGTACATGAATGAGAAGTTAGACCAGGTAAAAGAAAGACTTGCTCCTTTTTGTATGTTTTTACTTTGATGGCAGCACCTGCTGTCTGTAACAGGGCCCATTTCATCCCTTATCCAACTGGTTTCACTCTATTCAAATATTTATGACTGAGCACAACTCGCCCAGCAGCTTATCACTTCATGTACAAGAACATCCAATTATATCAGTAGCGAAATAAGACAAATGCTCAGTGCTTTGTATTAAAGTTGTATCTAAACATTTAAGAGACAAGTGAAGTAGTGAGGATTGAGACCAACTTTTACTTCACTCTACTACATTGTTCTGTAATAAGAGTTGTGTTTTGTGAAGATACATTAAGATTGTTTCTGGAAGAGAAGGAAAAGTGTTGAAACTCAATCTGGGTGGCAGAACAAACACACAGACACCCAGGACACACAGCAGAGCCCAGTGATGTGAACAAATGAGAGTGGTAAATAAATCCATTAAAAGCCTGGGCGTGTCGAAGACAGACCCAGCTCAGCTCGGCATCTGAAGTCCCGCCTGTTTGTCGACTCGCACCCACTCCAACTTATCTGGCGGGATCAGAGGTGAGCTGTCTCTTCCTGCGTGGTTTGGTTTACACGCTTGTCTTCAGCTGTGACAGGGTCAGAGTCCCCTCGATCGCTGAGACGGATAATTGTGTGCTTTTAATTTGATCCTCCGTGGTTCTGTGTACATCAGAGACTGGTTGGGGTGGAGAGGGAGCGGTACGGAGTGGAAAATGCACTCAGCCAGAAAGCCTCTGACAGAGAACAATACAAAATGATGCTCAAAATTCAGGGAAGGGGACGGTATCAGTTACAAATGTGTCACAAGCAGACAGACTCCCTCGTGGACGCCCAAAGAGCAGGATGACAGGGGACGAGTGAAACATACTGGTTAGCATGTGAAAATGGGCGAGCTTCTTAAGGACTTGGACAGTATATTTGCTTTAGGTTTCACATCTTATTACTTTGGATGTGAAATGACGGCATGTGGTTAGAGGGTGGATATTACCTCACATTTGAATCGCCGTGCTGCAGCAGCACATCGGGCTTCAGAGGCCGCCATGTGCTGTGGCGCTGGAAGGAAAATTGGTCGGTAGAAAAACACTTTTGTAGCTCCCAAAAAGGTTTGCCACAGGAGCATGACGAGTCAACGGCAGATTAATGAGAGAGATCAAGAGCACTGTCGTGTCACACACAGTTACAGCTGAGACTGGGAGAAAGGGTTAGACAGAGAAACAGAAAATATTACACTAATGTCAAGACTCCTCAGACTAGCAGGCGGATTATATAATCTATCCAAATGTGTTTGGCATTCTGAAAAGACAGGGTATAATCAAAATAGTGTTTTGTTGTTGTGTTACTGTTAAATTTCTGGTACAAACTGGCTAAAAACTGAGGCTTACAGTCTGTTCTCTTAACCCCATAGTTACTGTGTTATTTCACATTTCAAAATAAGAGCATGAAACTTTTAAGTTTGGAACCAGCTAGCCTGTGGAGTCTGAGAACTGACTTCCTATTATTTATTTTGATTCAACTGTGGAGCGAATGCATCTTTTCTGATGTGACTTTGTCAAACAGTAAATAACATATTCCATGTCTGGATGCTGTGTTTCACTCAACAAGCCTCAAGCATTTATTATTCATTAATCAAAGAATAACTGGAAACAGTAGCAATAATGTCAGTATTAGAATATTTAAATTTAGTGGGCGATGCTATACCTGCTGTATCGTAATCCTTCATTCACAATATTTTCTATGTGTTCTCAATATAATTTTCTTGCAAAACCAATCTATGCATGGAATGCATTTGATATTTAGGCAAAACACAAACAAACAAACTTCTTTGCATTATCATATCACTTAGTTCCTGTACATTTTGCACAAAAGATTCTCATAACCCACAAAACATTGTAAATTACATTATCAAAATTGTATTTATAGTTATATCAGCCAAAATACAAGGGTAAGAAAACAGTGTAGTTAAGGAATGTACTTCAGTCATTAAAGAGAAACTTAACACCTGTGAAATTCTTGTCTTTGTTGACCTCCAGTGGTTTACCTGCTGCAGTGATCTACAGGTGGAGTACAGGTGTACTGCACGGGTGTGGTTAAGTGTGGTCAGAGATGCAACGGGCTTGACGCTTTCAACTAGAGAGGGCAGCTCAGCCTGATGTTAAGTTACAGCGTGTCTATACAGTAAGAGTTTCAGCTGCTTGTTTCAGTTGAGTGTGTCACGTGCATCTGATGGAGAAGACATGCTTCTATTTTAATCAATCACAACCCAAAGAGTATTTAACATTCCAGGTCTATTTTCCCCTGTTTGACGCACGTATCTACCATGATTATGTACTGGGCTCTGAGCCAAAATGTAAGTGGCCTACAACTCAATACTGTGGCTGAACACCACATGCATAGACTGCAATGTGCTGCTCACACTATACCGTCTGTGCAGACACAGTGTTACTGTTACACATGACTACACAGACATCACTCATGATAACACAACTCTTACTGCTGGTGGTTGAAAACCAGGTTTAGTATTTTGTTTATGCTGGAGAGGCCAATGCAAAGATTTAAAAATTTAACAATCTAAACCTTTTCCCTGCAGTTTTGTCCAGTTTTGACAGACAAAAGCACATTCAACGCAGTGTGCTTACATAACCAACATATCACAAGCCTCTGTCCCACTTAATCAATTTTACTTTAATTCACAACTGAAGACAAGGGTGAATGGAGAGTCATGAAGCAGTGATGCCTGCACCTCTTTTGGTAGCTGGATATGTCTCCTGGCCAAAACTTGAGTTTAACATTTTGTCTTTTTCAGATTTTTATTAAATGACAAAAAAAATAATAAAAAACAATTAGCAACTCTGAATTTGAAGGTTTATAATCAAAAGATAACAAGTAAGACTGGCTGGGGGTTATCATACAGCACTTTCACATCCAGCCTGTGGGGCAGGGACAGAAATAATTTTTTCCAAAAGCCTGTATCAGAACCAGTTTTTAAAAGTAGTATTGTGAGACTGAATAACATTCACCACATTCACTAAAAGCTGAGTGTGCTTGAAAGGCATTCCTTCATCTGTCAGAGGGAGTGATTTCCAACTGTGATCGACCCAAACATCTGTGCTTTCACTGTCAGGGAAAATTAGTAATGGCAGCGTTGCTGAAGACACATATATTGATTGGCAGATTAATCCACAAGCTTTAATGACAACTACTTTTCCAAATCCCTGTACTCAGTGTTATTAACAATTTCTATCATTTTACTTGTCAGTCCTCACTGTAGCAGTTTATTGCAGCTGCTGTGTGAAAAGCCGCCATTCCAGCTTTGCTGATCATTGATTTACATGCTCTGTAATGGGTTTAGCAAGTTTGGTGTCTTGAAGGCAAAAACTGTGCTATATGCAAAACTAAGTGTATACCCTTAAAAATGCATGAGACTGAATCCAAGAGGACTTTTTTTTCTGTTCAGGCAGTCAGTTGGAACGACGTCTCCATGGAGCAGAGCTGTTGACTGAGCAAATATAAAGGGAAGTGGTTTGCTTATACAGTCGCAGTTGTGCACATTCACACCTGCAGATAACCTTTGCAACCACGGTGCTGGTAGAGATAATAGCCTAGCTCACTAATGTCATCATGTGTTGTCCTATAACCTCAAAACTCTAGTCATGAATACCAGAGCCGTGGAACACAGCAGGGAACTGAGCCTGGAAGCACGAGAGATGTTTTAGAAATACCTATTTCATTGTGTTACATGACATTACAAAGGAGAGAGATGTAAAAGTTTGAAGTGTCTGAGGAAAGTTTTCTTACTTGCTCAATTGGTTCCACATATTTGAATTAATCCACACGTAATTATCCTGCACAAATAAAGAAAATAATATTTGTTGCTCATTAATAACGATTAAGTAAATGCAGAAAAATGGAAAGCACACTCACATACTCTTTTTTCCCTTTTCTCCTTCAGGGGTGACTTTGACTTAATAACCAACTAATCTCTTATAATTATATTTTCAAATATTTATGAATGCTATTTCAGCAGTCTTAAAAAAAAAAAGATGATCATTAAAAGATTAAAAGCTTTAAGAATCCACATCATAGCCTCCTTTGCCTCAGCTGTGACTGACTCTGGTTAGATGCTTAATTTCCTACATAACATCATCTGCACCCGTAGAGCTTTCACCTTGTGATCACTCAGGTTTGATGTGTGAGTGAGGTTTACTAGATGAGATAATCAAAGCTTTTCTTTTACGCCTCATGCATCTTTCAGCACCTTCTCTGCTGCGTTTTTTTCCGTGAAAGAACAGACTCACCTTTTTGTTGTGAGATCAAACGCCCAACCTCCTCTGTCAATGAGGAACCCTATGAATCAAACAGGCTTTGAAACCGATTCTTAATTACTGACTCTGTGCCACGTCTTCACGCCACCTTCCACTGAGGCGCTTTTGGAGTTCTCACTGTTGTACAATGGAACACAACCCTTAATGTCTGTCTTTATGTGCTTTTTATTTCTCTCTCTCTCTGCAGGGTGAGTGCTCTCAGAGGTGCTATAACATCTTTGTGCTGGAGACGGTTTGCGTCGCCTGGTTCTCCCTGGAGTTCCTGTTGCGATTCATCCAGACACAGAGCAAGTGTATGTTCCTGCGTACGCCTCTGAATGTCATCGACGTGGTGGCCATTCTCCCGTACTACATCACCCTCATCGTGGACTCTCTGTCGGTGGGAGGGAAACCCGTGGGCTCAGGGAACAACTACCTGGAGAAGGTTGGGTTAGTCCTCCGAGTCCTGCGAGCCCTACGGATCTTTTACGTGATGAGGTTGGCCCGGCATTCCTTGGGCCTCCAGACGCTCGGCCTGACGGTGAGGAGGTGTACACGGGAGTTCGGCCTGTTGCTGCTGTTCCTCTGCGTGGCCATGGCCCTTTTCTCCCCGTTAGTGTTCCTGGCTGAGAGCGAGATGGGTGCCAAGCAGGAGTTCACCAGCATCCCCGGGAGCTACTGGTGGGCCGTCATCTCCATGACCACGGTGGGCTACGGGGACATGGTGCCCAGGAGCATCCCCGGCCAGGTGGTGGCTCTCAGCAGCATCCTGAGCGGCATCCTCCTCATGGCCTTCCCCGTCACGTCCATCTTTCACACCTTCTCTCGCTCCTATGTGGAGCTGAAGGAGGAGCAGAGCCGGGCGCTGAGGCAGAAACCTGACTCGCAGGACAGCACCAAGTCCCAGAACAGCGAGGACTCTCAGGAGACGGACAGCTATCACGGCATCACGGAGGCCGCGGCCTCGTCAGTGCAGCGGAGGAAGTCCATGGCCATTCAGAGGGCTGCTGAGATTAGAGCATCCAAGAAAACTTAGCTGCTCTTACCGTCTGTCTATCTGTGTTCAAGTGGAAGCCTGGGGGGGTGGGGGGGGCGTGACACCCAGTGATGAGACTTCAAAGATGACAGCAGGAGGACTGTGAACAGGGAGGAAATTTTCCTCTCTGGAGTTTGAGGTCTCTGCTTTGATCATGTGAGGCGCTTGTGCACCAGAGTGTATCTGAGTTTCCTAAGTTCTACACAGGAGCTGCAGAGGTCTTTTTACCACAAATTGACTTTAAAAGATGGGTAACTATACAATATTCATGATTAAACTACTCAAGTCAAATGAGACTGAAAAAACTGACAAAGACAGTACTCTCACTGACTGCGATTCAGATTTGAGATAAGTCTGTGACAAAGGGAAATCTAAAACCAAAACATCACATGTTGTTATTCAGACCTCAGACTAATAATGAATGTTCCTCATGTAGCTGCATTTGAGAGGATTGTCTTAAATAAAAGTGTTTGTTCAGATGTCAGACATGCAGTTTATTGTTGATGTGGAATATCATCTCCATTCACTTTGTATTGTATTATGGCAAAACTAATGGGCGACTTTGTTATGTAAGTGTCATATATGTTGATGTTGATGATGTCGGCATATTTCTTTGCAATAAAGCAGAGCTAATTAATCTCCGACAAAATACCACAAAACTAACTGTCAAAGGGCTATACAGTGTGTTGAGAAGTTTGGTTCATTGGTAAATGACAAGAAGGCTGATCACTCTCATCTGTCTCTGCTTGACAGCTCATATGCTGATGCTTTGGAAGAATCATTTCACATTTCTCTTTGCTTCTTTTGCTGAGAGTTAGCTGAGATCATTGGGCCAGTCACATATCTGTGTGCCAAAATATGAAGGGAAATCTGAGTTAAGCTAGCATTAACATAAGTTCATTGGTTGCCTGGCAACCTCAAAGTTTGAACTTCTGGAGGTCAGAAGTCAGCTGTCAGAAGTGTTGGTTGTCTGCTCTTTTTTAGCTTTAAGGTGAGCCAAGCTAACTATTTTCCCTTGTTTTAAATCTTTAGTGTTAGTAAAGCTAACCAGCTGCTAGCTGTAGCAACACATTCAGTCTAAAGATACGGTTGTGATCTTTTTGTGTAATTCTTGGCAAGAGAGCAAATAAATATATTTCCCAAAATGACCTCTAACTGGCTTTTTCCAGAGCTTTCAACCGCATCTCACAGTCTTCATCAGCTAATAGAGTTTACTCAGTTGTCATGGATTTGGTTCAGCTGTTAATATGTGACCTAAGTAAAGACACCCCCCTGAAGAAGAAAACTAGCACAGTGTGTGACATTGCAGCTGTGAGGAACTCCATTTGCTGATGAAAGCCATGAGATGTAGTTGAAAGGTCTAGAAATGTTGGTTACGTATTGTTGGCAGTGCATGCGGCAGTGCTGATGAGAGTTCAACTTCAGACCTAATTCAAAGGTCCTTCTGTTTGCACTTAGAGCTCTGTGAGGGTCATGCTCAAGTCAGGCTGCTGAAGGAAAAAATAGAACTGAGCTGAATTCCTCTTGGTTGTGAGGAATCAAACTGTTCAGCACTTCATATTTTATGACCAAAACTCTGAATAACAAGTCAGTCCGAGAGGGTATTTTGACAGTTGTATAGACATAAGACTTTACCCAGCAGACACAGCAACATTATAATTAACTTGCCCCATGGATTTAAGGTCAATATACACTCTTGTTTTAGCTCTATTTTGGTCTCCACCTATGTTTGATGATCTGACTCTTAAGCTTTGGTTTACATTCAAAAGTGATGTTCATGGGGCTCTAGTAAGAGTTTGGAGGGAGGTGTCGTCTTTTTTTTCACTTTCCAGAAACAACACGGGAGCAAAAATGTAAGGAATGGATGAAAATTTGTCTACTCAGACAGCTGTAAATGTTCATGTGAGTTACTTTTTTCATACTACAGTATTTTCTATGGATACAGGTTACATTAAAAAACAAATAAACAAACAAAAAACAAAAATGTCTGCAGTTAGCAATCCACTGTGGAGTATTACCTCTCTGTGTGGAAGCCAGTCTTGGATGCAGCTAGAGCTTAGCTAATGTTAGCTGCTGTGTCCTGTTATTTATTGGATTTGGGGAAGTTTGCAACCAGAAACCCTAGCTCAGTGTCAAAAATAGTATTACATTTTCCAAGCACACAATCTGCATCAACAAAGTCTCTTTGCTTGTAACATACTATTGAAAATATGAGCAGCTAACCTAGCATATAGCTATCTACATGTAATTGCAAATTACACAGTTGTTTAATTACTATAACTAATTATTGGACCATCATAAACATATTAGCTAACAGTTGCTTATTGACCCATCCAGACATTACGACGCAACATTAGCATTCTTTTGGAGTTGTGTTTCTGGCCATCTTTTAGCTCTGTTTTTAGTCTCCACCAGTTCCTTGGTGAAATATCTTGCTCTTTATTCCCCGGCTAAAAGCTCCATTATGTTCATCAGCTAGTTGCTAACTGCGTCTCTCTGCTGTTTAGCGCTGAGCAGGTAGTGCACAGTGAGTTTTTTCTCTGAAAACGATGCTTTGAAAGTGCTGCAAGTAAGCTTAACTTATGGACTGGACCGCTAAACAATAAGCTGAAACTTGCTAAAAAGCCCTCAACCTGCAAATTCAGGTGATAATTCTCCAGAGTCACCTCTACAACTGACCCCTCACATTACACACTGTCATCTGATAAATTGGTATTACAAAATATTGAAATATTAGCCACTTCAGCCAGCTCAAATATTTGAGTAGGTTTCCAGGTAGCACTTAACTAATTGAGTTTAATATATGATGTTGAATATATAAGCTCTTACAAGTACATTTTATCTCAAGTGTATGAGTACGAGACCCTGCCATCACATTTGGTTTGATCCAGTGATGCACTTTTGAAAAGGTTTGAGGCGAAATTGCTAATATGTGCTCAACTCAAGGCACTGGAGGATTTGTTGGTACCAGACATTTTACAGTATTTATCATGCAGGGAGGCTCTCTCATGCTCCCGCTCAAATTCCTGAGGCACTGAGCAAAATTCTGAATTTTATTTTGAGGGCTGTGTTTATGAATCCCTGGCGCTGAGTTTAAATTAAAGATAAATGTTAAAACACATTTAAGGGCCAACGTGGTTCTGTTCATATATATGTATTATTGATAGGACAGTAATAAATCTGTTTGGTTAAGATTTTCTCATTATCTTATGCTTTGGATTAGCAGATTAATACAGTAAAACAACTAACATCAACACAAAAAAATCAATCCAGAAATGTTATTCAAGCATAATCTATAGGAGACAGACATGTCTTCATTAATGGCACATTAAAAGTATTAAAAAGAGAACATTATGGATTTGCGTGGAAAATGCCTTTTCACACATATCTTTTTACTCCTTTTTCATCTGGTAGTTTTGCACATTACAATTTATGTGCTTATTATTGCTTCAGATGGCATATGCCTAAAGCCCAAAGCAGGACCACGGCTGGTGGGCTCATTCTTCCTTTGACAATTGATATCTGCCAGAGCAGCACCGCAGACGGGAGCGACAGTGGATGTCTGCTCGACTGACACAAACATCTCCATCAAACAAAACATGACACGAGTCTCTCCCCTGTCCTCTTTATTGGGTGACAATGTCAAGTTAGATTCTCGACAATACTTTGTGTTTAGACAGCCTCAAGTGTTGATGGATGTTGTAACTTACTGGGGTGGGCTGCTGGCATTTTAATAGAAAAATGAAACACAAAGAAACAGATGTAACATATTAAAAATAGCATTAAAAACATCCTTGTAATAATATTTTTGGTACATTAACTAGGTGGGGGTTTCAGATAGGACAATGCAAAACTTGGCGGTTTCTGTGGGAAAGTACCTTCACATGATAAAATAGAGGAATCAAATGACACAAAACAAAAGTTTTTAAAAAAGGAATCAGTTACATGGAATGAAAGAATGAAAAAACTGGAGCTCTGAGGACCTTTTCAGAGCACAATGACAACAGGTATCAGGTATCTCACATTATTCATACAACAGTCACCCTCACTGCAGTCCAAATAAAGAGCAGGCATACAGTACCTTACAATGACATGTGAATAACAAATGGCAACAACATAAATAGGGTGGCTAAAAAGGTGTAAACACAAAAAGTGCATCTCCACTACTGAGACACCAAGTCTTTTTTAATATTTAAGAGAGGAAAAAGAAATATTCATAGAAAACTCCTGCTGTGTCCCAGTGGAACAAAAGGGAAGTTTCCATTTCTTGAGGCTTAGAAGAGGAGGACAGAATCAGGTCTGCTCTGGTGCACAGTTCACTGAAGGGCTGACAGTCGTACACCTCCTGGTTTGGCATTTCTTCTCCCCTCCAGAGAGACATTACAAAACAACAACAAGAGCAAAGAAAGTCTTCACTGTGGCCGCATTACGTGGCTGCCTCTCCCTCTGAACAGGAAATTAATTTTCTTATGACAAAATGGTGATGGGTGCAACCTGCCCACAGAAGCACACAGTGGAGTGGAGTCATGAGCACAGATATCAGGGGATATTATTGGATTTGCAATATAAATAATAAACTGGCCAGTCAGCGTTACCTACTGGCAATATGATGGTGGTGAAGATATGATCATATTCAGAAGTATCAGTTTGTGAAGTGAACCTGTCTTAAAGGAAAATTTTGTTCACCACAGCTCATAATTTTTATCGGCAAATCCAAAATAATTGCTGAGACTGTAGGACATCTATCTCATATTGTTCAGACTACATTTAATTGCAGCGGAATTTTTAAAAAAAACGTCCAAGTCTGCTTGCTGATTGTAATTCCAAGTTAGAAGGCTTAGAAATTTGTGACAGCTGTTTTATCTCCCACTTGGCAAAAAGGAACTGGAAATGGAGACAAAATATCTTCAAAGGCAACAACACGGGCAGTTACTTAAAAATAAAATCTGGTATTCATTTCTGATTTCTTGTAACTTTTAGGAGGTGCTAACTTATTGAAACTCAATTCCATGATGATCCTGTGGTATAAATGCTGATTTCATCCCAAAGGTGTGTTCAGACTGAATGGTTATTTGACCACTGGAGGTTTTTTTGCTGTAGCTCACCCCAGCCAGACAAATAAAATTGTAAAGAGTGACAGTACAGACATTAGCTGGAACTAGCTAGGAGCCTACACAGTGGGTGTGTATGAGTTGAGTGTGTCTGTGTTGTGTGACGGCTCATACTCTGATCTCAGAACTCAGCAGGAACTCCAGTTTTCGTTGTTTCTTTGTTACTTACTCCAGTGTCTCCCGTTAGTCTTGTCCCTGTATCTGTATGGAGTGGGCTCAGAAACTTACAGCAAGAGAAAATTTTGGCTTAAATTAGTTTAAATGACTCAGGATGACTTGTCCCTGTCCCAGAGTAAATTTACATTAAATTCTTCAGTGACTGTACATGTAATTGTGCCATGTCTAAAGTTCACTAGGTGTTCAGTCTGAATGCACCTCAAGAATCCTGGGATCTCAAGTGATTTCTGTGGGGTTCTTCAAATTTGTGGTATGAAAATGATCGAAATTATATACAAAATGTCAGCATCAGCTTCAGTACAAAAATGTTATTTTGGACAACCCATGCAGGTCAAACACTGGTCATGATGATGATGATGTTTCAACACCTTTGCTTCCAGCAAGTCTGGCTTCAGACAGAAGAATACCCTTACGTCTGTTACAGAGTTCTTTTGTCCCATCTTTCTGTTAGTCTGAAGGCCAATAATGGTTATAATGAATTGTTTTTTAGAAGCCAATGCCTTGCGTCTCCAAACCTTTGGGATTTTTCTTCTTTTGGTAAAGTTCGATTGCCTCCAGATTCCTCGTATTTTTGTCCCATGAGGACTGCACATGGTCATCATCTGTCCAACAAGTGGTAGAGTGACCAGCATTTCTCCACCGTGTTGGGGAAAAGAACTAAATAACAAATGCCATTTTGTACATTCAGTGATGTTGTATATCAAGATTTTTTTTTTTTTTTGATTGACTCATATATTTATATTGCTGGTAATGCAGCAAGCCATGTTTGAACATGTGTGTTTTAAGGCAGAGGGTCCATGCAACAATCATCAGCGTATGTGGACAAAAACAAAAGTTGGTCCACGTTTCCTTGAGCACAGATTTCAGTGCATACATCTGCAGTCTATATATACTGTATATTCATGTATGTGCATAATATTTTCCACATGCACAGGTTGATTCAAGGACATACTCTTTAAGTCTGCATTCCAAGCAACAAGCATACTGTCGCATTGAGAGAAGTCAGTATGATAATAAATTTAAAAAAAAAGGTTGAGTTTGTGTTGTAACAAGTGTCCTTCAGGTATTGCTGCACACACCAACACCACCAAGTGTCTGTGTATGTTCGTGCCTTATTTATGGGTGTGTATGTTTCCTTATGTATACTTAGAGGTGACAGTGAGCAGCCTGTATCATCTCAAGGTGCTTTGGTACTCATGCATGTTTATGCACATCCACAGCTCCTCTAAAAGGGCTTCCGCACTGCTGCTTTTTTTTTGAATGTCCTCAGAGAGCTTGCAGGGGCTCTCAGAGGGCTTTGGCACTGGTGGTGTGGGAGACGGTGTGGGAGACTGGTTTCTGCGGGTAGCGGCTGTAGTAGTAAACCTGGAAGAGGATGGTGATGTCCACGAAGACCTGCAGCAGGCCACACGTCCAGAACTGCACGGGAGCCTGGGTGAGCAGGAAGTATCCCGTTTTAAAGGTGTCACCGCTGGTCCACATCAGCACCATCTTGATACTTGGATGAAAGAGTAAAAGAAGCGATGGTGAATAAAGCAAACAAACTCTGTACTTCATCATCCCTGTTTTCATGCTAGTTCACTTTTGTAGTATTATTTACATTTTTATTTCAAATTGGCCTATTTCAAATATCTTGTTTTTTGTAATGACATTTTTCCAAATTATTTTTTTTATTTGTGTCACTTCTATGTCATAATGTCACCTTTCATCACAGGGGTGTTATCAACAGTCACTACCGGCTCACCATTTACTCAACTTTATGTCCCATTTCTTGCTTAATCAAGCAAGTTCAACAACTGCTACCAAATTTAGCCAGCTAACTCCTGCTAGCTAGAGCAACAAGTCAGTTATTCTGTGTTCACCTAAGTAAGAAATAAATTAGAGGGGGCTGCTGTAAATAAACTCAGTGAAGGTGCAGTAACCTTTTATTTAGCTTGACAAGGATGCACATGCTGCCTACCTAGCCGTCTAGCTGGCTAAGCAGGATTGTGAGCTCGGATCATCTCTCAATGAGTGAAGAGCTAATGTTAGCAGCGTTAGTTAGCTCCTGTTGCCTTGAGCAACTACAGAGAAAGACTGTCAGTCTTTCTGTTCCAAAGAACGTGTAGAAGCAAAACACTGCAGAAATAATGTTAGCTGCTGCCATAAACCTGACTGCACAAGCTAAACGTGCAGCCTCGCTATGGCCATTATCTGACAAGGGAGATGGCGTGTAGTATGGTTAAGATACAAAAAGCAACCTGTTAGTTACTGTGTTTATATGCAGTATTTAGCTTCTAGTTGCTTGATTCCGAATAACCTTGTTGCTCTAGCTAACAAAACTACCAATTAATAGTAATAAGTTGAGTTCTCATAATAAAATTATTTCACAGTTTAATTTATATATTTCACTGGATGTATTTATGCAATTTAAATTTCATAGTTACTTTATTTATTTCATATCTAACACTTTTCATATATTTCCATTTGACATTAGAATCTTCTCACTAGACCTTGCTTGACCAGACCTTTACTGCATCTTGAGTACATTTCCACCTGATTTTGATATATTTTTGCTCTGTCTAAATTCAATTTGGTCACCAAGAGTGGATGTTAATGACAGTAGGAAAAGGGGTCAGAGAAATGCAATATCAGTTCAGGCAAGAAGGGAATAGCAAATATGGCACAATAACAACCGTGGGAAATTGAAATAATGAATCTTCTCAGGGCGCAGGCTTCATCAACTCTACATCCTGTGGCACATTTCTAACTATAAAACTCATATGAGTGTTTCTGGCACACACTGAGCTGGCTGTTCATAGGTTGGCTCATGAGACAATCCAGGGGATGAGTTTTACAGTAACATAAAAAAAAAGTATTGTTTTAGAAGCGACTGGAGATAAGGGCCCATGTGATTTGTGAAGCAAAGCTCCTTTAAGCATAATCTTTGTCCTCCCGTTAGCACTGAGAGGCACTGTGAACTCAATTAATGAGATGGAAAAGGAAGTCTAACGAGAAAGGAGGAAACACAGGAAAAGGACCAAGCCCCAGGGTCCAAACACACAACTTTATATACATCACACTCTCTGAAAATAGACAAAGACACAATATACCACTGCACGCAGGAAATATAGGGACATCACCTCTAAAAGTTCAATTAAAAGTGCTGCTGCCGGTGGTTGTGGGTGTTTTCTGTTCCAGTGTGTGGCAGCACCAACACACCAATCGATTTTTGCAAAGCTCACTTGTGTTTACTTTTTTTCATAAACTTTAATTTTTTGCTTGAGGCAGGGATACACATAGGCAATGCTGACAAAGAAAGGACTGAGCCAGCACTGTGTCTACAATGCACCCGTGTGCTCACGAACACACACAGGACTCTTCAGATGTGCCTCCTAAAGCAACCTGCCTACAACAATACCAACACATGCTGAGACATTTGAAGTCCTTTCACTCAAGTGTGTCGGTTTGATTGGTCAGCACTATTAGATACGGTGTTCCTGGAGGGTTTTTTTTTTTTGTTACTAAGCCACACTCCAAATTTAAAGAGTTAGTTTTAACTCAGTGGTATCTAGCCATGTGAGATTGCTTTGCTTTTATTTGTCCAGGTCTGGAGGTATCCGTCTCTGAGATTTCTGCTTCCATCCTAATACAACACAGTTTCCCCCAGGAACTGATTAGCGGAGATAATAAAAATTGAGTGCTGGAAAACGTGTTGCGTTACTATGACGACTGGCAATCGTAAAACTTCACTTCTCTTTTGTGTTGTAGATGTAATTTTAAATGGATAAAATTGCCAGTTTCTCCCATCAATCTACACTCAACAACCCACAGTGACTAAGTGAATAAATGTTCCAGAAAGTTTTGAAAATTTCCCTTTGGCAGCAATTACAGCTTTAAGCCTTTTTGGACAAGTGAGCCTTTTCCTGCCCCTTTAAGCGGAACACTTTACAGGTGAGTGAAAAGGTAATGGAGAGGCCCATCTAGTCTATTTCATGGCCTTTATTCTCAACAGCTGTGTGCTCTACATTTGACCGGAGGTGGATGTTCATGACATATTTCCACCACATTCAATTTAATATTCCACTGATGTAAGACAGATCAATCAGAGCTGTAATCTCATAACAGGGCCATAACCATTAATCCATGACGGGGTCAAGTATTACCCGTAAAATCCATAACTGAATTTTGTCACGTGTCCCGACCCCTGTGGATCCCCTGATGGAACAAACTGAAATAAACATGTCACAGAACAAAGCTTCTGCAGCAGGTGAGACATGGTGGTGTGACTACAGAGGAAGCAGGATGAGTCGAGTGGATGAGAGGTAATCTAGTTCACCCTGCACTCCGCCACCCTCCCACCCCCATCCTGTCGGGTTTAGTGTAACCCCAAATGTGCGTCTGTCTTTCAGCCTCTTCCTGGGCAAAGCTTTCCAGCCAAATCTTCTCGTGAATTATTCATGCCCCCGGCTTCACCTCAGCCCCTTTTATTTGTAAGGCCAATTTGTGCAAACCTTGCTATTTTCCCTTTCTTTTTCTAAATTTTCCTTTTTCCCTGAAGCCTCTCCAAATGTCCTCCTGGCTTCCATTTTCTCAGTCACTTTTTCTTTTTTCATAGGCCCACTCTCCACAACACTTCTCCTTTTTCTCCTCATCCATTCATCTTCCCACCACCACCTTGTCTCTCTATACCTGTCTGCATTTGCCTCCCCCCCACCACCGTCCCCACACTTCTCTCTCCTGGTAAGGAGCTTGTTATCTCTGTGGAAAGAGACCCTCCCTCCTCCTCCATCCTCTCCTCCTCCACCTCGTTTCTTAGTGGCTGCTGTCGTGAGTTATGACGATGTGTATCTGCAGGTAATGATGAGAGAGGCAGGATTCGTGTTTGATCAATTCCTCCGCCAGTTCCCTAATAAGAAGGAACACAGGGAGGACCGGGGAACAGGGCGCGAACATGTCTGGCTACTTATTTGTCACCTTCTCAGGGACATATATAGAGGGAGAAGGAGAGAAAGCACACTCAGCTCTGGGCGCAAATGATGGTGGTGGAGAAGTAGAGCAGCAGTGGACCAGACAATCTCTACAGTGGGCTGTAGATACATTGGTATAGCAGCACTGGCTTTGTATTTTAATAGCTCTGAATACAAAAAAAGACAAATTAACGGTTAAAGCACAGACTATTTTAGCAAAAAACTAGTAGTGTTTGCATATGACCGTTTACTCTTCACTCCATATATCTTACAATATTAAACTAGCATTACCAACAGCTATACCTGGCAGTAGGTGTAATTATTATATTATCACATATTGCTCCATATTGCTCCAGCTCCACTTGTTTGTAAACTTTATAAAGTGACACAGAAGCTATTTGGCTATTTTGGATTAACAGGTACAGAGCCAAATCCTATTGTGAACCCAAACCCACATTTGAGGGAGCTAAATGCATTTGGCGCATTAACATTGCATTTCATAAAAAGTTACTTTTCCCATATGTAGTCACATCTCACTAAACACACTTGGTGAAGTCTGCAGTCTACATCTCTTCATTTTCTCCATCTTATCGCCTCCCTCCAGCTGCTGAGCGTTTCAGTGTTCGTGTCTCTTTGGATTCAGCTGTGATTCTGTTTGCTTCTTAAACTGCTGTGATACAGCAGTGAGCACATGGTGGAGGTAAAGGAGAGTCCAACACTGAATAATCATGCACCTGTGAAAACACTTTGAAACTGGGAGGTATAATCAAGGGAATTAGTGAGGAGTTCAGAGGGAAATTATTTTGTAGAAAAAAAAGTTGAAGGGATAAGAGGAATGAAGTTATCTATCCCCAAAATGAAACCCTGAATTCCTCCATCGGCTGAGGCAGTCAGTACAAACTCATACAAACAGGCAAACTTTATCAAAACTTTTAAAAAGTCTGAACGTGTCCAAATATATGTATCAAGCCAGGATACATTTTATAAAATGATTTATATCCATTTGATGTAATGATGCAGCCACAAAAAACATGGAGTCTTGGGTTTGAATCACACCAGCCTCAACGGATTTCTACACAGACCTGTGGAGAATCACCTGCACTGAAAGTTCTTGGGCAGGAATGTATGGGCAAGAGAAACAACTTCACTAAATAAAAACTCTTTCAGTTTACATATGGGCGCGTGAGTATTGCTATAAGAACAACCTGAAAAAATGAGCACCAATTTCTTTAAGAGGAAATTAAAGTGGAGGAAAGGATTATTAACCCTGATAGTATTGTGTAGTATCACTCCACACAGAACTGGAGGTAAGACTATGCATCATTGTACAAACATTTGTGGAGGTTTGAAACTGTCGCTGTACTTTCACTCCAACTCATCGTTCAATTTTCTTCAAATATAGAGGGTCTGGGCTGTAAGAGCATTATTATTCTGTGAATATAGCACTTGAGTTTCCCCTAAAAAGTAACCTAATTTATCTTTTAGTTTTTTTGTGCATGAACAGTTTTATGAGAGTCTGTGCCGCTTTTTGAAATTGATTTTGCAGGTGTTTGTGGTCCTTATTGTCTGTTGCCTTTGCAAAATTATGTTTAATCTGCTCTGTGGCAAAAACACATAACAAAGCAAAGACATTCCCCTCACAAAATAAGACTTCACTTCCATCCCTAAATCTCAACAGGGTTTTCACCCTGAAGGAATGGAGACAAAGTGATTCGATCTATTGCAAGAAAGAAAAACCAGGCCCCTGAGTGACGAGGGCAGATGGCGGGTGGATGGTTGGACAGATGATCTGAAGGTTCTCCAGCTGCAGTGATCCGCTGAAGCTGCTCTGTGCTACAGCCCTGCTACACATAGCAGCTTCATGCATCCAGCCACAGGGGTGACAGCCCAGCACCATCACACATGTACCCCAGCACGTGGCTGTGTGTGTGTGTGTGTGACAGCAGCCTGTTGGCTAAATAAGGCTGTGGCACTCTTATCTAGCATACTGGGATGCAGCTCAAGACCACAAGCCTTTTAAGGCTGCAGTTGGCTGTCTGGATGTCCCATCTCCCTGTTTTGTGTTTGTCTGTGTGTGTGCATGTGTGTGTGTTTTCTGTCTGTGTTGTTGTATTTTATTTGTTTTATGGCAGGCTGGTCAGTATCAGTATGTACCTCTGGCTGGGCAGGCTCGGGATCATCTAATAATAGCAGCAGCCTGAAAACTATTAACACAAAACCTTCAACACCCTCTCATCTCCCCTCGCACTGCACATACACACAGACACACACACCTTTCATCCAGTTTAATGTCAAACATACAGTATCCGTCTACACGAGCTTTTACAGTGGCTCTGGCTGAGGTAGTATCTTTTGGTTCCTCATTGAGTTTCAACTAAATTATGTTGACTTACACTAAAACAAGAAAAAAACAAACTAATAGAAATTTAAAAATAGAGCCATAATAACACAGCCAGCGTTAGAGACACTTAGTCTTTCTTCACTTTTTTTTTTAATTAAATGCTGGGAGTAAAATAATTCTGAGGCAAATTATTACAAATAATTAAGGTAAACAAGCAAGCCTCTTCCCAACAACACTGGCAGCCTCTTTGCTGCATTTTATATCATTCTATGGTTTAGAACTGTTTCAGATCTCTTTTTTCAATTCATTGAATCATGACCCTTATCCTTTTTAAAGGCTCCACCGTGACTTTTTCCTCCATTTCTTGAAGGTGGGTGAGCTGTAAAATGAGAGGTCTGTGCTTTCAGTGACTGTTTGTGAGCTGTATGGGTTTTATAACGGCATCAGAGTGCGGTGCAATAGCCAGAGTCTGAAAAGGGGCAGGGCCCATGAGTGGATGCGTAAAACAGAATGGTAAACATTAGATTCCAAGGCTCAGGAGTGGGGTAAGGTAAGGGCAGGCACATAGCGACCAGGAAACAGACTTCACTTCCCCAAGAATTTACTCCCTAGCAACAACCAAAGCAGAATTGGCTGATAATGGTATCACAAATATATTATATTTCATTTTTACCATGATATGTTATTGTTTAACAGTGCATGTAGTGGATACCTTTTTGTTATGTATCATAAGGAGTTCTATAAATCTCTCACCAAAACAGCTGACATCCTGTAAAGCTTTGTATTTCTCTACATGCTAAAGTGTTGAGCGTTGCACAAAAACACAAGAGCAGAAGTGTAAGGAATGGATTAAGGGGTGCGTTTGTCTGCTGTGATGAAAGCTGCAAATGTTAGCATGTCCGGCCAACTAGCTTACAACCTGTAGTAGCATCAGTAGTACGTGAGCATTACTTCCAAGAGTTAGCTAACACTAACTAACCCAAGCTAAATACATGCCTTTGTGGGGTTACAGGCCATGTTAGGAAAGGCCCCATTCAATACTCAACTAGCTCTACCCTGCTCTATTTCTGACTTCTACATAAATTATTTATTAATGAGGATGCTGATGACTTGCCTTGGACATATGACCTTAGCTTTAGCCTCAATCTTTCAAAAGTGATGTTGCTGAGAAATTGCACATGTAAGACCCATGTAGCTAATGTTAATTAGCGTGTTAACTAGCTAGCTGTGGCTAGTAAAACCTGCTAGTGACTGATTATTCTTTTTTAATTTTAATTTTAATGAATTTTAGCCAGCAGTGAGCTTGGTTTTCTTAACGTCTGACTGAAATCTTGGACCTACTGTTTCAAAAATTTGTATGACTTTTTGCATGGCACTTCTATGTGCCTCTTCATCATTGTAAACTGCACATCTGCTATGTGAGAATAAAAGCTTGTCACCAAGTTAAACAGGAGAAGAAGAGTGGTAAAAAAAAAATGATACTGGGGGGTCAAAAAATATAGAGTTGGATGGGACAGAGAGGAGACTTTCATTACATTAACAATTTATGGGTGACATTAATTCAAACCTCTAAGGACCCATTATGGTAACAGAGCAGTTACTGGTGTCAAACCGAGGTTAACAGAACAGGGGGTGAAATAACATCAGACAAATGCCAAATTCCTTCAGCAACATCCTCTTGGGACAAATGCAAGACTTATCACTCTCCCTCTGAACTCCATCTATATTTCATTATCAAAAAGTGGTTTGCTGCTGCCTGTCTGACAGTGTGTCATGGTGAAGTTGTGGTGTGTATACACACTAAAGACATCCAATATGATTCATTCTGCTGGCAACTCTTACCCTGCACTGACTCCATCCCCTGGGTGAATTAGGTGCTGAAGCTTCCTACTGTGAGTCTCAATATGCAAGTACTGGGAAGTAATCTAACACTTAAAATGCTACTCTACTTTGAGTGGGGGCACTGGCTGGGCCATTAATTGTAAGGAAGTCAGCGTGATGTTTTTCCACAGGGATGTGCTGCATGGGATCTGATTGTTTTTTATTATTCCAGGCACTTACAGGAAGGGCACTCTGCTTTAGCTCTCCTGTCTGTTTGTTTTTGTCTCTGTAAAATACATGTGTGTGCTTCCTTCATTCACAATTACACATATTCATTCATTCCCTAACCCTTATCTCTCACTTCTGCATAACTAAAAATAGGCTCAGCTCAAAAACTAACCCGATCTTAACCCAAGCTCTAAAAATGCACTTTGAAAGCAAATCGCCCTAACTTTATAGGATTTAGTTTTTTATCCCTGCACACACATATACAGTACACAAACACACACACACACACATATATATATATATATATATATACACACACACACACACAGAGAGAGAGAGAGAGAGAGAGAGAGAAACCTTGAACAGAGTGCTAAGGTAAAGTAACCTAGCAACAGCTTGCCAGACTCAACAGGTTGTACACAGAGAGAGGACACAAACAATAAACAGAACTGGAAATAAATAACCATGTCCTTTGCCTTCTATGGTAGCTTTGTCTGCACTGACTGATGGCTGCAAGAATATGTAGCACGGTAAGAAAAAAGACCTGACATACAGAACTGACACGAACCTTCATGTTTCATACTGGCTGCGTATTACAGTATTTTAGACTTTATACAACGGTGTATCCTGCATTTAGATAAAATGATGATTATGACTGTACTTCAGCATACTGAGCACCAGGACAATATCCTGTGTTCAAGCATGTTTTGTGGTTTGTATTTAAAGTTATTCACAATTAGTAATTACCTCTCAATACAGTAGCTTTGTAGACTCTGTTAGTTAGAGTCCATCATTACTGTGCTGGATTCAGATTACCTACCTATGTACGGGGGATTCACAAGAAATGATACATTCATTTTATCTCACTGATCAACCTTACTGTTCACTGATCACTCTCTTTACACCATATCAGAGCTGTACTAAGTTAGGGCTAATGCTGAACTGAACACTGTATGAAACAATGTGACTTTGTTTGGCTGCAATGTAAACAGACAGGCCTCTCCAGTTGTATTTCTGATAAAGGAGTGTTGCTATAATATTGAATTTCCTTTGCTGTTACCACAGAAACCATTGAGGCCACCAAATTAACCAACCAACTCTTAGGTAAGAATTACACAAATCATTTTGGCTCTTTGCATCAGGAGTTTTGCACCCTGAATTTGTTGTGAAGACTGGGCCAACGTAACTGTAAAATACTACAAAGCATTTAGTATATAATCCACATAAAACACTGTACATCATAAAAAAACATCTATAGGCAATGTGCCTTTCTCATGCATTTTACCCCCATAAAGATTGGTCAAATATAGGCCACATGATACTTCCTGCTGCTGCCACGTTCGACAGCAGAAAATTATTTTTGCTATTTCTAAAATGTCAGTGGAAATCATTAGGTTGTGTTGTATTTTTTCTAGAGGCCTCAACAAGCATACAGGGAGAAATCCATCATGGAAGTGGCACACATACTGCAACAGGCCAGAAAGCATTACAGCCAGTATAAGAGAGGTGAACTCCTTCTGTAAGCACATCCTCATGGACAATGAGGGTGGTAGACAAATTGTTGGGTGGGTAGGAGCAACCAAAAGAAAAAAAATAAAAATAAATAAGGCATGGGACAGAGAGGGTATGGAAAGGCCCAGCGTGGGAGCTGTCATGGCCGGTTAACTGGACAGGCAGCCCTGCTGGAGCTTTGTTATCTGTCTGCTGCAGAAAGCCAACCAGCAGAGAGGGGTGGGGGGCACGCACTGCTCTGAGGCAGGACACACACTGTGAGAGAGCTTTTTATCAGGCCTGTGTGTTCTGTGGACAATCTCACACTCACACATCTTTTAATAAATATACATTATCGGTTTCATCTTTTCAATTACTTTCTACGACTTACAACATTTCTCTCTATCATATTTCTTTTACCCTGTAGCTGGTTATAATCATATTAATGTGCTGCCAGGTTCTTTTTAAAATCTATTTATGTCTTATTGTTCTTCATTGACTGTAGTGCTATACAGTTTAGGTTGTGTATACTACTTGGGAAAGCTGTTTACTTTATTGGCTACAGCTCTGAAAGCTACCAGCACTGATTTGGAAACAGTGTATGCTTTCAAAAATCAATTTCACATCAAAGCCTCTAATTATAGCCTGAGACTTGATGCAAATCAACATTAATGAGCCAAAATGATACATTAGCAATAGATACAGCGAGACAGAATATCTCATTATCATATTGATTTTCAGAGAAACTTCAGAGGGTCAATTGTCATGTTAGCATAATAAATAGTTGTCAGGAGCCATGTCCTTACTTCCTGCTCGACAGGTGCCAGAAATACTTAATAAGCACGTGTCAGCGTTAATGATCATATGTGAGACAATATAATCTAGAGCCATTACTCACAAGTGTATGCTACACACCCTCAGAGCTGCCTGTGAAGGAAGCGGCCCTCATAAATAAAACAGCACTCATCAGGATAAAGACGTTATCATTAATCACGGATACAACAAGCTTTGTTTTGATTTCCATCTGAATGACTCTTGGTAAATTATACTTAAGGCCCAAATAGCTGAGAAAAATAAGGACAGTGAATAATCTCTCTGCATTCACTCTGTTCAGTTCTGGGCTGCATGAGACTTGGAAAGAAAACAGAATCCCACACACTGTCCATCACTTGTACTCTAAGTATGCAGTCGCTAAGTTAGTCACAAACAAACTTTTCTGAAATTGAGACCTGGCTGTCGGTGACGAGAGCTGACGGTCGTGAGAGAAATGTGGTGGAATCTTTGGTCGTAAATCCAAAATGCCGTTTCTGGATCTCACTGTGAGACACGTCCACTGGCGGCTAATTTGGAGCTAGCAGCGAAATTCAGATGGAAGTGTCAGATCTAGGATCAAATTCTGATCTGCTATTCACACAGCAAGGGCCACATATTTAAGTAAAATTTAGACGATCATCTTTCAACAAGATTTATCACTTGATGAGATGCGTCTGGAGGTGTGTAATGCAAAAACAGGGCACAGGTCAGTTTGATCACCAGGTGGACACACACTTCATCCATCAGTGTCTGCATCTGTAATTAGTCTAAGGCTTTATATTGAAAATCTGACTATGGCAGCACTTACTACCCCTACACATACTTTTTAGAGTTCAACAGTGTTGAATAGTTATAACTTTCTCAAAGCATATGTGTGAGTATATGAACACACACTCTGATGTTTTATATTTTGTGACTCAGTCTCTCTTTGACTGAGCTTTAGAAGGTCATCTCTCATACATGTGAAAGAAAAGATCTAAGAGTTAAGTGCTGCTTTTTCTCTGCCTTTTTTGAAATCTGAATGAAAACCAAAAGTAAAATAGGAAAAATATCTCCGTGCCTTTATAACTTGTTTAATAGGAGAGTGAAACAGAGCATCTTGGCAGTTCAGTTGCCTTTGTGTACCATGTAACTGCATAATTAATATTCCAATCCATACTGTAGTTCATACATCTGTTTTTATTGTGGCTTTTAAAGGCTAAAGGCCAAAATAAATGTAGCTGTGAGTATGACTGTAATAAGCTGGGATGTTAAGTACTGAATCCGTACCTCATGCCCTCAGTGGATTTGTTCTGATAATTGCAGTAGAGCTGTGGTGTGCCCAGCATTGCCTCAGCGAAGACGGCCAGGAAGCCCAGAGTCTCCACAAACAGTGCTGAGTCCAGGAGGAGGTAGGTGATGTAGGCCGCCACCAGCGTGAAGGCCAGAACGCACTGCATGTAGTCCGCGAAGCGACTCCACAACCAAAAGTAGTTCCAGTCAAAGTCTAAAGGTGCATAACATGGGAAAATAGA
Source organism: Lates japonicus (assembly GCA_033238685.1). NCBI lineage: Eukaryota > Metazoa > Chordata > Actinopteri > Centropomidae > Lates > Lates japonicus. Next base: position 4,137,132 of record BRZM01000031.1, on the reverse strand, counting down.
AATGAGTCCACAGAAATGAATATCCTTTAAAAACTAGCTACTCAAGATGTACAGATGAGAACTTAATACAGTAACTGAAATATTACTAGATGTACACTGCTCCCGTAAAAAAAAAAGACTGTAAGTTAAAAAATGACTTTTTCACACACATCACTGTGGAAGAGTTTAATTCCAAACCAAAACCAAAAAGTCTTGTTGCCCCTACTGAACACAATATACAACATGAAGTGGCTTTTACTTTTCTTTATTTGTCCCATATTAAGGAAAAAAGGTCAGGATATCTCTGCCTTTTGACCACTTTTAATCTGTCTGTTATGATCATGACTACCTCAACGTGATAGAAGTGCAATACTACATTTATGGAGCACTTAAAAAAGGGGTCAAAAATAAATAAGTCAAACGTTAATCCTCTGAGGAGCATGAACACACTCAGTTAAGTTTTATCTGAAATTCTGCCCAAAACTGATATTTATTATTTAAAAATGGAAATTGTGGCTCGCAAGCTGGGCATAAATTTTACCTTCAGAAATCAAAAATCAAAATGATTGCAAAAACTGCATTAGTGTTGTGATTTAATGTGTTGCTGCTACCTCTTAAGGCTCAAACTCTTCTACTGTTGTTACACATAGTGTAAAATTGTGGCTGCGATTTCAGGTACAGCTGTGAGACACGCCTCTATTCTTTTGTACTGGCATTCAATCAAATTTCCTCCCTCTCCTCACATCTCTTTTTCCAGAAATAATTATCCACTAATCCCGTCTGTTCTTTTCTGAGCTGTATCTAGTTAATAAAAGGAAGCAAAAACTCTATTGTTGTGAAAATTTTTAACTAACTTCACACTTGAGCTGCGAATTTTCACACGACTCCCACAATCCCTGTCTTGCATTCAGAAAAAAAAAACAAAAAACTATATGTCACGGCTACAAATAGACTGTTCAAAGTGTGCATTACTGGGACTTGCTCTCATTCAGATTCTTGCAAAACAGAAGCTTGTACATCCAGAGTCTTGGGGGAGGAGGTTTTGCGAGAAAAAAACGAAGGTGGTGAAAAGCCCTGAGGGAGGGTGACAGACAGTTGAGGTTATAGTATTTTCCACACAGTAGTAATGGGCCAGGTGAGAATCTGGACACTAATGAATGATTTAAACCCTGTTTTATGCCCCAACACCTCTCGTGAGCACTTTTTCTCTGAGGAAATGCTCAGATAAAGATTCAGAGCACATCATCACCGGCTTTCAGTAATAAGCAACAGAGCTAATACTAATCATACTGTGATAATATCTCAGTGCTGCAAAATGTTGATGGCCTCAGGGAGTGCTTTAACTGTAGCTGATAAGGGAATCGGCACAATAAACAATGCTAAAAAGTGTTTATCTGTAATTTCTATGATGCTTAAAAAGTCAACATATATTGATGGTATGGGGGCTGTGATAACTGCACACTTGTAGCTGCTGGTTTAATGTGAGAGCAGAGGAGACTGAAAGAGTTAATCATGAAAATCTAATCACGGATAAGAATGAAATATGTTGCTGCACCGCTGTTTCTTAAATGGGATTTCAACAAGCCTCAAACGCAATAGAGCAGATTCATTCAATCACGTTTAAATGAGGCTCTCCTTATCTGAGAGACACATTGAAGCACTCTGTGAGGCCTACTGTAGAGGCCTGTGAGGGCCTCACCTGAAGGGCCCAAAGAGTAGATAAAGCAAAAATTACAAATAAAAACATCAGAGCATTGTTTGGAATAACCTCACCACTGCCTAAATTGAACAAACCTGCTGTTTTTTAAGATTTGAAAAAAATTGGAAGTGAAATACAAGCACTTATGACATTTGAGTTTTTGATTGAATGAAATTAACGGTGACCGATTCTGACATTTAGATGACATTTCCTAAATGAATACGCATGGCAGGCACGTACGCGCGCAAGGTAACCTGGCTTTGCAATATCGAGCCAATCCAATTGTTCCTTTCTGACAGACAAGTTAAACACATCCACTAACCCATAAGAGTAACCAAATAAATCTGAAAGAGCAGTTCAAAACAGGTCACAGCAGGCTGTCAACCCACCACCATACACCAAGATTTACCATGGCTTACAAATCTTACAGCCAAGTGGGATGGCAGCACAATGCAGCATGCTGAACAAAAGACAAGCAAACAGTTTTGAAAAGGTACAACAGGGCATGTATTTCTGTTCTGAATATAATCAACACTAAGAATATCTTTTCAAAGCCGTTATGTGTACTGTATACTGTACTGTGGCTGCAGATGCCTGGTGTAGCTGTGGCGCCTTGCTGGCAGCAGAGCCAAAGAGGACTGTGAATCTTTGCCAGTTAGCACCAGGCTGGCGCTGGCTGATAACAGGCAAACACAGGGGGAAGAAATTGAGGGCAATAGAGCAGCGTTCAACGCCAACCTGGCTGCTAAAGGGTAGGCACAGCTTCACAATAAACACTAAACTGAACATATGATACATGTACATGTACAGTGCCTGGCAGCAACATTAACATTTACAGTGTTTTGTTTTGCCAGTGTGCTGGCTAGGTAGCTAGCTAACAGTATATTCCATCTAACTAAGCTGATTTTTTGAGAAGAGGCTGGGGATTAACACAAAACAGTGTCAAATGTTAACAAATGAACTTAAACACATTTATTCAACAGTGTAAAAGCTCTTTAAAAAGCCCCTCAAAAGAGCTAAAGGACGAGTGAGTATTAGATATTCGGGTATATTTGTCAGGTGGCCAAAAACACAGATCAGAATTAAGGCCAACATTGCTCTCTGCCTGCTGAATGTGTAAACAAGTACCTGCTCACTACCCTGTTAACTGTAACCACTCTGCTGTGTGTCGGCTTATTTCAGAGTACGGAGTGCTTAAAAAAATGTAGCCAACTACTCAGATAATAGTAAAAGCACCCATTTTGTACATTTGTAAACAGAACAATAGTACTCAGTGTTAAAACTGGTCCCAAATTACTAGCTATAAAATGTAGCTGTACTTTTAGCTATTGTCCATACAATGTTGGCTTATCTAAACAAATGTTTTGAGTTTTGAGCTCTGTGATAAATAAAGTTGAGTATTTCAGGTAATTTTCCATTTGGGATGCATTTGTATAAAGTTTTTACGAGTTGCCACTCTCAAAAACTGTACTGCATTAATTTTGAAAACGTAGGTCATTTCTTACCTTACTACATTTTATTTCTATTTTCAACCTCTTGAGATGTAGCTTTTAGCTGTTCTACAGTCCTGAGGAGTGACCCAGTCACAGTGATTGTAATGATTGGGGAAACACTTGCAAAGACTTCATATGAGTACAGCTTTATCTATATTATTTATTTTGCAGTTCCTCAAATAAAAAGATTTTTTAAAAAATCATAACTTTTCTCCCAGTTTCCAGGTCTTAAGGAGAGATAATTGATGACATTTCCTCTGTGGTGGAATTAAATTTATTTTTTCCATCTTGCAACTTAATGTGGTGACCGAAGACTCTGAAAAGAGCACAATATCTTCCTTTTCTTTCATTTAACAAAAAAGACAACATTGTGATTATGACATGCTTTTCAATTATCTGTTCAGTCCTCGTCTTAGCCTCATGTTTCAGTAATTACATTCCTTCATGCCAGCGCTGCAGTCATTTCTTAATCTTGTGTGTGTAGACATGAGCGGGCACATCTGCCTGTCTCTTGTGTGAAAACAGTGGGCAGAGCAGTGCGTCTCTTCGTTTCACACTGACCACTAAGGGATGTTTATCACAGCACTGTACCTCAGCCATACCCTGCCATACATCGTCTCCTGTTGAGCCACTTGCGTACCCTGGGGAATTCTCCTCTCCCTCTTTAATCCCTGCGCTGTGTGGCAGCGGCAGTGGCACGGTGTGGGAACAGACTGGAGCTGCACACTATAGGCTCCCTGTGGTGTCCAAACATCTTGCACATAGCTCAGTTTGAAGTCCCACAGAGTTGCGGTACATGTGTAGGAAGACATGGGTCAGAGTTGGAGATTTCAATTGCTTGTTTACCAACTGTTCCCAGTCAGCTTCGGTTAGGCTCTGGAAAAGTCTATGGGGGTAGTTGAAATAATGGCTTGCTGTCACTCATAAAGCACCCGTGGGAGAAGCAGGAACATTATTATGAAAGACAGTTATAACAGCCTGGGAAATTGAACCTCGGATTTCAACCAGCTTCGTTTTCTGAAATTTGGACAGGGAGCTTTGTCACGGTGACTAATGGGCTTTCACTGCCGAGCCAAAGCAGTGCAACAATTCTGCACTGCCACCTAGACTAAATGCTACGTCTCTTCTATAAAAAGGACTTGGGCTAAAAGTTAGGCCTCCACCTGCCCTTGGGGATGGGATAACTGCACCTATAGGATAAGGTGATTTATTCTGAGATGCCAAACCCAGTGTAGCTACAGGTAGAGACCCCCGTGGGATCAGAATGAGAAATGATTCATCACCAGAAAAGAAATAGAAATCTCTTGTATTGCAATGTAGCATCATTAGACCAACATTTCTGCGGCACATGACTGCCCAAGCATTAAGACATAATCAAGAAGATAACTGCAGATTTTATAGAATTCTTCCTGATATGTTTTTGAGCAGTCAGAGCACTTTTCACAAAACGCAAAAAGAAAAAAAAAAGAGACAAAACCTTTTTTACATTTTGTTACAGAAGTTTTCGTGTTTCATAACAGAAACAGCAATGGAGCGGAGACATCCATAGTTTTAGTTAGTCACCATTTTTAATAACAGAACATGCTAACATTTAGCTGCAGCTTCACTTTTGGAGGGCTATCATGTCGTCCATCTTTTATACAGTCATTAGTGTACACTAATGAAATGTAAAATATAATACCGGTAATTATGGTATCTATAACTAACCTTACTGCTTATCACTTTCCCAGCATAACAACTACATAGTGATCCCAGAATAAAATTTGGTGTGCATGTCCTATTGTTATTGTTTGCTAGTGACAAATGACATTTTGTTTTGAGCTTGGCGTCTGTCTTTGGTCACAGTTTTTAATGACAAATGTAATGCTAACGTTTAGCTCCATCTAAGTCTTAAAAGATGTGTCCTAGAGACAGATTTGCAGATTTTCTCTCAAGGCTAAAAGAGAGGTCCCAAAGAGAAGATGACATCATCCACACGGAAAGAGACGAGGAGGGCTGAAAACTCATCAATTAACTTACATCAGTTACATTTCTGTGCCTACTGTTGAGCATGTTTCAAAGCAAGTTATTCATTTGATAAGTAAGCCTTGATTACCGACTTAGCTTGTCCACAGGTGCACTCACTGAAATATGCAACATTATGGTAGATGTAGCTGACATTAGCGCTTATCGCTTTCACGCTTGTAGACCTATAAAACAACCAGACATAGTAATCTTACTGAATAAAATTTAATGAAGAGCTCCCATTGATGTGTCCACTCCATTGTTGTTTCCCTGGTGACCAAGTGGCGTGAGGTACATTGACCTAATCATCCAAATTTTTGCGTTTCTTTGTAAAGTGTCTCTAACAACAATTATGTGAAAGTTTTCATGGTTGGCACACACATTTTGAAAAAGTTGTTAAGACAGTAGAAGAAAAAAAAGAAAGAAAGTAGGTCCTTTTATTTCTCTCCAATCAAAAAATATTTTCCTCTGCGTACCATCCTGGCATCCTTAAATGTGCTGAATGAAAAAATGGACAATTTATTACTGTAATCTAAAAAACTAATTTGAAGATTGAACTAAGCTGAAAGTGAATGTGGTTTTGAAAGGCAGAGTGACTGCCTCTGGGGAACAAACAGACAAGCTACCCCAGAGCCTGAAACAATAGAGGCCCTACAGTTTGCATAAAGGATATTCAATCATGGAGCAGAGCCTTGTTTGATGGTTTGCTTGCTGACACAAATTCATTTTTATTCTAGTGGAGACTTTGGAAAATCCAATTTAGGGTTTTCTCATTCAGGTCTTTAAAATAACTAACAGTAAAGTTTGACACAAGCACACATAAGACAAAGTGAAACTTTCCTCACTGTCACCGCCAAAACTTTTTCTATTTCATCTTACTTTTTCCTTCCAAACCCTTTTACCTCCACCTGAGTGATCACCAGAATTTCTGATTCAGACACAGCCAAATGATCTGATCTTTTAATCTGCTTAAAGGATTGCAGCAGGCAGTCTTCCATATAAATCACACTGAGCTACTATTACACCAGGATTTATCCCGTCTGAGAGCTAAAACTGCACATGCTATAACAAAAAACATATTGTACAGCACAGATGTGGCCATCATCATCATTGTGAATGTAATTACAGCACCACAGGCGTTGAGCCTACATATAGTCTCAGTTACAGGATGTTATCTCAGCTACCAAATTACAAGGTACAATGTCTCTACAGGAAACGCTCACAGCTAGTCATATCTATTATAATGTATCCTTATTTGGGCATCCTATGAAGTTCTATTAAAAGTCAGCTGCGTTGTGTTTTTCTGTCTGGGTACAAATGTCCAGCTGTTTGATGGAAGTGCCTGGTGCGATAATGATTCTGTGCTGCTATGGGAACAAATATGTGCTATTAGCCAACATAAAGGGAACAAACTGAACAATCAGAGAAGTGTACAGATTGAGAATTTGTCCTGCTGACTAAACAACACTATGGTGAGTCACTGCAGAAAGCCACAGCGTGAAGCTGGTCCACCTGACAGCTGCACACTATCACCAGTTTGATGCTTTAGGTTATATTGAGAGTTCTCTATACCTTGCTTTTCCTTTGCAGTATCTCTGATCTTATATCCATCCAATGACCCTGACCACAACTGCTCCAGGCCTCCCTGTGTCTGACCAATCCATAGCTCTGCATAATTTTTCCATTTCTTCTTCCCCCTGCCTGGGTGTTTTCATGCTTTCTACCAATAGAAGAGTACAATATGCTTACCCTTGATATTTCCACTAGCGGATCAATGAGCAGGCGCAGACCAGCAAAGCTGCGATCAAAGAACACAGCTTTCTGTCAGTTCTAATAATGCTTCATAGAAGCCTGACCCTCATGCTGCTGCTCCGGAGCCAGCTTCAACATGTGGGCAAACCTGAGCCAGCAGCACCACACCTGGGCACTGAGGAAAGGCAAATGTCCTGCTCCTCCTCTGATGCCAGCAGCACAAAACAGGCACAACCACAGAAAGCCACAATACTGATGGAGACTGATAATGCTTTTTAGTTCCTGCTTATCTTAAAACGACTGGAAATATCCAAGAAGAGGCTACAAAACAGCACTTCAATACCAAGTCATCCAGTGTGCATTAGTCAGTCCCAAGAGAAGAATTTGAAAAATATTATAACACACTGTGTGCCAAGTGTACTCTGAGCCTTTTCACATCATGCAAATATTGTTTCCTACTGCCATCTAGTGTTCATTTCAGGAACTACAGCCTTTTCCTCACTAATACTGTATCCAAATTCCATAATGCATACTTATTGTATACATCGTGCACTATGGTGCAAAATGCCGCTATCAACAAAATTTAACAAAATGGCAGAATTTTTCATATTTTTTTCAGCTGTGAGTGGTGCCCTCAGTCTCTTTGTCAATGCCATTGTGGTAAAGTATTTTACATCAGTAGCACAACCAATATGCTTCTAGTAAACATAATGACGTAAATAATTGGAGGCTGCTTTGAAGTATGAAGAAAGGAACTGGGGGCACAGCTCAAGAATTTCAGGCCAGACTGAACCAGTGCATTTTTAGTGTATTCTTTCTGTTTAATGTGATGTCTGTGTTTTTGTTCATCCAAGTCATGTGAAGTCATGCCTTTGTAAATCAGGAGTAGTTAAGCTGGGTATGCTGAGGATTCCTTTCAGTACAACTGACAAAGCCTCTTAAAATGCGAGGAGCACTTCAGGCCACCACTCGACATGCCATTTTCACTGTAGACATTTTGACATGCTACAGCAGCAAAACCTGTAAATAACAAATTTGGTGTGGATCAGCAAAGTGCAACATTTTGTCAGTTTGAAGCCATAATGAGCAGTACAGCAGTAGATTTCTGCCCTATGTGATTCAGTATATTTTTGACCAGGTCAGAGAAGGACAGAAACCAACAATGTGTCTCAAGAAACTGTCTTACTTCCATACTCTGCCTGCTGTGCCATAAAGAGCAAATTCCATTTCTTCCTTTAAAAATGGATCAAATGTATACAGTTTGATTTCTTGAAAATCAGTCATCAACTTCCCAGAGCAGCTGGGCACTATCATTTTTAGCAAACATTACTCAGACAGGAGTAAATAGTAAATTTGTTGGGGACTACTTTCAGCCGCGGATTAATACACATTTTGTGCTCTTGTGATTACTGACCAGTTGATAACTTCAACAAGCTCAAACTACTGATGGAGAAAGGACAAAAATCTGCCTTAAAACACCAGTACACACACACTGACTGATATCACTGCAGTGTCCCAGCACATCCCAAACCACAGATTTCTTAACTTATCTGTTATAACAGAGGTATTATTTTAAAACCAAAAGTAGTTCAAAGAATGTTTAAAAAGACAGTTAGAAGGCAACACTGATTAAAAGTTATAAGCAAAAATTATTAGAAAATTAGAAAATATGCTTTACATTCACATTTCAGGGCAGTGCAAGATAAGCATGCACCAGTTTAAGGGTTATTGAACACACAGAAAAACACATTTGGTTTGAATGCCTATACCAAACAATTCTTACACGTGAAACTTCAAAAATATAAAGTTAGAAAAATTAGAGCTAAATGGTATAAAACTGGAATATCAACAGGTCAGTCCACTGTAAATCACTGATTACTAATGACTAGTCTATGTGAGTTCAAATACATAACCTTTGATTTCTTCTTGACCTGTCATTTCATATAAATGACATTTCATTTCATATAAATGACAGGTATAACCACAGATTAACACATGCAAACTCACATCCACACAGGTTTTTCAATGAAAATGTATCGGTCATTTGTACTGAGGGTGTGCAGGGTAACATGCATTGAAACAGTGACACCACAACATGCTGCATCTAAACATGTTGCGAATGGTATTAGTAATCATCAGTTAGTGTTGGCTGGGCTGTCACACTGGGTCATCATGCATGAGACACAGAGATGGAGAGGGACAGGCAGATGAACTACAACTGATGTTTCATGGCAGACACATTAAGTTCTGTACATACCCAGAAAGAGCCTCTTAGGGATTCTGACCTCTTCATCCTTACTGTCTGTTGCTACAGACAAAAAATAAAAGGACAAAAAAAAAAAACAGGGAAAGAAAGGGACAGAAAAAAAGAAGAAAAAAGAGCATGGTTTTCTTCAGTTTTTCAGCAAAGCTAGAACTGACCCCTCATCTGTTAGGTTGCTGAATATGGGCATGACTTTGTAAAACTCTGTGACCGTTGCTCAGATATTTAAGTCATCGTGAGTAACATTGTGACACTGCAAAACCACTTACTCCCTGATAAGTTATATCACTGATTAGAGCATTAAAAGGCCATAAAAGGGCAGCAGTGTTCACAATGGCAGAGTTTTTGAAAGTATCCTTGACATCTTTTCACCATTAAAGGCCCTGAAAACCTATTTTCTCAATCAGCCTCTTACTGTCAGCAATGTGGCCCTAGATAAACACAATGCTTTCCTCCAAAGACAGAGCAGTTTTGCGTATTTGACATGAGAGATTTCTTTGTTTTTTCTGTGCTATTCTTAATGGTTTGAAAGGGGCGGGGCTCAGTTGGGACAAGATGATGTCACATACTTACACCAATCAGAATTTAGGCTGTTTTGCTTTATGTTGCCCGGCCACTGTCAATCAAACCACAACCACTCAGGCCTGATAAAGCTGATTTGCTTCAGTTTTTCAGTGATTACCAGAAATAGATATTAAAGAGGAATTGTAAAACTAAAATTTGCTGTTTTTACACTTCAGTTTGGTAAGCATTAAACAGTGAGTCAGCTTTAAAAGTGCTGGAGGGTGAATTTTGTTACCTGCAGGGAGAGCCAGGCTAGCTGTTTACCCTGTATGTCTGGACAGATGTGAGATGCAAGAAAATGATAAAGTGCATTTCTCAAAATGTTGAACTATTACTTTAAGTTCAAGTTTTCAAGACTTTTTGAAATGCGATTACTCTGATTTTAAGTTCTTTAAATTTGACGTTTTATAGTGGGTTTCATGTACTTGTTGTCTGTGATTGTGACAGTGCAGCTGTAGTAACAGTTGACTGGTGCACTGCCACATAGGAAAAGGAGGAACTTCTGCTGCATGTTTGCTGATGCAACGGTCTGTAAAGTTTATCTAGAAGCCATCTGGAGAACAAATATTTTAATTCTGCACTTGTTTTCTAACTATCACTGTTTGTCAAGATGGTTAAATGACCTAAGGCTCATGTTTTTCTCTCTGCATGGAGATGTACTTTTGTTTAGTTTCTCTGTGATTTAGAGCGCCCATGGATATTTACCACTCAAGTGTCCTGCCTTTCCCTATCTTCAGACTGCCAAAGGGACAGGAAGCAGTGTAAAGTAAATACAGAATGCAGAACTGGGAAACCCCAGCTGTGCATACAACATGTGATGCAGCCTTCGAACATATGACATATTAAACAACTGAGAGCTGCTCCTTATCCATTGTGTGCATAAGGATGTTAAGTGGAACAAACAGCATCTAGTGTTTCAACGTGTAGGTTACTGAATAACTTTATGAGACAGTTATGAGAGAAAGAAAGACACTGTTGGTTTCTAGTAGGCATAAGCAGCAGCTGTGGGCTTAGGACTGTGGAAATTTGGGATTATTTTACATAACAGTCAGACAGATTGGATCCATTATTAATATCTAATCTATAATGTCAGTATTAGGATAAACAGAAGAGCAAAAATGTGACCATCTAAAATTCTTAATGTTGTACTACCTCTATTACTGGCAGATAGGTACACTTCAGATGGACACGAGCATTTTAAATATCTAAATACCAGTTCATTTAAAAGTTGTTAAAACAACCATTTAACCTTTGAAGTTCAAGCTTTGCATTGAGGTGCAATATGAATCATAGTTTTTTGAATGATCTACTGTATTCACAAACTCATCCTGCAAAGTGTCGCAGGCAACAATCTTCAGAGTAGTTCAATGTCTGCTTCTGATTATAATTACAGCACTTGTGCAAGTGTTGAAACTGGATTATTCAAATATGACCAACTTAAGGAATGGCCCTGAGGGGAAGCAAGGTGACCTGTTAACACTGTGCTCACACACTCTCAAGCGCATTCATTCACACACTCGCACATTTCTCCCAGCGCTCACACCTCACCTGCCTACACACATTCACCCTTCACTTGCTCTCAGATATTTTTACACCCTCGCACACAACCGTATCTCTATCACTCATTCTCTCTCTGGCGCTCCCACACATATTCCCTCTTTTATGGGCATACACTTGAAAGGATGCGCCAACTCATTCACTCACACGGCGCTGACGTAACTGAGCTTTATCTGCGCTATAAAGAGGCCCTGCAGAGCGTTTCTGACCTATGAAGGAGCGTCTCTTGGTGTTAATCTCAGTGGCCACCCGGACGTTGGTGCACAGGTTCAGCATGATGAGCATGGTGGCGATCATGATGATGCTCTGCCACAGCAGCAGCGTCTCGAAGTAGCGACCGAATCTGAAGGAGAAAAACAGAAGAGTGTGTAAAATTCCAATTGTATTTAACATAGCAGAGCTTTACCACCAGCAATGCTATGCTTACTCGCTTTTCCAGTTTTTTTACAGGATCTGTAGCCAAGTCACCCTGCCTAAAATGATCAGCTGAATAAGAATACATCATAGCAAATATCACTTACTGTTTCTGTTATCTCAAGCACCCACCAGTTGTCTGAGCAATCAGAGTAGGAAACCAATAGTAACATGGGTAGAATAGAATATAGTTTGTTGCTGGATAATTTACACTTCAGCAGGGTTTTTTCTGGCCCCTGTGGGGACCCCAGCCCAAGGCCATGTGTCTTTGTATATCTGATTAAAACTCATTTGTAACTATCTATGATTTTCTGATCATTTGTTGCCACCTCTATGACAGATAGCAGCAAGAAATGAGAACCAATATGATATTAAAATGCTCTAGAAGTTGCTAAATAGACAATTTATATACCTCACCTCAGAGAATACCTCACTAATTCCTGAATCATCTTAAGTCTTCCACAGAGTAGATCCTATGGCTGATATGCAGGAGAGCATTACATTGTCAGGGTTTTGAATGATGTTTTGTCACTATGTAACAGAAGCTGGTCTGGTGTGAGAGAACATACGGGGAATATGATGTGTTACCTGAAGAGTATTCGTAGGATATTAGCTACCAGGAGGACCAGGCATACATAGGTGGAGAACCCCTCTGCATTCTGGGTCCGGCGGATGTCTCTGTACTGGGGGATGTACGGCACCACTCCGCCGAACACCATGGCACCCGCAGCGACCCACGACACCAGCTTGTTAAACACGGACACAATCTGGTCAAACAGCTCATCTTCCATGTTCAGCTCCTGCTCACCAGTCCAAACAACTTGAGTAAGACTTTAGGTGATGTCAGGTGGCTGTCACTGGCTCTATGGAGACTGCTACAAGGTGTTTATCCTCCTCTGTTGGTTCCTTGTGGTGACTTTGAGAGGGTGAAGAGAGTAACATCCGTGTTTGCCGGGCATACTCCTCGCACACAGACAAAGCAGCAGCTAATGCCACGCCATCACAAGCAGAGCAGAAACGACGAACCGGGGGCTAACGATACAGTAATAGCTAAGAACAGTGTCCAAACAGTGACAACATAAATATGTTTGCTACTGTACGGGCAGAACAACAACGCTCACTAATGGCAGCGGTAGTATTTACTCTGGAGGAAACGGCTGTATCTGATAATCTGATTCAACACTTCTGTTGATGCTACCTAGCGTTGTTTGAAAGGATGCACTTAACTCAGAGGAGAAACTGCGAAGCTTCCTGTAGCTGCATTGAAAGCCCTTGAAATTGACTGGACATTTTAAACAATATAAGTATATTTTGCCTAGCGTCCCTCTAATACAACTGTTTCTTCACTGACTGGCCCATAATCAGTGTATTTTTATTATATGGTCTAGCCCACACTTCCGGAAACGTCAGACGTCACGTGTTCAAACAAAGCTGTTCGACTCTGTTAAGATAGTTCACACACCAGGTAATACAGTTGTTTCACTGGTTAACAGCTGCAGATGAGGATTTTTAGCTTTTAGCTTGACTGTGCCAGCAGTTGGGAAGAATGTGGATATACATAGTTATTTTTTAGGATGTGTGGTTGAAAAAATAATTATATCATGACCACACTAATGAATATGTGCTCAAATATTTTTTGTCATCTTGTCATCTCATTGGTAGCCTACCAATACTGAACCCGGTTCTTGCTTCAATTTGCAACTATGGTAATTTGTACAAAGAAGAAAGATGGTGTTGTAAATAATGAAATTAATAAAGGCTGAATGAATTTCATTTAGATGTGCCAGTTTCAGGGTCCTGGTATTGTACATGTTGACATGTACAACTGTCATGACTTATATTAGTTGGACCCTTGAATCGAACATATCCATCATTAATATCATTAATACCACCCATAGACTGTGATTTTCCTACTATGATATAAAAACTGCCTCTCTCAAAGTTCAAGCATGATCAGAATTTTCACTATTATCATCATTATCATCATCATCACTCAGACAGTGTTTTAATAAAAGCCAATACATCCAGAGTCCTCTTGCTGACCAAGGCTGATAACTGACCGGGCAAAGTTTGTCACAAACTAACTAACAGCATAGAAATACGGTTTGTTTCTGGTGAAAATGAACTGAGAGAAACATGTGATTGGTGTGTTAATCTGGCCCTGCTGCAGACAATAAATATTGTAGGAGAAACTTCCATTACAAGAGAGGCCCTGTGTGCCTAACAGACAGTGACACATCCTGAGCTGCCTAGTTTTTGCCCTGACTATGGAGCTACATCTTCCTAAATATTTCATGTAACCTGGTTTATTTTAAGTCACATCTGGGTAGCGCACACCAGTAACCTTTGAAGTTCACTGCAGGTCTATACGCACAGTAAGAGTTAAACATCTTCAGTGGGAGTGAAGGCAGATTGTCACAGACACAAAATCCAGATTATAAAGATTATAAAGGCTTAATGAAAGTTATATAACCCTCATGGGAGACAACCTCTCATCTGACATCTGTCACTATGATCCAGGTTAATCTCTTATATAAAAACCAAAGCTTCAGTGTGGGGAGAGGGAATCATTCCTACTCATCCACATCACACGCAGCACACAGGTATCTGCCTGACAGGCTGAACCAGTTTACAAAGAGTTAACAAAAATGCTCTTCCCATATGCAGCTATGCACACAATCACTACGGATGTCAAAGTCAAGCCGGTCAAAGTAAGCTAACATAAAACCAGACTTGACGCAATTTTACTTTCATAATAAAAGCGTACAACATGTCACTTGTGGGAAATGAGTTCTGCAGAGGATGAATTAATATATGTCCTGCTATGAAAACTTCACATGTTGCACTGAAGACATTTTTCCCAGCCACAGGATAAGATCAAATTTAGAATGACCAAAACGTAGAGGTAACTGTATATTCATATCAAAATGATAAATCTTACACTAAAGCTGCATTTCATGGATCAAGTTTACATTATCCTTTGGAAATGTTTGTAATGTTACATGCATCTAAGTTTTCTGGGATATTTGATAATGACTTTTGTCTGTGCTTACTTAATGTAAAACCTAAATACAAAACCTATCACCTCCTTGAATGTACTTGACAACATTATCACAACTCTGACCTTTATGATTGACACACATGAGGAGCATATGTATGAATAAATATGAATATTGAATAAATTGTTGTTTATTCATATACGGATTAAAACAGTTTGAGTTAGCACTTCATCAGTTCAACACAAAATACTCTGGATATCTCTTTGAGACTGTGCTGAAGAAGTACAAATGACCTTTATTTTGAAATGATGCGCACTACAACCGGAAGTGTCACATTTCGTTTTTAGTCTGTCGATTCAACTACCGCAAAGTTATGGGAGTCGAGGCTGACGTTCCTGGAGGCAAACTGAGTTTAGATTTGTTACGTTGCCACAGCTTAGTTTAACCAAACAAATAACCACTGTCAGGTTTTGTGGCGCAGCCTGAAATTCTGTCGAAAGATTCGCGTGCTGTTAAGAGGAAAACGATGTCAAAAACAGACTCCAAAGCAGCTAAAGACATGACAGAGGCGGTGAGTTTGTCTGATGTCAGCTACTGATGTGTCTTGAAAAATAGCTTAAGTGGGGAAGCAAACATTTACACACTTACTTTCTGTCATTTTTCTTTCCCTTTAGATGGAGGAAACGATGCAGCGAGTTCAAGGAAGGTTCCAGACTATCTCTGAACAGCTGGAGTCCAAAAATATCCTTTTTACAGGCTCTTTCCACGTTAAGTATTTACACTCAGACTACTTATCCTTCACTATTTGACATTTGTGTCTATGCCTCAGAAATGACGCAGCAAGCTCTTTGAATTCAGGTAACTGTGTAGCACAGTAACTGTGCAGCACAAATACCTGGAGAACAGTGTCCACGTAGCTGACACACACCTGAGACACACACACACCTGAGATCAAAAAATTCCGATATTGATATATCAACCGATAAATGAATTAAGATATATTGGTCCATTTGTAGTGGAGATGATAGGATTGACTCTCTGTGTTATTGTGTTCAGCTGTTATTGTGTACCTGTTCACCTGCCCAGTGCCTACAAATGTAAATTGGCTAGTAGCTACATTTGAGACAAAGCACCTTTTCTCTTCGTTTGAAATTAATATTTCAATGAAATTTTATCTTCATCATTTCTAAATTACTTACTCTAAATTATTCCATCTTTTTCTGCATTATATTCCGTAACAAAAAGTTTTCATATTGCTGCATACCAGACAACATATACACCAATGCCAATATATCTGTGATAGACCAAAACGGACCGATTCATCAGTCGGACTCTGAAGAAAGCATGGCCTCTAAAAACATGGCTACTGAGAGGCGTTAGTTTAATGGGGGTTGACTTAAGGAGAAATTCATTCTGAACTTTAGATATATGTTCATCAAAAGCAACGTATATGAGCAAAATAAGAATTTACAACAGACAACTTGACTTGGCATTGTAGGAGAAGTACAGGTGTTACTAAATATCATCTAAAAATCATCATTAGCTTGATTATTTACATCTTTGACATGTCAAAATGTCTTCAATGTAAAAGCCTAATGTAGTGTCACACAAATAATTAACTTTGTGTTTATCCTTGTAGCTCAGTCCCATTATGCTTGTGAACGTCTCATTTAAATGTTATTTAGAATTCACTTGCCAGTGGAACTCTTGTAAACAAACAAACAATAAAGTCTGAATCAGGGATGACATCTTTGGATGTGGTATAATAGACATGGCTGTAAATTATTAATACAGTGTAAACTATTTCGTTTTTAGGGTGCACCTCCAAATGAAAACTGTGCTGTACTGTGTTGTGGATGTGGCTTTTTCCTTCACTTTCACACTCAACGAGATGGGAACCCGCATTGACGACCTTGAGAAAAACGTGACCGAGCTAATGACACAAGCTGGTATGGAGCAGCAGGCCATTTCAAAGTGACAGCAGACCAACAGTTCATCTGTCAGATGAGCTCTGTCCACATAACCTCCAAAAACTGAGGGTTTACTGTTGCTTTGCCAACAGTCGTTTCACTTTAGTTGTGAAGTAAATTTGTAAAGTTTGTCACTAAGCTTTCATCAAATATCCCAAAATGGAACTTTTGAGTTGACACCAGTTTACTTCCACAATTGATATTGATATCAGTTTTAGCCAAATGTCATTTTTTTCAAGGTGCTACAATACAACTGTGTGTGTATCTCTCAGTACAAACACTACTCACAGGCTAAGGAGCCATGCTAACAGATAGTTTAATTGGTAGAAACACTTGTAATTGTTACTGCAAAAAAAAAAAAACCTTTATGTTGTTTTCAAGGCATGTACAATCAGATTACAGCTGACCAAGAAGCTTGATGGCACAGTCAGACTGAAATCCACCAGTCAAAATGTACTCGATGAGACCTGAAATGCTTTGGGTGGGCTTGAACACAAGCTAACCTGGCAGGCACGCTAAAAATGGCAGTCTATGAAGTTGCTACTTACACAGCGCTTATCAGACATTTTACTGTCATTAACCTCAACATGTCATGACCTCACACTCACCACAGCCGGGCATCCCTTCTTCCATCCCTTGATTATTTTGCTGTGCAGTTATAAGACAAGAATATAAACAAACAGTATTTTCTGAGTGAGAGGTCAGTCCCATCCCCTCTCTCAAACCACTTAGTTGATGGACAGCATCGAGATGTCACAGGTCAAAGCTCAGTCAGATTGAACTCTGCACATCACACATAGACGTGAATGGGAAACTAATTTCAGTCTGGCTGCACCATAAGGGAACCTTGTAGAGATTTATTGTAAACAAACATGGTTTTCTTTACATTCAATATTTTCTAACCAAAAAATCTAGTTCATATCCTTAAGGTGCAACTGACACACTTAATGCATTACTACCTCATAGAATATTTTCAAAGTATTTTTTAAATATCTTAAAGCCTGTATTGTTTACATGTTGTGGTCTTCTCCTCCTCTTTTACTGGCACACTGCCACCTTTTACTGCCACCTACTGACTGTGTATGTGTATATATGCACATCATGAGCATGTGTGCCCTCTTTCACATGCTGGTAGAGCAAGAGATGAAAACAATGCAGGGGCCTGGCTGTCAGAACACTGTTGCTCTGCAGTGCCACTACTGGTCAAACACTCAACAGGCTTCCCTTAAACAGGAAGGAGACGTTAACATCTTAATGCCAAAGAAAAAGCATTCATGATGCACGAGCAGTCAGTCAGCTGTTAACAGCAAAACTAACTTCAACTGTTCTTCACCTGCACAGTAAAGCCAATGTTAAACTAAGCCCTGTGATGTTGGTCAAATCACCATGCAGTGTAATCTGAATCCTGGAGGACACTTTTTGTAACTCAGTCAGTGGAATCTTGTTAAATACTGTATTTGTCCAAGGAAGTGCAGTTTTGAATCATTTGCCGCACACTGACTGGTAACTAGTGAATCTGCGATCACTCCTTCATAATAACCCCATAAAACAGTTTAAATATGAAACTGAGATATCCAGTGGCCTTAAAACTCTGTAAAGTGGAAGCGGTGACTATTACCCACAGGCTGACATGCTGCTAACAGAGAGTAAAGGATGTACTGTGGTGTTCTGTTGTTTATTACCTTGATTTTCTGATACCCATATACAGTTTATCACATCTAGTAACATACAGCTGTATGCTTTATCACCAGTCTTCCTTTTTCTTACCTTTGTAAACACTGTTTAATGCACATGGTGTTGCACTCAGATTAGCCGTCAGATAAACCTAACGATCCGTATATACTGTAGTTCTCGGACTGTTTTTCACTGTGCATCAAAGTTAACATTTCAATAGCCAAATAAAGATTTTTTTTCCAGTGGTTGCTTCTTGAAATTTCTGAGTAATGTTTTGCCTCTGAGTAGTAGTAGTAGTTTTTTTTCCCAAAGCGCACAAATAACTTCAATCCATCTTCTTGTAATGAACAATCAAGTCTATTTTGTGCTGGATTTAAAAAAACGTATTTTGTTTTATCTACATGTTACCCCAAACTACACCTGTCTTCAGGCCTGAAGTTCTTGTTTGTAAGGCTGTTTCTGTGCTAGTTTAGCTGCTACATACTAACTGTATGTCTCATCATCCAGTTATCATGTAATTCCAGCATCTGTTGCTCTGTATAACAAATTGGAAATGGTTTTACCCATCAGAAAAGACGATGTATGTTGTTACTGAGAATTGCACATGACTGCAGTGTATAGTAGAGACTTCAAGATCAAAGTTGGTTGTTTTACCTCCAAAATAGAAATCCTTCCAACAGTCTGTCCTATCCTCGGTTCCAAGGCAGAAAAAGATTGGCCACCACAGTCTCTCACTGCATATGAAATTAGCCTCAACCATGAGCCAGGAAAGTGAAAAATGTTGGCAGTGACTGTCAAATTTCCCAATTTTCTCACTTCATCATGTTGTCAAACTTCATTCAGAAGTTCCCCACTCTCCCAAAGGTTAAGTTTAGATGACTAGGAAATGAGATCATTTCAGAGTAATATCTGTTAACAGAGTTATCAGTTATGTTATCTGTGTCAGAGGAAAACCAAAGAAACCGACTAAAGCCATCAATGACTGCAAAGTGGAAAATTATGACATTTAATTTACTTAATTTGTTTAGAAATGCAGGCCTTAAGATGGATAAATAACCCAAAGGATTTAGTACTTTATTAAACATGAGCTCACATTAAACTTTAGGATATCATATGCAGTCACTGCACAGAGACATAAAACAAGCAGTAAAACCAATCAAATAAACAATAAAAATAAAAACAATAAAATCTTTATACATACAAGGAAAGATAAAGATGTGATTGAAGGTCTGGACAGATCATCAGTCAGTTGCAGAGCTGACATATAGAGACAATTAACCATTCACCATCTCATTCACACCCAGGGGTCATTTCAGAGTCACCAATTAACCAGCATGTCTTTAGCCAGAGGGAGGAAGCCAGAGAAACCTGGAGTGAACCTCCGCAGGCACAGAGAGAACATGCAAAGTCCACACAGACAAGCCCCAGGTAAACCAAGGTTTGAACCCAGAACCTTCTTGCTGTTCTTCCCTGAGTCGGAGATAAAAGCTGAAATTCATCTCTCATCTATCATTTATCATCACAGTTAGGCCCAACTTTTCTTTTGCTCTTGCTCCACTTCTACAAAAGGCCAGAGGTCTTGCTGGAGGACACCTCAGCAGGATTGAAAAATGTGGCTAAGTAGAGACAGCCCATCCACTGAAGGCCTCATAATGAGCTAAATGCTGCTAATGTGAGGCTGTATCTCCCTCTAGTGGCCACATATGCTCATTACAGTGAGTTTGTGTGTCGCTGACCATGGTTCTGAAATTTTTACTGCTTGGCTGCGGTGGCCGTTGTATTAGGTAAACCTGTACAATCTAATGCAATCCAACACAACTGCTCTGCCATAAAGTCTACTTTTATGATCCGTATGATGTTAGAAACACCTCTCAATATACTGTAGTTCAGTTCAACACCACTTTTTAAACCAGGATCTCAGTAATAAATATATAATTTACATGTTTCCATCAATGTCAACAAAAGCTGAACATTATAGACTTTGCAAAGGTAGAATGTATTGCAGGGCTGTTGTATTAAATTGCATTAGATTCTATACTTCAGTACTGTGACAGACTGGGGACCTGTCCAGGGTGTAGCCCACATCTCACCCAGTGTCAGCTGGGATTGGCTCCATCCCCTGCAACCCTCAGGGATAAATGGTATAGCTCATGGATGGATGGATGGATGGATGGATGGATGGATGGATGGTATCCATAACAATAATAAGTGATTTAAGACATGTAATACAGTCTACAGTAGTCAAAAGTATTTGGACATCCTTCATATTTCTGTGTATTTTGGTTCACTTTGCCCCCTTAGTTCCAATGAAGGGGCTTCTTGATACAGCATAATGGGTGGTTTACATCTGGTGGAAAGCCTGAAACCAGAGGAGCGATGACTGACTAATGCCCACTGTTTTGAAATGAGATGTTCAACAAGCACATGTGGGTTTATCTTGAGGTGTCCACATACTTGTTCATATAATGTACGTGCTATGAAGAGATTGTGGTTCTTGTTGCACTTGCAGTGTCTGTGCTGTAGGTGGCAGTATTAATCAGTAGAATGTTTTGCACTTATCATGACAGTTCACAGCCACCAGATCACCTGTAAGACCACAGAGATATCATAAATAAATCAAACTGACACTGTCGCACATCTCCATGCAAGAGAATACAGTTAATGTGTGTTTGTGTGGAGTGATGTTAATGCTGTGTAAATGTGAATGCGTGTGCATGGGAGGGGGTACATATATGTTGCATGTGCGTGAGTGTACTTTTATTGACTAGCCTCGCCGTCATGCTCAACGAAACCAAAGAGCAAGAACGCTGCTGACCACGTTGCCATAGCAACCTGTGCTGGAGCAGACACTTGTCAGCTTGTGTAAGTGTAATAATGTGTGTCTCTGTGTGTGTGTGTATGTGTGTGTTTACCCATGTGTGTGGCTATGTGCTCTTGGAAGACAGCCAAGAAAGGGGAGAGAGGAGAGGAGAGGAGAGGAGAGGGGGCATGAAAAGTGTGCTCGGCTGATGTTTTCTGCTCCTTGCACAGTGTGAGTGTGAGCGACAGAGACACTTTTAGCATTGCATGATACTACTTTAGCAGCTGGGGTAGTGAGCGAGTTCACACACAATCTCCCTCCTCACGGTGGAGTGGTGAGTGGGCGTGTGGAGAGCCGTGGCCGGCAGTGAGGGGAGGCTGAGAGGTTCAGCCCTGTGGCCCACGCCGGGTGCTCTCCACTGGGAGGGAAGGAGCGGTGGCTCTGGTGGTGGTGGGGGTAATGGCTGTCTCTACGTGATTAGAACTCTGCACTGGACGGACAGGGGGAAGCACTTCAGAGTGTGTGTGTGTGTGTGTGTGTAATTGCACACTTGTCTGTCCTGTTTCTCCCTCTCCCTAATGCTACTTTTGCACACTTCACTTATGAGGTGAAACTCAAAGTAAATGTCAATAGTCTAAAGTGGATTCCTCTCATTATCCACAGATCCTTGCTCTATCTATCTATCTATCTATCTATCTATCTATCTATCTATCTATCTATCTATCTATCTATCTATCTGTCTGTCTGTCTATGCTGTTATTTAAATGTAAACACCATATATATATATACACATATATATATACATATATATGTATCAAAGCTGTAAATCTGTCAGCTCTGACAGGATTGAGAGGAGAAAAATAACGATCTGAAATGTGTGTTGTCTAAGGACATGTACAACCTCCACCCCTCCTTCCTGTTTTCACAGTTCTCACTTTTTCCTCTCTGTATTTATCGTCCTCCTGTCATATCTTCTGTGTCACCACACTCTTTTCATCTACACCTTCCACTTTTGATTAAATCCAATTGCTAGGCATTACCGACCTGGCCTGATGGAGGTGTTTCTGTTTGCATGTGAATGTGAGAGAATATAGAATTGGCCAAAAACTTCTTTTATTTTGTTTTAGATGAGACTAGCCCGTTCTGCAAAGGCTGAGGAGAATTTTATCTATGGTAACACTAATTTGTGCCAAAGAAATGACATTAAGAGAATGAAGAAATTCCACTTCATCACAAAAGCAAAACTGAATGAACCAAAGGTAAGATTACCTATGGTAAACATGTCCTGCATACCTTTGCTATTACAGAAATATTTTGAGGTCAGAAGTTATGTACACCCATTTAAAAAAAATATATATATTTTATATATTTTGAAATAATGACTATATATATCTCAAAATTACTTTTTTTTTCATCACATTGACAGAAATAGGGCTCTGTAAAAAGTAGATTTTTTAAAATTAATTCTTATTTTGATTATCAAACCAAATACAACAGCAATTTGGCGAAATCTCATCAAACACATTTCTCTTTAGTTTCACAGTTTAAAAAAGCAGAAAAAAATACTTCAGTTAAGGACTTTTCACTATGTTGCGAGTAGAAATGTCTTTCTTTTTCAGTTGGGCCTACATTATTGTGAAGGTGCATAACATTCAGAGATGGTGCATGTACGATTGCTCTTTATGCCTGTAATGAATATTTAAAGTTATGAATTTCATACGTAAACACAACATAGGCACAATCTCTAACATATCATCACTTTAAAAGATTCGTATAGCAAACATGTTAGCCTTTTTACACATCAAGGATCAACATTAGTATTCATCTGAAGAAGTGTCTCGGGTCACCTAATGAACATAAGTCCAATATTCACTCTCCTTTTTAGCTCTGCTTTCATCTCCACCACCTTCAGAAAGAAAGTAGCCAAATGCTACACTTTGTTCAGTAGCTTGTCGCTAACTTTCTGTCTTCAGTTTGTTGCAGGAGTACAGTGTGAGAAATGAGGCAGATGAGAGCTGTGAGGCTGTAAAGTCACAGGCCTTAAATCAGAGCAATAAAAGATGCTTAAAAGCTCTGCAGAGCTGAGGGGAACTGCAGTGTGGGCTCTTCTTTATGTGTTACATTAACTATAATGCTTGGCTGTAACTCGTCTTTGCTTCTTAGCAAATCCAAGCAACATGTGTGCATCAAGTCTAGCTGTGTCACACTCTGTTTAGGTTGCAGAAGAGTTCACTAACGTTATTCACAGTCAGAATGGTTGGCTGGTGACTGCTGAGTAAGTTTACTGTGAAGTTTACTGTGAGTGAAAGTTTGTTGTTTCACTTCATTGGCAGTGAGTCTGTTGTAAGCCTATATTTGCAGGACAAATATATAGGCTTACAAAACAAAAACCTACACATAGATAATCCCTTTCAAATCTTGAATCTTCACATCAAATCAATTGTTCAATCATCCTTATTATTCTGAAAAAGATCGTGTATGTGTTCTGTTTTTTATTAAAAGACCTCAAGAAGACAGGTCCTTGGAACAAAAATGCCCTTTTGGCCTGGGACTGAATGGGTAATTGTCTTGTATAAACAGCCACACATTATGTTACAGCCTACAAACCTTACTCTTACAGTATTACAGTAAACAGTGACTATTACAAGGTTACTCAGTGCTCACTGAGTAACAGTGGTTACTCCCTTTGGGAGCAGTGTTTTCTACTGTTATGAGCTACTGCAGAGTTGGTGAACATGCCTGCTGGGAGCAAATTTAGTATGGTCCAATTTCTCACCTTGACTTTATTCCAAATCGTACAGTGAAGAAGAACAAGACATAAATGTGACATGAATAAATCCCTAGAGTGTGGGTGTAGCTGTCCTCCAAAGGCACACCTGTAAATTGAGCAGCCCCATTTTTATGATCTATTTTCTCACTTGTATGTCTTAATGAGTGAAACTAGAATTTGTATTTGAAATTATACAATAAGAGTAAGTAATATAATGTGTGTTTCACAATAAGAGTGTGCTAACACCATTATCCCCTCAGTTTTGTTACTTAGTACTAAACCATGTGGGTGTCCAGTACTTACAAAAGTACTTCAGTATACTTCAATGCCAAGTTGTTACTTGCTAATTGTTACTTTGTTCCCAGTAGTCTTTCTTTCTTCCACTGTACCCACACAGTACCAGTAACTGCTAAGTATTTTACTGGTACCTGATTCATACAATGAAATCACTCTGTAAATTGTCTGCTATATTATAAACTGTTACAAAGTATTAGTATATTCTGATGGAGGTCTGAAGATGTCTTTTACCACCACAGTACCAGTAGTAGTACATGTAGTTGCAGCAGTAGTACCAATAGTGGCAGCAGTGGTTTTTGTGCAACACAGGACGCTGCACACTGTAAAGTGTTCTTCAAATGCTGTACCTTCAGTGGATGTCTACAAGCACGAACACGAGCAGAGAGCAGCTCTGGTCTGTGGGACATTTCCCTTCATCTTTGACAGCACTTCCATCCTGAAAGTCCTGAATCGCACAGATGAACCACAGAGAACAAGAACCAAGAGAGGTGTTGGGAGAGAGGTAAAAATAGACAGGCTCTCTCTCCCACGTGCATGCGCACACATGACGCGCACGCAAACACACACAAACATACGGGGGACACCTGTGTGTTCCCTACCACCTGAGGCTCTTTGATTCCTGGTGCGCTTTAATCTGTGCTGTGCTCTTGCCTGCCTTTGAAGTGAAAATCCCCATCACCTTCGCCTCTATCTCTCTCTCTCTCTCTCTCTCCCTCATTCACTTTCTCTCTCCACACACAAACAAACAAACAAAACCACAAATGACCACCACCTGCTATCTTTGTCATAGTAAACGCAGACACAGCTCATCCAACAGCCCAGCTCTCATTCATATATTCTATTCTGTTCTACTGTACCGGCTGCAAAGCTGTGCCTAAATTTACCCCAGCAGTTATTTTAGGGCCTTTGTAACATACATCACCCTCTGTCTGCTGTAATACATTTATATCTACAGGAATAGAAACTGATTTCCAACTCTGTTCTGCCACATAAGTCTTTTCATGGCTGGAGGAAAGAGAGGGAGGTTTGGGTAAAGAGCGGTAGAGAAAAGGTCTGCAGGGGGAGGAGGGAAGAAATGGAAACTTACAGGAACAGTTTGACATTTTGGAATATACACAAATTTGCTTTCTTGCCAAGAGTTAGATGAGAACAAAGAAATAGTTCAGCACATGACTCCTGAAAAATGGTAAATTATCATTTTTACTCTGGTTTTCGTGCAGATTTAACAACTGAAATATGATGTTATGTCTTTATGCCAAGCTAAGTTAGCTGCCCTCTAGCAATAGCTTCATATTTAGCATACTAACATGAAAGTGCTATCAATCTCCTCATTTAACTCTCAATCAACTAGAATGTTTATATCCCAAAATATCAAACAATCAAAAAATAAGGAGACTCTTCAGTTACAACATGCCTCTGCCTATCCAGCTAACTAGCTAAATTAACAGGTTAGCAGAACAATAATCAGGTTAACATAATCCAGGCTAAAGCTAAATGCATGGCTTTTTCAAATCTAAGTATATGATAATATGAACAAGCTAACTGTGTTATGTTAAGGTTGAGGTTTTCAAACTTAATATTTCCTCTACATGCTGACAGAAGGTTGGATAAATAAGGACTGCATATTTGTTGGTTGATGTAATGATAATGAAAAACCAAAGAACAGTTGAGCTTGATTTGTACTGTACCTGCAAACTGCGATACAAAAGTGAAAATTCTCATTTCATTTTTCATGAACATATGTTCATGTTTGATGGTTGCTGTACACTGTAATATGCTGCACCAGTATTTGTCCACATCACAACTATGAAACCACTGCATTATTGTTCCTTCATTTCTCACAATTTTAACAAACAGGATCGCTTGCATCACTCAAATTTGCTTGGAAACTCCTAATGTCACTGTATATATTTGCATGAAACCTACCCATGTGTTAATTTACATCCATGTCCAAAAATAACTTTTTCACCACAGTTTGAATTAAGTCTTCCTGTATAATTACACATTTGGATGTTTTACATTACCTGAACAGCTCCCTATTTTACCAGTAATTTAAATTAAAATAATGTATTGCATCTCCTTATACTGCATTAAAAATACCCACATAACTAATGTATTTGGCCTCTAGATCAGTGGTTCCCTACCACCCCAAGGGATCACAAGATCATTTACAGAACAAAAATAGTTAAATAAAATTTTACTCCCTCTTCAAATATTTGTTTCTTTTATGCATTTAAATGAAACAATCTGAGAGGGAAAAAAAATCCTCCTACTCAGAAATCACTGACATATGCAACTTGTAACCTGGGGTCACAAATACAGACATTCCCTTATTTTAGAGGTCTGTAGGTTGGGAGTTTTGCATGAAAACCTTCAAAAACACACAAATATGTTGGTAAGCATTTAATACAAATAGGACGTTTTAATGCAAATATATGGTGGCACAGTGATTCTTGAAGAAAATGTTCTCTGTCAGTATCACCATCCAAAACGCCACACACCAAATTACCATATATATATATGTGGTGATGTGGCGTTTTCATACAGTTAGACTGAACTGTCAGGTCTGGAGTATTATCACACGATTTTTAGTAGTGAGATTTTTTTTAACCTTTTAAAGTAAGACTGCTTTGAGTGCTACTGTGGGTGGCCTGATTACTTCTTTCTTCAGAAACTTACAGTCCTCTATAGTTTACTCCTGCATTGCTTGGCATAAAGCTCTACTGGGGTACAGATCCCCCACTGCAAATCTTGTGCACGTAGGCTGTAGTGTCTATTTGGAGGTAACACTCTTGCGTTTGAGTAGAAATACATCTATTCTTTTCCCGTCAGCATGCCATAATTATCTGAATTAATGCAATGTTAAACTTTTATTTTTGCTGAAAATTAAGTGTGGCATTTATACTGGGGCAAGCTCATTTATACTGGGGCACATGCGCCAGTAGAACGGGTCTGGCGACGGCTGTGGTAATGTTGTAACTGTACACAACAAAAATGGCGGCAGCTGTAACGTCACAAATAGGCTGAAATGTCTTTTGTTTTGTTGACCTAACAAAAATCAGACAGATCGAAAGATTAAAACTAAATCTAAATCAGGTACCAAGTAGTTATTGTCATTTCAGGCTGAAGAAAAAAAGAGAGGAAACATTTTCTCTTGTTTGACCTCCACAGTCTGGATGTCAAGTTCTGTGCAGTAAAATTAACCCATTTGGAAGTAATCATTGGTTTCTTACATTGATATCAGATGAAATACATATTTTAATAGAGGCACGTGAAATTGTTACAGTGGAATATTGGCCAGGACTCATGAGAAAAGTGCTGCGTATATGTGGTTCCTGGTTGGTCATTTGTCAAGGTGTTACTCAGAATGTAATCGTGGTTTTGGGCTGAATGTAAAGAAATAATGGAGATTAATCAAAGTGAATCTGATTTCATGGAGCAGAAGCTTAAGTATTTTGCTGTCTGTTTTTTGTTGTAATTTTAACATTAAAAGTAAAGTTTTTCGGATTGTAGTCATTATTTTAATGACATTTCATTAACTATATTTTCAACAGGTTCTACAGGCTCTCCTCTACATTAGGCTCTCTCCTACATTAGACACCAAGATCTTGAACTCTTGACTGTACTATTACAAACTACTACTAAATACAGCAATAGATGCAGGAAATTTATTTTTAAGATTTTTTTAAATGTGTTTTTTAATTACATTTTAAATCCCTCCTTGTGTTCAGGTGACCCAACATTTCCCCCATGAGCAAGCACTTGGCGACAGTGGCAAGGAAAAACTCCCTTGGAAGGAAGAAACCTTGAGCAGAACCTGGCTCATGGTGGCCGGCCGTCTGCCTCGACCGGCTGGAATTTTCATGCCTACTGTGAAAAAGGTCCATTTACTTACAGTGGGCTCTGTGGAGAGCTCAAGGTTGCGTGAGAGCTGAGCATCAGGTCTTTCTCAGCAGTGTCTTTCTGCACAAGTTCGATCACATGGTTGTTCTCCTGCACCATCTGTTGAAGCAGTGTGTCCCGATCATCCCTCAGATTGATCAGCAGCTCGTCCTGTAACACCTTGTCTTTGTGAGACTTGATTTGGTTCTCAAGCTCACGCAGAAGGCTGTCAGCCTGCTGCCTGGCTGTGAGGACATCGACTTCATACCTTTCGCTGACCTCTTGGTACGAAGTTCTGAGTTTCTCCAGTTCTTCTTGGAGCGCCTTCTTTTTCACCTTCTCCATCTGGAGCTCAGTGTCAAACCTTTCCTGTCCGACCTTCAGTTCTTTGTGGAGATGATTATTTTTCTCCTTCTCCACCTGGAGCTCAGCTGTAAGCTTGCTCTGACAGAGCTTCAACTCTTCCTGGAGAACATTGTTTTTGTCCTTCTCCATTTGGAGCTCAGCCATAAACTTGTCATAGCTGAGCTTCAGGTCTTCTTGGAGAACCTTGACTTTCTCCTTCTCCACCTGGAGCTCAGAGTTGAATTTCTCCTGGCAGACTGCGTTGATGTTGTTCCTCACCTGAGTGGCAATCTTTGTGGTGCTGAGGGTTTCTGCATCGCTGTAATTTCGCAGCCTCTCTAGCTCTCTCTTTGTCTCTTTCTCCCTGTTGATGAACACTTCTTTCAGGTGTTTCTGGTTCACCAACTGTTGTTTGGTCTCCTCCAACTCATGAGAAAGTTGGATTCTCCAGTTGTATTCTCTACAACAGTTGGCCCTTTCCGTGCTCAACAGGTCTCTAAGGTGACACATTTCTTGTTGAAGAGCATGGCTCTCCATCCAGTGGTTCTGATTCCTACCTGCCACTTGTCTAGCCGTCCTCCGTTTTTGGGGCATGAAGGTTGAACTTGCCATGTTTCAGTTAGAATCAGGTGAAGTGGTTTAAAATTGCAGCAGGTCTCTGAACAGATGACTGTGGTCTGCTTGCGTTGTCCGTTGTGGTATTTGCTTCCTCACAGTGGTGCGTCGTCTGCTGAATTTAGACTCAAATGTTGGCTTTGATTTTCCATTCTATTCCATTCCATTCCATTTTTTGTTTGTTTGTTTACATTCAAAATCACAATCTGTGATTTAAATTTGCTCCACAATCAACATTCATAATGGACAGCTCCAATGTTCTTCTTATCAATGATCACCACAAAATATAAATTTTCACTCTTCAGTGAAATCTTTACAATAACCTGGATTAAAAAGCATGGATTCACCTTAGCTCTCTATCAACATTTTTGTGACTTGCCAAACGTGTAAATTAACTCTATTTTCTCATTATGTTAAAAGAAAATCTAATCCTGTAGGCCATACATTTTCTTTAAAATGTATTTGCTGGTAGTTGTATATAAATGTTTTAAAATGTGAAATACATTTTAGAAGACAGGCTTGTTTTCTGCAGATTTACAAAAAAAAAGATGTTAAAAAATGAATGTGAAAAATAGATGATTTACATATAATATTCAGATGGTTTATTGAGCACTTTGTTGACTCGTGCTTTTGAGTTCTACCTTGTGTAACCTAAGTGTAATGATGCTGTGGTCAGTGCATGTAGATATTGTTTTGCATGATCACATATTGTAATATAGCTGAAAACAGAAACCCTGAGATTGGTACATTACATTACAGAGAGCAAAATGAATGGTAATGTCCAGGGGCGTTGCTTGGCATAAAGTTCTGGGGTCTGGCAGCACCAATGGATAATTTTGTAACTGGACACAACAAAAATGGCGGCAGATTTAACATCAAAATGCATAGAAGACATAAAAATGCAATGATAAACTTTTATTGTTGTTGAAAATGAATCATGGCATTTATACTGTGTGCATCTTTCTGTCTCACTCCATCCCTCTCTCTCTCTCTCTCTCTCCTCTCTCTCTGTGTATTAGTGAAAAACGGGTGTGTCCTGGGGATCGGCAAGCCGGCAAACGACCCTGTCTCTGTCGCCATGGAAACTGGGTCAGCTTCACTGTAGCCATGGCAGTGAAAAGTATGTGCTCTCTTGTGACAGGTACGTGTGTATCTGTGTGTGTTTGTTTGTGTTTGTGTGTGTGTGTGTGTGTGAGAGAGAGAGAGAGTCAGTCTGACATGTGTGTGCAGGTTGGGGGCCTTCTGGAAATAGACAGGTCAGGGAGATAAAAAAGATGTGTGTGAAGAGTAGTGTGCACACATATGTGTATGTGTAGATTTGTATGACAGGTACATCACATGGTAATAACAGTATTCTAATCATAACAACTATGTCTCCTCAAAATTATGTTTCTGTATAACTGAACAGCAGATATGGTTTGTATGAAATGGAAATGCATGTTTCTCTTAATGTAATGAGGAAATATTGTTATTGTATGTATTTATCAAGTTGCTAATATGTTGATACTGAACATGTGAATTAAATGTTCACAGACAACATATTTGTTTTCCACTAAAATATCACATCTTGCAGTACGATATAAACTTGCAGTGCCTGCAGCCTTATTGGACTTTTTCATGGTGATATTTGGGCACTCACAGCATTAATACTAATGTAAATGAAAGGGCTGGTTAAATTCAAAAAAGAGTTTAAAGTGACTTCAGATACAACATTTTTATTTACATTCAGTTAGGGTTAGAGGATGGACTAATATTAAGCTATAGGCAATTGGTTAAGTCCATTTCAGGTTGTTTTTTAAGGCAATTTTTGTCATTTTATTTAGCTAAATTAAAGGTCTGTCTCCTTGAGAATTCAACGTGGTAAATAATTAACTTGTAAAGCACAATTCAAAGCATGTACTAACATGAGTTGCAGCTGTTAGCATTACCACCTAGCTTACTAGCTAACTACAGTAGTAAGCGAGCAACCATTACATTTTCCAAAGACAGGTAGTTCCCATTTTAAAAGGCTTTTCTCTTGTAATGTTAGAAGTAAAAAACCTATTGTTTTAAACACAAGCATGTAAGCCTGCTAACAGAACAAAATAAAAGTCTTTCATTTTTTCTGATCATACAAGCTGACTGGCTCTACCTTGTAATGCAAGAACAATGCTGTTGGTGAGGATGCAGATTTTTTTACATTTATTTATTCATTTTTCGCCTGAGGCTTGTAGCTTCAAGTATCACCATGTAGGATTCTTGTTTTGTTTGACTTCATCAGTGATTTACAGAATGTTACAAAAAAAAAAAAAAGATGGCCAGCGCAGAAACTTAAATAAAAGTACACAACAAAACATTTGTCTTTTGTTGTTAATGCACTGAAATTCATTTATTTCACCAATATCAATAATCTGCCAGGTGTCATGTCAGATATCAGAAATGATAATGATAATAATGATAACTCAGAATTTAAATGGTAAATCTACCACTGCTTTCAGTGTAAACAGCATATGTGTTGTGCTTGAATGAAAAGTAAACGTACAACAAAACCTTCCTCACGCATTAAGGGGTTGAGCATCCTCTCCCTCATTTCCTCCCTCCTTTCTTCCTCCCCCCTCTACTCCCTTACTCATTACCACAGCTAATTAACAATCTGTCAGACCACCTTCTTCTCTTTTTCTCTTGTCATCCCTCCTTTCTCTTCCTCTCTCTCTCTCTCTCTACGTGAAGTCACTGGATTGGATTCAGTGCCGATTCGAGGTGATCGTCATGGTTGCCTTAGCCCCCTCCCCCCTCTCCTCCCCTCCCTGCTTTTCCCCTCACTTCATCTCTCCCTGTCTGTTCCCTTTTTCGTCCCCACATGATTAAATGGTTCAGTGCCCAAGGTGGTACATCCATTGCTCTGCTTAAAGACAGGGTCATTAACACCGGCGAACTCCATCTACAGGGAGGTGAGAGTCGTTAGGCGTCTGAAAATAAAAAAAAAGTGGCGAGGAAAAAAAAAGTTCGTACTGTAATATGAATGGCCAATGAAAGAAGCCTGAGGTAATATTGGATTTTTAAGGCCAGTGCTGATGTAATATTCTGGGTTTTATATGACACCTTTCTGGGGACAATTCAAGTAGGTGTAGCATGGCAGAGCTTCTCACAACAGAAATGAAACACATATTCAACTTTGACAGGGAAGCTGTAAAGATGCAGCGAGCGAACAGGTAAACAACTACAGCCGATGTGCAGATAAGCACAGAAATGGAGTCAGTGAAGTGGCTGCTGTAGCTCTGTGCAACATTAGCACTGATGATGATGATGATGATGATAATGGGGCCCTCTCTTTTCCTAATGATGATGGTGATCTGACATGTTATTTACTCTCTTTTTATAGTGAATTAAATGAAGGAGGAGATGCGTTCAAGTTCTGCTACTTTAAGGCCAGTGACACGCAGATCACAGGGAGCCTCTGCCCTGAGGCCAACACAGAGATCGTCCTCTAGTTCAAAGTCCCACTCCCCCTGCCCCAGGGCTGTCCACAAAGTCAAAGAGAGGTCAGCAAGAGACGTGGGCCTGTAGGCAGAAAAAGTGGTTTACTTCTGTGATGAGCAGGAGAGAGGTGTGTAATCCAGAGAAGCTGGATGTGGAACCACCAAAGCCAAAGTTTGAGCCAAAAAAAATCAGTAGGCCTCTTCATTTGTGCAATGTCAAAGAAGATGAAAAAAAAAAACTGAAAAAAAGGAAACACCACAATACGACTGGCTCTTCAAAATCAAACCCCTCTGGAGCCAGATCATCAATGCCTGCAACTCTCTTCCACCCAGGCAGGGAAATAAGTGTTGACAAGAGGATTGTGGCAAGCAAGGCCAGAATTGGATTCAGACAGTTCATAAAAGACAAGCAAAACAAGTCTGGATACAAATTGTTTGTCTTGGCTGACTCCCAGTCTGGATACACTTGGAACTTCTTAATCGAGGAAAAACGGCCTCAGCTACATATCAGTAATGGACCTTTGATCAACTCTCTATGTGGACAACCTTTACACAAGCCCACTGCTTTTTCAGAAACTTCTTGTCAGTAGCATAGCAGCTTGTGGAACTATCCAACAATCACACATTAGCTTTCTCAAAACAACACAAAAGGACTTACTGCACCACTTGCAAGTCCATGCACTTTGGGCAAACTGCCCCTGTCCTGAGGGTCTGTGTTCTCTGCAAGGACAAGGGGAAGAGGGTGAGGAAACCAGTGTACTGCAGCAAATGCTGTGTTGCCCTGTGTTCCACCTTGAGCAGGAAATGCTTTCAGGAGTATCATAAAGTAAAACCACAGCACTCAGCCAGTGCATACCTCAGAAACATATATATTGTTTTCTTTCTTCTGTTTGACCTTGGAGTGGTGAATGTACATTCACTTCAATAACGTCTTTATTACTGACATTGCACAAAGAATACATAATTTTTCTACATATTGTACAGCTTTTTGTTTTTTCTTAGTTTTTATATTGAGTGTGCATTGTTGATGTTTGATTCATGATTTTGCTAGGGAAAAAATTTGACCAAAAGATACAACTCAGTTGTTTTTATTGATTTTACACTGTTCACAATGGTAGAATCTGATGATGCACAGGGTGAATGAAATGGCCAAAGGCTACAGTATGTGCATACAGCCTCCTGTAGTGAAAATTTGTAGTATTTTCCCTATCCCTTCTAATACCTTTGCAGAATCACTGTGCCTGGTGGTATTTCTGTCTGCTTTGGTACAGTTGCTGTCAAGGAATTGCTGAACGAGTTCACTGGCATCTCTGTGAAATGGATCATTGCCATCATGGTGTTATCCACTGTCTGATCTGAAATCCATTTTAGACAAGGATAAAAAATAGATTTTATTCTTTGGGTTTATGGACTATGAATCTGAGAGCACCATGCACACATGCACCAACATACACATTTACACATGGATCTCTCTTTCCTCTGCCAGCTCCAGGGTGGCCTCATACCTCCATACATTTGGTATGTCTTTGTAATGGGTAATTTTGCATGCCAAGACTTGACCAACACAGGCCAAGCAATCAGCCCCTGTCAACAGTCACATTTTGAACTGGTGCTGCCGTTTTTGGAAGTTGGGAGTATACTAAAATGATATTTGTCCATTAAATATCTGATATTAGACAGTCTCGTGAAGGCAGTTTCTCTGCCTGCTGTCAGCTGGTCTAAGAACAGTGACGGTGTAATGGGTGGGTACGGATTGAAAGGATAGACTCCTCAGTAGTGTTTACACACTACTGATGTCATCTGATGTGAATTCCTAGAATGTACGCGAGTCGGGATGTGTCTGTTCAGAGCTAGTTTGTAAGACATGCTGCCTGACCATGTTGTGTTTACTGCTATTCCTAATGGCGACACTTTGAGGCAGAGTAAAAAGCTGGCTGTCAAAGAAAAATGTGGATAATGGAACACATTTGCAGAAAGTCTCTGCAGAGCATTCATAGTGCATTGGAAACCATCCAACAAGGTGGTCTGATGGAGCATACTGGCCAGTTAAGGCCAGGTCAGGGTTTCTGTGCCCGCATGGCTATGAGGGTCAGTCAGTGTGGGCCCACATGATTAAAATTCCATTCCAAGTCCACATGCAGCCCAAAATTTACTCATACCCCCAACTGTAGTACGTATAGAGGCACATGCATGTCCTTCATGTCTGCATGTGCTCTTCCCTTTAGGCACACAGTACAGGTTTTAAAAATTAACCTGATTCAGACCCTGATCTTTCACATGCTTGATATAGTAGAGACAGGTTTCATGCCATACAACTTAAATAAAACATGTAGGTTAGATCAGAATGTACTTTGCATTACAGTACGTTGTAGTAAGTTGAGAAGAAAACGGTCCTGATTTAGGCTTTATAATAGGAATTCCTTAAAGCAGGTCGCACAGCAGTTATATAGACTGACAGTCTGATGCAGCATGACTCTCAGTTTCTATCTACACCATCAAAATGGCAGATGTTGACCTGAGATGGAGAGGTCATCACAAGACAATTTCCCTAATCTCATTACATCATTACAGACAGGAAAGAGAAGTAAAAAGGAAAGAGGGTGAAGGAGAGAGAAGACGGGTCATTAGAAGGAGAGATGAGAGGAGTCTCATCCCTCTTTTTTCAAAGGTCACTGGACTCTGTCTCAGTCACAGCAGCAGGTTTGAAACCTGAAAAGGTGACAGTAATAGTTGTAGTACACAACAGGCCTGTGTATTGTAGACTGACTGAGCTGTGTGACTTTTTGCAAAATCGATCGACAAAACTGAAACACACACACACACACAGGGTTCACACTGTGTGTTTAATTATCAGTACTGGTAATTAGCTGCTTGGACACATTTCCCTCCCCTAGAGACTCACTCACCGTCTCTCTCTCTCACACACCCTCTTTGTCACCCTTGACAGCCAGTAAGAAAAGGAATAAAGATAAAAGAAGTAGGAGAGAAAAGCGGAGAAGAAAACAAAGAAGATGGGTAAAGATTATGGGCCAAATATAAAAGGACTAAAAGTGAATAGTGAAAACTGTATGTTATCCCCTTCCAATCCAAGGGTCAACAGGTTCTCCAGCCAAACAACACAACAGGTTTTTCATTGCCTTCCAGTATGACTCATGTGACTGTTTACTGATCTGCTACCTCATCCATTAAGGTTAGGTAACTAAAACTACTTCAAACCCATTTACACTTACACTAAAAATTGCTGGAAAATTGTGGATTGCTGGCTCAAGTGAGGGATTTCGAGTTTCTCAGGGTCTTGTTCATGAGTGATGGAGAAAAAAAAAAAGTCAAGCAGATTGATGCAGCGTCAGCAGTAATGCAAGCACTGTATCGGTCTGGTAGACGCACCTGAAGACAAAGCTTTCAATTTACCAGTTGATCTATGCTCCATCTATGGACGTCAGCTGTGGGTGGTGACTGAAAGAATGAGACTGAGAATAAAAGAGGCCAAAATGAGTTTCCACCATAAGGTGGCCGGGCTCACCCTTAGAGGTAGGGTAAGGAGCTCAGCTCCTTCATGTCGAAAGGAGCCAGTTGAGGTGGTTTGGGCATCTGATCAGGATGATTCCTGGGCAGCTTCCATTGTAGGTTTTCTCCAGTTTTCTCCAAGTCCAGCTGATAGAAGGACCCAGGGTAGACCCTGGAAGACACTGGGAATGCCTTGGGGTCCCATAGGAGAAACTGGAAAACATTGCTGGGGAGAGGGACGTCTGGACTACCTTGCTTAACCTGCTGCCACCACCACCCAACTTCTGCATTAGTGGCAGAAAACTGATGGAGGGATAGATGAAATTAGCAATTGTTCTCCCTTACCTTTAAGACAGAGAGAAAAGCAGCTTCAGTAATTTCAATATACATGATCATACAGCACACTGAGTTGTGGCCTTTATCTGATTTCTGATCAGTTCATTATCTCTGTGGGTCTGAGAACGCTGATGAGGGAGCGGCGTCAGTGAGAGCCCATCAAGTCTCGCCTGTTGTTCATGCATGTGTTTGTGTTAGTTTATAAATAGTTGTTAGCTAGTTAGCTGTTAATGCACATTTCTCTTTTTCTGACATTTTTTGGCAGTTATGAAACAGCTCCAGGTGCATTACCAGCTCCTCCTGGATTGGAGGACCAAGCCTGACTTGCATGTTGCGTGAGAAAATCAAGATGGATTGTCATCAGATTTCTGATGTGGCTAGTGAAAAAGTCTAAACCAAAGTGTATTAAATGGCATCTGGATTTGTGGACACTGAATGTTACTAAAAGTTGGATGCTTTGTTGTACAGTCATTCACCTTGACCCTCTCCCAGTGAAGATCCACTGGAAGCGAATAAATCATGCAGCTTCGCCTACACCAGCTCTTGCTTGACGCTCAATGCCTGCAAGCAGTAGCTGCCTCATTAGCAAACATTAGGTAGGTAAGCAACCCATGGCTTTCAGCCAGCAATTTTTGTTTGTGTCTATGATCATGGAGGAAAGGGGTTTACAAAATAGGGATCCCAGAAAATACAATAATGAGTAGCAGCATCACTCAACACCTATATGACAAAACTTCCTGACCCACCAACGCATCATTTTTGTTTTGTCACATTTTGGGCCAATCACTGCAGAGCCTGCAGAGCACAGTGTCTTTAAAATGCTAAAATAAATGATAAAATCCACGACCCCATGAAGTTACACCAGAATCTGATCAGTGGAGAAGCAACATTTCTATATTTCATATGAGATCAGTGACATCAGGCAATTTGATGACAAAAGAATCATTGAATAAAGAAGGCTAAAAATGGCGAAGAGAAACTAGAGGACAAGAGGAGCGGAAGTGTCAAGGGAGAATCGAAAAGGAGGATGAAGGAAAGAGGAGAAGGAGGGAATAGCAGGCGGAAGGAGGCGGGCAGAGGAGCCGTCCTCTGTGGAGCGTGGAAAGGTCAATTAGACAGTTTACAGGCCGCCATGGCACAGGATCACACACCACACACACGCATCCTCATATGCACACTAAGACATGAATGGAGGTTTGAATTTCATTATCGGGCTGACAACTTGCCCATCAATTAGCATGAATAAGATTGTATCACCTCTCGCTGAGAGAATAGACTTGCAATCACAGCTTCGTGCTGGGAACCACACATACTGTATCTCTCGGGTCTGTCCTTATAATAACAGTACATTGACAAAAAAATAAATAAAAATCTGCATTGACAAGTCTTAAATCATTCTTCTCCACTGTTGATACAAACAATCAGCCTGTGAAGTGATAATTCCACTTATTTCCAGTGGCTGAGATTATATGTTTTACAAAAATATTCTTAAATCAGGTGATATGATGCAGCAAAAACTGCATTAAAAAACTTGCAGTGTCAATAGAATAAGTGGGTAAAAGAGGACTTGAGAAAAGTACAACACTCAACAGTGCCAAAGTGAGGAGATTAGCGGTGGGATGGTGACACAGGACAGGAGAGATGAAAGGGAGAAGAGAGGG
This sequence comes from Lates japonicus, assembly GCA_033238685.1. Taxonomy (NCBI): domain Eukaryota; kingdom Metazoa; phylum Chordata; class Actinopteri; family Centropomidae; genus Lates; species Lates japonicus. The sequence goes on along the minus strand of BRZM01000031.1, from coordinate 4,099,093 downwards.
ATGAGAGGATGAGGACAGGCTCGATGGGTTGTCTCCCGTGGCAACCCTGTGTTGCCGATGGACACACACACACACACACACACACACACACACACACACACACACTCATGAATATTCATAGAAGTAAAAGGGAGAGAGGCTCATGCTATATTCATGCCATTTTCAATAAAGCATATTTCAATTAGAGGCCAAGAGATTCATTTTATATCAATTAATGCAGTTTCAATAATACATATCTAAATTAGATGGAGAAGAGGAGAGGAAGAGGCAGAAAGACAAATTGGAGAAAAGAAATTTTGCTATAAGGCTTAAAGGAATAGTTGGACATTTTGTGAAATATGCTACTTTGTTTTCATGTTAGTTAGATGAGAAGATTGATGACACGCTCATGTTGATATGATAAATATTAAGCTACCTGTATAGCCAGCAGGTGGTTAGCTTAGAGCAGCACACAAGACTAGAAAACAGGGGGAAACAGCTAGCCTTGCTCTGGCAAAAGATAAAAAAATAGCCTATCACAATTTTCACTAAAACACAATCTGTGGTTCTTACAAAAAATGTTGTATAGATTAAGAAAACAACATCAAAACTGTGTTAATTAGTGATCTTAAGTGATGGTTTCAGTTGGGTTTTGCTACCTTTGGACAGAGCGAGTGCTAAGCTAAGCTAATGCAATCTAGCTTTATATTTCTCCAACACATATGAGTGAGGTATCAATCTTCTCGTCTGACTCTCAGCAAGAAAACAAGCAACTGTATCTGCTGAAATATCTGTTCCTTTAAAATGATCCTGCTCAGTGTATCCTCTGTGATTTCAACATACCTACCTCCCATATTGCTGCGGAATTCTATACATTCATGCTGAAACTGATTGTTTTATTTAGTTATCTGAGTCTCTTACAGACTGAATGATGCTTAACTTGGATTGAAGGACACGCACCCACACACCACAGAACACAGTAAGTGTGTGTTGCAGTGGTCCTGCAGGGTGATGGACGTTTACCTTGTGCTAAAGGTTATGTCACTCCCAGCAGAGAGGCCTCAGCTGACCTTGACTAATCATGCTGTAACACATTTTTCCTCCTTTCTGCTATGATTTGATCTGTCCTTTTCTAGTATTTCTTCACCCCTGCAACACTCTCATATGGGCTATACCTATACAGTGAGGTAAACACACACATTAACACATTCACCTGAGTTTCTGACTGCAAAGAAAGATACTATCACAAAATAAGGAAAAAAAAGTTCTTTATGAGAACAGATGGCAGACTGACAGCACATAAATGGAGACAAAATACCAAAAACATGCTCCCCTCCTCACTAGCTCTCTCACACACCCAGAGACACACAATTCATTCTCATGCTGTTGCATGACCATCTGAGAATAACGGTCATGTACACATTAAACAGAATTCTCTTACACACATCAGAGCTGAAATTTGAGCACAAGTCAATCACCAGGGCTTGGATACTTCTGAGATATAATATATCTGAGATATGCTGTATGTAGCTTGCATGCATTTAGTTTAAATCAAAACTGCTTTATTGTCATGATAGATAACTTATATAAACTCAGATAAAATTATAATGGATGGCACAATCAATAAACTCTGCTAATAACAACAACAGAGTGTAAAACTATGTCAGCATAAAGAAATCAATACATGCACTACAGCTGAAACCATTATGTAACCATGTAGGATAGTATCAGAGACTCAGCCTTCATATGAAAGGCTGAGTAATTTTCTGCAGTAACAATTTCTCCCTAAAATGACATTTGACAAATTTTGCAGAATGACTGACAATATTCTTTGTCTCCAACGACACCCTGAGCGTTGCTCTCAGTTAATAGATGATATATGAAAATGTTAGCTATAAGAGGCATGTCTGACACTTGTACTCTGTGCATGATAGTATAATGTCAGTGTGTGTCAGTTTGACTTACAGGGGAAGCAGAGTTTTTGAGGTTATGGTCACAAACTTAAACTATACTAGAGCCCTTTTCCCTTTTTAAGATACATAAAAATGATATGTCGCCACTAAAAATGTACTCCTTCTGCCTCACTGAAAAATCCATAAAGTGTGAGTATGTGAATATTGTTCATATCAATAAGTTTAACTGCTGAATGCAAGATGTCTCCTACTACTGAAAAGTCCACTCATAGTGCACAGTATTTGTTTCCCCAGCCCACTTGTAAGTTGCATACTGGACCTTGTATAACTGGTTTCCATTGTAGTTGTGATGTCACAAAGTCCTGCTCATGCATCCCCCAAAAACTCATATTTCAGAACACAGAAACGCTCCCTCCTCAGCAGCTGTATTTGAAAACTAGTATTTGAAAAAGCTCCATACACCATTCTGTGTTGTCCAACCATCCAAGAGAAGTAACAATAAGTAAAACACATTTTTGAATGAAAGGGGACTTTAAGATAAACTTGAGTACCCATCTGGAGGTGTTTCCTGTGTCATATCCAGTCTTAAGACCTACATTATCTCAGTTTTGTGGTAATATAATTTATATCCCTAAATTAATTCACATTAACAGCAGGTCATTTTTGCCCACAGAAATGTATGCATAAAGCAATTATAGAGCTCTTGTTTTCAGTGATAGTGTTACTGTATTGGTTAAACAGATGTTTGTTTTGACCGCTGCCCATTTCCTGGCATTTTTTTATCATGTAAATGACCACCACATCAAAGCACATGAGCCAAAGACTGAACTCATGTGTCCAGAAAACTGTCAGTTTTCTACATTAGATTAGAGGGAGGTAAGTGGAACTGTGAGAAGTTCCTCCCATACTGAACAATTATCACGTGTATTTTCCTGTTTTGATTGCTCTTGTTTGACTTTCCTTTTTAGCTTTTCACAGCGCAACCCTCCCTCACTCTCTCTCTCTCTCTCTCTCTCTCTCTCTCTCTTTCTCTCTATCGCGCGGCGCCACGGAGAGGACGCGAGGGAACAGGCGCGCGCGCGGTCAGAGCTCGGCTCCTTTTTGTATAATTGACAAGCCGTTCTGTCGAATCAGATGAAAAGGACCCACCTTTAAACAGCGCCCGAGCTAATCGGCGCGCGGGGGAGGCGGCCTTCATGCAAATGTGTTGGCAAGGGAGACGCAGCGGTTCATTCATCTTCTTCCAGAGAGAGGTGAGTTAAAACGAAGGTTATTTTACATGAGGGAAGAACTGTTTTGGAGCAAAACATTACCGTGCGAATAGCGGGAAAGCAAAGAAGAGGCCTTTCTTTTATCGCCAAAAAGGAGCGCATTTTTCTCCCAAACATTACAAGGTAAGTGGAGGACATTTTTTAAATATATATTTAAACGATCTCTTTCCACCGTCACGTTAATGTGTGCAAGTGTTGGTAAAAATGTGTCAGATATGCCTTTACTTGCTAACTAGCAAAAGCAATAAGTGATGAGAGAGGGAGTCGTAGACATTATTTTACGGAGCTAATATCCAAGGTGTTGTACCAGGAGGGGGGTGGGGTGGGGGGGTAGGGGGGACTGAACCCTCAACCCTGTCAGTGTAAGTGCGTTACACTTATTTAGCTCTACAGATGAGTCAAGTCAATGTTTTAATTATACTGAACAGTCTTATTGAGCAGTCAGTGGCTCCAGTGTCTTGCCCAAGGACACTCGGGGCTCTAGAGGCTATTGAACCTGGGACCACTGATCCCTGTTGAAAAGAGGCACTTTGGTGACCACATCTGCCATGGTGGCAGGAAACATTACCTGGTGCTGGTATGTGTTAAATATGGTGAGTCATTTTTATCTGTGTGTATGTTGGATGGATGAATAAACTGAGTCTGTATAGATGTGAAAATGCAGCTTAGGAAGTCAGAGTTAGAATGTCCTTCATGCTCTGGGAGCAATTAGTGGTTGAACAACCTGTGTGTCGCACCACTGAAACTGGACCCTGGCTGTGTCTTGCACATGCAGGGCATAAATAAGCATGATATAAGCACGCAATTTTAACTATATATGGGTTTACTTGTGCGGTCTGTAGCTGCAAGTCTCACTGTTCTGCCTTCAAAGTCACTTTTTGCTGCTCTGTTCAGCTGCTGGCTGAACAAGTGGTTTTATCAGTATAATCCAGCCCTCTGTGGATGACACCAGGACCTGCACAATCAATAGGAGCAGCTTCCAATGTGTGCTGCTTGTTCACAGTGCTGGTGACGCTAATGTGACTGTGCATCAAAGGGTGCCACACCATCATAGTAACAGGCCGTGTGTGTGTGTGTCTGCATGTCTGCATGTAATGTGATATAGTGTTCATCGGTTGTGTTCATATATACAGAACAAGGTCAATGACGTGTTCCATGAAAATGGAAAGACATAAACAAATGCAAACACATGCACACACACACACCTATGATAGGCATCCATGACAGACAGCTGGTGGTAGTGACAGCTCAGTTTTGGCTCTGTAGCAGCGCTGCCGACCTATAACTTCAGGCAGGCGGGTCTTTGTTTATGATGGGTAACATCAGAGCTGAAGGTGCACATTTTATACTCATATTCTTATTAATCTTAATCCCTATTGTTTTTTTTTTAAAGTAAGTGTATGTTGACTTGCAGCAAGAAGAATCTAACAATACAAATACAATAAGATTATTTGTAGCAATGTTATTGATTATAGTTTTGGCTTTTGATTATGCAAACAATACAGCACAGTCTGTTTTACTTCCACTGCAAGGCCCTTATATACTCCACAGACTGTGTAGAATCAGCCCGTCTCAAGTGGCTGAGCAAGAGGAGCTATTACAAGTCACCAGTAGGATCTCTTTCTACACCACCCTCTCTCCAAAATATTCCCTAGTATATTATGATTCTGCTAATATTATAATGCAATATATATATAAACATAATAATCCCTGTTTTTGATTTCTTGTAGCCCATATATTAAAGACCTGTCAATCACTTTACGGGAGTGATATCCTGTTTCCAATCCTGTGGTTTTGAATTTTGTGGTGGAGCTATTGTTGATTTATATTTGGCTCACGGACTGTGTTGAGAGCGCGAACTGCAAAATCATGTTTGATTTAGGCCAGTTGTCACATGCCTAAAACTTTCTTAAGTACACACTCTGTTGAGAGATAATCCAAATAAAGGACAGAACTTTCACTAATATGTTTTGGTGTTTCACTGTTCACCTATACTTTAAGGCAAATAATAACACTGGGCTCATAGCCCTCCTATGTGGCATTTTAAACCAGTACATTCTTACTGTATATTCTCAGTATACCTGCTACTCAGTGATGTATATAGTTTGGTTTAGAGCTTCTGCAGCAAATCCACCCCCAGACACTGCAGCGTCTGTGCTCTCATCACCAGGGATCAGCCACAGGTTGGCCTCTACAGATGCTCTGGTTTGATCACTTGGTCTCTGCAGTGATGTGGAGCGTAGACACAGCTCCCTGGTGTTTGCAATAGGAGATAGGAAGAAACACACATAACAGCTGACTGACAGATCACTGGATTGAAAACACATGGTTATAGCTGCTTCCTCTCTCTGGAAAAGACCTATTGATCCACATTCTGTAAAATTTTAATAATATCAACTCGAACAACATATTTACTACCATTTCCTGTCACAGCCTTGTGTGTGTGTGGTATTGTTGTTTTGTTTTCCGGTCTCTTCTTTCTGACTGCAGGAGATGAATGATGCCATGACACCCCACAACCACCCCACTTTGTGTATCTCTTTTTTTGTCTGCCTCTCTGTCACTTGCATTTTGTTGTAAGCCTGTGGCCAGGTGTACTATGCATCTGTCTCACGCATCACTGGCTCACTGTGCGTGTGCCTACGTGTCTCTATGTGTGTGTGTGTGTATATTTGTGTTGCTGCATGTGTGTCTCTTGATTGATTGATTCATCCATTCCTGTTACATGCTTTATTACCCAGGGAGATTGATGTTGGAATATAAATGTGTGTGTGTGTGACATACACCGGCTGATGCTTATAGACCAGCTGATAGTGGCTGAGCAACAACAAAGGAATGTTGGTGAGTTTGGCATAATTGGTGGATAACGTAGACACCAGTTATCAATGGACATCATTGACAGAGTGTTTTCAGTGGCGGCAGATGCAATATGGTGCAATAGAAAATTAACACACACAGAAACTTGAAAAAAGAAGAGCCAGGAGAGCGTGGAGAAAAGACTTTTAAAATAGAACATCCGCACAGGTGGTTAGCACTGTCTCGCCTTACAGCCAGAAGGTCATGTGTGAAATTTCCTTTAAGTGCCTCCCTGATTAGAAATACGGGTTAGAGTAGCCCAGATACTAAAATGATCATAGGTGTGAATGTGAGTGTGAACCATCTGTCTTTCTATATATCTACACGTGTCACCGTGGTGGTGATCTGACAACCTGTCTGAGTATCATACTCACCAGCCCACGGCATGCTGGGACAGGCTTTTGCCCTCTCATGACTCTGAACAAGGATAAGTGGGCAGATTGTTTTCATCATGCCTTTTTGAGTAGGTTTTTGGTTGTAGCTTGTGGTAAAAATAAAACAAAACAGACCCTGACTACGATGACGAACAGTTGTCAGATCCTGTGTACTGTACATGCAGACCTCTGTACCTACTGTTACAGGGTTTTCTGTGAAACCCAGATGGCGGACATTGAAACATTTTCCAGCTTGCTAATTTCTTGCTGTTACAAATTGTCACTGTCACAATAACGTTTTAAACTATAATCTCAAACTGGGTGAAGGTTTTTGCTCGCCGGACGTCTGGTTCTTCAGTAATCGAAACAAGCTGAGCAAAGCTGTTTCTGAAAGCTTCCCTCTCAACTGACCAACAGCGTCACAGTGATTTATTGACGTAACACGGCTGATATTCAGTGTTATTTAACAGATTTTAATTACTTGGTCCATTTGTTTGAAGAGGAGACCATTGTGAATAATTAGGCTCCAGTAAAAACCCTCTGAGCGATGAACTCTAGAATCCAACAATAAAACAAAACATGTGAGGAAACAAGCTATATAACTACCAGCCGTCAGACTGATGTCCTGTGTCTGCTGAAGAGCACCAGAAAAAAAAGATCTTTAACATGACACTACTTTATTCAGTGGATTTTTCAGTTTAAATTATCGGATCCATTTAGACAGTTAAAACCTAAAAAATTAAAATAAGCAGATACCAAAAACTTCATGGACAACACAGAAGGAATCTTACCCTACAAACACAAGAACTGGCCAGCTTGCTGTTAAGCGCGTGTAATAGCATAAAACTAAGTTCCACACGATGTGTGTGATGTAAATATGTGACTTTAAGAAGGGGACTGCTATACGGCAACCTTAAAAGCGGTGAGGTGATTACTTTTTGTACTTTTCAAACAGTTATCTGTAACAATGAAAATGATGTAATTGTCTAAATGGCCTCCAAACTAAACAACAGCATATTTTGTGGTTTAGTTTGGAGGACACTATTAACAAGAGATGAGTTAGTAGGAGTAGCATAAAGGTTAGGCTCCATCTGTGTTGAACATAGTTTTTGCAAAATTTTATTGTAAATAGGTTTTTAAGTGAAGTTTGTCTTTTGTGATGACACCCGGATGAGAAAAAGATAGATTTTCTTAAAGTTACATAAAAGTGATTTGAGTTACAGGAAGCAGAAAGCACAAAAAGCACAAAAAAGAGTTGCCTATTTAAAAACATCCAGACATGTTTTAGGGGATCAGCCCCCACTTCCTTTTTATACCCTCTGCATTTGACATGGATACTATTGATCTTGGGCCCTAATCCATGTAACATACCCTCCTGTGCATACTGTCACGAATAGATGGTTGTGTTGTTATAAGCTGGGTGTTGCATAAGCTGAGCCTTGCTGAGTTGTTCTGAGAGGTAGTCAACTTCAGCAGTTTTAACGTGTGAAACTGTGTCACGTTTCTGTACTTTGTGGTGAGAAATTTGCTGGGATTTCTTACCAGAGGATAAATAGATGTTAAAAATAAGTCAGGGCCAATTTTCGTCAAGTTCATGTCAGTGCCAAAATTAGGTCCAAAACAAGCAGAGACGCTGCCAAAATGAGGAAAACAGTCCACATCAAGGTTGTAGACACTAAATACGCGTTTTAAAATGTAAAAATAATGAGGAGTTTGTGAAAACAAACAGTATAAACCTGCTAACAGAGGAGCTTTGATACATTACCTGCCTGCTTTTCTTTACTCATAGATATAAATATTTCAGAACTGTATCTTTATAATCATCCAACTACATTATCAAATCATATCCACATGATTCTGTTGGTTGTACGATGGTGATCCCCACCCTCCACCCTCCACCTGCTCTTTGTTTCAGAACACATTAAATGTTGAGTGTTAACAGAGGATAGTGATGAGAGGATAGCTTTCAGGAGCAGGGCGTAAGCGCTGCAGGCATTTGTCCCATGCTCCGTTTCCCCTGTTCTCTTACACTACTGTCAACACACTACACAGTAAGCACACTGCTGTGTGTGTGCCTGTGCGAGTATGTGCTTAGAGACTGTTTTTGTCTGCTGCTGAAACACCTGAGCCTCACAACCAAACAACTCTCCACCAGGGCTTATGTAATATAGGAAAGTGTGTGTTTGTGTTTTGGTGCATGTGAACATAGTAGTGTGTGTGTGTTCGTGTGTGTGACTCCGTATGACTTTATAGGTGTTGTTGGAATATTATTAGCCACATTTTGCAAGGCTGTGCAGGTCTGATAGGGTGCAGACAGAAACAGTAGTCAACAATTAGTGCAGCACTCAGACATGAGTCACCCAGACTTAAGTACATGTAACAACTGTGGCAATAAATGAAATACTGAGGTGAATAAATGATGCTTTGGAGATATGGGAGATAAAGGTTAGCAGAGAGACTGACTCATAAGGGCACACGCACACAACCGTTTTGTCCCCCGTGTTTCTCCCCAGGCTCGACATGCTGCCTGGTCTTAAATTAGAGTTTGAACTGCACTGAGGTGAGCTGCGTTTCTATAGCGATGCATCCTTCCTGCTCCAGTCACTAGAGAGATGTATGTAGATTTAAATAATATGGAGGTAACACCTCAGCTCCAGCACATCCTTTCATAAATCTGTAAGTACTAACATATTCACACGTGTCATATTCAATTTATATTAACCAGACTTTCACTGTTTATGGAGACCAAAGGCATGCAGACATTTTTGGATTTAAGCATTGATTGCTGATACTTTGTTTTGGCCTACATATTCAGTCAACCTCTACTACTACCACTACAGCTAATGAGCTACTACCACTAAAATAGATCTCCTTCTCCTCCTCCTCCTCCTCCTCCTCCGCCTCCTCCTCCTACTACTACTTAGGGCTAGGCAATATTGTTGAAGTCAGTATAATCTATGATACATCATGGAAAATATGGGTGGGCAATAAGGATTAAAATCTATATCGCAAGATACATAGTCTTATATTGTGATATCACATCTGTAATATCATACACTTTTGGAAAATGCTACGGAAAATTTTCTATTAGACAAAATAACCATACTGAAAATATATTGATTGATTTTATTTCAAGCTGCGTTGCTATGCTAGATGCTAGTTGTGTGATACAGTCTTGTATATATATTTGTTCCAGACTTAGATATGTTACTTTCAAGTCTTAAAGGTGCTATTTGTATATTTTTGCTATTTCGCTACATTAACAGCTGTTTACTTGCTAGTTCAGACTTCATTTCTTTACTCGCCAAGAGCTGTCTCCAGTGGTGGATAGAGAAGGAAATGTTAACTCTTGTTTGGCTCATATTTCTATCAGTTATTTTCTCCTACTGAAGTAGAAGTCAACATGCTAACCAGCTAGACCCAGCCCATCTCATATTACCACTTTGTGATGGTGAGTCACTGTAGCATCCAAAGCTGCCCCTGCGTGATATAACCTCTTGTCTTGTACATGCAATGATGACTGATGCTCTTGTTAAGTAAACAGCTAATGCTAATGCTGGCAATGTAGCGATAGCAAAAACTTACATATAGCATCTTTAATAGGTGGTGTCAAGTCTCAAATCCAAGAGTGACCTCATTCAAAATTGGCAGAAGTCCAAAAGTGAACCGACTGAAGTTGCAGATGTAAACTCATCTTGTAAACAGTATAATCTTCAGCTGCCACCTGCTGTGTCACATGCAACATAAATTTGAGTTCTGTGATTGGATGTTCGAACAGGTTTGTGCCATTGACTTCTTATTAAAGCACCAGGTATTTCGTCTTTTGTACTGATGATTTAACCAGGACAGTTTCATGCCCATTCAAGCTAAAAAAGTAGCTCCAACTATGAGTCATGTAACACTGTCTACAGAGAAAATGAATGGCCTTTTTACTTCTGGACTGAAACCAGGGGTGCCCAAAATAGCTTTTCCTAGTTTGCAGCTCTATGGAAAATGATGGCAAAATTACATGTTAAAACAATCAAATGATGATCACTGCAATGGTCTGTGTTCCACTGTTTCACTGTTATATTTTATATCATAAAAGAATATTTAAATGTGTAAAATAAAACCTTTAACCTTTTTGTGAAATATCAACACAATATGATTAAATCATACTATTGATATTGAATTATTCCTCAGTCGTGCTTCTACCAATTAAAAAAATTATGCACACCGGTATATACAGAAACTGCATTAGAATTAGAGCATGTTGCATGCAGGTCTCTAACAGGCAGCCACTGCCCACTGTCCAATTGAACAACTAATATCTAATCACAGGGAATCGAGTGGGATGAGGAAAATGCTGCCCAATATTTACATTTTCAATAAATCACATCAAGCCGATATATCAGCAAGCCAATTGGTCAGGTCCAGTTGGCAGAAGGACTGTTTCAGTTTGCTGAAAGCATCATCCTCTGGTGGGCCGCTGTTTGGCAGAGAGCCAAGCGGCTGTTGTCAAGACGACGTATTGTTCTGTTTCACTTTTGATGGTTTGGTGAGCCGCCATGAAGACCATTCTCTGTGCGCTCTATCATTCACATGCCAATAAGCTGGCTGTCCACTTCTCATCAGGTTTCTCCATCTTCCTATACTCTATTCTTTCTCTCTGTAATACACACATAAACACACACTCACACACACTTCACAGTGCACTTCATGGCGAGGGCTGGTATTGGACTGGTATCCTATTGATTGTTCCCCTATTGCTGTGACAGTCTATTGTACATTTCCACTCTCACAAAGGTTATTGCCATTGCAAACACACAACACACGCACATACGCATCCATGCACACGCTCAGGAAATCACTACTGTATGGGAGGCCTAGCTTCCCATTTTTGCTCTCTTTCCAACTCAATTACAGCTTTTGCCAGCTAATCATTTTCAGTCATGGCGACACCAACACATTTTCCCCTCCGGGCTACGTTCAGTTACAGCCTGAGTGCATGAGCCTCATAATAATGACAGCGTAAGCCCACTGCTTTCCAACCTTGATTTCTTTCCTTGTGTACCCTCTTGCTGTGAGTGTCCAGAGGGGAAAAAATGTTTTTAACATAGAGAAGTGGTAAAGTATAATTCTGTTGTGATTTGGGTTTAGGTCACATCCTGTTGCTGCCACAAATAGATTGCTTTACAGTTTACATTTGTCCTGTCAGTTACAGTTGTATTTATCACATCCTTTTCATTCACTGCTGAAATATTAGCTAATGCCTGCTCAAAGTAAAGAAGGGAGAGCACCTGTCCTATGTCTTAAACCTGGGATGTAGCTAAACATAGCTACAAAGACTTTTCCTCAAAGATTGTTTTTTGTGCCTGCTCTTGGGCTTTGAAGGATTTAAAGAAACTGATCAAACAGAACATTCAGTGATGTGATAACTAATCCAGGCCATTCTGTCTCATTCATTGCATTTCTTTAACAGTGAACTGCTTTAGGTCTTACACAGATTTGTTATTTAATTTTTAGGGGTGTAATTACAGTGTTAAGATATTGTGGATGTTTGTATGGTGGTCGTCTCTTTCTGAATCAGTACTCGCTTATAAATTTTTGGTTGTAACACTAACACTAACACTTAATTAGTAACAGCTGATATGACCTGCCGCTGGAGACGTTTGTCATTTAACTGGTGAAAGTGACGGTCAAATGAGATGCTAGTCTTATGTCTTACACACTGATCTTCAGGAGTTTACCTGACTCAGAAGTCAGTCGAATCGAATTTGGCCATTCACTATGAAGGGTTGACAATCCGTTCCTTTTGTTCATATAGACATAAGGCTGGCCTATGCGTCTCTGTCGTGTCTCTCCTGCTGGACTGCTGACAGTGTCATCAGCTGGTGTTAACTCGGCATGACACCAGTAGTTTCGGCTTTAGATGTGCGCATTCCTGTAACGGGCATGCTGTTCTCAGTAGGCTATTATAATTTTACATTTTATATTCACTTATTTGGCAGACACTTGTATCCAAAGTGACTTACAAGTGAGGCAACTTGGGGTTCACTGTCTTGGCCAAGGACACTTTGGCAAGCAGACTGGAGGAGCCAGGGATCGAACCGCCACCCCTGCAACCAGTAGACAACCCACTCTACTACCACAGCTAGCTGCCTCAGAAAATTAATACTGGCCATGGAGGGGTTTGTCACTTGTACATAAATATATGTTGTTTTGGGGCACTTGCTCAACAACTGATTCTGTTGTTCTTCTAGAGAGGACTCTCTCCTACAGCTGATAGTGGTCAGTAGTATGAACTAAAACTGTGTAGCACTAATGCCATCTATCAACCTAATAACAAGTGCATCATCAAAATGTAAGCTTTATTACTACTGACTGTGACACGCAAGCATGTAGCCTGTAACTTGCTTAACCAGTCAGCAAGATCACCACCAAGCTGGACTGGCAAACACACACAGTGACGCACACACACAGTCTCCCACGCATTTACAACTCAGATTAGACTGTATGTTTACTATCAGTCTGACAGCTGGAATGAACATGCGTAAAGGCCCCTTCAGATTCAATAAGATACGTCTTTCTGTATTGAACGCCTGTTGGGACAATTTTCTACAAGCTCTGCTTATCTGCCTGTCACCTCCTGTCTTTCTCCATCCTTCCATCTTTATCATCTTTATCACTCCACGTCTCTCCCCCTGTCTGTTTGTCTTCTCCCTCAGAGGTGTGAATCCAGATTGAGTCATCCTCCCTCTGCACAGAGCCTCTTCATCTTTTCTCGCTCTGTCTTTCCCCCTCCTTTATAATATTTCATGTCTCTGTATGGTGTGGAAGAGTGTCAGAGACAGCCAGTATGTGATGGCACTAATGTGTCCTGTTTGTCCCTGGTTGAAGCTGGCATGTTTGTGCGTATATGTGCAATTGTATGCTTAGGCGTCTGCCGTGTGTTGACGTGAAGGGACTGTTAAAGGCGTCATTGTGCACAGCAACAGCGTGTTGCCAGGCCAATAGATCTCTTTAGTGGGATGTGCAGAGCAGGCGCTGAGGCCTGTATATTTGAGGGAAATAAAGCTATTCATGTTAGCTCCAGAGGGTGTGACTTTGAATGCACTGTCATTAGAGAGCATAAATGGGTTTACCCTGTAATTTCACCCTTTGATATGCTTTGAAAGGTTTATGATGCTAATAAAAATTAAAATTGGAATTTTTGACCTTAAGCTGAAGATAGGTAAAATGTCATGCTATCCAAAAGGTACAAGGATTCCAGGCCCCTTGACAATCAAACAGTGCAGGAGACATGGTGAAATAACTTTCTGTTGATAAAAGTCAAGGTGGATATTCTTTAACGTCTGTGTTATTCTATTCAATGCACCACAGAATTTTGACTGACATCTACCTAAAAACACAGCCTAACAACCAGTCTAAATTGCCATTTTGTTTGACTTTATTATTGAGACTCATATCATGCTCATGCCAGTTTCTGTTTGGGTGGGTGGGTGGGTGGGTGGGGGGTTGTATTGTTTTTGTTTTTGACCAATCAATACAGTTACATAACACAGAGCGACAGCTAGTAGCAGTCAACCTGACAATCACAACTGAACAAATATGGCAATTATTAATTGATTTTTTTGGTCACTTGGGGGCAATGGAACAATCTATAAACACAACACTGACATATCATTATCTTATAAAATTGTTAGGCTAGAGCATGTTGGCAGTATTGCTTATTTCACCTCATGTTTGTGTCCACCTGATAAATATTCACTATCCCTTCAGCTCTGTTTTGGTCTCCACTAACTTCTGAGAAAAAAATAGCTGGATTTTTAGCTGCTAAATACTCCACCAGCTAGTTGCTAACTTTGTGTGTACAGTGGGTTTATCTGAGCTCATTTGCAAAAAACAAGGTTGAATAGAGCAGTTAAAATGAACTGAAACAGTGAAATTGCTGTGGCAAAACCAAAACAATGAGCTGAAAGTTGCTAAAACATAAACCTGAGGAGAACTGCAGAGTTGGATTATAATTCTTTGTGGGTTTATAACTATGAGTGACTCCTTTCACATTCATTTGATCCATTCTTGATATAAAATATTGACTGGTGCAGACTAAGTTACTATTTCTGTTCTGAGTCAACCTCTATTAATCTGAACAGATTTGTTGATCTCATCCAAGCCTGTCAACACTTGGTTCAGGGAGCAGACAGTTGATGTCCAAGCTTTGGTTGGTTGTTCTGCAACTAGCATCAGCCAACAGCTATCAGCGAGTACAGCAGCAGACTTTTTTAAATCATTGAAAAAACTGTAGATGTGTGCAGAGATTCAGAGATGTGGAAGTGGACTAGACAGGCAGGTACATCAGGAGTCATTTAACCCCAGGAAACATTTTATGCATTCATGTCTGCCTTTCCATTCTTTGTTTCACTTAACACAACAAGCACATCTTTATGGCAATACATGTATGCAATACACGTGTCCACACATATACACGTGTGCATGCACTCAGATAAGCAACAGCCTCTCTAAGGCAGCCAAAATGAGGAAATGGCATAGAAGCCAGTTAATCTGTATTCCTGAATGCAGCTCATTGATTCCCCTGAGATTTGACTAAGCGTAATCCAAGAAAAAGAAACAGCCAGCGTTCATTGTCAGATAACCTCCAGCACCTGAATGCTCTCCTACAACAGATTTCTGCCTCAGTAAAATGAGCTGGCAGAGACCTGAGTACCTGACTGGAAGACAGGATCCAACCTGGGAATGATTAGAATGAACCTACGGGTTGCCTTTTCTTGCCGGCGTGAGCAGTGTTTATTTTGGTTCTTTCAGATGGGAAGTTCCCAATGTGTTTGCTCGCCTGGCTAGTCGCACCTCTCGCCATCTTCCACAGGAAACTCCATTATCTGCTACATTTACTTCCCTAATAGAGGGATAAAATCTCATCTGCCTCAGTCAGAGGCAAGAAACAATGTTACAACTCTGTGGAGTGTGTGTGTGTGTGTGTGTGTGTGTGCTCAGAGGCCTGTACTGCGAAGCAGGATTTGATGTTAGTGAGGTAACTTCAGGTTTAACTCTGGCTTTTTCAGTTTCAGTTACGACAGTGGTTCACTTCTTAGCAGGGTAAATCGCTATGGTTACTGATGCTAAATGGCTAACCTGCTTCAGGGCAGGTTAACTTAAGAGGATCGGATCAAAACCAGTCAACAGCCCAACTACTGATCAATGAGATCACTGGAAAACTAGAGTCATCATTCCTACAGGATCCCGACATGGACAAAAAAGTTTAAAGAGAAAAATAATAAAGATAGATATTTTTTTATAGATCTGTGGAATAGTTTTTCTCCAGTGTTTCCATATGTCCACAACAGAGCTTTAACAAACAGAGAGAGAGTTTATCACACTCAGTGATGACATCATATTGTTTACATTTTACATTGTTAAATATCATTTTTGGATGTCACTATAACCAAATTAACTTGCAGGTATCAGTGTTTCTTCTTGTATCATATTAGGTACTTCCTTCATGGTTTTGAAAATGTTGCTTGTAATTAACCACTCTGCTTCTTTTGCATGAAAGCGCTCGGGAAATCCTGGGTTGACTTAACGAGTTGATAACTACCGCCATATGACTGCTTAGCGATACTGCGGTTGTTAGGTTTAGCGAAGCCAGAAATGAAAAGATATCCTGGGTATGTTGAACTTACTTCGTAGTACAGGCCTCAGGAGGGTACAAGCCAAAATAAACTCACAGCTTGTGGCACAAGTTGTGTGTCTTTGCTGATGCAGTCAGTGATTTACAGAGCTACCTGAGAGGATGCCGTCAATGATTCAGAGAGAGTTAAACTTTTATCCTAAATGTCTGTGGCTTGAGGCAGAGAGTCATACTCATTCAAGAGAGATTTATGAATCTAACTCTTGTGTCCTCTTAGTGACGGTACCTTCAAACTGACCTTCTCCCACAGAGGGAAAATAGTGCTACAGGTGTTTGTGCCACAGCATGAACCCCTTATGTGATCCTTCTCTACACTGCTGCCCTCAGCATCTGTCTGCATCCATCCTCTAGCAGTTAACCTTGTGAAGCTGTGTGTGTGTTTGTGTGCATGTGTCTGCGCACGCATTTGTGTCTGTGCAAAAACAAGAGCTTGCTTAAGTATTGAATCTGGTAAACCTTTAAACTCACATGGAAAAATTGTGAGATAACACACAAAGGAGTCGCCTTCCCAAACTAAAAAAAACCCACGGCCACCTCTGCACGGTTCAAATACAACCCCCTTGGTCGAATTGACACGTACTGGGTCCTAATATAAACATTAAAATGCAGAGTTGTGTTCCCGCAGCTACAGAAAAAAAGTGAAAGATGTTTGAATTTCACAGTTGTAACAGGACTGCAGAGAACAGATGAACACCCAGCTGACCCATTATATTTTTTAAGGCAATGACTGTTTCATTGCACCTGCTGTTATATTGTGTCATCTGTTTTACAGGCACATTTTCTCCTCATTTTCTTCCTTGACTGTATCTTTCTTTTCTCTCAAACAACTGAGAAGAGAGCAACATTCATTTTTGTGTCTTAGTGATAAGATCACAGGTGGCCTTTTCAAAACAAGTTAATGCCAAAATGACCTCTCCCCTATTGATATCCTTTATTGCTCTTCCTCTAAGCTCTTAGCTCCCCTACAGTGCCTCCCACTTGCCCAAAAGTCCAAAATATTTGTGCAGTTTGGGGTTTTGTCGCTTCTCTCGACATGACTCATTCGCCATAAAGCGTGACAGGATGATATTTCAGCCACTAAACTGTCCCCATGCTCGTTCCGCAGTTTAGAGGAGGATTTGTGGCTGCTTGGCTCGGCTGCGGCGGGTGTGTCGTCGTGTCAAAGTGCGAACGCTGTCAGACAGGGCTATGAGTCAGCGATGGCGTCATGAAGGCAGTGCAGTGGTCCTCAGCCATGAGAATATGTGTGTGGCGAGGAGCCAGGGTAATAGGCCATTTTATGGCCAAAATAACAGCAATGCTATCAGGGGCTTTACTCACACAAGGTGATTATGGAGGTAGAATGAGTCATTAGGGAAATGGAGAGACCTTTAGTACCATGGACAGTTTGTCTGTAATGCACGTCCACTAAAATATCCATTTCAATCAATCATCTAAACAGATGATTTCATTTGTTCGTTGCAGATTTGTTTCTTGAGTAACAATTACTTTCTATTTAACAGCTTCAAATTGTTTTTACAGAAACTTATCACAGCGACTGATAATATGGATAAAACATAAAGAAACACAAAAGACCATAACATGAAAACACATGCAATCTGTTTTAAGATGTGAGAGTAAACCACATCCTGGGTTAGGGCCAAATGAAGAAAGAGAGTGAATCTAAACTGGGGTTAAGTGATAAAACAGTCTGGACAGTTATGATGAAAAAAATGTGAGATTTTGAACAAACATGTGAGACAGTGCTCTCCAGACAGGTAGAGGCAGCAGAGAGAGACAGGAAATGCTGGGAAAAAGAGCAGGGGAATGACATTCAGAAGGGGTCTGGCTGGCCTACTAACTGCTCATATGAACCCACATGATACGGGTCCTAACCATCGGGTCTCCCTGACACAACAATGATGAAAAAAGGGAGTGATTAATAAAAACTAAAAAAAAGAAAGAAAACTTAAGGGGTCCTAAAGTAGAACCTTGAGGCACACCATCTGGTCCAGTTAAAAAAACATCAGATTCACACGGCCGTGGAGACAGAGTGGTCACCCACCAATCAGATGGTCGGTGGTTCAATCCCTGGCTCCTCCAGTCCGTGTGCCGAAGTATCCTTGGGCAAGATACTGAACTCCAAACTGCTTCCGATGTGTCATCAGTGTATGAATGTGTGTGTCTGTGTTAGAGGGCACTTAAATGTATAGAATAAGTGCAGGATGAGTGTGTGTGCGAATGGGTGAATGTGAACTGTAGTGTGAAGTGCTTTGAATGGTCGGTATGGCTAGAAAACTGCTATATAAGTACAGTCCATTTACCATTTACTGCCTGTGTCTCTAACGCTGTCTGAATCTCACTCAGAATATGTTGGAGCTTTTGAGAAAATGCAGTGTCAGAGAGAAGCTGACTGATTTTTCGTGGATGCACAAGGTTTAAAGATATTTTCAAATCAGACTACTTTAACAATACATTTAAAATGACACAAATAACTGATATAGGTAATAACTGGATTTCCCTTATGGATCAGAGTAATATGTAAACATTTCCATTTTTCAAGTGGAATGATATTTGTAAACAAACACAGGACTAAATGGCTTGCTAAGATGGATTTTTCCTATTTATGTTGACACTCAAAGCCACACACAGATAAAGCAGCTTTCCTCTGCATGTGTATACGAGCAGGTAATTCCTTGTTTGTATCCATCCTCTGAGACCCGTGCTGTTACGACAACACAGGAGCATTTCTGTTGTCTACCACCTCCTCACCTGTCCTTCTCTCTTTGCCCCCACCCCCCACCCCCCAGAGAGGTGAAGCATCATGGGGAAGCACAACAGCAAGCTGGCTCCGGAGGTCCTGGATGATCTGACCAAGAACACCGAATTCAATGAGGCAGAGCTCAAGCAGTGGTACAAAGGCTTCCTGAAAGACTGTCCCTCCGGCATTCTCAACCTGGAGGAGTTTCAGCAGCTCTATGTTAAGGTGAGCGTGAGGTGGAAGGCAGGAGGGAGACATGAGAAGGGGCGTGAATCAGAGGAAGTGGAATAACGGCAGTTAATTATACAGTAATACAGAGTTTCTTTACAACTGGGTAACATGTTTTTCATCGCCATTTCCTGCTTTGCCTACAGTGAAATTTTTGTTCTTTTTTTCTATAGTTATATAAAATGAAAAAAAGTTACCTTTTAAATGACTCATAGCAATGTTGGGCTTATGTGACTGTGACTAATCACCCTGTGTTAGGGGCATAGAGAGGAGGTGGAGCCAATAATACTGCCAGGATCCCTAATGCTGTCTGAGACTCAGAATATGCTGGAGCTTTTGTGATGGCACAGCGTCAGAGAGAGGCTGATTGATTTTTTCATGGATGCACAAGAGTTAAAGATATTTTTAAATCAGTTTTCCATATCCTCTCAGGCTCATTTATTCTCATTCTGTTCTAAAGGGCTCACAGAACAACTGTGGCTTGTGTCTGGTAATCAGCACTGAGGATGATTTAGAATTTGTTTAGTAACTTTTTCCAAAAAACAGTTACAAAGAGCTTCATAGTAAAAGAGGGAATAAAAAAGATCCTCAGTTGAGGGGCCTGGACAGCAAAGGTTGGCAAAGGAACCGCTAGAAGGGCACAGAGGATCTTACGCAACTGTCAGACCTGTACAGTGTTAGCAGATCACAGTCTTTTAGTCAGTTTTAAATGTGACAGTGAAGGGCAGCAATGGTGTGATGTGGGTTCCTCTCTCAGTATTGGACTGTATATGTTAAAAGCCTGGCAGCAGCATTTTGTTTAAGTTGCTGTCTTTCCATGTTTCCCTTCACTACATTGGTCAGGTCTAGAGGGATAAAAGCACGAATAATTATGCTTAGTTTCTTATGAATGAAAAACTTTTGAAACACTGCATCCTGATATCAAGTATTACTTTTATAAAGCAGGACTTATATTTTGTAAGATGTTCTAGCTGAGTTCCACTTTGTAAACTTTGTTGGTAAAATCATCATTTTCAAATGTCAAAATGTCCCGCTGCTCTGTTGAGTCTTATTGACAGATGTATAGGATCAAATTGACTTGGAAGGAAAAGAATGCTGCACCCTATCCATCACATGTATGCCTCAAAGTTCATATTTTAAAAAAATTGAATGTTAATATTAATGGTCACTGTGCACGGTTACACGACTAAAACAGGAAAAATCCACTTTGGGTTTCTTTACAGACACACAGCACGAGTAAAACCTGTGAGGACACGCAGTTACTGTTAAATTACTTGTTTGGAGGGAAAGTGTTAAATGTCACTGTCATTTAGCTACAGGTAAAGACTAGCAAGAACCCCCTCAAAGTGTCAGTGTGTACCTTTCAAAATAAAGATTTTACAGGAATGTATAAGGCCCTGTTCAATTGTAACATTGCACTGCTACATTAATTAATTACATGTTAAGATTATGTTAAGCTTATGTTATGTTAATGATCAATGGCATTCATTGTCTTTTCACCAATATTTAGGAGAAGGAAGTGCTGCATGATCCCCATCATTTATGTCGCCTTGTTTTTGTCATTTTCCACACCTCAGTTTTTCCCATACGGTGATGCCTCCAAGTTCGCCCAGCATGCGTTTCGGACATTTGACAAGAACGGTGACGGGACCATCGACTTCAGGGAGTTCATTTGCGCCCTGTCCATCACCTCCAGGGGCAGCTTCGAGCAGAAACTCAACTGGGCCTTCAACATGTACGATCTGGACGGGGATGGGAAGATCACACGCATGGAGATGCTTGAGATCATAGAGGTGTGTCTGTGAGGAAGAAATCCTCTCTGTTAATTAACACATTTTAGGATGAAATCTAACTTTTTTCCCTGCCTGCAGGCCATCTACAAGATGGTGGGCACGGTGATCATGATGCGTATGAATGAGGACGGGCTGACCCCTCAGCAGCGCGTGGACAAAATCTTCTCCAAGATGGACAAGGACCACAACGATGAGATCACCCTGGAAGAGTTCAAAGAGGCCGCCAAGTCCGACCCCTCCATCGTCCTACTGCTGCAGTGTGACATGCAGAAGTAGAAAGGGATGGGTGGAGATGCAGAGGGAGGGAGGGGAGGGACGGGGGAAGAGTTGAACTGCAACAAGAGAACAGAGAGGCAGGAGAAGAACGGGAGGGATGCAATTGAGGGAGTAGTAGGAGGAGAGAGGTAGGGAAGTTTTTTGTTTTTTTTTCCTTTTTCTTTTTTCGAGGCAGTGATGACTAGAAATGAGCCATGTTTGGAACACAATGGAGCCCTGATTGATGCCATTTTTTTCCTTGCAGCCCGTCCCACTGTGCAGTACGCTCCTGCAGCACTTCTGCGTCAGTCTAGATGGGTGTCTTTATAAATCCAGTCTGATGATCTGTGAGAGGTGGAAATCCCTCCAGCTCCTTTTTGGCAGAGACCAAAGAAATATAGTGGGGATTTACAGAGGAAATATGTAGAAGTGTCACTCACACTTTCACACTGTCAGACTCTTTGCCTAGCATGTGAGATTACAAGGCTGCAGGGTGAAACGAGTGCAAATGTCAGCTATCTTGCAGCTACTATTGGCACATTTTACCCAGCTTTCTTATTTGTAAAATAAACATATGGTTCGCCATCCTATCCAAGATCATAATCTTAAAAGATGCAATTGTACAGCAGGTTGTTTTTATTTGATGTAAGTTAACATGGAATGCATTATTTCAGGTGTTATGAAAAAATATTATAGTAATGATTGTTTTCCCAAATTACACTCTTACCTGTTTGTTTAAAGGAATAGTTTGGCACTTTGGGAAATACACTCACTTTCTCACAGAGAGTTAGATGGGAAGATTGATACCTCAATATTAAGCTGAAGCCAGGAGACGGTTAGCTTAGCTTAGCATAAAGACTGAGAACAGGGGGAAACAGCCAGCCTGCCTCTGTCCAAGCATACCACCACCTCTAAAATTTACTAACATGTTATGTCTCCTTTATTAAATCTGTACAAATTCCAAAATCCAAAAGTCTGCGCTGGTTGCCTGGCAACCTCACACTGATAATGAAGATTTAATGTTGTCAGTGCTCATGTCCAAGTCTGGCCAATAATTGCTGGTAAAACCACAACTTGTTGCTTTTATTTAAATTTTTTCCCTTGGGACATAACCAGGCTAGGTGTTTCCTCCTGCTTTCTGTCTTCATGCTAAGCTAAGCTAATTGTCCCACCGCTCTAGGTTCATATTTACAGTAAAGACATTATAGACATTATGATGATAATGGTTATGTAGCGGCATGAAGAACCAAATAACATTTTCCAAAATGTCTAACTAGTCCTGGCTAAATTCTGGCACCCAGAATGCCAGTTTCTAAACACACCCATTTTTTGGATGCTGTGCACCGTGGGATAGCTTGAAGAAAGCAATGGCATCAAACCAACTAAAGGCCTGTTGTTTGGTCCATATGGTCCATCTAGAGCGACAAGAGAGAAGCAAATGTTATGCTGATGGACAGAGAATTATGTAATGAACAATACCATTAGCTGTGTGTGAGTTTGTCTGTTATGGTTTCCATATGTGTGAGAGTATGAATGTGAGAATCTATGTGGACAAGTAAAATATTCTTGTTCCCAGGTGAAACCCAGATCAGACTGCTCCTCTGCATATGTGTGTGTTTCTGTGTGTCCACTTGAATTCATTAGTTCTTCAACAGCAAAATCCACAGGTAGATGCATGGCACTTGAAGAGAACATTTCTGACAGATTACAGCATGGTGTCCAGATGCTTTACTCTCCAAGTACGAGGCAGGCAGGTGATGAATGTCTCAGACGGCTGCCTCCAGCAGCATGGTGAAGCATACTGATGTGCTCATCGGTGACTTCTGGCTCTGCCTAAAGCTTTTCCACATATGCTAACAAATCAATATATTATCAAAATGATTACATGTGTTTCATTAAAATGACATGTAATTAGGTTAGAATGAAGCCATGCCCTCTACATAATGTAATCTGGACTCTCCAGCAGGTTAACAGGTTAGCTCCCTGCTGCATGTTCTCTGTGATAAACATTGTCATGTCAGCTACAGTGTCATTGGGCTGTGGTAACATATATTGTAACAAATTTATCACATTGTCATGAATAGTTATTAATAGAGGAAGAAGAATGACATGGAATCATTACATCAGCTTGTCATAATGAAAGCCCTCATGTGTGGAATTGTTAATTTCTCCCACATTCTTCTGATGGCATGGTTTTTGTTTGCAGGAAAATGCAGTAAAAACGAACACAGTCTGTGCTTTTTCAGTATAGTTTTTAGTGCATGTCTGACTTTTTTCAAACAATGGTGTGGCACCAAAGTCAAATTTTCCACACAAAGTGGCTTTAAAATCCCTAAGAACCAGGTTTAAAATCTTAAGAATTTCCCTGTAGCATTTAATACTCATAGCAAAATAAGCTACAATCAGTGTTAAAGGTTGAAATGACCTTAAATATTATTTATTAAAGATTTGGCTTCCAAAATCTTTGCTTTACCAGTTTCAGGACTTTGTGGCTTGGTAACGTGATCAAACACCCCTGCAACTATTTTGGTATTTATTTCATCAACAGGTTCAATTTCAAAGGGGACCTTTACTAGATTTTGATGAGTTACTACATTATCAGCAGGTCTATGTGCTTTGGATAATTGTCTCTCAATACCAAAACAAAAAACAAAAAAAAAGAACTCTCTTTTAAAATTGCATCGACGATACTGTGCATGTTATTTAAGCAGAACCAGAAATAAAACATACGGAATAATATGGAGCATGGTCTTGCTTCTCCAAGACCAACAATTATAGCAACAGAAACTAGAACAGTGTGGAGTGGGGACGATCATGACAGTAATTACAGGCTGTATGACAGAAACGGTATTTCTCAGAAAAGGCCAAACCTGCCTCCACAATTCACTGTTGTTTCACATGAAAAGCTGAAATAACCATCTCTCCTCTCTCTCTCTCCCACTGTTCTACTCTCCCCCCTTTTTGTCTTCCTCCTCCCTAAATGTCAGAGAGGAAGCGCTTTGATAATAGATGGAGGGAGAGGAACTTTGCAGAACTCAGCTCAGATCTAAAATCAATGTGAAAAAGAGCAAAAGGTTGAAGAGGAAGCTTGGTGTGCGGTGCAGGTACTCGTCTGTTTGTGAATGCGAATGGAAGCCAATAACTAAGGTGTTATTTTATCTGTACATTAAACAGGAAAACGTCAGAAACTCCCGCTTTGTAGACTAGAATTACAACCTCTATGTAGTCTGGTGGATTAGCCTGAAAAAGTCCAAACTAACGGCCATATGATTTTACTCACTGAACCCATAAAATAATTTTACATGCAACAAATATTAAGCTAGAGCCAGGAGATGGTTAGCTTAGCTTAGCCTAGCTTAACTTAGCACAAGACTGAAAGAAAGGGAAAACAGCTAACTAATTAGCTTGGTTTTTGTACAGAGTGAACAAACACACTATAACATGTTAATTAGTCATTTAGAGGTATTGGTAGGCAGATATTTTAACCCTGGGCCAGAGCTAAGCTAGCTAACTCTCTCCCTCTACTTTCAGTCTTAGTACTTAATAAGATACAGTCCCTGTATCCTGACTGTAGGTTCATATTTAGCATAACGTTTTGAGAGTGGTATCAATCCTTTCATTGAATCCACAATAAGAAAGCCACTAAGCGTTTTTCCCAAAATTAAAAACTACTTTCAATCACCACTGTGGATCTTGAGAGTAATTGGTATTACAGAAAAAAAAGTTTCAAATAGAGCCTGTATGGCTGAAAAAAACTGATGGATTTAGGAAAGAAGGCAATAAAGCACCTTCTCTTTGTCTTGGAGCATTTAACTCTTCCATTACCATTCAGAAAACCTGGCAAGTTGCTAAATACTTCCACGTGATTCACCTCAGTTAGGAACCCCACCTCTCTGAGAAGACTTTTTTACTGTATCTCAGTCCTGCAATAGGCATTGTGACTCATCTTTGACATCATCATTGTGTTTGTTTTTGTGTGGATCATCAGTTTTCTCCACTTCCTCTCTGCAAACCAGCAAAAACATTTGACTCCTCTCTTGTCAGTGAATCAGATGTGTCTCCTCCTTCTCACCCAGCTAATGAACACACTCCCTCCCTAAAGCTAAAGAATGAGCCCCCTTTGTGCGATAATGTAATGATAAAACTGTGTACATGTACATTTTAATACGAGTGTAATCGTATTTATGAATATAAACAAATATAATATGTAAATGTAAATGTACCACTAGCTTAGACCTAATTTCATATGAAGACACAGCTACTGTGTGTGTATGTGAGCAAGTGTGTGTGAGAGAGAGAGAGAGAGAGAGAGAGAGCCTGAGTAACTGTGAGTGCTTGTGAAAGCTCAGTGTGTGTGGCACTTTTGCGAGTGCTCACATGTGTTTTGTATTTGTATCATTTGTGTAACAAGAGATGCCTCAGTCTAGTTTAACTTTGTAAAATATTTGAGTGTAAACCCTCACACTGAAGCACTGAGTATTATTACCCACACCTACACTTGCTTTTGTGGTCCGCTGGTATATGGTATGTACTGTCTCTAATATGGGACGTGTCGTTTTGTTTGCTGTAGCTTACTGTTGCAGTTCTACAAGTAATACTCCATATATAGAGTCGGGTTTCATGAATTAGCAGACAGGTTGTGGGTTAGTAGGCAGCAGTGGGGGTCTTTCCAAAATAGAGGTGGTTGAGAAGTTGTTGTGAGGAAACCTGAAGAGTGCGAGAAGAGTGTCAGTGATTTAAAAAACTGTCCAGTGTCTGGTGTCACCCTGTGGAGGAAGTATGGTCATCTCACCTATTGAACAGCCTCTCTGTTATTTATGCCAATGAACATGCTAGAAGATCAAAATGTAATATTATATGATGCAAGCAACTTAATCCGACTGTATTCGATCATGCAGTCTTGTTTTCTTCAAGTGCAAGATTTCAAAGTGGTGAAAATAGAAACTTCTCTGGTGCAAAGCAACATTTTATAGATTTTCTTGAATCATTGATTTGCATTATCTTTACAGGCATAAGTGAAATAAATGGAAAGGAGGCACAAATGCAGACCATAACTGAAACAAAATAGTCAGGCTAAACCTTACAGACATGAAATTGCTTGTATGGAAATATGTGAAAGTGAATTTTTCATCAGTTGTCATGTTACTGATTGAACTATTGGAATAAATCATCAAACTTAAAGCTGCACTTTTTGCCTTTAAGTGGTTAAAACAAACAACAACAGCAACAACAAAATAGTTAATGAGGGCTTTAAAACTTGAGATACAACTTTAAAGACTTTAAGCACCAAAACAGACAAGCAAAGATCCAATTCCTACTTAGGATATATGTATTATATGTCGGAATCAGGTAATTTAGTAGGCATGGGCTGGTATGAGATTCTGATGGCATGATAACCTTAAGCAAAATATCCAGTTCCTGTAGCCAATTGTTGCGATTCTCCATTGAACACAATCTCTTTCATTTTAACAACACAGAACTGCGGAACATCTGTCAATCCACGTGCTGCACCACGACCTGAGGATTTCTGCTCTTTCTGTCTTTGACCAGTGTTTTAATATAGGAGGAAGACAGCTTATACTATTAGGAACAATATGGCTTAATGGCGGCTTGACTTTTCCAAACCTTAAACCTTTTCCAAACCTAAAATCAGTAACTTACGGCCATACTTATTTGAAGATGATATATAGATAAAGTTGAATTCTACACAGGGGCTTTAATGATATATAGTCATTTAGCTCAAGTTAAATTATCTCACTCCACTGTAGATATTTTGCATATGTGAAGAAAAGAGATAGATTAAGTAAGTCTACAGAACAGTAGCTTTGCAGATATTTGCAAATTAATATACATACAACCCCATGTGTTTTTGTCGCCTCTTGTTTGACTCACTATATGTCATAGGCTTGATCAAGCCCCCATTTTACGTTAAATGATGCGCTGTAAAACAGTTTAGTTAGAACAGATTGGCTCACAAAGTGGCTCCTAATGTTTTAATCTCCCTCTCCTCCCACTGATTAGCTTCTGTCCATCCTAATTAGCACCAGTTCAAATGAGAAACCACTTTGACTTTCCTCCCCAAGATATGAACCACGACTGCGTGGTTGACAACGTGGGCGTGCGCGACGGGGAGAAACTGCTACAATTTATTGAGATGGACAATCGATGAATCAGCGTTGACAGGACTTCACTGGCTCGTTGTCTGACCACAATCAGGCTTCGTTTACGGCGTGCCGCCAACAAAAATGAATGCCCGCTGACTGCTGTTGGTCAGGAGGGCGACAAGCAATATGATGTGCACTGTTTGTCTGCGAAACCATCATTCTGACAGACTGCCTGCTCTCTTTCAGCTGCGTAATGCTCTGCCGATGAAGTGGTGGTGGCGAGGCTGGCTGTTTCGTGGGCCCCGCATCAGAATCGCTGCTGCTCACGCGCTCATCTTCCAGTGAGCGTGGGCAATTCACTGTTTGGGGCTGGGTTGGAGTTTGAAATGAAGCCTTAACCCTATGTTCACGGTACCAAGCTGGCTCTTTCACTCCATTTGATAAGCGACTGGTCAGCGAAAAGCAATTCGGGTAAATGTTGAACCGACAATATTCCGCGTTACTGACCGTGAAGAGACGGTTGTCGGGCTCTGTGCCTGACTACGGCGTCATCGCTTGGGTATCGTACCGTGAAATATCACCATACGCTTCCCTCAGTACTGTTCTGTTTGTATAATACATATATCTAGTAAATTGGATGTTTGCTTGTCTGTTTTGGTCTTAAGTAAAGCCTCGTTGACTGTTTTGTTGCTGCTGTTGACCTGTTTGAGGTGCTGCGGCTTTGGACTGATGATTTGTTCAATAGTTCGATCGACAACGTGACAACTGGAGAAAAAATTCGCTTTTCGCTATTTTCCATGCAGCTACAATTTCTGATGGTACAGCCTCTTGTTGACACTGTTCGATTAGTGGTCTGCGTTGTGCTCCTTTCCATTTGTTCGCTTTGCGTCCGGAAGACGCAATGCTGAGTCGACGGTTGAAATCTATCGCTGCGCAAGGAAGAGACTCTCGCTTTCGCTGCGCTGTGGAAAGGCTGGTTTGCGAAGACTGGTGCGATCGGTTGTTTGCGTCATGCTGTTGCTGGCTTTGATCAGCGCGTGTTCGATGACGGAGGTTTCGGCTCTGTGGAGTAGGATGTGGGCATCGCCCTCCACGGGGCGAACGCTGTGTTTGCGGACGATTTCGTCGCCCGACGCTTTCTTCTCTCGATCTGGCTGGCACTCTCGGCTTCTCTGTTCGGAGGACCCCCGCGCGCCACTAACCGTCGACCTGCCCGTCACTGGCGAACGACCTCCTGTAATTATTGCTAACGGAACTACGGTAGACTACGAGCAAACAAGCTGTTTGCGATCATGTGCGGTAGCCACTACCGGCGGACCACGAAACGAGGAATGGTGTGTGCTCACGGTGGCGACGGTTGCTCAGGCTGTTGCAGGGGATTGAAACTGAACTGAGGGCATCTGTTGCAGTGATAAAATGGGCTGCGTGTGAACGCTCACTGGCACCACACTGCTGTTTCTGGCGCACGGTTGCTCGGGCTCGCTGGCGCTGGCTGCAGCCGCGATAACTGTGTCATGTGGTGGGTCTGAAAGCTAGTGAGCCACATTTACATTACATATTATGTTGTTTATATTCATGAAATACGTTACGCTTCGTATTAAATGTGCGTATGCACTGATTTTAACTCGTTACGTTATCGCTGAAAGAACTCGTTCTGGCACAGGGGAGAATGTTCGTTAACTGGTGAAAAGGAGACACATCTGTTCGCTGATCATTTTGGCTGGTTTGAAGGAGGGCTGATCACAAACGCAACGATGATGTGGTCACAATGCTGTGCAGGACTGAGACCACAGTGAGAGTGTTCTCCAGAGGTGAGTTCTAACGAGAATGCGATAATTGCGGGTGCGATAATCAGAAAATTAAGTAACTCAGATTTAAGAGAAGGTTATTACATCGATTTTCGGCATACAACTCTGTTGAGCTTTTTTCTGTAATGCAGTACTCGAGATCACCGGTATTGACGGATTTTGGTACGGGAAAACTTTGCTGGTAACTTTCGTGGGATTCAATGAAAGAATGATACCGCTCGAGCGCGATTATGCTTCACGGTCAGATGCGAGGATCGAAGTACTGGACGCTGAAGTAAGAGGAGATTATTAACCTGACCCAGGGTTAAAATCTGCTACTCTAAATGAGTATGTTTGTTCACTCTGTGCAAAAACCAGCTGACCAGCTGACTCGCCTGGTCACTTGATACTGAGATGGCCCAGGCTTTAAGCTTAGCAGCTGCATCTCCCTGCTCTGGCAACTGTTGTTGCGTAGAACATTTTGTGGGTTCGACCAGTAAAATATGACCGACAATTCGGACTTTCAATTTAATCCGCAGACATGAAGGGCCAACAATTCTGGTCTCTGCAAAGCGAGGTTGTGCAGATAAAACAACGCGCGGTATTGACTCGATGCTGCCGCCGCACGCAACTCTTCAACCACAACTCTTTTCACATTGATTTGAATCTGGCGATTCTGCGAGATTCTCTCCTCCGTATCAAGCGCTTTCACTGTTGAAAGGGGAGGAAAAGCTCGTTTGATGGGAGAGAGAGAGGAAGATGGTATTCAGCTTTCATCAACAAACAACGGTGGTGTGGAGGAGCGGGCAACTACAGCCTGGGCTACTGTCATGCAACCTGCCAATACTGTCATGATCATCCCCTCACACTTTATTCCTGTTGCTATGATGAGCAGTGTTGGAGGAAGCTGAACCATGCTCAGCCAGTCCGTGTTTGACTGCAGTTTGCTGCCAAACTGTGCACGGCGCGTCTGTTACAAAGGCTAACGTTTTTGAGCACGGTATTGATTGACCAACGGCACATGGTGCTGACAATGACTCATCGAAATCGCTTTGGTGAACACCGACGACGAATAATGCTGCGGGGTATGTTTGATCGTTATGGCTACAAAATCTGACAATGGCTAAAGATTTTGAGCCGTCTTCAATAATCATTGAATATTCGGCTGCTTTGCTGTGATGTCCCAAATAACTTTACTGAGAAGTGCTGAATTACAAACACTGATTCTTAAAGACACAAAACCGCTGGCGTGGAAGAATTGCCAGGCTTTGGTGCCACCACGAAAAGTCGGACATGCGCGAAAACTATGCTGAAAAGCGCAGACTGTTCGTTTTACTGCATTTCGACAAAACCGTATGCATCGAGAAAGAATGTGGGAGAATAACAATTCCACACATGAGGGCTCACGCGACGAAGCGTACTGTGATTCCATGTCGACGGGGGGTCACACAAAGAGAGGCAGAGTGAGTGTCAGTGAGTGCTTCTGAGGCTATAGAGTGTCAAATGTCCATGACATCCTTGTTTAAGACTGTGAATGGAATTTCAGTAGGAGACATATAGAACTTCTACAAACCAGGAAAAGTCTTAAAGTTCGAGATGAATGCACAAGGCAGTAATGGTAATTCACTTTCCTCAGTTTTCATTCATGACCATGCCGTTCATTATTTTTGAGGCTAGGCTAACAAGCTAACCTACATAACTTAGTGTCTAGATTACATGTTATTATTTATCACTTTTTTCACTGGACTTTGGTCTACATCTGGTTTTGTACAGTCTGTATTTGAAAATGAGAGTATGAAACTAAACTCATAGTAGCTTAATAGGAGAAATATTTCATGTAAATGACTGCATGCTACAGCACTGTTGTATAGAACGGGATGAAGGTGACGCTCAAAGTACAAAAACTAGATATTTGATATGTTTGGCCGCCATCTCGCCAAACGACAGTTTGATTATTCAAACTTCAGGGAAGCAACTTTGCTTCTTCTGGGAAGTAAAACTCAAACAAAAATTTGCAAAAGGTTAACATGTATCTCAGCTGGCAATTAAAAGAGAACTAGACGCACTGACTGGCAGGGTTCAGTGCTGTTTATAGCATTGCAGAGCATCAACATACTGTACAGGGCACAGTAACATTTTCCAGGGAATCAGGGGGACGGGCTGCTGAGCCGGTTGAATGACTACAGAAAAACTGTGAAAATAAGTATTTAAAGAATATTGTAATTTAATGAACAACAGAGTTTGAGTAAGATAGTATTATAATAAACAAATTAAGAGTGATGAAAATACTGTTGAAGAGGGTATGAGAGCTAAAAGTAGCCAAAGGCTGACTAATCTCTGTTGCATGAGGATTAGTGCGGCCACAGTGGTGTATTTTCAGACATTAAACATCCATTACTATGTAGCAGCTCAACTATCAATCCAAATATCACTGCATTACAGTACTGTCATGAAGATAACACTGGCCTAATGGACAGCACAGATACATCTCTGCCTTCATCTGAGACTGTGCACAGGAGGGTTTAACTGTGCTCACGTGTAAAGTTACCATAGTTTAAAGAGTTTAAAGACACATTAGTGTATACTGCATGTGATTATCCATCAGAGGTAATGGACCAGAGAGATTATAGGGCTTTTATTCAAATTAGATGGTTGTGTGACAGGTAGAACTGAGCAGGATGAAGTTGTGGCCCTGATGACATCAGTTTGTGTTTTTGTTATGATAGCACAATGCATTTCACAGCGTTAAACTTTATGTTTCTTAGTGTGATTCATACTGGATTTTTGACATGTTTCCTCCCTAAACACTCTTTAACATGAAGTTTTATTTAATCTCAGAGTGTCTGACTGGCTGTAGAGCCCAGACAGTTACTGTCTCAAAAATCAAGGGACCAGATTCACTTCATGAAGTGCCTTCCCTAATGATACATTTCCACGGATGACAGCTCTGTTATGCATAACTGGCTACGCAAGAGAATGAATATGAAAGGTAAATGAAGGATAATGATGGAAGGTGTCACATTTAGCAGTGACAGTAGCTTTAAGGCAACAACACAGACCCCATTAATAAAGAAGAAGTAGCAGTACTAATTCACTACTTTTTTAAATTTTATTTCTAGTAATGGTTACATCATTTTAATTAACATTAAATGGCCAGGTCAGTTATTAAGTAGCATTCATACTGAATTAAAGCCACGTCTAATCTACCTTCAATTACACTGAATCTGACCAAAAAGGCAAAATGACTCAGGGTCTATAGGTGAGATAGTATAATAATAGAAGTGAAACAGAATGTCAGAAGTGCGCAGTGCATTTATATCTGTTCTACTGTAAGCTGAAAACTTTGTTGGACTTTACAGCAGTTTGTATGCAGCTGTCATTATAGTGAAAAGCAAACTGCCTTTGGATGATATTGGCTGGATTTCAGACAAACCAGTACATTAACATTGCTGTTACTGACAGTGTGTTCAGTCACGCTGCCGAGTTACCATATCTGCCAAACCCTGAGCAGACTGCATCATCATGGCCTTTACTTATCTATAAATATCAGGCCCCCACGGGTGCTCCCCCCCCCCGTCACTTTCTCCTCACACTCTCACCTCTATTTTTCCCACCACTTCCCTGTCTGTTCTTTCTCTGACTGTCTGGAAATCCTTTGCACTCATCTCTTAATTCTCAGATGGAGGGGATGTCTCACAGGCACAGATACGTAAATAACAGATGACTCATGGATGTTAGGTGCAGATACTGGTCCTGCTGATCTGGCAAGGCTCAGGATTAATATATAGTGGGGGAAAGAGAAGAGGGCGACAGGTTCAACAACAACAGTTCCTTTTTTGCGCTGTACTAGACAATAAAAAATGCTGTAATTCCTGCAACTCAAAATAAATCTAATATTAGGTTTTCACTCCCAGCAAGTGTAATTATATACACTTGCCACTGCCACCATGTAAATTAAGAAGTAGGAGGTGATTATGGTTACTGTTGGTTCCTGTGAAGAGCAGCCTTGTGATCGATGCATTCCCAGCAGGTGGGAGGCCCTCTGAGAGAGGGCAGGCAGTTAATACTGCCAGTATCAAATCACAGCAAAGACCTGGACTCTTGCTCTGGAATCACTCCCAGTCTGTGTGACATGTTATTCATAGAGTAAACTGACTCTAATGGATAAGCTGCACTGAAGGTGTCATACATTTGCATGGCTGTTTCTGTGCAGCATTCGTCAAGAAACCCATTTGTTCCACTGTAAACACAGCATTTTAAAAGTAGTTTGTCCCTGTGTTAGACCTCTGTTATACACAACTATCCATCTTCACAGCTGTTAAAGAATGTGTGCAAATTTATGTATAAAACATTGCAAAAAAAAATATATCCATCTTATCAGGTTACTTATAATCTTTAAGGAAATTTTAAAGATGTGGGAAATTCTTTGTGATGAATAAAAAACAAACTGTCATTCTGCTAAGGTGACAGGGAGACGAGCCCGGAAGGTGGAGGGAGGCGTGTTTTTCGTAAGTATGCCCCATCACCGTGTGAGGTCAAAGGTTGTGTCCATGGCTACCGAATGACCATCACCACTGCCCTTTCACCCTCTTTTAACCTCCCCCCATGACGGCTGTCATTGTGCCTGCATGGTCACGGACGCATCCACTCTACTAACCAACAACCTGACCTGATGCATCATCATGTGTGCTGTCATGTTGATTCATATTGTACTGGATAGTCACCGGACTGTCTGAGCTAATGAACCAATTTGCTGTGTTCTAATTACTAGAAGCACAGCTGTGGCTCTGATACCTGAACTCATGCTCCTGTGATATCTGAATTTGATATATAAGATCACAGACTGCATGCTCTGCTATAGGCTGAGGGAAAAAAGAAAACTTACTGATTCACTGTAAAGTTGTGAAGAAGGCCCAACTCCTATTTTTTCCCATTTATCAAGAGGATAAAACTGTTGAACATAGCGACAAAGGCTAAGTAGCTGAAGCTAGCTAAGCCAGCTTGCTAACAAAATCCATGATTCCCACTCAGTTACATGACCTTTATGTTATTTCAGCACACACAGAATCATTAGGCAAAAGAGCAAACACAACTTAAATGCCTTCGTTTGTGTAATTACAATTTTGAAGTAAGTACACCAATCAAAACAAACACCAAATATATATGCTGATATACTATATACATGTATACAACAAAGATACATTTAAATTTCAGTTCAACTAAAACAAAGCAGTGTTTCTATGTTGACTCCAGTGAAAATGTCGTCATAAAATGAGCCAAAGAACGCATAGCTCCACATTTAGCCTATGTTTGGGCATGAATATTATTTTTACCTTCACCCTCCTCTTGCACATCTGAAGGTCCTGTGTGTTCATTTAGTTTTGTCCTGACAAATTGCAACCTTCACATGCACCCTAGGGAGCTCTTTTTCTCTCTGGTGACAAAATAAAGCTATTCTTATGAGTGTGTGGTACAAACACTACCTTTACAGACACCTGTGTTTACATACTGTATGTGGCTTGCAGGAAAGTCAACTGTGTCTTTGTGTTTCAAGTGCCTGACGTCACTTACTTTCCTTATAGTTTGATATGAACATGTTCACCTAAGAATACATCTGTGCCTTATAAATGCATAACAGCGTAGGACTAAAACTGACACTCAGTATTTACATGTGCAAAAATATGAATTATAGTTCACTTCAGCGAACACAGACATACACAAATACTTTTTGAATAGGCGAAATTGTTAGTGGATTATGTTTGATCAAATTCAACTTTTAATTTGACTTGGATGTGGGTCAGGATTAATCCTGTGTGATAACAGGTAAGTAGGTGACATGTCAGCAGGCAGCAGAGCTGTGATGGAACAGGGCTAAATAGAGGAGGAATGGCTCAGTACTCCTCTCTGCCTGTGGCCTATTTACCAGCACACAGCCACTGGGGCATGGACATAAACATGCATGTGTGTTGATACACAGACATCTGACCCAACTGGGAACACACACACAATTCATGCAGATGTATATTGACCGAAAAGCACAACTTATGTTCCCACATTCCACACATTCACACACAACCCTCAAACACACACACTTTCACATGCACATTACCATATTTTAAATTGGTCAGCCCCCCTCATCTGAGCTCAGCTGCCCCTGCTGTAGGCATTGATGCCGGTGGCCCCCATAGGAATGCTGCCCGCCCCCTCCAAGCACAGTTTACCAGCACCCAGGCGTAAACACACACATTAGGCAACATGAGAGCAACACGAGGTCACCGTGCCATCGAGTACGGCTCATTTGAGTCTATGGGGAATTAGTCTTGGATGAAAATCATATGCGACCACAGAGCTCCAAAATCATCACAGTCCTGGCAGGGCTCTGATGTTGCATGTCCATTTGGGTGAGTCACTGCACTCTGGAGCGGACACCTCTCAGTTTGACGCAGTGTAATTCAGCAACACATTTTCATCCTCCAAAAAGACCACAGAGTTAAATGAACATATGACAGCTTCTGACCGTCTCAACAAACACTACTTTAACAATAGGGTGTTGGGGCGCTAACTAGTTTAATGTATCTAAATTAGCAGCTCAGGAGTGTAATCATTAATGAATACTGGGACAGAACAAGTTTGTCAATTTTAAATTTAGCTGGAACCAGAATAAACTGTCCACAAAAATATCCAGTCGTACAGACTTTCAAAAAGTTGTCACTTGGACAAATAACAGCTCTGAGCAAAACTGATCTGAAGCACCACCTCTAAATGCTGAACTCCATCCATCCATCATCTATACCACTTATCCGTTAAGGGTCACGGGGGCTGGAGCCTATCCCAACTGTCATTGGGCGAGAGGCAGGGTACACTGTACGGATCACCAGTCCATTGCAGGGCCAACATATACAGACAAACAACCACTCACATTCACTCACACTCACACCTACCAGCCAATTTAGAGTTATCAATTAACCCAATACACATGTCTTTGTGACAGTGGGAGGAAGCCGGAGTACCCGGAGAGAACCCACGCAGGCACAGGGAGAACATGCAAACTCCACACAGAAAAGCCCCAGG
Source organism: Lates japonicus (assembly GCA_033238685.1). Lineage (NCBI taxonomy): Eukaryota > Metazoa > Chordata > Actinopteri > Centropomidae > Lates > Lates japonicus. The sequence continues at coordinate 4,063,034 of BRZM01000031.1, read as the reverse complement.
GTCAAACCGGGGCTCGAACCTGGAACCTTCTTGCTATGATACCACTGCACCACCGTGCCGCCCTAAATGCTGAACTTGTTTTTAATAATGTGTATGTTTTTTAAAATCACAGCATACTACATACTCAGTTGTCAGTTTCTTAGAGGAGTTTCCGTTGACTGACTGAGGTGGGGGATGGGAGAGGTCTTCTTTTCTCACTATACAAGATGACACCATTCTACTAATGATAGATGCGCATTCATACAGTATGATGTTGTTCCAGGATACTGTAGTGGCATTACAACAGCTAACAGGCACGACAGTAAGTGAAATGTGTCACGTTTTTGCATGTAGCCCAGCATGTATTGTGATGTGAAGAGTTCTAATTATTCCCCTAACTGCATCCGTATAAAGTTTTAATAATGTTGCCCACGAGGTCACTTTTAAAAACGTCACAGCAGCACTTGCATGCACTTGTAAAAAGGAGACATTCAAAGTATTATTAGCAGGGTTTAGTTTTAGGGTCACCTCAGGTAAATAAATAAATAGGGTCATCTTTCACCTCCCTCTGTGTCAAGTCAAGTCAAGTCAAATTTTATTTATATAGTGCCAATTCACAACAGAAGTTATCTCGAGGCTCTGTGTTTTCCAGTCATCATTTCAATGGGTCATTACTGCTCGCTCATCCTCCCTTTTATTCCCCATCCCTCTTCATCATACCATTTTCTATCTTGTCTGTTTTTTTTCTGCAGCCGAAACCAGAGAACGCAGTGACCATTGCTGTTTCCTCTCGCGTCTTGTTTCGGACTGAGCGTGAGCAGAAGGTGTTTGAGCAGAAGGGGGTGGAGGAGTATCTGAGATACCAGGTGGAACACGAGAATGAACCCTTCGCGCCGGGACCTGCTTTCCCCTTCGTCAAGGTCAAAGTCACACAAACAAAACAAATGCGATTACAGACACAACACAGTACAGCCCAGACTTAGATTTGCAGACTGACTTGTGACTGCCTGTGTTCTGACAGGCTCTGGAGACGGTCAACGCTCGTCTGCGGGAGCTGTACCCACAGAGTGAAGAACTATTCGACATTGTTTTGGTGACGTACAACCATGCACACGTGGGAATACGGCTCATCAACACCATCAACCATCACAGTGAGTCTTACAGAGATCTAATTAAAAAGTAGATGAGCTTCAGGGTACTTTGTGCCCAGCATCTTTTTCAGAGTTAGACAGTGCACGTCAGGTTAAAGCCACTATACTGTGTGCACAATTTTAAAATTTATGATGTTGGTGACCCTCGGTGGCCTTGTTAAAAGATACAATGTGACAGACAGCAGTAGTGCCTTTAAATAGCTTCCTGTCATAGTGTAACAGCCTACTGATAGTTTAATAACATATCAAGTTTCAAGCTCCCACACATACACTTACACTTCAGTTTGACAAGATCATTATCTTTCCCTCCATTAGCCAAACCGATCACACGCCGCCCACAAAATCACTTAAACACCATTTGTTTTACATTTGGGAGAGAAATTATCTTATGTGGTGCAATATAGTCTTGTTTTTTCAAAGCAGCCGTCCCCATTTTTGGAATGTTCCCGGTCCAACTGACGCTGTCTTAAAGATCACTTCAGATGTGGCCAAAAATGCTGTCGAATGTGACACTTTTGAAATGAATCTATGTGCCCTGGGTGTACTTTCTCTATTTCTGTTGGAACATTTTTCTTTTTTTAAACAGATCTCTTTTCTCGTGAAGAAACAAACAAGGAACAAATATTGGTTCCATAATTGGCCAAGTTTGCAAAGATTTATAAAAACAGGTTTTTACTTTGTCATTTTTATCCATTTAGGATTAGTTTTACAACAGAATCAAATATGCAAAAGTGAAAGAGATCTGAATACTTTCTAAAGCCAGTGTATGTGTCAAAAATGTATGAGAAAACATAACTATCAACTGTTAAAAAATAAAGCATTGGAAAGGAAAATGATAATAGTAACCAGTGTGGGTAAATCTGAGAAAAAAAAAAAGAATATTTAATTAGAACAGAAAACAGAAATGTAGTTATCTAATCCAGTAAAACACTGTCCAGCAGAGTAATTGGGAGGGGATCAAAAGAAATAAAGAAAGAGAAAAAAACAGCCCTCGGATTATGTCAGGCCAATAAAATCACAAATGTGACAACATTGGACAAACCATGTAGCGATGAAGAGGACTCGAGCATATGAATTAAAGAGTCCAGTCTGATTTTGGTCCAGTTAATTGAAATGGAGTTTCCCACTGATGTTCCTGATTTGTGATTATTAGTTCTTTAGCATACACTTTGTTGCATCCACTCTTTTTGACTCAGTGTTCTTACTGAACTTATGTGACTTTAAGGAAGGAAAGAATCTGCACTATAAGACATTAAGACGCAGACAGTAATGTAATGAGATAATCCGAGTCGATCAGGATACCAAAGCTGACGCAAGCTCAGCTGAGGGGGCAAATAAGAAAGTGTATGAACAGCTGACTGGTAAGGATCCTTCCCAGGGAAATCTCAGACCCTGTGATGACATCTTCCTCACAGACCACTTCCTGTTTCCTCTGAGCTTCAGGCCGGGGTGATGTGGAGACTACGTCCTCTGGGATGCAGGAATAATCCAAGAGGCCTGAAACAAAAACAGGTCCGAGCGGAGCCAACAAAGCAATGCATGGCCTTCCAGATGCTTCCATGTTAGATCTCTGTGGTGGCCCAATGCATTCAAACAGTCCCCTGACCTTTGACCTTTGCTACAGAATTAAAGGAAAACATGGTCTCTCTGAACATCACTCTGCACTAGGTCTCCACGGGTGACACAGCTATAAGAAATTATTAAGGCAGAAATCGTTACCTTCTCTTTTACTTGAATTATTTTTTATTTTTTATTTTTTTACATATGAAGACCACAGAGGAACATTTCAACACATTTATCTCTCATCATCTACTTAAACTATTTTTAACAGCTGCAGGATGGAGTATAAAGTGTCTCTCCTTGCATTTGGATGACTGGGCACAGCTATACAGACACATACCAGTCAGTAAATGACAAACATAGGTGCCTGCCTGCAATTCCCTGCACCTGTTTAGCATGTATACATTATAGGACCCAGGGGCTATGATGACTGGCAGGTCCTGTAATGTGCTCCGTGTGAAGTAAATTGAAATTCCATGTGATGACATTATCATTCTCTATGCAAATCAGAGCTACATGACCTGATGGAAGCACCAATACTCATAACGTCCCTCATGGACACACGCCTAGCTGCCATGAAAGCAACGTATTGAACTGTACAATGAAACTGCTTATACTTTGATGTGACAGCAGGGTCCTCGCAGTCCTGCTGAGTTCCTGCTTTCCTATTACCATGTTTTAGATCTTCGGGAACAAGCAAATAAATCACACACAGATAGATGATATGAAAACATTTTTGCAGTAGGGGGGGGAAAAAAGAGATACAAAGACATCAATGGTGAGGACATTTTCCCTTGAGTGACTCCCACGCTCTTGTTGCCTGTCTTAAAAGCAGGGGATGCTTGGGAGGTTTGAAATGAGGTACGGTACAACATAGTGTGGGGGGGTCAAACCAGGGCTCACCAGAGCCGGACTACAAAGCTAAATAAACCATTCAGGAAATCTGTTTTTTGAGTGGTGGAGAGATCACTCAGGGGGCTTAAAACAACACTGTCCCTCTGTTTCTTTAGCTTCCATCTACCTCCAGCCTGTTAATGAGTCATACTGTACAGAATCTGTTTTTGTTTCTGTCTTATCGTACTTATCACTTCATACCGCTGGATACCAGAGTTTAGCACTGCTGAGATCTGATTTATCTGAATGTGGTGCTGACTCATGCTAATTTGGAGACGGTTTGTCTTTTGTGCCTAAACTGGCTGTTCACAAGATCCCTGTTGATAAAGTTTGAATTTCTGACAGTGGCTCACTACATTGAGCATATTAACAGGTGTAATAGAAACACAGGCCAGTGTGTTGTCAATATGTTTTGCTTTTTTATTTCTTTTAATTTACTCAGGAATATGATTGATTAATAGCTGATTTTATTTTAGGGTATATTTCCCATTAGTAAGTAAGGGCCACATATGGAAGCCAAGAACAGCATTATCTTATTATGTCTAGTCTTGCAGTGCAACACAAAACATACTTTCTATTATATTAGCCTTTTTGCCAAATGAGCATAAGCTGCTGTAACTCTACAGTTATCTGTGTTATCTATGGAAGCTGAGAATGACCTTGCTTGCAATTTTTATGCTGTTCTCTCAAGATCACAAATCATTCTGTTAGTTCTTGAGATAACAAATGTAGTTTTTCATGTGATAATGACATAATTTCTCTCATTATCTTAAGTAAGTGCTGTCCATAGCTACAAATGTAAAAGCTAAATCACTACTGTGCAGTATATATCTGGAAACAGACAGACAAAAAAGAAAACTGGCAAACCAAATATCTGCATGGATTTGATTTATCATAGACTGACAGGACACCTTTTGTTGTCCTTCACATTAGCATTTTCGGGGCATTTTTATAAAACCCTCAGCCCACACAACCAAACAATAACAGCTAAATCCCCTGGTCTTTATCCTCTTTCAATTGTGAAACTACAAAGCTGTGCTTCACGGGCAAACATCTGGTCAGGAGTGGGAGATTCTTCCTGTTAACAGTGATTCCTGCACCGCTGTACAGATATGTTGATCAAATCACAACTTTATGAAAAGTTTCTGATAAAATAAACATAAATACAGCATCATGACAACACTTGTATGATGGGATCAAACAGACTGGCATTTACAATCAGTGATTACAGATTACAATCAGCTCCACTGATTTACCACAAAACGTAAGGTTGGCTCATGGGGTGTGCTACTCTGTGCCTGTGAAAACAGTTGTATCTTGTCCTCTGTGGCTTTGAAAAGCCTGAGAAAATAACCCCGGTGATGTAACAGCGATGACATCACATTTACCTCAGCTTGGGCTTGGATAACCCTGCATGACGAACTGAGGGTGTCCAGTTTGAAAAACAGGGCCATTTACCCGACAAAGAGGGTCAAATGAATAGATGCTGCTGATTGCATTATGGGAAATGTAGGATCCAGCTGTTTTGGCGCTTGACCTATGCTATGGACTGAAAGTGAGGATATCTCAGCTTCTGCTGCGTTGATTTTGATGATTCTATTCTATTCTAATCTAAGTGTGATACTAAATTACCCTAGAGCCCCTTTAATGTGAATGAAGTCCAATACAGGTTTCTTGCCCAGACTAGTGAAGCTTTAAATAAATGTCATAACCTTGCAGCTCCTCTTTTAATAATCAGCACATCAATCTCCCAAACACTAACCTTCTCTTTTACTACATCTCCATCTATCTTGGGTGCCATCCACCTTTTCTCATTCTATCATACCCTTCAACTCTACTCCAACACATTTTATCACATCTCCATCACAGCATTAGTCCATTACTTTACTCCTGTGCCCCTTCTAAGAGCCCCCACATCTCCTGTTCTCTCTGTTCCCTCATGAATATCAGCTCAGACAGATATGATCCACAGCTCAGTAATCACAGATCTAATGACCTAATATGAGTCTCCCCTCGTTCTCCTCGTCTCTTTTGGATCAGGCCACAGCGCAGAGTTAAGAGGCTCCCTCAGCCAAAATGTAAACAGACACTTTCCCACCGTGCCTCCTAAACACGCACCTCATACTCTGTACATATATAAATAGACATGGGTCTGTAATGCTGCTAACGTACTGTATGCTGATATTTCATACTGAAACTAAAAACCCTGTTGCTTCTTGTGTCTCTCGTCCCCAGACTTGTTCATTGAGAGGTTTTGTATGACAGGGGGGAGCAGTCCCATTGGCTACCTGAAGGCCTGGCACACCAACCTCTACCTGTCTGCTGATGCTGAGAAGGTCAGGGAGGCACTGGCTGAAGGTGAGCGCACACACACACAAATTAAGTCTAATTTTACAGGGTATTTGTTACTTTAGACTAAAAGATGGTGACCTACAGTACAGCAAATCATACCACTGAGTAGGTAGCAAGCTAGTATCCCAGTTCTGTCGTATTTTGGTTTTGAGTATATCCATGATATGATGTCCATGCAGAACGTCAGAAACATGGTTAATGATCTTCCTGTTTAGATGTTGCAGATATTATCCACAGCCTGCAATTATCAAACCTGGAACAATTACAATTAAGAATTCTTTAAAGAGAAACTTAGGAGCAAAAGACTGCAGTTGTGGGGGGGCTGGTGCCAATCCCAGCTGACACTGGACGAGAGGTGGGGTACACCCTGGAAAGGTCGGCAGTCTATTGCAGAGCTGACATATAGAGACAAACATATCCATACATAAAGTATACTGTGTATACAAAAGTATACAGTGTATATTCTATATATACATATTTCTATTTGTGATATGCTAAAAAAAATTATCAAGATGAAATAATTGAAAATTGGTTTAAAGGAATAGTTTGACACTTTTCAACATGTGGTTATTTGCTCTCTGACTGAGAGCTAGATGTTAGGATTGAAACCACTCTTGTATTTATGTGTTATATGAAGATCCACGAACAGTTGCCTGTCGCCTAGTGCTTGCTCATGGTGGGATTTGTTGGGTCTCTCTGAAAATATCATAATATAAAGAGTACAGTCTAGATCTGCTCTATATGAAAAGTGCCTTGGGATGACTTTTGTTGTGATTCAGCGCTATATAAACAAAACTGAATTGAATAAAAACCGGGATATTATAACTTGTTTGTTTAATCCATACATCTCCAAAACATTGACCCATCAAGCCAGTCTGTAATTTTTGCACCATTAGCTTCCTCAGGAGTTCAGGATGAATCCAGCTTGGTTCCTGGCTGCCTGGGCCTTTACCAGTCTGACAGTTATTTAGCATTTCCATCCAGTCAGTGTTAATGGGAGACAAGACTGACAACACCCGTGTCACACTTTCATTTCAGCATGTAGCCTTATGGTAACACATTCTAATACTGACAACTAGTATCATTGCACATTCACAGGTCACAGGTCCTGCAGAGCTCTCACACGATGTATGACCTTTCTTTAATGAATTGCTCTCATGCTGCAAATCGCAGCTCACATATTCCTTATTTAGTCAGTCAACTGCAGTAATGTTGTAGAGTTTCAAATATCTTTCCTCCCTTTCAGACATCCATTGATTTTCACTCATTTCGTTATTATATGAAAATCTATTTGCAGAGACATAAACTTGCTTCACAAGAATATCCCCTCACACCAAGCATCACGCTGTCTGGTTTCGCTGTCCTCATTGTAATACAGGCAGTTGTAAATGTGAAATAATTTAAAAATCTAGAAAAGAGGTCGACTGGTTTGTCAGATATATTTGATTTCAAATAAATGGAATAAAAGTTGCCAAAACTCCAGAAGTGCCTTTAAACTTCAATTTAAACTGAAAGTAGCATGAGGTTACGAAAATTCTTGCTCACAGAGCTCACTGTGCTGGGAATATATGTGGTGAATTTTTTCTCTCCTGTTTGCATAATAAGTACCGCTGACTGACATCTTCTCCTATGCTGCAGTGACATTACCATAAATCAGCATATAAATTTTTTCCTCCCTTTGTATTTGCTTGATGGATCCTGCACGTCACCGCATATCAAGACATACACTGAAGGGAATACCAGTAGGCAGTAACATCCCATTTGCTCTAGCTGCGGCTCTGAATATGTATCAGTATTTGAAAACATGGGGCTGTTCGCTGCCAAAGACATACAGGATGTTAATATGCTCTGCTGACAAGGAGCTGGAAACAAAAATATATTGATTTGAAATTTGCACGACTTGAGGTGACAACCGCTTCAGAGGGTTTAAATTTGTTCAGTGCAGCACATTTCATGCCGCATTATAGCTGTCAAAAAGAAATAGCACATACTGAAATAGGGAGACAGGCAGGGTTGAAAAGAAATGCCTGAACACAAATGATGAAACCGGTTTCTAACAAATTTGAAAACGAGATCTGAATTGGTGTAGTTGACCCAGAACGTTTCATATTTTCCAGATTTTCTCAGAGTAAGAACCAGAAAGAAACAACCTACTGTATTTACTATAACTAACTGGAGTGCTGACTGATCACAGCATGACCACATACCTCTCAAGGTGACTTCAGAGACATTCTTCATGTGACTTACAAGCTTAATGTCACTAATGCAGACTCCATGGGAAGCACACACCCAGCAACCCCCCACCCACACACACACACACACACACACACACAAACAAACAGAGTCAAGCAAATGGAAGTCTCCTTGACATTTTACTTGAAAGGTCTCAATTAGTTGCAAAGCCATTTGTTAATGCTTTCTGTATGCTGAGGGCCAATACCAGTATCTGCTCTGAGAGTGATTTCTTAAATAGCCTTACAGCTGTAACAGCGGCAGTGAAAACCCTCCTGATTTGTTCTAGATGTAACAGGAAATGCAGTGAACTGAAGCAAAGTACAAGCTGAGTTTACTGTACTTAAGCGAGTAATGTTTCTCTTTGCTTGACTCTGATCCAACCAGCTTATGACTGTCTGCTAGGACTGTCAATTTTTCAAAAACTCACTTTCAACCAAAAAACGAGCACAAAATTCTTTTGAACTAATCCGAACCACTTTGGTTGCAGCTAGCAGGTGAGCTCTCAGCTTTGTTGTCATTATAGAGTCAGGCAGCTGCTTTTACACTGTCATATCTTTGTTGGTTATTTTTGCCATCTACAGTGAAGAACCCAAAATAACTTCTACACACTGTTTCTCAGATGCGGGTTTGTGCGTAAGGGTCCTCCTTCATTTTGCCAAAAGGACATGTAATGGGTCAAGCTGATAGTGAATTTTCAGAGCGCCCTCTGCTGGATCAAAACGCAAGGCACTTCAAGTTGTGTGTTGCGCTTACAAACTAAATTTTGAACTTGAAAAGATAACCAAGTTGAAAAAATATTGGCAACCAGGTATCAGAGTATTTCTTATTTCTTAATTAGTGAAGTGATGTAAAATCAGGTTTTGCTGGAGCGAATGATGTTTCTGTTGACTTGATTCTTATCCAGTCAACATGTGATGTCTGCAGGCATCTATCACCTTAATTTTAAGTGAAATTAAATGAGTTAAAGTCAAGTAAACTAAAGTGGAGTGATGTAAACAAAGCCCATATTTCTGTCTGTGTTTGTGTTCAGGCATTGCAGCGGCCACCATGTTCATGCCGGAGAAGCTGACGGAGGTATCAGAGTCCCAGCTGAGGGTGGCGTTTGACGGTGATGCCGTACTCTTCTCTGATGAGTCAGAGCGCATCTTCAAGGCCCATGGGCTGGACAAGTTCTTTGAACATGAGAGGGAAAATGAGGACACACTATTGGATCACGTATGTAGTTTTTACTCTAGGTATATGCTGACAACATGGATGCATTATATTAATCTGGCTAAATAATCATAGATGGAACTGGTGCAGGTTGCATTTCACGCTATTCAAGAAAGGATGAGGTTTGTTTTTTTGTCATTTATTAATTAAAAGACAAAACACGTCTATAATAGAAACTGAGGCAACAAAATGAGCTTTAAACCCTAATCTCCTCTGTAGCTTTACACTGCCATTACCATGCAGCCCTAATCACCTGTAAATGATTATGCAGATGTTCACGATATAAAATCCATTTCATTAACTGATTATTCTATGAATAAATTTTGCAAAATGATATGATAAATGGTTTCAAAAGTCATTGAGAGTCAGACTGTCAGTTGGTGCATCGTTCTGTCAGGCGGCCAGCCAGTTTATAAAATTATCTGTTATCTGCTTCACACTGTGCTCTGTAAAATGGTTCTAATTCAATAACAGATGCTTCTGCTGCATGTGCTTAAAGATGTGGTATGACTGGCAATAACAACTAATGATGCAAGGCATAAAATACACAAAGCAAGAGACTGAAACACAAGAGAATACACAATCGCCAGCTCTGCTTATCATAATCTGTTCCTCTTTGGCAGGGACCCTTGAAGGGCTTTCTGGAGGCACTTGGGAAGCTCCAAAAGAAGTTTTATGCTAAAGGCCATCGCCTGGACTGTCCCATCCGGACCTACTTGGTCACAGCTCGTAGCGCAGCCAGCTCTGGCATTCGGGCGCTGAAGACGCTCAGGGCCTGGGGTCTGGAGATTGACGAGGCCTTGTTCCTGGCAGGAGCGCCGAAGGGCCCCATGCTGGAGAAGATCAGGCCGCACATCTACTTTGACGATCAGATGTTTCATGTGGAGGGAGCGGCAGAGATGGGCACCGTCGCTGCCCACGTGCCCTATGGCATTGCACAGAAACATAACCCCAAACAGAAAACCAGTGCGGGGAAGTAGACAGTAGGACTTCAGGTGCAGTCATTAAGCCAGAAATGGAAAGCGAAGAAAGATGGGATGGAGAAAGTTTGGAGAGATTAACTTACTGTATTGTATGTGGAAATGCATCATTTCCATACTGTAGCAATTGTAATGTAAATCTGTTTTATCACAATATGAACTGTCTCAGCTTCATGCTGTCATCTTAGGAGTAAGACACAGGGATGGGTAGAGGCCAAGTGGAGGTCTGGAACCTAGGATGACATTTCAAAGTACTCAAGACTGAAGTGTTTTGTCAAATCTTGCTTTACACAGGAATTTCAAAGGTGCTTGATTGTCATGGTGACCTAACTGTATTTCTTTCGCTACCACTTGTCTTCATAAAGAAGACACCTTTTCAGTGAAGGAGGATACTGAATGAATGGATTCACTGACTCCTGTAGAAGTAAAGCACAGGGACTGCAATGTATGCTGTGAGTAAATGAGCCATAAGCACAGTGCATAAATATTATAAGGTTTAAGGTTACAGTGATGTGCTGTAGAATGAGAGTCATAATTTAAAGCAACACTATGTAAGTTTTACTGAGCAGCGGCAACAGCGGCCTCTGCAGCCACAAGTGGTAATTACAGGACACTGGCACATAAAATTCTCTTGGCTCTGAGTTTGAACGGTTATGGATATTGGAAGCAGCGTATCCCTAGAAACTAACAGCTAGTGTACAGAAAGGAAAGCCAATCAATCACTCAGGCAACAAATACAAAATCATCATATCAGTACAAACTAGCAATAATGCTGTCCACTCATGTCAAGTCCACATTTGGCTAATCTGATTTACAACAACAGCTGTCCTCTGTGTAGATGCTAGGAGCTGGCTTTAAATGGACTAAGTGACTAGCAGCAGGGCAGGATGGCAACTCAAGCCATGACAACAGGGAGTTAGTGAGTTACACAATATGTGAATATTGTATATATACACACTACGGAAAATACAGTCTGGTAGCTGATATTATGTAGCTTGATAATGCACCAAGTTACAAATTGTCGCTGATGTCTGGTAGTAACTTATCTCTGTTGATGACCAGGGATGATAGAAATACAGTCTGAAGGCTGGTAGTCTGGAACTTAGTTGTACTGATTATAAGCCAGGTCACCTACTGAGGAGATAACAAGCTAACGAGCAGCTGCACCAATGAGTTACATAATTCACTGACGTGAAAGAAAGAATTAAATGTTATCTGGAGACCTATGTGATGTAGTGCCGCGAAGCCTTTCACACTTCTCATACCTAGTCAACCCAAGTTACTTAGTGCAAGAACAGGCGTTCGAATGAAAAGGAATGAAAGAGTTGCCATTCTTCCTAATACAAGTAGGTGTACTGTCAAGATGAGTTTGACTTTACAAGAATGTAAAACTGTTTGCAACTATACAAAATGTATTGTACATTACTGAACATAGCAATATTATCTACTATTGTCTTAGTCCATAACAAATATAGGAAGCCATAATTTTCAGTTGGTGCCTTAGTTTCAACAAAGACACTACTTTTAGCCATACTAGCAGTGTGGTCAGTGTAGCACTTTGGTCTTCAACAACTGCTCGATGCACTGCCATTAAATTCAGTACAGATTATTTATGATATTATTATTATTAATGGTCCGAAGACAACAAAACCTCCAAAATGAATGATTTGTTTTCATCACCATTAGCGTGCCAAGATCCTCAAAGCCCATCTAAGCCTTAGTACACCTGAGGCTAACAGTGGATGCTGTAGACTGATTAAAGTTGAGGGATTTCTGACAGTTCTGCTCTGAAATGCCCCTAAAATGGTTGTTTGATGTATAACAGATCGACTTTGCTCACTCAGGCCAAATAGTAGGCTATACTTCTGCTCTCCACTAGTGGTAAGAAAAGCATAGTTTTATCTCTGTTTAATTCATCCAACAAGTGTTTTATGAGCATTTCAGTGTAGGTCGTTCAAGCAGCTATCTTGATTTTACTGCCCTCTTCTGCACACCAAAGCTAATACAAAGTCACACTCTGCTACGGTGGCGATTGATGTCGTAAAATGTAACCAATTTAACTGGATCTGGCAATCAATTCCCAATTGGTAATCAGTTTCTCATTTCAGTCATAAGAACACTTACATGTTTTTGAAATACATGAATTTGTCTTTCATTGACAAAATGGTTGCAGTGGCCTTTTGAAATGTCAATCCACTTCCCATCACTCTGTCACTGTTGGCCAAGTCCTCAGAAATCTTCCACCTTGTGTACATTTGTTACGTTTCATTAAACCTCATCAGCCGCCTGAGGACCACGGAGCTCAGGAAAGTGACAAAGCAATCCACGGGTTTTCATTTCACAGCCAAAACACATAATTAAACAGATGTGTCTCTGGCAGTCGTTTGTCCCTAAAACAATGCTGAGTTGTCGAGGATAAAGTTCAGCAGGACGAGCCAATCAGCTCGCTTGACTTTATTGTGTGACATTCAGGACTCGATTAATGCAGACAAGTGTTGTTTGAACTTTTGACCAAAAGTTTATGATGACTACAGATCCTGATGAAAAAATATTTTGCAATAAGAAATGTATGAGCAATAAATAAAGATATATAAATCATAGCACTGCTTTCATGAATGAAAATGGCCATACACCAAATGACTTCTCAAAAGAAACATGCATTATGAACACATATCTCCTGCACTAGTCACTGGTGCACCTTCAGTCCACCATGGAGTGGCAGCACTGGAATGATAAATGATCTGCTGTAGCAACCGTCCTCAGTCAACACATGTTGTTTTTATCTAGGAAGAAAATGGGGAAATTCATCATTTGACACTAATTTACTTCATTCCACACACATTAAAGTTACTTTTACTGATGTCAAATTTTATCTTTCATTTATTTTCCTCTTTCCAACTGGGCTCCTAATTTCCTTTTACCTTCCTTTGTCATCAGTCCTTCCATATCTTCCCCTGTTCAATCTTAATATTTCACCTTCACAGTGAACAGAATCATATTACTACCCACACTCTCCTTCCCAGATCTTCGTCTCTGATAAATGAAAGTTAATATTCCCAATCATTCCCCGGGTTGAATTAGATCTTCCTGCAGAGTCTGGGTGATAAAAGCCAGAAAGTTACCATCCAGCTCTAGTCTACCTGGCGCCATATTGTTAACAACACCACAGGGACACACCGTTGGTAAACGCGCTGGATGGATTGACATTCATGTGGATTTATAAGCTCCAAAACAGCAGTGGATGCTGTCACTGGCAATGTACAGTCACACAGGGGGACAGATATAAGATAGGGCCAGCTGGCCAACTCTGCAAAGCCTATGCACAGTTCAATGACACCATGTGAGGCTGCCGTATCCAAGGCAAACAGACAATAACCATCAGTGAATGTGGAGAATATGGAAAGAGGATGCCAGATTGAGATAGCGCTTGGGAAAGAAATGACCATCACACCCACAATCCTGCATCTTATAGATACTCAGTTAGTAGATAAATGCTGAAGGTGCTCAAGTGAAGTACAGCAGGAGATATATTTTCATGTGAGGCATCAAAGCTGCTACTACAACCAGGAGCGCAGAGAGATCAGAGAGCTGTCAGGCTATCACAAAAGTGAAAGATAATGTCAAGAAAAAGAACAGCAGATTCAAGAGAGATCATTTATAGACAGGCATGCTCAATTGACTAGCAACTGATGACCAAATGTGGGGTATTGTAAAGGCATAAGCTCGAATATGCTGTTTTACTGCCAGATGACCTACAGAGCAGAGGCTGAGCCGAAGAGGGGGTGGGGCCTTATCAGCGCTGGATAACAACACAATAAAGACAGACAGTGAGAGGAAGATGACCAGAGTAAAGAGAGAGAGAGACAGATGGAGAGGTGAAAGCAGCATCACCCCAAAGACACACAGATAAGAAGAGTGGGTTGTTTTCCTTCTGTCTGCTAAAGCAGAGTGGTACCCGTGAGGAAAAGATGGGTGACTCCACTCTGTTTTGGCAGAAATGTTATCAGATTACAGAGGACTTGGCAGGAGACCAGTCCACAAAAATGTTTTCGATCTGTTCCAACACACTTTGTTTTTTTTGTCTCACTCACCTGCCACCCCTGAGCTATTTGGCGATCTTGTGTCAGGATCCTCTCTGAAAGAGATTTTAATTGGCGATTGAGCTTGAAAACACCTTCAGGAGGCTCCTCTCTCTGTGCAGGTCACTTTCTAAAAATGAAAGGAAGTCAGTGGGAGTAAATCAACCTGGCTCGGTAGATGTTAAGCTAATTTGTGCAACTCAATCAGATTTGTAATGTGCGGTTTCTCTGTGAAATAAATAGTCTGCCTCAGAAAGTGTGAATGTGTGTGTGTTTTTGGCCTCGGTAACTGAGTATTCATTGACTCAGTTCAGGCTGCATTTCAGAGATTTAACAGTTGCCTGGATGAGGAGCAGCTGCTGACAGGAATGTAATGAGTGTGTGTGTGTGTGAGGCAGCAGACAGGTATTCTACAGTGAAGGTGTAATGAGTCAACATACCAGTTTCACTAATAATAAACTGTTGTCAGCATGTGTCTTTGTACATTTGTGTGTGCAGGTTTTGTGTTAGGTTGATTACTGGAAACAGCTACGGCAAAAACAACTCTTCCTGTCAAGTGAGGAAAATTGGAAATTACAACTCACATCAAGAAACAACAAATAGCACCTGCTGTTGATTAAAGGATAAGTCTGCTACATTTTTCAAAAAATCGCAGGGAGCTCCAATGTTGTCCAAAAAATCTAAAATCCCATCAGTGAGCCCTCATTGCACTGTGTGTCATGTTCGTCATTATAATGAACATGGGCACTGATCCTGCTGCAGTGAATTACAAGCAAACCAAATGTGTATTAATCCATCTCAAAATTTCTATTTCTTCCAGTTTTAGTAATGTTTGCAAAAACTGCAGTACCCAGCAGAGTAGTGTGCTTTTTAAAAAACATAACTATATACCATGAACTGTTTATTATTATTAGAATTATTTTGCTTTTGCCTTTCTTTGATAGTGATAAGAGAGATGGAGATGGAGACAAATGCACCTTAAAGTCTGTGTAAAGCAAATTCACAGAGATTTGTCTGTAAACACACCATTTATGTTAGCAAATAGTTCTGAAACATGTGTTAAGTCTGTAAACTATGTATCACTGCACTGTGGAGTTAGACTGTTTCAGTTTTCCATCAGTTTCATTCTCAGGATTTTATGGATAGTCTGAAACGGTGGCTCAATGACGCGACTGGAGCCACCACTATATGTATGTAGTTTGTTTGGCTAATCATTTCTTCAGCAAAAATGAAGACTTTTTCTCTGAGGGGGCTCTCTGACTGTTGTCCTGTTGTCCTGGGTTACATATGCAAAAAAAGTATGAATTTTGTTTAAAATTTTAATTTATTTTGGTGAAATACATGTAAATTTAATAGTTATGATCAGGACTGAAGTTGGTCAAAAGATTTAGTGCAGAACTGAAAAAACATTGATATATAATATTTTAGAGCACTTTTTGTGAACTGAACATTAGAGGGTAAACATCATAATTCTTTCTGAGGGGTGTTAAAGTAAGGCTATAAACTTGTTGCCATAATAACACACTTATTACTAGGACAAAGTTAGTTTATTAGTAGGACATAATTAACTTTGTTTTCCTGTATTAATAACCATCAGTAGTAAGGACATAAATGGCAAACAGTGTGACTTGCTTCTTGAGTCCCTGGAAAGACAGACAGTCATTTGACTGAATTTCGTACATTCCAAATCAATTAGAAATTGTCCTCAGGCTCTGAATTTAACTTGGTGGTTAATAGCATATTTCCTGTGGTGTGACTAACTCCTGAACACATTAGTATTAATGTTTTATACAGACTTTAATCACTTAGTTATCCTATTTTTTTTTTTTTTTTTGGCCTTTATTTGTGAGAGAGACAGGAAACGAGAGAGTGGGGGGGGAATGACATGCAGGCGGTCCGTCCGGATCGGAGTCGAACCGTCCGCTTTAAGCCAGATCAGAAAATAAATTCACAAACTGAATAGCAATTGCAGTTTAATTCAAAGCATTATCAAATTGAAATCATCTTCATTATAGAGTTTAGAGGAAGTATAATGATGTAAATTACATGGAAAACCAACGGTCGATTATTTTCTTAAAATAGCGAGCCAATAACTTTTTAATAAGCCATTAAAACCTGAATTAATAAATAGAGGTGTAATGAGTTTCTTGTTCCAGAACAAACAGTTTTTGTGTCTTTAGTTACAGACTTTATTTGCATTTTAATCAAATCACTGTTAAACTATGAACACCTTGTTCTGTGGTTCAATCATGAACCTCCCCCGCAGACCTCCTTCCAGGCTCTCTGTCCCGATTTAAAAAAAAATCAGGGTAAACCACTGTACCCAACAACACCTATCTCCCAAATATAACCTACATTGAAGGAACCTCTATTGGAAAATGTGTACTGACCTTTTCTTCAAAGCACTGTCAGGCTGTGATGGATTGTTGAAGAGTGGGAACCAGTTTAAGGTGGTGTAAAACAAATCTGCAGTAGAGCAAACAGCTAAGCTTCCAGTGAATTGGTATGAAAGCTGACCAAGAAGACAACTCCTTAAAACATTTCCTCTTCATGCTTATTACTTTTTATGCTTCAAAGTTTCTTCCAGAGGGACTCACCGTGTTGGTATCCATAGAAACAGATTAAGGCTATCCTCGAGAGATAAGAGGAGAGATGGAACAAGAAAGTTCTAGTGTGTGTGTGTGTGTTCCAGGTGGGCAGTAACCATGGATTGGCCTTAAAAATCTATTTTGTCACCAACACACTTTGACTGTGTTGCCATGGCTAATTTATCCGATGTTGAGGAAGGAGGAAAGAAAATGGAGAAAAAGCAGATGGTATGCATGAGAAAAACAAGAATCAAAAGAAGATAAAGTGGAAAACTTTAAAAAAAAAAAGAAATGGTTTCTATTATTTTTATATGAGCCAAAAATGGCAATTAAAGGAGGAAGGAAGGCAGACAGGAAGAGAAAAGACATACACATACAATATGGTAGGCCTAAATGAGATTTAAATTTGTACAGACCATACATGTGTGGAGAAAGCAATTGGGCATTTGCTGGACTGCCTGCCAACACCTGAGGGTAGTTCAACATACAACACAGGCTGGTGCAGCAGAAGTGTCATATGAAGTGTGTGTGCATATCCAGTCAGGAACACTCCACTGAAAGTGTGGTGAGACATGTTGCTAAGCACTAGACAGATCCCTCAGAGATAGACGATGGAGGTGTGGGACTGAAGGGATGAAGGAAGGAGAGGTGGTTGAGAGGAGATAGCAAAACCGGTGGCTGGCAGAGACGCTTTTACTCACAGACCTTTCATCAAATGGATTGATTTTCCTCACACAACATATGAGCAGGGCTTAGCTGCCTGATTCAACCATATCCAACTCCAATACATCAGCTGTATAGTCTGAAGTGAACTGGATAAGAAGGCCAACGCCACATTCAAGGTTCTAGAAATTCACTCTTTAATATTTCTATAGAGTGTATTTAAGACATTTTGAGAAATGCAATTACGATTTTTTCCTTGATTTAGATGTTAAGATTTTTGCTTGGTTTACAGTTGAGACTGGAGACAGGAGGAAACAGCTAGCTTGGTTCAAAAAATCCACCTACCAGCACCTCTAAAGCTCAATAATTAATGTCTTGTGTGGTTCTTCCGGAAACCTGGCAACTTCACGACGACTGCAGCAAGATTCCTAGATGTCACTGCGCTTAAGTTAAGACATAGTTCCAGGAAGTAACTCCTGGTAAATTCAATATTTTGTATTTGGCTTGTGTAAGAATTTACAGGAGATGTATGGATACGGAAGTGAGTTGTAGAGGTGCTTATTGCTTTGACAGAGCCAAGTTACCTGTTTCACTTACATTAATCTTGATGCTGCCAAGCTAATTCGGCCATACACCCATTGTTTCCCTGTGTCTCCACAATATTCAAGCTAAACTAATTGATTCCGGTAGGTTCATATTTAGCATGTAGACATGACAGTCGAGTTATCATAGTGATTAGCTTAGCTTAGCATGAAACTCAGTTTGACCAGGCCTAATATCCTGTTGCTTTGTGAGTAGACTGAACAAACAACATACAACATGCTAGTAGAGGACCTTTTGAGGCTTGCATTGACAAGCTAGTTGCCCGTTTCTTGGTTACAGTGCTAAGCTAATCAGCTCTAGCTTCAATTTACACACAGACACAGAGGACTGGCAGTTCTCATCTAACTCTCAGTGTGCAAGTACGTGTGTTTCCTAACAATATGTCAAACTATTCTTTAAACTAAAATGGACTGCATGGGGTTCAAAAAGACAGCAGAGCATTACTTTAGAGCAACATAAAGTGGTCGGGGCCAGTAATTATTAAAACAGATGTCAAGTGAAAACAAAATATGTCACGCTATTGATTTAGTGTTATTTATTATTCCTCTCTGATACAATACAGAGCAAATTAAATGAGACCACCTGGGAGTCAAAATATATAATTGTATTTGTTTTATAATTATTGCTTACTTTCCAACTGTGCATCAATTATGCAAAGCAGACTTTAAAAAGAGTCTGTCCCCAATTGTGCACGCCCTGCAGGCGCTGACTCACAGAGGTGCTGGCACAGCAGGAAAACAAGTCCATCTTGCAAAAGAGCCAGAGCCGAGTACAGAGTCACAACTATAATTTACCTGTTATGTTTTATTTTTTCAGTTTTCTAAAAGATGGCAATGACAGAAAAGTAGATGAAAATATTGTTTGTCTTAATGTCTTTGAAAATGTGAACAGAAATATGAATAAATTACAGGTGATGCAATCAGCCAGAGCAGCTGCCACTTGTCTAATTACTATTTAAGACATTGCACTACTTGATTGTTCAGATTACATGATCAGTATTGTTGGGAGAGACCAAAACTCAGTGACAGGAAAATCACAATCTTGAAATTTGAAATTGAATAGAATATGATATCAGCCACACGTGATCACACTACTTTTTTTTGTCTTTGTCTTTGATGGCATTCCTGCAGTGGCTGTATATCTGTCTATTATTTAATGGTTAGAACGCCCAAGATGGATTGGTACGTCCAAACCACAGAGGGGTGATAATGTGAACTGACAGCTCACTGCCACAGTAATATCTTTTTGCAAGGTTTTCCATCAATGCCCAGCCCCAGACTGAGGAAAGATACAAGATGGAAAGATCTAACAAAGGAATGTGCATCATACTTGAGCTGTGTGTCATTTGTTCTTATTGTTATACAGCATTTTCCTCAGTCAGGATTCTAAAGACCACAGTGACCTAGACTAATGCAGTTTTTTTTGAGGCCAATATACTGAATTGTTTTGGAAAGTTGATATTTTGTTCCAATTTCCAGTACATCGTACAAAGTATTGTATTTCTGTTTGTTTTTGTTTTTTTTCTTTTTCGTGCTAAGGTGACAAAACTTCCATGCAGAATGTGACATTAGGCCATAGACTGAGGGCTTTTGTACCAATAGCTACAGTAATTAGCCTGACAGACACAAGCTGGAGCAATTGCAGCTAAGAGGAGTTCACTGCCATCAGCAGGATGGTTTCAACCTTTATTGACTCCAAGCAAGATTTTCTTGAAGACTAACTTTAGAGTTCAATTTCATCCTGTCATAAAATGTTGAGTTATTCCATTCTGTCTAAAGCAGAGCATTTTAAAGTATGATGTTGCTTATAAACACGCTAGGAAAACTGGCAACAAACAACTCAACTGCTGCGGAGCCTAAAAGCTAATATTAGATAGATACTGCAATGTCTGCATTATTAACAACAGTGAGAAAGCTATAAAAAAAGAACAAATTAAACGGAGATAACTTTTTTTGTAACAACATTAGTTACATTTACATTCAGTGTTACTCACCTGAACGACTGTATTGCATCACTGATGTCTAACAAATGTGTTGCTGAATGTATTTCCTGGTCTGATCCTGTATTGTTTATGCGGTAAACACATCCTGCGTCGGGTAGGCAGAGTTAACTGGTTGGGGTTGAGGTAAGGGTGGGGCTGTATACATCATAAGACGACTAGCTGAAGTTACAGCTGAGGTTAGGGAGACCAACTAAAATGGGGACATACTTCCATTAAAAACTCCACAGGGAAGATATAAGGAATAAGCACTAATTTATTATTATGAAATGTTATTTCATCATTCTGACTGCGGTGTGTTAATAGATTTATTGGCATTGTTTCATTGTGGATTCTTTTAAAAGTCCTTGGTTGATCTGATTTACAATTGACACCTGTTCGGTCAGCAGTGGAGGTTGTCACCAGCCCCTCATTGTTACTGGCCCCTCGCTGTTCATCCAATCATATGTCCTCAGCCTCCCGTAGAATAATGTGTTCATTCAGTAACCATAAAGACAGAAATTGCTTGGCGAAAAGTCAGACGATTTTCACATTTCTTTAAACTGATCAACTGATTTCTTTTCCCATTTATTATTATATTAGACATAAATATATATCACATAGAATACTGTGTGAGCCAGGCGATAGACTGGCTGGATCGTCCAGGGTGTACCCTACCTCTCACCAGTGCCCAGTGGTTAAGATAAACTTGAAGTGACTCACACGAGAACAGGTTGGTGGCACCTGTAGCTGAAATCTAAGCTAAAAATCAGAATCTGCAAAGTTTAATCTCAGAAAATTGTAAACAATGTAGAAAAAGCCCTATGTTTGAGAGTTGACAAGCCTTTGGGTAAATGAGTAGGATAACATAGTATGGAGTCAATACCTCCCGTATGTGAAAAAGAGATACCATCTGGTGCTGTCTGCTGAAATGGTGGTACATAATTCAGGCTAATAAGGCTCTATGGGAGTCTCACTTTGTTTTTCACCTTCCGTTTGCTCTAGAGAGCTGCAGATTTCTTTTTGCTCATTCAGTGTTCCATTAATTAAATCAAAGTGTTGGTGAAAGGGTCGACTTCAGATAATCTAAAAGTACCTTGAATTGGCAAAAGGCTTCGCACAGCTCTGGTACAGTATATATGGTCATTATAATCACTGATCAAAAGAGATAATGTTTCCACTAATGGACTTAATGTGCACAGATTAGCCACAATAATCTATGGGTGTGTGTGCTTGTATGAGCATGCATTTAAGCACAGCCACAGAAAGGCATGTAGTTTATGTGTGTGTGGTGGATTTGAATGGCCATTTGTGTGATTGTACATGTGTGTGTGTGTGTCCTGACAATTAGGGGGGAGATTGACAGAATGGATTTCATGTTCGAGCAATAAGAAGACACAGCCATTCACCACTGTGTGACACATGCACACACTCAAACACACATCCACACACACATTTATTTTTCTGTCTTTGTGACGACCATTTCAGGAAACTCCAGATTTCCTTATAAAATCGAAAATGTGTAATTTTTACACTTAAATCACTGGGTGTTATAAACATGATAACGTAAATAACACAGCTGTGGAGTTGTTGGCAGGAGCATTCTTTAGGACTGCTCGAATGCAGGCTATATACTGTACCATTTACTAAGCCCATAGGCAGCAAACCAACAACACTAATTCAGACTTTCTAAAGGATCATAATTCAGCCGTGACTTCCTCTAACCTATCTCTCCAGTCTACAAAATATGATGTGCCTGATAAAACAAAGCCCGGACCACACTGTTGATGGACACAGTAAAACAACAATACCAGTCAATGTTACCAGCTTGTGGATCATTGTAGTGAGTCATACACTGCTACTTGATTGTGCACCAGTATAGTAGCAATGTCAGGAAAAATCCCCACCCAATAAGAGTTTTAAGTACGTGAATTACATGCTCAGCAAAGAACGATTTGCCATCAAAGAAACTTGTACATGTGGAACAAAGTGTAATACCTGAGGTGAAGAATATCTTGATGACAATCTGATGATATTCTTTAATAAATCGTGAGTGCTCGCCAGAGGGTGGTAAATAGGCTATGTTATGACCTATTGTAATAAGAGAGCAGAAGAAGTGGGAGGTCAGAAACAAAACAGGTTGTTTGTCAACCACCAAAAACCAAGAAGAAGAACAACAAAACCATTTGGCTTTGACAATATGAGAGAAAATGGAGAGAGGGTCAGGAATTTGTCTGTTCCTTCACACCAGCTTGTATTAGCCATGTTTCAAGCTGTCCAGAGATGAAGATAAAGAAATACTTAAATAGCTTCTTCTTCCCCTCCTCTCAACAGCTGATCAGTCATGTGAGTTAAATGTTCACTATCAGGAATGTGTATTTGAAAAAGGTGTTCCATCTCCATCATGCATGCTAGTCCCCTTCAGTGTGCTAAGGCAAAAATACTCCAAGCAAGGATATGTTTCGTGCAAATGAAGACTTTTGAAAAAAAATTGCTATTGGAATCAACCAATACGTGGTACTTCAAACATGTATAAAAAGTGCAGCAATGGAAAACATCGCCTAATGTTAGCATGCCATACAGCACCTATAGCACTCAGCCACAAGCATAAGATGTATAAAACCAGGTCACAATTATTTATTTATTTTTTGTAAATGCTAGTTTGAAACAGTTTGCGGTTTGGTGAATATTTAAGCAGGAGGGGTATAATGAAGGATTGACTCAGAATAAACTACAGTGCCTATGTTAATTGCAGTGAAGGACCTGTCAGCCAGTGCACACAGGGCTCATTAACGGTTTTTAATAGTTTTTAGATTAACAATGGAGCTCTGAGGCACAGAGAATAAATATAAGAGGCTTTAATATAAAGACATTAGGATTGGTTCACTCTGGTTTTGTGCTTGTCTTCAGATAAGCTGTCAACAAGAAAGCCCCACCTGTAACTGTAAACTAGACATTTGCTCCTCACACAGATAAAAGGACAAGATGTAACACACACATACACATCCACACAGTAAGTGGTATGAGTCACAGAGCAGCTGGAGCATACAGATGTCAGATAGGAAGAGGGAAATTGAAGAGCAACGAGATTTAGATACTGTAAATTTGCAGAAAGACTGGAGGTGTAGAGATAAAGAGAATTGGAAAATAACAGGTGGAGGGTAAAAAGAGAGCAGAGAGGATGGATTATTAAAGCCCTGGTGGTGTGTTTCCTCTGTCCTGTAGAACTGGGCGACGTTTTAGCTCAACCAAGCAGATGAATCAGCCACCTGTCATTCCAACAACAACCAGTATAACCCACCAGCAGTGCACATTCATTCATTTACATCAACAGGCAAATACAAGCTGCACGCGTGCACACACACACACACACACGACCTCGTGTACACCTCGCTCCATCACTGCCACACTACGTCGCTCTCTCCCTGAGGGCCATGTGGCAGCGACCGCTCTCAACCACTGCAGCACAGGGATCCAATCATGACTGATGGCCTGTCACACACATGACAACGCACACAGCAAACAAGCAAATACGCAGCTGTGCTGTAAGTACACCCACGCTAACACACTCCCTCCATACCTTACTGAGGTCAGCGAGGTCTCGACAGAGTGCGCGCTCGTCGAGCTGGAAATGGTCTGCTGGTGGGAACTGGTGCATGTGGGTGGAGACGGGTTCAGTCTGCAACTTCCTGCAAACGCTCAATTATTTCACATGGGAGTTTTTATATTTTGTGTTGCTGTCTGCTTTTTGAAAGATCAAAGTCATATTACATCAAGGATGAAGTCACAGTAATGAATTGCCAATCACTGTGATGACGCACCCTTCAGGCATGCTTTTATGTTTTCTGCTCAGAACACTGTGTCTTATTGGTCTTTATTTGAGAAACTACATGCACACAGGTTATTAGAGACAGACAGAACCTCAAACCTCATCAACGGAAAATTTATGTAAACAGAGACAAGCTACATTATTTTACTTCCTCACTGTTATATGATATCAATATCTACTTCGTTCATTCTAGATGCATCTAGAAAATATTCATTGCCCACAATATTTGTTCAACCCGACAGCTAAAGCATTATTTATTTATTTAGTTATGTTAGGAAATTATTATGGTCTGAAATAATTAAATTGTCAGTGTTAACTTGAAGCATGAGATGGGACATGTGGTCAATATTTAGGCAAGACTGCAATATTTCTCTAGCTATAATCAGGCATCTTAGCACGTTAGCAAGTATTAGTTTCAAATTAGTGATTTATGAAATCTGGTTGCACCACTAAAATCTGACTAGTAAAGACTAAAGTAACATGTCAATCTGAAAAAATGAAGCATGTTCTCAAGGTTTATTTTTCATATTCTAAGACAAATGATCATGCATGACAGCATTTGCTGATAAAAACTGAAACCTCTGTGATGGCCTTATAGTTTCTATAAATTAACAATAGCTGTGTGACAACAACATGGACTGATAACAGTGTGGGTATTCCCTAGTAAAGTAGAAGAAACATTAACTGCAGCAAAATAAAAAGAATGGCCTTGTGAGATACAGGACATGACAGTGATGTACTGCAGTGCCTCCCACACCTCTTGTGGCATGAGCCTTTGGTATTGACCACCTCTTGTGGTGGGAAGGGAATGAGTGTATGTTCTTGTTTGGCCTGTGTCAATTAGCTGCTCATTCTACCTGGGTGGTTGAACACAATGCCGAGCACACCTTGATAATCACTAACATGCACTAAGGACCCACGAGCACATCGATCAGTGGGGTGTTCAATGTGTGGTAAGCACAGGCTTGTAGACTCACAGTTCTATCTAAAAGCTCGGGTGGAGGGGAGGGATGGAGGAGATGTTTTATTAGCGAGAGGGGGTGATGAGGCATTTGTTAACCGAGTTTGACACACGTAAAAGATGTGAAATACTGGGATTTCAAACAGATACTAGATATTTTCTGTTTTCTTCTTGCTTTTTCAAGCATTACTTTAGTTAAACATGTATTCCATATATTGTAATGAATGCATAAAACTGTAGTCTGTCAAATCTGTTTTCAACTTAAGTGTCAAAAGATACCATTCTCATGTCTGTATGCTAACACCAGCTACCACCAGTGGACAGTTAGCTTAGCTTAGCATAAAGATAAAAGAAACAGCCAGCCTGGCTCTTTCCAGAGTAAACATAATCCGCCTACCAGCATTTTTAAAGTTCACTAAGCTAACCTGACTGGCTCCTGGATGTAGCTTCATATTCAGCTTTATAAAAGCAAATAAGCATATTCCCCAAAATGTCAAACTACTCAGCTGCTCTCCTCCACCTATGTGACAGCACAATTGTTCTGTGAGCAAGGAAACTGCCTCACAAAAACAAGCCAACATAAATCTGTAAACCTGCAGTCTTCTCAAATTCATGCCTTTTTCTTCCTCTACTTTTTATTGACGTTATTTTCTATTCACAGTTGTTTCTTCTGCTGTATGGTTTTAGTATTGTTGCTATAATGTTACAATCCCCCCCCCCCAGAGATCAATTAACTTTTACATTATTGTGCATTCACTCACATACTACTGTGATACCAATGTATCACAGTACATTTTAAATCTCACTGCAGGGCTCTACTGATGCCACACTGCAAAATAAATGCAGATGCCAACAGGTTCTTTCGCTCATTATGTGTTTTTAGCTTGGTTTCAAAGCTCTGACTCTTTTCTCTTGAAGTCATAAAACAAGTTAAGCTCCATTTGCAAAGTGGAGCGGGGGCGAGAAAGCATTTCCACCCCCAGTCAGTTGATATTAGTGACCTCTAATTTTTGAAACATAATCTTTTATTTCCAATATTTAGTTCTTCTGCACTCTACTCTCTAAGCTCTGATTCAGCTGACAGAGAAATAATGAAGCAGCTTTTGTCCTTTACCTCACTCCCACTTTTAATCAGCCACTACTGTCAGCCAGATGTGTACAGACTAAAATAAACAAACAACCCACTTTTCCACAAAATATGCCAAAAAATGTTCTGTGTTAAGATGTGCTGATTTTTTTATTTTATTTTATGCTAAATGACATAAAGTGTTAAACAAATATCAAAATGAGCTGAGCAGAATATGACATACACCGATCAGCCATAACATTATGACCACTGACAGGTGAAGTGAATAACATTAATTTTGTTTGGTTTGTTGTTACAATACAATGTTCTGCTGAGAAACCTTAGGTCCTGCATCCCCAGTGACAGGGGCCTCCCCCAGCAGGACGGTGCTCCCACCACTGCACAAAAACTGCTCAGAAATGAAGAACGTAACAAAGAGCCCAAGGTGTTGACCTGGCCTCCAAACTCCCCAGATCCCAATCTGATCCAGCATCTGTGTGATGATCCAGAACAAGACAGATCCATGGAGGCCCCCTAACCCACAGGACCCAAAGGTTCTGCTGCCAATGTGCCAGTACCAACCAGCAACTAGGCCCCATGTCCAAGCCCCAATAGGTCAGAGCTGTTTTGGCAGCATGAGGGTGACACAATATTAGGCAGGTCACACAGATTTGGTGTAAGACTGAATCAGCTCTTCGCTAAGCCCTTATTACTATACCTTTTGAACTTTCCATTTTTGGACAGCACGTACACAGTTTACAGTGATAACTGTGTGTACTTACCAATTGAATTTCATTGATATTTTTGGTACAACTTCTTGCAAACAAGCACAGTTTTATCTACCTATTTTTTTTTTTTTTTGGTTTTGGAAAGGCCAAATAAAAAAGACACAACCCTCTGAAATCTTTGAATACTGATAACGTGATCATGTGAGATTGCATTTAAATAGCATGCCACTTTCAGGACATTTTGTTTCACATATATGCATTTTGAGATGTTTTTTTTTAACCCACATGTCATTTAACGCTGTTTTGGTTATGGTCAGGGTTAGGGGTAGGGTTTGGGTTTGGGGGTAGGCAATGACTAAGTGTCAAATGACATGCCAAATACAAACAATATGTAGTAATAACACAAAATAAGTAATTTCCGTGTCATTTTGACACCATTTGTTGATATCAGTCTGATACTGAATATCTCTGTCACCACAGCCCCATGTACAGTACTTCAGCAATGGGAGAGTTGGGTAAGTGAAGTAAACAAACCTGCGAGACATTAGAGGCTTGCGCATCAAAGGTACTGCAGAGTTAGTTTGCAAAGCCTCATGCCCACAACACACGCCAACAGTCCCCCAGGAAAACATACCAGACATGTTGTTCGAAACCTACCTGACAACAGCCACGATCATTCAGCCTCCTCTGCTCCCAGCAGTACTTCTCACAACAGATTACTCAAACCCCAGTGGAAATCTCACTCATCCCACTGCCTGTGGGAACGATTCTCTCGATGGCTCTTCAAACAGAGAGAAGTGGTACTCTTAACTGCATACCGGGGCTTATTTTGCTGTACAGTCAGTGGTCATCAATGCTTGTTTGAAGGAGCTGTTGAGTCAGGTATTGAAAAGAAATGTCTGTGTCAATTGTATCTGTACACAGTAAGCAGAATGCCACCTCACTTATCAGTACTTTACATCTGTATTTGTTACACACTCTTCAAAACACTCTTGTTGGCAGTAGATTCTGTTTTATGGACTGTTTAGCCTTTGAGATTACCCCAGCTCTTCACCTTGGACCATGAACACGTTGAATTCTGCAATGCAAGGTTCAGCTTGGTTGGCATGGTTGACATTTTTCTGTCTGTTGTTGTAGCGCATGCTTCCTGCTCTAGTTGAGGAGAACTGCTTTGTTCTGTTGCTGACTTATTGGAAGTCTTGACACTGCTCTTTATTAAGAAACAAAAATCTCTAGCCTGGTCAATAAAGTACAAGCCTCTGGGCACAAAATGTATCAGTATACTAGTAACACAAGTAACACAGGCAGTACTGGACAAATGATGTAATGTTATATCTAGGGCCATGCAGCTATACCACTGAACTACTAACAGGCTGCCACATATACTGAGTACAATAGTCTACCAATGACAAATAGAGGATGTGGGCCAAAGCTGAACCCCCGCTTGTGGGTTGGCAACCTCATAGTGACAACTCACAGCATACACTGTCCATCATGGATACAAATGTTTGGCAACCAATCAGTGGGACAAACCATGTGACTATGTCACCCAAGTATCAGTTTATGGTTAGAGCTAATAAGGTTGGTGGAAAATATACATGAATAGAGTCAAAGTTCAAATCAAAGTTTCAATCAGCCTGACTGGGGTTTCTCAGTGATTGACAGGGGAGTGTGTTTTACTAATCAGCACTGACTTAATGTATGTCACTGTGGGAATGTAAAGCATCACATTCTCTGCATAAACGTTAAAAAGCTGTCCTGTCCCCTGCTGCTAAATCAATGATGACCACATGCCTTCATCACTATCCTCCCAGCAGCCCGGCCCTTCCCCAACGCAACAGCACTGCTATATTTAGATCCAGGACCCAGAATACAGTAGCCAAGTAATCACCCTCATCCTGTGTGAGTGATGAACTGCTACCAGCCTCCCTCCAAGGCTCTATGGGGGGCTGAGGAGCCTCTGCCAAACACCACAGTCATCTGTATCAGCTGGCACATTACAGTAACACAGACCTTCACTTTAGTATCTTGCAATCAGACGCACACACACATTAACACGCGCAGGTCCACAGAGCTGAGAATGAAATAATCTGAAAGGCACACACACTCCCACTCAGTTCATATACACAAAGATGGCTAACTATAATGTCCTCAGTGCTCCAACTATGATTAAGTGTAAACTGATTTTACACAACTTTACCTTGACATGACCTGTACTGGGAATGAGTTTGAATATTTAAAAATCATATGGTTGAAAACATTCATTTTAATGAATACACACTATTATTGATAATACAGTAAAATAAAGCAAATATCTCAATATGCTAAATTGGAAACAAAAAATCTATAAGGGTTTATAACAGAATAGGGAATGTAGAAAATCTCCCTCTTAAAGATGACTCAAGATCTCAGTGTACCCAAACTTTGTTACCATGGTAACAGTCCCCTCCTCTTTCTCTCTCCATCTCCAATCTATTTTAATTAATGTGTGTGAGATGCCAAAGGCCAGTCACAGTCTAGTCGTTGCCTCCCTGACTCTGTCTTGTCATGTTTGCTCTGACTCACACAGACATTTCCCTTCCATCATTCCTGTATGTATGTGTACAGCATAGTCATTCAAAGCAAAAAGTGAAAGTCAGAAAACTTCTCTAAACTGAATGAAGGAAACAGAGCTTGATGACAAAAGTTGCATTTTCTCAACTTTCACCTTGTTTTGTATTCATTTTAAGGTCAATGCTAAAGCTATTTGTGCACCGTCTTATGAGCTATTCCAACATAGATTCCAGTTTAAAAAAAGAAACTGTTTTTAACAATTCCTATGTTTTCATTGATTTGTAATTGAGCCTATAAAATGAAATATTAAATGGTGAAAAACTCACTATGCCTCTGAATGGCATGTTTTATCGAACAGTCTACAGTTTTAAAAAATGGTTTTCAACAGAGAAAAATTTTATTCTTTTACTAACGAGGATGACACTGGTAAATGTTCAGTATATTGGTTTGATAAAAGGTTGCATTCATTAAATTTTTGGCAAAGTTGGAGGACCAACACTAGCTTAAAAACATCCACAACAAAAATATATATATATCAACACAAGAAGTTGTTATGACTAACACATTAGCTAACAGTTGCCTTTTTTACACATCTAGCAGACACAGAGCAACATTAGCATTTATTTGGACACATAATCTTCACTAGGTAGTTCCTAGCTTAGTGTGTCTGGTGTCTGATGCTGGGCAGGTCACATAGTCAGTTTATATGAGATCTTTTGGAAAAAAGGTCAATGACAACAACGTTAGTGGGCAAGAAAACCAAAACAATTAGATAAAAGATGCTACAAGATGCTTAAAAGTAAATTCAATTTCACCCATTGTCAATAAAGAGATTTTAGAGTAATTAGATTAGTTAGTCAGTTCAGCTAATCCGTTGTCTATTTCCTTGATTTAGCACTAGCTGAGTTTATGTTTGGCTAGCACCTAAACCTCACACAGTTTATGATGCACTCCTGGTACTTTTCTTCTATCCAATTCCATCCCAGCAGTCACTTTAGCTGACTCCATTCCCACAATTTTATTCAAATAATAGAATCAAAGCACAAATTAAAGGAAGAAGAAACCCCTTAATTGAAACCCAGAGCAGGAACATACGCTGATTATGATAATCACATGTGTGAAACAAACTGTGTTTTGCTTTCTAACAACATGCCGTCCCCTCCCCCACATCCCTGGAGGTAACAGTGGAGGAATTAGATATCAGACCACTCATCTGTCACATCACATTCTTTACGCAAGCGAATTCCAGCTAATTAATGTGCAGAGAGACCAAATCGGAAACATTTGACCTCCTCCAGCTTAAAAATAAGGCCCACAATCCTTTGGGTTGGCAGAACTGCGCAATGGGATGTCCCGATTTCCAGCGCATAAATGTGTGTGATAATTACTGCAGTGCAGAGGCTAATTGGGCCAATGCATATTAATTCATTAAAACATCTCCCTGCTGGTATCCTCTTCAAATCTGGGCCTCATCTGTTGGAAGGGTAGGTGTCCTAGCAGGTTCCTGAGAGAGATACAAAGGAATTATTCTCAGGTAATATCCTGAGATATCAAGATGTCTGTCAGAGCCAAGCAGCGATATTCAAAGCTGCCTCGCACTGTACAGCTTCTTCAGTCTTTTCAAGTGTGCTTGAAATAGTAATTCTCAGAGCACATTTTCAAAACAGAACATCTCATCTTTATGACACCATTTGTTCTCTCAATTCCTCCCTGCAATTAAGACCTCTTTGATAATTGATGTCCACATGATAAAGGGTCCTTAAGCTTTGTCATGATCAGTGTATGTGAGGAAGTGTGTGTACATGTGTGTAAGAGAAACACAACTACAGGCTATATACGGGCTGTTGTTGGGCCTGGACTGAGAATGGTTGCCATAGCAAACTGCTTAGTATTGACTTCTGGCAAAGACTGAGATCCTCTGGTTTTTGTCCTATCCCTATCCTGTGTGTGTGTGTGTATGTGTGTGTGTTTGTGTATTTTTAAGCTGTTCATCTGAGAAAGCCTTTTATTACATGTTAAATGAACCAAATGAGCAGATAGCAATCAGCTAAAGGGCAAAATGAGCTTCTGCACAGCAACAATGACTACAATAGAGGCAGGCTGTGACCTTAAGCCATGGTGAGCATGCATGTGTATATGTGAGTGTGTTCAGCCTACCTGAGGCCATATTATGTATATGCACCAAGGTATGGATACAGAACATATAAGGGCCATCAACAGATTGTCCATAGACAGAATCAACTATCAAAATGGAACATTATCAGTCACAATATGTCTTGTGCATTTTTCTTTATGAAATTCTTTGTTATTCATTTGAAGAATATGTAATTGAACCTGGAGGCAAAAAAGGCTATTTACTAGAATGGAAGAAATGGAAAAAAAATCTAATTATGAATAATCATCAGCCTAATAGACAATTTGAAAAGGAGATGAAAAGACACAGAGGAAATGTAGACAAATGAGGAGAGAGCAAAAGTAAAAGGGTGAGGGAGAGATACATGACAGAGTCGTGACAGAGGAAACTGTCTGACCGGGTGGTTTTTGACAGTGGGATGATGCTGAAGGGAAGAGACAAACCAAGCTGAAGAGAGGTAAGAGGAGGAACAGGGAGGAGGAGGAGGGAGAGGAAGGAGCGTTGGGTGCCTCAGCGAGGGGCATGAGAGGAAGTAGAGCCAATGAGCTAAAAATCAAAACACTGCCTCGCCCTATTATTACAGTGTCTGTAAAGAGGGAACAGGGAGAGATGAACAGACAAAAAACTGCTTTTACACATACATATTCCACATTCACCAGCTTGCTCCAGTGATGTTTGCGCTGAGTGAAATATTCATATCCAAGGGGGGAAGCTAATATATGAGATGTCTTGAGCATCTTATGAAAATTCAGCAAAAATTCATGATAGGTAAATAAGTACGTTTAAAATCACTGTGTCTCGAGTGTCTCTACATTTACAATACATAGACAGAAGGCAATATATAAAACCAAAAATACACGTTAAACAACAATTTAATTTTAACAAAACTTTTACTGCAAATTTAAAAGTCTATGTATAAGAAACAGACACCACAATAAACACCAGAATAAGGTAGCAATTATACAATTCAAAAAGATTTTAAGTGTTGAATTTGTGATAGTAGTATAATACTGGCATCAAGCCTGGTAATTGGTATTTGACAAATTGGATGGATATTTTTTTGGCCCAGTCTGGCTCGCGATTTCGGTTTTGTTTGGATGGAGGCAGAAGCCAAAAAGCCAAAATCTAACTGTAGCTAAACAATTATTTATATGTGAGAGCACTGTTAGTCTCTCAAGACAGGGTGGGAATATAAAAAAAACAGGGAAATTTGCATGCACTTCATGTAGGATGCTGCCAAATAGAAAGGCAATAGTCCTAAAACAGAGCTTTGGGGTACTCCAAAGAAGAAAACATGACAGTCACAAATTGTATCCTTGGAAACAAATTGGTATCTTTCATTGGTATACACTGGGATCTCCACTAGAACTGAAAACAAATCTCTGTGGATCTAAGCAGAAAAGGGCGTTATGACTTAAGTTTCAGAGGCTTGCACTGGAGCCAATGAAGACATCTCCTGGGTCTCAAGATACTTTTACAACACACTATGTGCATTTCTTCAAACAAAACCCATGCATTTCTGCTAATATGTAACCTTGAGAATTACGTTCCAGCTTATTTGCTACTTAATGCCAAAAAACCCTGTACTATCCCTTAATTTGGAGGAGCAGTGTGAATTTACAGAATAGAGTGGAGAAAGAGATAAAGGCTCAAACATTTCAATAGTTACAATTCTGGAGTGAGAGAAGAATCTAGGTTGAAAGAAGGGAAAGCTATTACGTAACTGAAAGTACATTTTAAATAGACATGAGGAAAGAGATAAGGAATGAGGAGACAAAAGATATAATCAGAGATCAGATTAGCAGCTGGTCAAGCAGGCATTCACTCTTTCCTCAGATCCCTCCTTCACTCAGTGTGAAGTCAGCAGAAGAATCAATAATTAGATAACTCTCTCCAGCTCAGCCCTCATGTTCACTCTAACAGATTCTGTGCAGCATTCCTGGCAGTACTCCTCATAACCCTCCTCAAAACTCATAGGGAAGGTATTGAAACCTTGAAGAGAGGTATCCAGAATTTAAGGGAACGCCACTGTAATTAATTGGTGTTGCAGTGTGCACAGCCCAGAATATTTTCATCTTTAATGGTGCCACTCGGGAGCGCACTCAGGCAAAGTGTGCATTACTGCCGATCTATAATTGATGTGTCACGTTCACCACACAGAGCTCT
Organism: Lates japonicus; assembly: GCA_033238685.1. Classification (NCBI taxonomy): domain Eukaryota; kingdom Metazoa; phylum Chordata; class Actinopteri; family Centropomidae; genus Lates; species Lates japonicus. The sequence continues at coordinate 4,029,323 of BRZM01000031.1, read as the reverse complement.
GGCTGGGTCTGACTGTGTAAAGGGATATGCCACACACTCCAAATTGAAAAGAAGGCATTCTGATGAAACACACGCATGCACGCACACACACACACACACACACAGGTAAGGCACGTTTCTGCTACGACTGTATATTTCCCATTCACTAACTTTATTTTTTAAATCAAACTTTAACTCGTACTTCTTAGTACATATTCGTAATCCTGACTCTTAACCATGCCTCATTACAATTTTTAGCAATTTTGAAAGTAAAGGATGTCCCAAGAATTTTACTACCCCATAGTCCTAATAACCATGGTCATTACCACTGTTTGTACTGATAGGGTTGCACACAAGACCGCACACGCACACACACACACACACCAACAAAGAATTTTACTATATTTTTCCATTCACTATCTTTATTTCCTAAACCCATCTTTAACTCTTACTTCTTATAACCAAACCTCAGTGCAATTTTGTGCCATTTTAGATGTGCAATACACCTGCTGTTTCATAGCACATAATAAGCTCAAGGAGCATTTGCACACATTTCAATGACTCAACGTTTACTTGCTAATATTATTCGAGGGAGAAGTGACCGTTATTTGAGCACTTCAGTGATGCAGTCGCGAAGCATCACTGTCGTGCTCAAATGACGCGAAGCACACCCTCGAGTGTAATATTGTGTTCAAACACCATTACCAACAAAGTAAAATGTATAACAGGGAATCTGTTCGTTGAGAAGCAATTTGTTTCAAATTAAAGCCTTTTGCGTGTTTTCTACTCATGGAAATATGGTCTGACTAATAACTGCAATAATCGTCACGCCAGTGATCTTGCGTACTGGAACTGAGTTTAACACTACAGCAAATAATCAGACCTTTAGCACGGAGATTTCTGGCTTTCAAAACTTACTTTCTCAATAGTTGGGGGCATCCAGCATTGCAAATACAATGAGAGAAAGGGATGTAATGCGAAGGACCCAGACTGGATTTGGAACCCAAGACAATGATTATGTTAGCACTTCAGAAGGGTGAAGTCATGTCTACCAAAACTGACACTACAAATAGTGTTTTGGATTATTTATGATATAATCTATGATGCATTAGAGTAATTGGAACATTAACTCCTCTGATGCTTCGCAATATGGTAAAAGTAGATCACAGTGTAAGGATTATACCATTAACAGTAGCAGCATGTTGTAAACTCATGTGATTATTATGTATTTCCAGTTACTGAAAATACATTTTGAGCTATCTATTACAATCGTTAACAACAGAGAATATTGTGCTGTCGCCTAAATGCCTGTGCAGACCGATGACGGCCTGGCCTGGGGAAACCCAAATTAACTCCTCGCTATCTGTGGAAGAGCTTTTAATTAGTCTAGAAATAAATGTACACCAGATGCACACGCCCACCCAAATTTCCTATACTAACCTGAACCCAGAGTGTGAGTAAAGTCCCACAGTCTCATCTCATTACGCATAGCTTATATATTTTGGTGCAGGGGCTGGCGGAGAGGCCAAATGTCATGGTACAGACAACTGCATCCAACGACACACACACACACAAAGATATACACACTTAAACAGGAAAACCACATTTATTCACGCACAAATTGCTACAATTGATACGCCACAATAAAAGTAACTTTCATCCTAATACACCATAACAAATACACACGCATGCCGCTACGCTGACATCACCAAAGTTGAGTGCGTGATCAATCGTCCGCCGTTAAAGTTAACAGTTTACAGAAGATGCAGCTATGCGATCTGTTCCTGTTCTCTGCCCACACAGCTACAGGCAGGTCACGTTAATGCACCACCAGCAAGAAGGCGACGACAGGAGTGGTTTTACGCTCTGCTGCATATAGGAAGCATTTATCAAATCGGAATGTTGTTATCT